>CM052358.1:25252014-26452014 GCA_028551475.1 Casuarina equisetifolia | reverse complement strand
CCGGAGAAGACATGCTGCTTCGTCGTAAGCTCGGGCAGCTTCCTCCGCCGTCTCGAACGTCCCGAGCCACATTCTGATCTTCTGCGTTGTGTCTTTGATCTCCGCCACCCACTTCCCGGACGGCCGCTGTCTCACTCCCACGAACTTGTTTCTGCTGTTACTGATCCCCCTGTCCTTGAACTTGCTTTGCTTGTAGGCCGAGACTCCTATCTCACGCTTCTTGACAAAATCCTCCATTGATGGGAACCTTGGGGAGGAAAACAAGAGGAAGGGACCGATTTATAAGAACGTAAAGTTCCTTTTCTATTGTTAGTGGAAAGCTCGTCTTCGACATAACAGGATATCTTTATATATATCATTGATCTTCCTCTTGACATGCGAGCCATTTCCACAAGAGACTAAGAACAGGAAGAAGCGAATAGAGAAAGAGATAAAAAAAAAAAAGGCGTGCTTTGTATTTTCTTAATGTTGTCCCATGCGGTAGGCCGTAGTTGTTGTCCTCACACCTTCGGAAGGTCAACGATGAACAGGCAATGGTCGTGAAGGCACGAAGAGAAGACACTTGGAGCTTCGGGAGGACATTAGAGGATGAGATTGGACCGCCAACGAAAGCATGGAAGATGATTTTTGTTCATAGACGTGAGAATAAGTTTAATAATAGGTTTTTTAATATAGTATCGGAGTCTAAAATGCTTTTTAGCATCTCAATTGATTCTTACTAATTTGAGTTCATGCATTTTTCACATAATATAGTACTATAATAGTTTGATAATTTCATTATCATGATAACGCAACGTGTTAAGATGTATATATTAATGAGTATATTAACAATTTTACTTATATAATAATGAGTTCTATTAACTTTTGAGTTAATTTTCAACACGCTTGGAAGTTTAAAAAGACTATTTTTCATATGATGTAATGTTGTGTAAGGTCTTTCTATAGAGATATACAGAGGCTATTTTGTATTGATGTATTTTATATATAAATTTTGCTTAAGAAAAATTTTCTTGAGTGAAATGATGGAAGTTCTCTTTTTGGCTTTTTGGCTTTTTGGGTGGAGAAAAGACAAGGAGAACATGGGCAAAAAAAGGTGGGATGGTTTGGTAGGAGGCCGGAGTTTTGTAGTGGAATCTCGTGGTGGGTTTGGTAGAATCGATTCTTTCGCTATATTCCAAGGAGATGAATTGTAGAGGGATGTAGGAAGGGAGGGAATAAGAACAAAGAAGAGTTCCTGTTTTGTCTAATAACCAGGATAGGCTCCATTGCAAAAGACCATCCATTTTCATGCTTAATGGTGGTATTTTTTTTTTGGTGACGTTGATATTCCTTTTGACTTACCTTTATTTCTAGTGTAGGAGACTTGGCCATGATTGAAAATAAAAAGATTAAAGGATGGAAGAATATAATAACAATTTCAACGGTTCGAGGAACTTTAGGAACTTTTCTTTGTTTTAAAGGGTAAAATGAGTTTGAAGGTACATAATGTCGAATTTAAAACTTAAGTTCTAAACAATCAATAGCCAATCTAGGCTACTGATGGGTTAACAAAACTTTAAAAGACTAATAACTAGTTTCAACAAACTTGATCAAAATCCAAGAACGAAGAAACAAAAATAGAAGAGGTCAATTTGCTAGGAACCCAATAAAACTATTGATGGCATGAAAGTTACAGATTCGGTTTCTAATCCAATAGGTGGAGTAATTAAGTTCTCTTATATAATCAAAAATTCCTCCTCACTTTTCTAGTATTAAAGGAAGCAATTGGTGACATTTTCCCCCACTCAACCAAATCTACAATGTTCTCATTGTAGATTTGGTTCCCTTACCTATCTCTAACCTCATAAGGACAGCAAGCACAACATTGAGAGGATAGCAAACATTGAGTTGACTCCAATATCATTTGTAACAAATTTAAGTTTTAACTCAAAGGTTAATTCAATGAATGAAAAAAGTCAAATTTCTCTAACATAATCTTTGTTTAAGTCTCAAGTTCAACATTTACTTCTTACACCTTATTTGTAATAATAATTATATTGTTGGCGCAAGACTTATTCAACCTTCTAATACCACTTTTAAGAACAATATATTCTACCCAACACTTTTTTTTCTCGTTATGGTTTCACTATTATACCACGCAAATTCTGTACAGTTCACGGTTGCAATTACCTGAGCCAAATTATCAGAACAACCCAGGGTGTATTTCTTGATTTCGGGGAAATTTGTATCATCTCAAGAAACTATCTCTGCTAGTATGCAAGGTCATAAAGTATTCAAACAGCAAGCGCAATAAAAGAATTACCATTAATAATTCAGAAGAATGTTCTGAGTAAGAAATGAAAATCACAATGGGCCAAAACTGCGACAGGGAATTGCCTCACTGACAACCCTTCAATCTCACGCACCAAACTTCAACAACAGGGGAGAGGGGACAAAAATTCTCAAAAATCACAATTCGCTACCGTTCTCATATGGACTCAAAACCACGCTATAAATAACCTGTACTATACACATTCCACAAAAACTCTTGGTTTTCACTTGCAGTGACCACTTTCACACTCAAACAGATGCCGGCTTGCTGTAAAGCATCGTGCCAAGGGAATGATGGAACCACCTTATGGAAAAGAATGGGCGGTAACAATATATTTCACACACAAGAAGACCAGACATAGCAGTGTCTCAAGACGCAGTGACATGCTGCCTTTGCAGGTTCTATTGTGAGAGGATGGACTGCAATGCAAGCTGCTGCTGGGGCTGCAAGGAGGACCAAGTAGAGGCCAAAGTATCTGGCGGTAAGGTCTGCTGAAGCTGCCTTAGAAGATTAATCATTCTGCTTGTAGTTTGTTCTGTTGCTAAATCCTTACCCGCGCATAGAACCTAAGAAATAATCACGCGCCTCAATTAGAGAAGAACGTAGTAGTAAGCAGTTCTAAAAACTATATGCAGTAAATGAGAAACTTGTAACAGTGAGTGTGAATAGATCATGCAAAACTCCAAGCAAGTGCAATAAAGATCAATTTGAATAAGATCACAGCATAGCTTAAACATAGAAGGACATTACCAGTGATTAAAATGTACACTAAAGTCAACAAAGATTCAAATTTTTGTCATAAATAGAAAGCCTCGAATCAAACTGAATGACCATGTCTAAGAAGAATCAAGGTCTGATAGATGAGGGAAATTTAAGACATTGTGCTTCATTTCCAAAACCACATATGAAAAAGGATAAAATTTGTAGCTTAGTGAAGGAAAAATGGATTCCAAAATTTCATGATACATACTGGAGAATGAAAGAGATTGCTAAAATACACATCTTTGAATTCACAGATTCTTTTTCATTTTCGTATAATTCATCAGTTGAATTAAGAGTGCTTAATGTGAATAATAGTCAGAAACTAACCTCAGCAAATACTGCAACAATCTTCGGAAGATATTGATTGTTAGGACCCAGAAGTTCCCCGTCTGACCTGTTGATGGAAAGATGCTGTTTAGTAAATGCCATACCGTATAGTTATATATCAATAATTAAAAGAGAAAATATCAGATGAGCCAAGTCAAACAACACTAAAGTCCTTACCGCTCCACCATTGAACAAAGCTGCTCATGAACAACTTTGGCCTCAATCAAATCACCTTTTATTGGTAAGCAGTTTAACCATGCAGGAACAACCTAACAATCGCCAGAAGACATACAGTATTAAATTCAATAACTATTCATTTTCTTCTCTTCTTTTCTTTTTTTTTTTTTTTCCTAAAAAGAAAAATTTGGGTGGGCGGAAGATGATGGAAGAAGGGCGAGAGAGGGTTGAAACAGAGGTGGGGAGATACCTGAGCTGAATCTATGCTCTCACGATGATATTGGCATATTTTTCCCAATGCAGAAACAGCATTATCATATGCCATAATGTTATCAGCATCCAGAGCATTCGGATGCCGAATCACAACATTTAGCCTTGAAAGAGCCTCTGGACAAAGCCTCTAAATTGTTAGAGCACTATTCAACACATTAGAATCAAATCTAAGATATGAAAGCAGAAATACCTCCAACAAGGGGTTTAAACACAGGTCCACCAAACTCTGCACAAACCCCGAGGCCATATACAGCAGCCTGAAAAAATAGTACAACTAGCATGAGAACAACTGCAATATTAAGCATATTTAACTATAGTGGTGTAGAAAGTGCAGACCTGTCGGACATCTGGATTATCATCGTTGCAGGCCTCCAGAAGGAAGGGAAGAAATGTATCATAGTACCTGTTTCATCCAAAAAAGATGAAAAGATTATATCACAAATCCCCTTTATGAAGGTTAATAGTCCTAAACGAACTTGTATTAGTACATACTTAAGTGCTGCTTCACGACACTGCTCTGCCACATCATCAAAGATGCAAATTGCAATCCTCCTCTCTTCAGGTGTCTTATCCTTACCCTGTATTCAGAACAACAGTTTTAGAGGGGCCAAAAGAAAAAGAAAAAAGGATCACATAAATCCAATAGCCAAAATAAATGTTAACAAAACAAAAAGAGCATTGCATCAAACCAAAGCGGATTAAAAATTCAAGTATGTACGGAAGAATCTGAAACATGCAAATCACCTTTAGACTTTGCAATAAAAATCAATGAAAACAATGCCATTTTCAATTACATGGAACCATAATAACATGCAGAATGACAAGGCTGTAAACATATGACTAAAAAACAGTTTTTGAAGGAAAATTCAATTTCTGCAGTACTTCCGCTGAATTCAGGTACAAATTTCTCCAGATTTATTTACAGCGGTCGGGAAATTTCATGTTAAACCTCAAGAGAAGCAAACTACAGAAAATGCGAACCATTAGAAGGCAAGTGTGTTTGCAAGGGAGAATCCAAAAACAAATTGAAAGTAATGATGAGGTGCAGTCTTCAAACATTAAATGGTAATGATATCTTTAAGATCTAGTGTCATACTTATAACAAGAAAAGCGGCCACTATCCTAACCTAAATGTTCTAAAAAGGGTAACAAGACATTTCCAGAAGCATAAAGCAGGTATATAAATTATAACTGCACTGCCCCCATCCAGTCTTTTTACTTCATTGCAACTTGCCCCACTCCCATGCACTTAATCCCTTCCTCTGGGGTATTCTCCACTTTGCCACTGACCATAAGTCTATTCCCTTGTTTCAGTTCTCCATCAAGAGGGCAAGGATGACTGACAACCAACCACCCCCCCACAAAACTGGCGGGCCATTATAAACAATTTGTATCTACTACTCATGATAATTGTCTTTATTTTACTCAACTTTTGAGGGAAGAAATTAAAAATAGATTTGATTGAAGATCACCATAAAGCGTGCTTACAACAAAGAAAAACCTCAATCACACTACACAGCTAAGCAGCCAAAGCTAAAATGAACAACGAATATTTGTCAAATCAATAGAGGAAAAGAAAAGATGGTCAAGTGATGGCATCAATTCAATGTGATCATATTGGCGAAACCAAACACAAAATCTAGCAACATGACCCAATAATGAAGTTCATATCTTGCAACACAGAATTATACATCATGATTCAAGAAGGGACCAATAGAGTGGCGGAACTTACCCACATAGGTGTTAGATATGATGACAACTCCTCAAAGAAGGGCAAGAAAGCACTTTTGAATGTTTTAATCAAAGTTCCCAAGATTTCACCCACCTACAAGGAAACTCAAATTTTAAGGCCAGATAGATGAGATTCTATTGACAAGCAAGGTACCACAGAAGATGGATAAATAAAGCACATGATCTATCACTATGTGTATAACATCATGGATAGCATATGTAGACTAACTTGATCAAATACTTCCTCTTCTTGCTCATTTTCCTCTCTAATCAATTCCCCTTCCTCGGCATCAAAGTCTTCAGCTTTGCTTCTCTCTGCCCTATCTCTTTTCCTACTTGAACTAGCTGTGATAACCTGTTTTATCTCATCAACGATGGACCTGACTTGACTTTCATCCAAAAGTGGTCCAGAGATCTGAAAGGCAGAACACAAAGTTGGTGAAAGAGCTTCAAGGAATGCATCAATATCAGCAGGGAAAGGCAAAACTGCCATAAGAAAGAGAACAAAGCTTTGAGCAGAGAAAAAGATAGAACTGATCATATTCAGAAGCAAGCATCCAAAGTTGGATGATAATGCCTAAGGCAGTGAATACATATACTTACACCCACAACGAAGCCCAAACCACCCTACAAACAGTAGGGCTAGGAAAAGACTGAGAGACATACTTAAACAATGCGCCATAGGAGAGATTTGATTCAGTTAAAGCCTTTTTCTTTTCTCTTGAGCAATTGAAAGAGATTTTGCTACTGGAGGAAATAACTTCTTGTTTAAGCAACCAAAAAATAAGCTCACATATAATCTAAAACCCAGTAGCAAATAATTTTTTACTCATTTATAGCAAATCTGGATATGGGCAACCTGTACAAAGAATATTGCAGAACAAGTAAAAAGCAATTTACAGGGCATAATAATGTAATATAAAAATTAATAACAACAATGAACAATAACAACAACGAACATGGAACAGCAGCACTACAACAGACAATATGCAAATTCCAACACAATTCAATGCTGAATATGAATTCAAGCTCGTGAATTGAATTTTGCACTTGAAAAATCAGGCACAAAGGAAGTTTTGCAAACAAACATCAGAGTATGACAAACCTGTAGGCATTCATTTAAAGCATCCAACATACTTGCACATATCTCAGTATCAGGTTCCTGCAAAAAAAAAAAATGATTTAGCTACTTTTACCACCTTAAGGCAACGCAATAAACAAAATTTTATACAATCAGAGCGTCAATGAGACCATATTTGGGGGCTTTGAGTTTCAATAAATGTACAAGATAAATTTGATAGAAGAACAATCACCTTATGTAATGCTTCCACCAAAGCTGGAATGATATAGTCAGACAACTGCTTAACATATGACTCATTACGACCTTGAGCTAGCCCCTTCTCTACAGCTAATTTAGCAGAACGCAGAAGTTCCGGCATGGCTAGAAACAGAATGAGTACACAGGCCCATCAGGATGTTTAGCAAGAATCAGTCACAAGCAAGAAAAATAGAGATTAAAACAATAGAAGTGAATAATTCTATACCTGAAACAGCTGCTTTCCTAACTTCTTCATGAAAATAAAATTTGAGAAGTGGAACCATTGTTGGAGCTACCTGTACAACAGATAAATCAATCTCCTTTAATTATCAAATTGTAACAAAGCCCAATAGTAAAAGTCAAATAGGCGCTGAGATGCACCTGATCAATCCATGGAAAGAATCCTTCTTTCAACTCATCGGCATAACAACACAGCATATTACAAGCTGTAGCTTTTTCCTCCAGCACACTAGTCTTGATTCCTATCCTTTTATCACCAAGTGTAATGGTTTCCATACTGTAGCAGATACACAAATCTTAGAGAAATAACCCAAACCATTTAGTAGCAAGACAAATGCAACCATTTATACTGTAGCCTACAAAGGAATAATGCAGCATGGAAGATTGGACTTCAACTGCAACAGTAGCAGGTGCATTTGGATATCTATTTGTAGTATCATTTCAATGTGTGCGCGTGCATGTGTAAAAAGCGAGAGAGGGAGGTGAAGAACATTAAGGAGACCCCACAAATAGATCTGTCAAAGTTGCCTAAAATTCAAACCTGCTCAAATAATAAATTCCAACAGAAACTTGAATACAGATCGCAATAGAGTGAACCAATCCAAAGACACTCATTATATCCTTATCCAAGCATTTGGGTAGTAAATGAACTTCAAGGAAAAAAGATTCACGGACCTTTCATCATCAGAGTCTTCAATATCATTATCTGAATCTGCAGATGTAATGGTTACATCAGGCTTGAGTTGAGCAGACTGAAGTAGCGGGGGCATGACAACACTCATATAGGGAAGAAAATCTTGTCCCAAGCACTTGCAGAGTCTGGCCCATGCCTATAAATTGTAAAGTAATTATGACAGAAAGAAGCATAGCATTAAAATTTATTTAAAAAAGAGAGAGAGCTTAAAGTTTAAAAAAAAAAAGAGCTTAAAGTAATAATAACACAACATGATGTCTTCAGTACATTCTAAATGATAAAAACCTACTTGTAGCATGTAACTTGTTGTAGGATCATCCGTCTCCAACTGTGATCCTTGCAAAGACATAAGTACTTCCATAACCTTGCATGAAAAAATAAAAAATTAGATAGAAATTTTGCCTAAATAAAGCACTAAAACAGTTCTTAACCCCAAATGAATGAAAAGTTCAGATTGTTAAAAAGTTTCACATTCACTCCATGAAGAAAGGATGAGTGAAACCAATATAAGGCTTACAAGAAAACGTTTTAAAATCACTAATTAATACATTACTCTTTGAGATGAAAACCACTATGTCGATATTAAAATGATACTCTCAAGTAGATTAAGTGGCTTGCATAGAAAGCACTTGATTCAGGAGAGTCAAATGTACATAATGCTCCTTACCTGCTTTGCGTCGTCCCTAAACTTATCCTTTCCAACAGCCATTCCAACCAAACTAATGCACTCCATGGATTTGGCACGTAGCATACGGTTAGATTTATCAGTGGCATTTATCAAGATTGCTTTCAGGTAAGGTATAACTGCATCATAGTACTTTTGGAAGTGCTCCTGCAGAACCACTTACCATTACACAAATCCATTCACAGATTAGCTAAAACAAATCATGACAAGATGATCTCATGATGTACCTGAGATGAATCTGCAACCGATGCTAAAGCAGTCAAGGCACCTTCTTGCACCATTTGTTTACCATTCTGCAAGATAAATACAAGATAATAGAACCTAAAACAAATGCCAATATGTTCATACAAAGAAAACGAAGCATTTGCATTACAAATGTGTCAATGCTTCTACAGTGAGATACCTGCAGAAGTACAAGCAATTTGCTCACTATTCCATCTAAATAAGGAGTCAAGATATCTGGTGTGCAGTTTTCACTGAAGTTGAGCACTGCTGAAGCAGCATGTGCCTGTAGATGTAAAAAGTAGGAGACAAAAATGAATAGATCACCACCTATATTAGAATTAATAACCTTTAATAAACACTACCAAAAAAAAATCATTAATTTACCTCAAGAACCAAGACAATAATGTAATAAATATAACAGGAGACCAGAGGTTCCACTGTATATGCAGAAATGATTTAAGCACCCAACATGTAGCATAAAAGGCAGACAAACAAAAATAGGTGGGTATGAAAGACTTTTTACCCTCATATTTCGAGACTTTGTGTATATTTTGTTTCCCCAAGTAAGAATTAGATCTCAGATATTTATTCACCTCATAAATTTGCTGTGCTATTCACAAAGAATTATGAAAAGTTCGTGAATTTTCTTCTAATTTTCAAAAATCAAAATATCACCAAAATTTCCAACACATAGGACATTCAATTCTCCTCTCTTGATTCCTCTCAGGAAGAACCCATCTCATAGTGACAAACATTACCAAGGTTGTGTATGATCCATCTCTAAAGAAAAATGCAAAATGTAGTAGAGCCATTCTAGATGTCAAATACAACAAATTTTGTTAGAGCCAAACATGTTACTAGACTATCCTGATAAAGGATAAAAGTTGTCTAACTTTCTAACAGGAGTAGTAATTGTCTCAAATGCAGGTAGAATCATATTCCTATTTTTTTACCACAATCTCATTCTCAATAGGTGGGTAACACGCAAATTTTCAGGTGAAGCAAACTTCATTGATACTTTGTCAATGTTTTCAGAAGTAAAACTACATTAAACAATACCATTACTGCAATTGCTGGACTCATTTTGAGCCACATGGCTGCTAAAAAGATCTTTTAATGCATCTATTATGTTATCAAAACACATACATGGAATAGTCCAGATCACATAGTTACATTTTAAAGCTAAACAGGAAGGCTACAACCAAATAAGTTGCAAGAAACAAATTCAAGATGATCTGATTTTGTGATTCACATACTCTATTCCTTAAAATTCTAATGGTTCTAGCATGATCCTCACATGAATATTAAGCTATTATCTAAAACTTTTATTCACTTGATGAACATGATGATTGTGACAAGGAATAAAGGGAGAAATTTTTACTCTTAATGTATAAAAAAGGAGGTTCAACCCACTCTAATACATTAAACTGAACAACTACATTATAAGAGTATGAGAACCAACAGCCACTGTAATTCAAGAGCAGAAAAAAAAAGGGGGCCCAAAAAGCTGCTAACCTGTACTCTGGGATTCTGGAAGTCATCCATAGCTGAAGCAAGAGCTGGCAGCACCTGCCCATGGTACTGAACTTGCAGGTCAGGACCCAAATCGGTAGATAATTGCCCAATTGCATTAATAGCTGCCCATCTCACACGAGGGTGTGGATCTTGGAATGAATTTAAAACCATTGCCACCACATGGTCTAAGTTTTTTAACATCACCTGCAAAAGTAGGGAATGACTCAAGAATCAACAAGACAATAGAAGTAAAATTTCACTTAATCTAACAAAAAAGGCATAGTTTGCAAAATATTTTATTATATAAATATGTTTAACATAATTACCACAATAGACAGCCTTAGGAACAACTTCACCTGGAGAGTACAATGGACAGAAGAATCAAAACAAAACAAGAGGACCTGAGACATCACCAGGTGTGTATTTGCATGCAGTTAAAGCAATGACAGGTATTAAAATATTTCCAAAAATCTGTTTTAGATGTCATTATCTAACAATTTGAAGTGAACAACTAAATTTTTAGCATCTACCCAAAGTTCTACCACTCAAAATTCTTGAAAAACAAGGACAGAAATAACTTCATAGGATGGAACCAACTATAATATGATTAACTTCAAAGCATGACAAGGACTTAGTCGTCTGTGCCAAGCTTCTGCCACCATGTTATACCTAGTATGTGAAGCATCAAACCATATTACATGCTAACATGAAGAGGCATGGATTCTACAAACTCATCAAAATCATGAATTCTATAATCAAATATATTCTATAAGCCAAACATCAATAAAAAGATGGCTATAAAATCAAATGAATACGATGCCTGCATATTTCTTTAAATTCACATTTCAAACTAGACATAAAAATAATCATACCACACTATTAGGAAGCAAATGAAACAGAACTAACAGCATTATTAATACCTTTGCGCAACCCTCTGCAATTTGTGCGAGCGCAATTAGAGCAGCATGGTGCTTCTGCCACTCAGGAGCCGCCAAATACGTTGGCAACTGTTCAGAAGCTACAGGAACGATCGTATTCCCTCCCAGTGAAATTGAGAGGCGGTCCAAACACTCTTGTGCAACGCTGTAATTGCTTGTCTCACCCGCATCCTCATCCTCACTTTCTGCAGTATGCCACGCAGGTTCGTCCTCAATATCCAAAAGCATCTTCATCAGAATGGCAAAAAGACGACTTATGAACTGTGGCAGCTTCCGCATCATTCCCGGCGCACGCTCCCTAGCCTCGGCAAGCGTAATTACAAACTCGATTGCCAAGTGTCTCGTTCCCTCTTCCAGTGAGTCCGCCTCTGCAATTTGCAACATTGAGCCAACGACATCAAAGAGCTGCCTTCTGAGGAACCTCGGCTCAGTCCCGGCCAACTCAATCAACAGTTCCAACGCCTCCTGCGCTGTTGCCTCGTTTCCATTGTTTAACGCCTCGGTCAACGTTGTCATCATTGCAGGCAAGAGGTCCTGAAAACGGTCCCGATCCGCAGAGTTTGACAAACACTGAATAAAATTGATCGCTGCGTTCAACGCTGCGATCTTCACGTCGGAGTTTGGCGACGCCGTCAAACACTGCAAAAACACACCGTGGAGATGCTTGATGTGCGGGACCAACGTATCGCCAATATATTGCGACAGCTGCGCAAAGATCAGGAAAGCAGATTCCTGCAGCTTCGGAGAATCGGACGACACGCATTGGAACATGAACGGAAGCAACTCCGGCCAACCGTTGTCGGGCAAAATCCCCAAGGCAAGTTCCGAAACGGTATCACAGAGCTTCTTGGAGATAGATTTCGATTCCTCCCTCTGGATACAAGACAGGAGAATCGATTTCAGCGAGGATTGAGTGGAAGCGCTTAGTCGTGGCCACAGATACGACTCGTCGCGCGTAAGCTGCTTTCGGAGGAGGATCGCCGACATGGCCCGGGCCTCCAAGTGCTGAGAAGACTGCAGGATGTGCGCAAGCTTGAGAGACAGCGAGTTGGGGTCCGTCTGCTTACAGAGGTTGAAGATTGACTCCGCCTGTGAACGAAGCTCGTTGGACGAGGACATCAGATGAGAGATTAACGTCTCGAACGGCGCCGAGTCGGGCCCGAGTATGGCGGCGAGTTGCGCCTGCTGCAGCTGGGTCGACTCGGGATCCATTGCGAGCAAACTAGGGTTTGGCTGCGATGACGAAAACGGTGCCTCTGTCGCTCTCTGTATCTCTGTGTCTGTCACACACACACTCTTCTTGTGTGCGTGCGTGCGTGTGATAGTGGGAGGGAGATATTGGGGATTTTGAAGAAAGCCAGGGGGCAGAGTGGGGTTACAGTGCTTACCAAAAAGAAGGAATGCTTAGCTGTGTTTATATGCGTTATGATTAACCATTCAACCTTTATTTTTGGAGTGAAATAAATAATTAACTCGATAATTTAAAATAATCTCTCTCTCATTCCAATTCAAATTAATTACTACCAACTTCACTTTTAAATACTTACTGAAATACAAACTTCTAGAATTTTGAGGTTCCATTATTGATTGGGGTAGTCATGTCTTAATTTAATTTATGAGTTCAATCTTTCAATGTGAAAAGAATCCCACAATGTTGAACACTTTATTTGGAGACTTTGATTTTATCCAAAGTTACTTGATTAGACGATTTGGTAAGGATAAAGTTCCACAACATTGTAACAGTCACATAGTTGACCTTAAATGTCTTGATTCCTTCCTTTAATCTAAGGTCATTATCATAAAGTATTCTTTTTTATCTTAAAACCTTTAGATCTTATCATTGTATAAAAATAATTATTATTAAAAAATACGCAAATTATATTTTTTATACTTCTTGTCAAGGAGGAAGGAAAAGTCATCTTGAAAAAGCTAATTCAACAAAAGAAAAACTTTACACCCTTATAAAAAATTTAAAATATCTTCTTAGTTATTAGATATGAAACTTTATACACACCATTAAAGTTGGTTTACAACTAAAGAGTCTTAGCCCCAAAGATATAGTGTCAAGATGAATTCCTACAATTTGACTATGATACCACTTGATATTACGAAAAAATAAGGAAAAATTCACCCCAAAAAACTTGCCTATTGGCCATTTGGTATCCTCACAAAGTCCAACATCTTAAAATATTTGACTCTAAAGAAAACCTTCAAAAGATAAAGCATGGGATTTTCCCTTTTATTACCTATTCTAACTAGATGTTTAAAAAAAGCATAATAGGAAGAGTCATAGTAAAATGGATGAGTCAAAAGACAAAATCGATGGTTAACATTTTCACAACAAGTAACAAGAAGCATGTATCTTTAATGTTGATGGTTAGTATATTTTACAAAAGGAGTTAAAACGGTTGTATTCAATGATGAAAGGGTCAATAGTAAAATGTCCACAAACACGAGCAGTTTTGAATGGTTACGGAAGCTATTGACGCATCTACAACCAACACTGCCCACGGAAGAAACATGAAGAAAAAGATACTTCTAAATATAAGGCATTAAAAATCAATAACATGGGCCATAACACAAAAGATTGTGTTAAAAATAGTGTGGATGAGCATTATACCTTGCTAGTTCTCAATTTGATATCTTCTTGTGTATGGAGGTGTCACATTCAAACAATGACCAATTTGGAATGAGACAACGAATCTCTCAAGAAGGAGTCGAAGTTCATATTTCAATTGCAACACGTCATTACTCATTGTTTCAATGCTCATCGTCCTTTCATGTTTAATATGGAGTATGTTAAAAAACATCGTAGGTTATATTTTACATAATCAATATTTTAATATAGTATTTTCATTATATGTCATAGTTGAACATAATTTTAAACCCAACACAAAAAAAAAAAAAACTTAAGTTTCTTTTGTTTTAAGCTATTATAACTTAGATATAGAGAAGCCCTAGGGCATAGTCAAAATGATAAAAAAGGGCTCAAGTGAGAGATCTGTAAAGCAAATATCCTAAGTTTGGATTCCCACATGTTGCTACTCCTCAATTTAAACCATCAAGTAAAGTTTGATAGGTTATGGGTTATTAAAAAAAAAATTAGATAGGGAGAATTTAGTGTTGTTGAGAATTAGCCAATTTATGCATTCAAAATTTTGTTAATGATCCTCAACTACTACTATTAGGCTAAAAATATAATTATTAGTCAAAACATATATTATATTTCTTAACAACAATTTATAATGTTTACAAGTTTATTGGCACATGTCTTACTTAAAACACTTAAGCCAAATTCACATGGGCCTCCTATTGCAAGCAATAGGTTGGATTCACTTGAACCCATCATGGGTCACTTGGACTAAACCTCACTTAGGGCCTTTATCCAAAACCAACACATACCATTACTTTTCTCTCACTCTCAACAAATTACTAGCTATATGGGTCAAGCCTATGATCAAGCTCTAATACCAATTATTAAGATTCTAATGCATTAATAATGGGCCAAAAAGATATAACTATGAGATTATTACTGATCTTCAAATCAAGCTTTTGTATTTGAATCATGTAATGTATTAGAGGGTATAATAAGCTTTTATTGCTAATAAATAGATTTAGAGAAAGTGAGAAAGGGGAATTAGGATCTAGGGCAAAATTCTTCTTCTTCTTCTATTCTAATACATCATACTTCTCTAATTTTGTGTTTTTTTTTATCAAAATTACATATAAAGGCAAACAAGGTAGATGTCCTTTACCTTTTAAGGACTTCAACATGCAAGGACTTATCACTAGATAGTGTAAGGGTGGAATATTGGCCAAGTAAAACACCAAAGGTGGCTTGTTCACAACCATTTTAGCATTTGATGGGTTGCTTAAAGCAATTTCCGCATTAGGAATAATGTTGGTTAGGTTGTCATGAGGTGTGTTTCTCATAACCATATTGATTATAGGTAGAAACACGAGTGGTGAATTAAGTGGAAGGTTGATTAGGCCTTTTATGCCAATTAGGTATTCTAGCTATGAAGGGGTTCTAATTGGAACATTTCAAGGAATCATTGAGAGGTGGAGTTCTATACACAATGGAGGGGTTTTGATTAGGACATTTAGGGGAGTTCCATTAGGTTGATGAGATTTTGGGCCTTTTGACAATGGAGGAGTTTCCATTGGAATATCTAAGGGATTCCATCAAGTGGTGAAGTGCTATTAAGAGGAAAGAGTTTTAGGGATTGGTAAAGAGGAGGGCATTTTGGGGGGGATGGATTATGAGGCGGATGGTTAGGAGAAGGAAGCTTCAAGGGCTAGTTAGGAGGAGGTTATTTTAATAGGGAAGGATTGTTAGGTAGTTGACCAAGGAAAGGAAATTTTAATGGTAGGGATTTCAAGCCAATGGTGGGCACATAAGAGGATTTTGGCAATTGGTCAAAATACATAGGAGAATTCAAAAGGGGTGGGGAAATGTTCTATGGAGGAGGAGATTTTGGAAAAGAATGGGGATCAAAGATGAGATAGAATTTATCAGTAAGTAGAAAGGATATAAGAAAGTTTGACTTAGGGCAATCAAACAAAGGAAGCTTAGCTAGGATGGTGAAGTTTGAATTTCCCAAATATAATGGAGAAGAGAACCCAATAGAATGATTTTATAAGGCTACCAATTTTTTTTTTATTACCATCATAGAATGTTAAAAATAAGCATTGATTTGATTTCAGGCATTTAAGGAAGAAATGACTCATATCAAGAAAGAGTTGACATAGGATAGATTGAAAACCATATTTTATAAAAAGTATGGGCCTAATAAATTGACCAAGTTATAGCAAGTTGGTTTTGTTGATCAATACCATTAGAATTATTTGAAATTGATAACAAGACCTAACCTATTAACAACTCAACTATTAGTAGTTGGTTTTATAAGTAGGAAAAAGATGAATTTAAAGGCAATTATTTAAGCTAATAATCCCTACACACTAACTTTGGCCTTAGGCTTAGTTAGAAATTTTAAAGCTAAGGGATCATAAAATGATATTGGGTTTACTAATACTTAAAAATGGAAAAGGGAATTACTTTCTATTAGGAGAAACTTAGTTGTATAGACATTTATACTAGAGGAAATTGGCAAATGATGGAAGAATGGATTGTGATTTTATTGTAATGATTCTTGAAGTCTAAGGTATCAATGTAGGATTAAGTTATTTCAATTTGATGTAGTATGTTAAATGAAGCTAGGGAAGTTGATGAGAATAATAAGGAAGAAAGTTAATTCACAGACAATGGCTGCTTGGAAAAAGGAATCTCAATTTAGAACTTGTTTTTAAGGATAAGGCTAATCTTAAAGGGGAGGAAATGTTATTAGTCTTAGAATTGGACTTTTGTATTTGGATCATGTAATGTGTTGGAGGGTATAATCATCTTTTGATGTTGGTAAACAAATTTAGGAAAAATGGGAGGGGATTTAGGATCTAGGTTGGAGCTTTGCAACTTTTGAAACCATAGTTTATGTTCTTTCCCTAATTTTGCATCATTTATCAAAATTATGTAAAGGCAAATAAGGTAGTTGTCCTTTACCTTTTAAGGACTTCACTATGCAATGACTTATCACTAAAGCTTAATTAGCAACATACCAAGATCATAAACAAAGTGCATATCTCATTTCTTAACAACTTCAACCTATAATACTTGCAAATTTGCTAACATATGCCTCATTTGGATTACTTATGCCAAATCCATCTAAGCCCCTCAACAACCCTTTACAAGTAATAGGCTAAACCCACTTAGGCCCATTGGTCACTTTGGCTTGACCTTATGTAGGGTCTCCTTTTACAAGCAACACGTAAACAAATATGTATTTAAGTTTTATATTCATTTCATCATATCATATTTATGTTGTGAATTTTGTGATTAAATGAGAGGTTGGTTAATTGTTATTGTACATGATATAATGAAACTCAAATGCTTGTAATAATTTTAACCAAATATATTGTTGTAGTATTATGCCCTGCCCTATATATTTTTCTAATAGGTTTGACACCTTAGTTTACTTATGTTATCAATATAAATGATAAGGATACCGTCCCTATTCCACCAATATATATATATATATTGTTGTATAACATGCAATAAATATTTAATAATTTATTCAAGTTATAAAAAGCAAGTTTTAAACACAGGTAAAGAAAAAGAGAAACAGGCACAATGTTTTGAGAGTTGGACCTTTAATTTTTGCCAATATCCTCTATCCTTTAATTGCAATCAATTAGTGTTCTTGTCGACTAAAACTAACTTAGCTTTTATGAGAGAAACTAAGCATACTTTTTGAAGCATTGGGGAGGCATTATCGCAATGGACGAAGCACAATCATTCAAACTTGCCTAAAGAGGAGAGGCCATCGTGAGATTGCTTGACAGTTTGAGGAGTTCTCCGGCAATGAAAGGAGAGCGTCTGAGCACATGCAATTGAGTAATTGACCGTCATCAAAATGTACTGTTTTGAGTTATCACGGCGACTTGTTACTATACCTATGTGCACAACCTCACAGACTTAATATAACACTTTTAAGTCCGCCGTAATAATTCAGACTAGTGCAATTTTGTAGTTTGCTTCTTTTCCTGTACTGAGTTTCCTTTTTGCTTTCACAGATTTAACTTTAGGAGTAATTTTCGAGCCAGCCATCAGATTTCTCAAAGAGAAATTTCATGCATCATGATGCATTGAACTTGCTTTTCTACAATGTGTTAAACATCAATCATTAACTATATTGTTGTTTGTGAACGAATTCGATAATAACAACGAGTTTTGTATCTTTCATAATAGTAATAGTGAAATTTTCTTTTAATAATCAGTTTTAAGAAAATAAGTAAATCTTTATTTTTTATGTAAGATCAACGTTTGCGTTTTAAGTCTAGCACCTCATTAATTATTTATTTCATGTTTTTTTCATACTAAAAGCAAGTGAGTGAATTGAAACATTATTGATGTACGTTTCATCAAAAAGACCAAATCCTCAATTTAAAAGTTAGGTCAATAGTTAATAAATTTTTATTTTATTTAAATTTTACCTTATATTTGTACTCATGGTTTTCAACACCCTTCTATATACCAAAAGGTTATTCTAATATCAATGCCACCAAGATATAATGAGCATAGAATAGGATGTAACTAAGAACACTCTTTTACATATCAAGTATTATTAGGTTTAAAACCATATATGATAAAACATAACTAATTTAAATCTGAAATCATGTCGGATGTAGAATTGATACTTTGGAAAGAAAAAACAAAACAAAAAAAAAAAAAGACCTTAGGATAGTTTTCAGCTATGTTGGTGTGGCTAGAATAGACTCATTACTTTTTTTAATAAGTATGACATTTTATATTTTCTAAATGTTAGACTTATATCATGTTCTATATTTATTCGAGATATAATTATTATGTTATTAATATAATTTGTGAAAATATCATTTATGCTTCCTTCGGACAAAAACAAGACTTAAAAAATTTATGCCCCCAAAAGGGGAAACTAACAAAAGTAGGAGGGTAGCACGAAGGTCTACTTCCCGCTTCCCGTAGGGGCACGCTGTTTAACCAACGACCGCAGCAATCACCGCCCTCACGAAAAACCCGGTGCATGTGACGGCAGGAGATACCGACGCCTAAAGAGCCACGAGCATCGTCCGTAGTTTTGGAAGGGTTTTGATCAGGTGCTTCCGCAGTGAGCTGTTTTTCTTCAAACTGTGAGAATATTCGAAAAAGTGGGTCCCATCTCTAACCCGTTAGTGGCCACGTGGGTCCCATCTCCTAGTCATCCGAGCTGTCTTGGTTGCTTTCAGCAGGCGCACGGAGAAACTACAGTCACTCGCTCAGTCTTTGATTGTGAAAGATTTGGAAGCCTTACTCCTTAAGAAAAGAGTATAACAAATAATCGTATTTTTTTTAAAATTATCAGGATTTTTAATAATTGATAATTATTAAAAAAGAACTATATTAAATAAAAATAATATTTCTCACTCAGAAAAAAGAATCTAAGCCATATTTAGATCTTATCTTGTCATTCACTCATTTGCTTAGTATTATTACTTACTTGTCCTAATAGTGAATGATTTAGAAACCTTAATTTTTAAGAAAAGAGTAGAAGAAAGACAATAATTAAATAAAAATAGAAAAATACTTCATTTTTATTTATTAAATAAGTGTATTTTTTGATAGCCTACAGTTGCATAAGAAAAATAAAAAAAAGGATCAATTATCACGATGGTGAAAGATCTTGAAACCTTAATCTTTAAGAAAAGAGTAGAAGAAAGACAATAATTAAACAAAAATATGTAATTGTTTGTTTCTGTTTATCAAATAAGTGTATCTCTCGGAATATCAGAATTTTTAATAATTGATAATTGTTAAGAAATGATTGTGCTTTATCCATAACAAAGAATGTCACTTTACTTGCTTATTTGGTCAAGGAAAGGTTCCAATCAACATACAAAAACTCCGGGACAGTAGCATAATGTTTAGGCTCCAAACTAAACGCGTGTGATGACGCTCTTCAAGGCCCAGTGATTATGGGGATTATCCTCCGAAGAACACATCAGCCCTTAATTTACAGAGAAAGCCTGCTAAGCCAATCATGGAAAGCAATCGAACTGAAACACCACTGGGGAGTAGGTCCAATCCACTTCGCGCTTACAACGCGTCGAAACACGCGCGCACGCATATAGGAAGAGCAGCGCAGCATTCCGTCTGAAGATAAAGGTTTGAGAGAGAGAAAGAAAGAAAGAGAGAGAGAGAGAGAGAAGGAAGGGATATGAGGAACCCATCGTCATCATCATCGGCCGCGGCGAAGGCCGGAGGAGGAGCTTCGGGGCCGGCGACGGGGAAGTCGACGACCACGACGACGACACCGTGCTGCAGCAAGGTGGGGATTAAGCGAGGGCCGTGGACGCCTGAAGAGGACGAGCTTCTGTCCAGTTACATCAAGAAGGAAGGCGAGGGCCGGTGGCGGACCCTCCCGAAGCGGGCGGGGCTACTCCGCTGCGGCAAGAGCTGCCGCCTTCGATGGATGAACTATCTCCGACCATCAGTCAAGCGCGGCCAGATCGCCCCCGACGAAGAAGATCTCATTCTTCGCCTGCATCGCCTCCTCGGCAACCGGTAATCCATCTCCGACACGATTAATCTACTCATTGCACTTCCCCGGAAACATGGCTTCTTGGGTTTCACTAAATCTGATAAAGGATATCATTGATCACTTCAGCCAGCTAGGGTTCACTGTCCATTTCGTTCCTTTCTTCTTCCTCCAGCTTCCTAGGGCAAGGGTCTCTTGTATGTTTCCTACAGTACCATCTCAATCATTTCTGCCAATTTTGGTTTACAACCAAATTCAGCTCTCAAATCCTTCAACATCTCCATGTCATACATCATCAGCAGCAGCAGCAGCACAAGTAGTTACAGCTTTCTTATGATCTAAACTGTTCTGTTTTTGTATTTAATCAGGTGGTCGTTGATAGCTGGGAGAATTCCGGGACGTACAGACAATGAGATAAAAAATTACTGGAATACGCACCTCAGCAAGAAGCTGATCAGCCAAGGGATAGATCCGAGGACCCACAAGCCATTGAATCCCAGCTCCTCCGACAACGCCAAACCATCTTCATCAAAAACCAATCACATCCCAACCCCAAACCCCAGTCCCGCTTCTCCTGTGCTCACAGAAGAAAGCCCCAACAGCGACAATGGAATCGCCATCAAGGAAAACGGATACTTCCAAAGCACCAATATGGGTCAGTTCCAAGCAGCTGGTTCGACGGCAATTCATGGCTACACGAATCTGCCAAACTCCCATGGCTCCGGGGTGGGTTTGAGAAGCAACAACGGACTCAGCCCGGAAGAAGACGACGACATAAACAACTGTACCGACGATGTCTTCTCGTCGTTCCTGAACTCACTGATCAACGACGATGCATTCGCCGCCCACCACCAGTTGCACCCGCCTGGAACTGTCATGGGGCCAGTGTCTGACCCTTTGATTTCCATCACTGCTTCGAGTTTCGGCCTCGGCCCTGGCTGGGAATCTGCAATCATGACTTCCTCCTTCAACCAAACAGATCCCAAGAGGGCTGCCGATCGAGTTGATTAGTATTTCCATGTATGCCATCTGCATTGCTTTGGGCAAGAAAATGCAGGTGGTTAGATTATGAGAAGTCTAGGGTTTGTGGTAGTGTCATTTTACGTATGTTTTTGTATTCTTATTCCACATATTATTTTCGTGGCTGTCGTGTGTGGTGATGTATTATGATTATCGTAGACAAAGCACAGACTGAACAGATGTAATAATATTATAGAGTCCATCTGAATGGGTTTCAGTGTGTGAATATACTTCATTCAGAAGTTGAAAGCATTTCATTTGTTATTGTTTCTATGTTATGAAATATGAACTCCAAGTTTTTAGTCCAAGATACAGATATTACACAGCAAGCCATTATTTCATTTAAGTGCTTAAGTTCCCAATAGTCAAAAATGACGAACCAGAGTAATGAACTGTATAACTAATGAGAAGGAAAGTTGATGACTTGATTCAAAATCAGGGAGAAGCAAGAAAGAAGATCATTTTGCCAACAAGTGTCCACACAAGACAAGCTAGTGGTGCGGAAGCTACCATTTCATGACAACTAGTAATGAATTGATCCTCTCCCACACCCTTTCCTAAGTGATTTTGTATGTTATTTGACATTCTTAGCAGATTCAATGGTCGCAATATTGCATGTAATGTATTACTTTGAAAGGAAGAATGATTCCTATCTAAGAATATCAAAGTATTGAGGTGTAATCATGCTTTTCACATATATATCTTCAGAAGAATGCAACCGAAACTAAAGGGATTTGGTGTTTGTACTCTGAATGAAATTCAAGGCATGCACGTTGGTCGCCATGTGTGGAGTGATCAGAAACTCGACAAGAACTTGAGCACTGCCTACCTCACGCTAATGTGAAGAAAGACACGACAACCTCTTCTTGTTGTAGTAATGTTTCCTTATCGCCGCTTAATGTCCATGGAAAGTTTATAGGCCTTAAGTTTAAGAGCTTAGCCTTAAGGTATATGAATTTCTTTTTATACATATAGCTTCTCATAGAAAAGTGAACAAAAACACAATAACCTCTTCTTGGTGGAGTAATATTCCCTTATAGCCGCTTAATGTCCACGGGAAATGTTATAGGCCTTAAGTTTAAGAGCTTAGCCTGAAGTTATATAAATTTCTTTTAATACATATAGCTTCTCCTAGAAAAGTGAACAAAAACATGATAACTCTAAGCTTAAGAGCATATATGGCCTCTTAATGTCCTTGGAAAACTTTATAGGCATTAAGTTTAAGAGCATGGCCTTAAGTCATACGAAGTTTCCATCAGTTAAGTTCAATGAGGACTTTAGCTATCCCTAGTTGATCTAGGATAACTTAACGTACTATTCTAGGCTTTCCTTCCCTATATCACATGCAAACATCAACCAAGTCTTAAAAGTCCACCCACGAAGAGCTTCTCAGAATGATATTCTTAAGTTTCATGTGGTTCCAGTTGTAAACTCTTCAAACTTTACTTTAGTGGTTTCGAGGCTCCTCACAAAACAAGGTTAAAATAATTCCTAAGAACTTATCACCCTTGTCTACTAGACATTCGTTCAGCAAACTTAACCAAAGGCCTGTTTTAGGCTCTTTGGGACCAACAAGAAATCACAGGAATATGGATTCTACATGCATGAAATGTGGCTCCCCCTTGTAAACTCTTCAAACTTTAGTTTAGGGGTTTCGAGGCTTCTCACAAAACACGGTTAAATTTCCTAAGAAATTATCACCCTTGTACACTCGCCATTCATTCAGCAAACGTCATCGAAGACCTGTTTGAGGCTCTCTGGGACCAACAAGAAATCATAGGAATAAGAATAATCTACATGCATGAAATGGTTTCATCTTAATACTATTTGTGGCTTTCCAGCGTGCAAAACTTCGTTCGTCCAAGTACTTTTTCGTAGAGTTAAGGAAACTGATTTCACAGGGATTTCCTAAAACTTCTATTTAAGTTGATGCTTTCTATTTATAGATTCCTTTCTGGAATGAGAAAGATAGATAACCTATTTTGAGGGTTTGAATTTTGGCTTGTTAAAGAGTGGCTTACGTTACCTAAATCTTGTTTAATGTCCTACACTGTTCTTTAGAATGGCATAGGTAGAGGTGATAATCTCTAGAATCAAGGAAGAATGTTGAAGGTGAAAAGTTTTCACTTCTATTTTCCCATCTCTTGGAAAGAACCTAATCATATGCGTAATCTGTAAAGGGAAAGCATATAACCTTTCCATGCTAAAAGGAGCTTCATCGTACATGGGTTGAAAAGTGAAAGCGTATAACTTTTCCATCTATTGAAAGCACTGCATCATATACAAAAGCTGAAAAGGCAATCTTCACAAACATGATAGGAAGGAAACCAGTCGCTGATCTGTTGATTTCTTCAAGAATCTTAAGGTGCTTTAACAAGTACAATCATGGAAAGCCATTTGAGTATTCAGTAGTTTGAAACATATCTAAAGGAAGGAAAACACTTACTTGTTTCAGCAGACCAGTTGTTGAAATTACAGTGAACTAAACTCCTTTGTGTTGCAATGGTGAAACGGCTGAAAGTAAATTATGAAATGTTAACGAACTAAAGATTATAGGATTTTACTTACACGAACTCGAAAATGAATGAAAACATGTAGAGATATTAAATAAACTCAAGACTCATATATCCAATTACTAGTAACTAAACTAACTAATGAGAATAAAGGGCTTAATCCAAAGATGAGATGATCTTATTTGATATAAGTAGCTAACGTAATTTAACTAACTACCTTCATCTAAACAAGGCATAAGTATGAATGAAAAGGAGTAAAGATTGCAATAAGAAATAAGCTCAAGATTCATACAATAAATCACTAATAATCAAACTAATTAGTGAAGAATAAAGGTTTAAACCAAAATGATATGATCTTATTTGATCTAAGTAGTTAACATAATTGAACTAAATATTGTTGTCTAATACAAAGGTGAAGTATGAATGAAAAGGAGTAAAGATTGCAATAATAAATAAACTCAAGATTCATACAATAAATCACTAATAATCAAGCTAATTAGTGAAGAATAAATGATTTTAACCAAAACGAGATGATCTTATTTTATCTAAGTAATTAACATAATTGAACTAACTATCGTTGTCTAATACTAAGGTGTAAGTATGAATGAAAAGGAGTAAAGATTACAATAAGAAACGAACTCAAAATTCATACAAGAATTCACTAATAATCTAGCTAACTAGTGAAGAATAACTAGAGGATATTATTTGATATAAGTAGCTAACATAATTGAACTAACTACGATCATCTAATACTAAGGCACAAAGACAAATGAAAAGGAGTAAAGATTGCACTAAGACATAAACTCATGATTCATACAATAAGTCACTACTAATCAAGCTAATTAGTGAAGAATAAAGAGTTTAAACAAAGATGAGATGATCTTATTTGATCTAAGTAGCTGAAATAATTGAACTACCTACCATAATCTAATGCTAAGGAATAAAAATGAATGAAAAGGAGTAAGCAATAAACTCAAGATTCATACAAGAAATCACAAGTGGCCAAGCTAATTAGTGACTAACAAAGGATTTAACCAAAACAAGATGATCTTATTCAATCTAAGAAGATAAAGTGGTTGAACTAGGGTCATATAATTTTAAGGCATTTGGCATCCTAAAGGGTTCATTTGAACCATGGGAGAGGTGTTCTAGAGAATGGTTTGTAATGATGTTAACGATCCTCAACAAAGTTTCTTGAAACTATTTTAGTAGCAACTACTAGCAATTAAAAATGAACATGGTACCAAAGCAAAGAACACCCACAAAGCAACACGCATAATCAAAGAAATAACATATAAAGTTCAACATAGTTTGAGATTTTTCCTACTTCTACGATACTTAAGAGCAACACTTTTTCAATATGGTGAAAAAATTTATGTCGGTCCAAAAACCAGATAATCAAACAAATAATACATGGGATATATCAAAGAAATAACACATGAGAGTTAATTAAAAAAACACATGAATTTTATTTGCCTAATTTAGCTAAGATGATATAATCGGATAGCTATGACAGTAATGAATAGGCTTTGAAACCTGAAAGCAATATGAATGAGGTGGTGTACATGAAGAAGTTAAAGTTAATAGACATTAATCTATAACAACATTAAGATACTACGTCGACTAAGAAACAGTCCGCTGTAATAACTTCCATCTACTTCTTTCCAGGCCTTTAGAGTGAGGCTCAGATGTCCTTTCAGCTCGTTTCATCAAGTCCATTCACCATAACAACATCCATGACGTCATGGGCCTACCATGGGCTTTTCTGGCCCAATCCACCCACGCCAGAGAAGACGAAAACCACTCTTAGTACCTCATCATGGGCGTATTTCAAGACCACTTGAGCTAGGCCTCAGGTCCAAAATTGGTGCTTTAATGTCAAAATCAGGCCCAAATAGTATAAGAAGTTGAAAAGGCCTAGGACATAAAGTTTTTCTGTTTGTCTATTCAAAATTAGAAAAACAAAAACCTAAAAAGAAAATAAAAAAGAAGATATTGGTAAAAGTTTTACTCACCCTTTTCTCAAGCGTTGAAAATTTCTTGTATTAGAAAGATTATCTCATCTTTAAAACCATCTTACTGAGAAGATTTTAGTTTTTCCATATGTAGAATATACTAGAATCAAATTTAAGAAATATGAGATATATATTATTTTCAATACTCACCCTATTCTCAAATATTGAAAATTTGTAGTATTACAAAGTTTATTTCATCTTTAAAACTGACTTATTGAAAAAATGATGATTTTTTTATACATAAAAACATACCAAACCAAATTTAAGCAATATCATATACATTCAACTTTCATACTTACCAATTCGACTCTCTCTATTATCTTTCTTATCAACATCAAGGCTGAGAACCTTCTCAAATTAACATGATCAGATCAGCAGGAGGACCAAACTCCTATTTCTTCAGCAACCAAACTGGGGCAAAGTTTCATTCTTGATCACCCTCTCTCCTTACTTTTCTCCAAAGCAAGGAAAGCCCTTTCTATGGTAGTATTGATCAGAGAAACAAACCAACTAGCTTCCTGTTCTTACCTAAATTTAGCTTCACATGTTTAATTAATTTCAAATGGGTACAACCCATTCAACACACCACAAAGCTAACAGTCAGAACTATTAAGCTCCAATTTTTTGAACAACTCTTAAAAAATTCAACCTTTGATTAATTCCACCGTGGAAAAACAGACCCACAGAGTCTTCGATATTATAAGGAAGTTTCCCACAAAGGGCCATGAATCACAACACGCAAAGACCCAAATAATTCAGTTTATGGAAACCCGAGAAGTTTCTAGTGACAAAAACAGCAATATTAAGGAGCCGAGCTGCAAGAAACAAGCCCCAAAATAAGTTAATATTTAGTGACCAGCTTGGGACAGACAACCATACGAAAAATAAAGTCTGACAAGATTCGTTCATCTGAGGGTACCCACGGTCGTAAACAGTTATATGTTTGACAAAACATCCTTGGACTCCTATCTGACCCTCAACTCGAACCACCAGTCGTGGCTGGACCATATGATTGGTAGATGGTTGACTTGTTGCAGAAAAGTTTAGTTGGTTGTGCTGCACTTGTTTGACCATTTAGTTCTTTAGTTTTATACTCCCTTTTTTAATCAATATTTTCTGGGGATCTACTAATTTAATAGCCCAATACGTAACGTACAATAGGAGTTCAGAAAAGTAATAAAAAATGGATTCCAGTTCTTGTTCGAGGAAGTGTTCATAGAAACAAAGTGGGTTTTTGTTTTTTCCTTAATTTTCTTTATACTTCATTGCATGCTCATACATGACAACTTTGAGAATAAGAAGAAATCACACATTAAAAATATTTGAATATCTTAGTCTACAACCATCCTTATATCTGACTCTATTTTCTCTCTTAATAATTGATTTTAAGAAAGAAAGTGAACGTTTTTAACATACCAATGGCTTACTGGCTAAGCTATGCCCCTATATTTACAACTGTATTTACAAAACTTATGTTAGTATGTTTAGTATAATGTTTTACTAACAATTTTGGTTAGTACGATCTGTTATTTGGATTTGTACTGCAAAGGTCGCATTTAAAGGGTCTATGGTTTTCAGCTAGAGCTAGATATAGAAAGCATCGATTGACTGACTGGACCAATGTTGGAATACGTGCTAAAACTACCCTTCTTGACCTTCCATTTCCAAGCACTAAAACAATATAGCTTTTCAAAACTACCAAACAAAAGACAGATATCTTCGCCCACAAGGGTTCTAAGTTTTTTCCTGCAATGGCCGTTTTGAGCCTGCAACAATGCATGTTTCGGCCTCAAAACTTCTGGAACAAACAGAAAAATGGGTGGTTTCTTTCACTTCTTTGGAGAGAGGGAATTTTCTATGCCATTCATCATGTTTAAGAGCCATGACAACGAAGAAGAAGACCAAAACTAAGAACGAAAAGCTTTGAGGCCATGATTGAAATACCTGCAGAAAACCTCGCAGCAGAAATCATGCACCGGGGGAAGCCGTTCGTGCTTCTGAGCTCTTTTCACGTAATGCAATGCTCTAAGAACTCTCAATGATCGAATGGGGTCAAGGAAATCTAATCAAGTAGAACTAAAAGTTAAAGAAAAAAGGTGAACAGAAAGACTAAAGAAAGTTCATGTATCAGAAACTGCAGAATTCCTTTCTATATTATGCAGAATGACTTCTATATATACCCCATGCTTCTCCGAGACTGAATCGGACACGTGGAGCTCCTATGTTGGCTGATCAACCTATGCAGCACCCAATGATGAGGAGCCGAAACAAGAGGTTTTGCTTGGATTGACTGGTAGATTTTGGGTTCTTGGAGTTGGGTTCATGGACCGAGCGTATGAGACGGGGAGGACAAACCAAACGTTCTAACCAAAAGGGTCAGTATTTGTTAGACAGACCGAACTTTCTATTCTACTGTCGAAAGTTTCCAGTCTCAACTGCCTATCAGCTGCTTGGTCCTGGTTTTGAAAGTTCAGTGACAGTAAATAGGCCATGGCGTGCGTCCCCAAAAGACCATTTGAGTAGTAGTTAAAGGCCATAAAATAATGAAAGTAACTGCAGAATCCGAGTTGAGATGGGTAAAGTATGTAGAAGTGGGAAGTTATGTATTATATAATTTGAGTGGAAGGTGCCATGGGATCTTGAAGCTTTGGTGAAGGTTGTCAAACGGTGGTCCCAATTGTTGGAGGAGTAATTGCCTAGTAGCTTTCGCATCTTAGTTTGGTATTATTTTTATGCTTCTAGGAGCTATTAGAATTTTTTTATATCTAGTAGCTCTGTTACAACAACTCATTAAATGACACACCATACGAGGCTTTTCAAATATTTATGTAAAATTATTTTTTTGATATATGGTTTACAAACATACTAATAAATATAAAGAATAGTGAAGACTTTAAGTGGTTTAACCAAAGCAATTTCTATGTTTACAAAATAATAATTTACTTTTTATTTGGAGATTTTATACACTTTGCAGCTATTAAAAGTTTTATTTTATTTTATTTTATTTTATGTTATTTATTTATATATATCTAGCAACTCTCTTTTATTATTATAAGTGACACAACACACATGAGAGTTTCAAAAGCCTAAAATCTAAGTTAAAAGCTAATTATTGAGTTTGATGGAGTTTATTATTATTATTATATGTAAACATTATCTAAAATTCATAACTTTTTGATATAAGACTTTCATTGCCAACATTTTCTTGTACACTAAGTATAACATGGGCTCAAGTTTGAATATGATAAAAATAATTTTTTGTTGCACTAAATATATTGCAAGGATTCAAAATTGAATAAAAATTAAAACGGATTAATGTGCACTCTAATGTCATATAAAAAAAGTAAAAAAGTCAAAGTCTAGCTTAAAATTAATTCATAAGTTATAAGAATATTTTTTATGTTAATTAAGGATTGTATCTCTTTCATGTGAGACTTTCATCTTCATAAAATCTTATATTTATAGGCAAGTTGAGAGAAGTTTTAATTGAAAAATTATAATTTTAACCTTATACCTAATTTTCATTTCATACCTTACACATATATCCTCTCTTTTTTGCATGGCTAATTTTAAAGGAAAAAATTTAACCTTTTGAAATATAATATTGCCGCTCAATTTTAAGTGTGACCTTCATTACTTATGGATTGAGCCTTGATGATTCCAATCAATCATTGTACCATTTATAAATTAAGTCCTTTATAATTTTTTGTTAAATATGGTTTGAACTTCTTGGGTTGTCTTTTATCTTGGTTTGCTATTTTAGTTTGGATTGGATTAAAAGCTTTAACATGACCTAACCCAACCTTTCTAGATTCTTAGAGTTTCTTTATGTGCTTGAGTCGGTCTTCTGCACTCAATTTTAAGAGTACAATAGTTTGTTGATTCTAGATTGGAAGCCCTACAATCTCCTTCTGCCTTAGTTACCATTTCATATTCATAATTGAGCAAATTAGAGCCTTTTGACTTTGTGTTTCTATGAGCTTCAATAATTTGAGCTCATACATTATCCATATAATATTGCTTCATGATAGTCTAATAATTTAATCATCATGGTGAGTGATATATTGAATTGTGTAATATCATGATGGTTTAATAATTTGAGTATGATGGTGGTTGGGGTGTTGAATTATGGGAAATGAATTATATGAAGAATTTTATTTATCAAATAATGAGTTTCTTTAACTTTTGAATTGAATATTTAGACTTATTAACTTAACAATTTCTCTTTGGATATCAAAGAGTGTTTTTAATGTAAATTATAATTTCTTAAGCCTTTTCTTTGTTTAATTTATTTTCTATACTCTTCATCCACAATTTTTCTGATTGTAAGCAAATTCGATGCAACACATTAATTTGTATCTAAATTCATAATAGCTTCCCACCCTTGGATGCAGTGATATTTTAAAAAATAATGCTTATCCCTTGCCACCATCTTTTATATATTAATCTATTTTCTTCCACATACATATTTAATACTAGGAAAATAGTGAGACTTGTGCCGAGGGGGACATGCTTCGTATCTCCTGCCTACAAAACTGGGAATCAGCACCGGCACATTTGGCAATACCAAAGTACCGTCACCGCGGTGACCCAAAAGTCAAAGTTGCAATCATAATAGCTTCCAGAATCTAACTACCATTCGTATCTAGTCCACACAACAATAAAAACCGATACACGTTTCGACCCACATGCTACTATGCTCTGCAAGAACAAACAAAAGCTCCGACCAGTTGTTTTGAGCACTGCCAAAATTCTTTTAAAACGGTTCTGTCAGACTCAGATAGGTGTGTTCGGTGGAGACTTCACTGAATTTCTGGCTTAAGCAACGCACTTGTGTTTTCATGAAAGGCCTACTTAAAAAAATTATAAAAAGTTGAAGGTTTCTAATTTTGAAAACAATGATTATTTCATATCATTGATATTTTGATATAATATTCTCTTTACATGTTTATTTTTACTTGTGCATGTTTTGTATACATTGAGTATTATTAGATTTAAAGTTACATGAAATAAAATAAATTTAATTTTGATTCTAATACTATATTGCAGGTGAAAGGTTAACACAAAAGATAATTTAAGAGTTAAAAGAAATGTTTTATACATTAAAATTTTATTATAAAAGGTCATGCTTTTAATATGAAATTTTCATTTTACATACAATTTTAAAAACTTGTATAATCAACATGTTTAATGATTTGAGAAGATTATATATAATCTAATGTATTATTGTAAATAGTTCCACTATATGATCATTATGTTGATAGTTACTATATCATTAGATTTACTTAGAAAACCTTAAACATGTAATGATCTAGATGCAATGATTCAGTGCAATGATTAATATGTTTTGAGTAAAGTTGTTGTATGAATATGCAATGATTTGCATAAGAGAGATATAACTCCGCAATGATTGAAATAGATGTCATAATTAGTTTTAACTATGAGTCAAGGGGAAGAGGGAAAATTTGAAAATATTAGACTAAATTAGTTAATGGGATCGTTAATTTTCTTCCATATACACAAGAAAATTTGAAGCAAAATCAAGGACAACCAACAATGTGAGAAACGAAATAGACCATTATACAAGTAGATTAAAAAATAAAAAAATAAAAATTGAGCGAGAATTTTCCCTCCTATACAAGTCCCCGTTGATGAAAGGGATGATGGGACGGAATTGTAGAAGAAGAAGGTTCTAGAAAAAGATTCACGTGTGGCAGGCTTAACGGGCTGGACCTTTACTTCACGGGTCTAATTTTTAGCCCAAAAACTAATTTTTATTATTAAAATTTTAAACTATCTGACAATTGACATCTTTTGGAATGTATATTGGAGTAAATGTGGACCATTCCACGTAAGAGGCATGGATTTTGGCTACGGGGACGGATGCCAAGCAGGAAAAAAAAAAAATAATCAAGAACCAGGCCAAAACTCTACAAATGTGGACAAAATAGGAACCATGGCACATGCCACATAGGACAACTTTACGTCGACTATGTCGACCAATATCGAACATGAGACAAATTGGTCTCTATCCTTTAACTTTAGATTGCCGAGCCATTATGAGGATTCTCTGTATCTCTGATCAAGGCCATGGCAAGTAATAATTCTTCTACACTGCCTTATTCAAAACCAAGTTCTTCCAGTTCTCTATTCTTAGAGTGTCTGATGCAAACATTACTAATATGATATAACCTTTGAGGTTGAATGTGATGATTTAAATTGGTCCAAAAGTTAAATCACTTAAGATGTTTTTATTGTAAAAGGCCTAAGTATGCGAACAGGGAATTGATAAAAGTGGCTTGTGTTGATAAGTACTTAGTTCAATTAAAAGCATGTATAACCTATAATTTCTTGATTTCAAGTTTTAAGTTTAACGTCTAAAAATGTGAGTGAGTGCTTGAATTTATTAAAAAACAAAAGAAATAGCTTTGATTTCTTAAGATTGAGAAAATTTCTTTAAAAAAAGAGAAAAAAGCCCTTAAGGGTGAATGCCTTGAAGGAATAAAACACTTTTGAAAGAGAATGTATTGAGATACAATACCTTCAAGGGAGAACACCTTGAATGGATAAAATGCCTTTAAAAGTGAACATTTTTAATAAAGAATGCCTTTTTAAGTATAGAAACACTAATATATTAATTCTACAGTTAGGTAATCTTTACATATTACTTAGCCGACATTTAAGTAATTGAACTTTTCTGAAGTTAACAAGTTGTATATTAAAAGTAAAATCTTCTCTAATAACTTAACCTAACATAAAATAACTTTAACAACTAAAATCTAATTTAATAACCTAACCAACATTAAACAACCTCACCTATATCATTTTTTGTTATCTTTTCTTTTGATAGTTTTTAACTTGATCTTCCTAATTTTTGGCTTTTGGTTTAGTGCAAATAACCCAGACAAACAAGAAGAACATGGCATCTCCAAGCATTTTATGCAGAACACATCTTCAAGAATATCCTAGAGAAACAAGAAGAATATAGCGTCTCCAGGCATTTTATGCAGAACCCATCTCCAAGAATTTCCAGTTCTTCGCGGATTTTTGAAGTTTCATCGGATAAGAGCAAATGGGTCTATTGTTCTTTCTCGTTCGAACAATCAGGTTGAATACGTGAGGCTTTCTAGTCAGGAATTGGAACCCAGGATTGAAGTTCAAAGCCAGTAATGGATTTTAATCTTTGTTCTTTTGAAATTAGCTTGGACAATTGGATTCTGTTTGTTTTCTAGGAAACTAGCGGGAAGAAGTTATGGGATTGTTCTTTCTGCTGGGTTTGAATTCATTCAATCAATCAACTTTTTTCTATGAATTAGGCGTGTGCTTTGGTGTATGTATTATCTTTAACAATAGAAAAAATCAGTCTCTTTTGTGTATGTATATGTGATTCGACCCACATCCCAATACGCTTTGTAAGAACAAATAAAGCTACGACTAGAAATATTTGCACTACCAAGCCTCTTCTTTTATAAAAAAAAAAAAAAAAGAACGAAAAAAGCTTCTTTTAAGAAGGTTGTGTAAGAGAGTTAGTAAGTGTGTTCTGGCCAAGACTTACTGAACTCCCGGCCTAAGTAATGCACTTCTTTTTCATTAGACGTATCCTTATGAAAGAAAACATCAAACTACCAATGAACTGTTCTTCATTGGGATTATATAGACAATACCCCTTCTAATGAAATGGATCCTATGAAAATACGTGCAATGACTTTACATCCAAACTTATGTCTCCGTTGGCTCTACATCCTATGAATGATGCCATTGCACTATTTCTAGTGGATGTAGCAAGGTGAGTCAGGATCGGGTTTAGTAGTGCTTGTTGGCTCATTGTATGAGTCCATGTAATGTGGGCTTATATCAATGATGCATAAATAATCATTCCCTACTGTGGCGATGCAATGTGATTTTATTGGTCCATTTAATTGTACACACATTGTACATATATTCCCCTTTTGCATATATGGTACTTGCTGGTGTGGGCCGTTGTCCATCTTATAGACTTTGATGAGTAAGACTATTTGTATGGACATTTTATTAATTGGCTAAGTCCCCCCTCTAGCTCTCCGTTTATATATATATTTAATATATATTTAATGTTGCTAAAGGGAGAATTTTAGAGATAACAATGGAATTTGTTTATTACGTTTAGTCGTGATAAACTGCCCCTTAGGGCAGTTTCGCCACCTCATCCATCATGCCCCTCTCTCCCGTAAAACACTAAGCACACAACTCACTAATAACCCACAACTCACACACACCAAAATAACTGCTTATTCACACGGGTAAATAAAATGGGCTTTTACGCAATCATTGTTATCGCCTTCTCCCTAACCTTTTCACGCAGCAACTTTTGGCTATCTCATCAAGTCAGTATTTTGAGAGAATAAAGTGGAAGACTTAGTCTAAAATGGCGGCGCAAATGGAAAAATGTGGTATGTCTTCTTATCTATTTATGTTATGCATATTAAACCTATTATTTCTCCATGATCAATGCTTAGATCCTGTAAAAGAGTCTCATTTGAGGCGAAATTTTCTAACAATTGGTATTGGAGTTGTTATAGCATTGATCTGGTGAGCTAAATCGAGCCAAATCAAGCCAAATCGAAACAAAATCACATTTTGGTACCGATCTAAAAATGGGTTTTTGTATTTTTTATAGTCTAAAATTTCAAACTCAGATCTGAGCTAAATCAGTGGTCATTTGGACCGGACGAGGTTAGATTTAGAACTAGCACGGCGTGCTGATTCCGTCGATGCCAAGAACCACCAGAAACGGTAGCTTTTCGACCGGGTAGCACGTGACCCGACCCGACCCGAAACTAGGTCAGGCCGCTAGCAGCCTCCGTTTGCCTCTGAATAGGTGACCGGAGATAGATCGTTCGACGACGATATCAACGGCGTCTTGACCGACCGAAGAACTGGCCGGACAGACCCTGAACCGGCCAAATCGGGCTTCCCGATTTCGGCCGGATCTGGCTTCATCCAGATCTGGCCGCTGGTGTGCACTGAAGCACCGCCGTATGTGGCGTCAGAAGTCAGCCATGTGCCGAAGATTCTGACGACACTTCGATCAGCTGGAGAATCGGCCGATCTGATGGCCGGTTCGTCGTCAGATCGGCCGGAATCGGCCGAGTCGGCCTGAACCAGCCGAGTTGACTTGGCCGAACCGGCCGTACTGGCCGACAGCCGCTTCCGGCAGCGCATGGAGGCGCGTTAAGGCGCGTCGAAGACCCCTTTTTAAGCAAAAATTTTTATAATTTTAATTTGAATATTTTGATGTAATTTATTTTAAATAATTGCCTCTATTTGTATGCTAACATGTGATGATTAACTGTTTGAAAAATTATTTATGACTTTCTGAATGTTATTTGTTTGTTTAAATATTATATTAGGCCATTTTAGTCTAGCATACAAATTACATAACACTTAAAGTGTTAATTAAATGCAATTTAGAGATAAGTGTCCATGCTTTAAAAAAAAAAAATTAAAGTTGCACATTTGGATTGTGAGTAGTTTGTGTTGTATCCCGCAGCACAAACCGAGCTCGTAGCTTGATTGAGTTGTGACCACCACAGTGGCACACCTTGGTTAGGTTGTGGGTTTGTGTTTTGTGCATTTGAGGGATTTCTCCAAGTACGCGGGAGTCATATGATTCAATTGGATTGCGACCACCACAGTGGCGTAATTTGATTGAGTTATAAGACTTTGTTCCTGTACTGTGGATGAGTCCAATCCTAGTACATTTCATTCTCCCACAGGAGGTGATTATGTGTTAGGAATTGGATGTTGCACAACTAGCATGCTTGGATTTGGGTCAGTCTTTACAGTCCATACACCCACAGGTGGTGGATCGTGATGATTGGTTCTTCCTTATGATAGCTATTGTGTAGAGAGTTTCTGGATGGTATGTCATGTCGACTGCCCGCAGGTGTTTATATGATAATGCTTGTGAAACTCTCTTCTTATCTACTCACTGTGTGCTCCTATTATGTATTATGAATTACAGCAACTTTCACAGTCAACAACTGCACAGTAACCATAGAAATCTTGATTGGATCAAACTTCAAGAAATGATTGGCTGATCTCCGCTTCGCTTTGCGAATTTCTGATATACATTCAGTCCTCACTACTGAAAAACCAAAGGACCTTACTGAGACTAGCACAGAAGAGTATAGGAATAAGTGTGCTACCTGGGTTAGAAAGAATGAGTTTTGTATATTGACAATGCAAAGAACAATTGAGGACCACCTTCAAGCGGATTTACCCACCGATGGCACTGCTAAGGAATTTCTTGAGGTAATGGAGAAACAGTATACACCGCCTATTAATGTTCTAGTTGGAGACCTTCTGCAGGAGTTGTTTGATCTTAAGTATGATGGGTCTATGCCTGTAAGGAATTATATCATGAAGGTGATTGACTATAAAGCCAAACTCAAGAAGGCAGATGTTCCCCTTTCTGATGCAATCATTATTCATAAGGTTTTGAATAGCCTCCCTGCTGACTTTACTGTTCTTAAGACAACTTATCATATGCGGCATGAGCAGTGGACAACCAATGAGCTGTTAGCTCAAGTGATGGTTGAAGAGAAGCAGTTAAGAGCTAATAAAAGTCGAGTTGCCTTGTATACTCAGGGAGCTAGTTCTAGTAGAAACAGGAAATTCAAACCTCAACGTAATAGAGACCCTAGAAGGGCTCGGTCAGCTTTCCGTGAAGTAGCCCCTCAAGGTAATGTTGCTGGGACAAGGAGGTCTCAAATGGTTGCTGGGGTCAAGCCAAATGAGATCATATGTTTTTATTGCAGGGTAAAAGGGCATAAGAAACCTGATTGTCCTAGGCTTAGGAAGAGCAAGGGAAAGCGCCCAGATTGAGGTAATTGCTCTTTAGCTTATGTTTGTGAGTCTCATATGGTAGAAACACCCTCTAATTCTTGGTGGTTAAATACAGGTGCCACTAACCATGTAACATTTACCATTCAGGGATTCGTAAACCGGAGGAGCCCAAGTCAGGATGAGAAGTATCTCTTTGTGGGGAACAATATGAAGGTTGATGTGGAGTTCGTTGGAGATGTCACCTTACTTTTAGAGACTGGTTTTAGGATGACTTTATATAACTCCTTTTATGTACCGTCCTTTAGACGAAATCTAGTTTCAGTTTTTTTGTTGGACAAATTAGGGTATTCTTTTGAAGTTAAGAACTCTGTTGTTAATGTATGTTTTGATTCGAACCTTGTTGGTTGTTGCACTTTGAATAATGGTTTATATAAGCTTTGTTTATCCCCACATGAGATCTATGTTACAATGAATGATGAACGTAATGTCCCTAAGAGGGTGATATCTAAAGAGCAATCATATACATTATGGCATAAGAGACTTTGCCACATTTCAAAAGAGAGAATACAAAGGTTGATAAAAGTAGAAATTTTGCCCACTCTTAATGAGGATTTGAAAACTTGTGTGAATTGTTGTAGAGGTAAGTTGACTAAGACAAAGAAGAAGGTTGCGGTTCACTGTTCTGATTTGTTGGGTGTGATACACACTGATATAAGTGGTCCATATAGACCAACACTACAAGGTGATGTTTATTTTATTACCTTTATAGATGATTTCTCACGTTATGGATATGTGTATTTGATCAAAGAGAAGTCAGAATCCCTTGAGAAATTTAAGGAATTTAAGGTTGAAGTTGAGAAACAGTTGGGAAAGAGTATAAAGATTGTGAAATCTGATCGAGGTGGAGAATACTATGAGAGACATGGTGACACAGGACAACATAAGGGACCATTTGCTCAGTATTTACAAGATTCTAGCATAATAGCTCAATTCACTATGCTAGGAAGCCTAGAACAGAATGGTATCGCTGAGAGGCGAAATAGAACTTTGATGGATATGGTTAGAAGCATGATGAGTGGGAGTAATCTACCCTAGTTTCTATGGGGAGAAGCCTTAAAGACTTCTATGTATATTTTTAATCGCGTTCCTACTAAAGTAGTTCAATTGACTCCGTTTGAGTTGTTTAAGGAACGCAAACCTAGTTTAAACCATATTAAAGTTTGGGGGTGCCCAGCAGAGGTGAAATTGTATAATCTGACTCTGGGAAAGTTAGATCCATGAACCATTAGATGTTATTTTGTGTCCTACCCAGAGCACTCCAAAGACTATCGATTCTATAACCCTGGTGGAGGTCCTAGAATTGTGGATTCGCAAACAGCTAAGTTCTTAGAGCTTGATGTTGCAGAAAAAGCTGAATGTTCATAGATCTCAAAGAGCGGAGGCATTACCTATGTGGGTGTTGAAGCTGATCCTTTTACTTCATTGAGCATGCAACCTGTTGAACCAGTTCTAGTACATTCAGATGTGCAAGAACATGATACTAATGAAGTTCTAGTTGTGGAAATGCAAGCTCAAGATCAAAATACTATTACTCCGCCAGTTCAGAGATCTACTAGAGAGAGGAGATCAGCTATCCACCCTGATTATGAGGTATATCTTGGTGAACATGATTATGACATTGGGATTGTACAAGATCCAGTGACTTACTCCGAGGCTATTTCAAGTCCACAATCAGAATTTTGGTTGAATGCTATGAAAGATGAAATGCAGTCCATGAAGCATAATGAAGTTTGGGATTTAGTTGAGCGACCTGAAGGATGCAAGCCTGTTGGTTGCAAATGGGTGTTTAAAACAAAGAAAGATTCCACTGGAAAGATAGATAGATTCAAGGCTAGATTGGTTGCTAAGGGATTCATACAAAAAGATGGAGTTGATTATGATGAGACTTTTTCGCCAGTATCCTCTAAGGACTCATTTAGGATTGTTATGGCACTAGTGGCTCATTTTGATATGGAACTGCACTAGATGGATGTTAAGACTGCCTTTTTAAATGGAGTCTTAGATAAAGAAGTATATATGGAACAACCTGAGGGTTTTGTGAAAGATAATGCCAATAAGTTTGTTTGTAAGCTAAAGAAATCTATTTATGGCCTTAAGCAAGCCTCGAGACAATGGTACTTGAAATTTGATAGCTTTATCACTTCGTGTAGCTTTGTTGAGAACTTAATGGATCGTTGCATATATACCAAGTTCAGTGGGAGTACCCCAATTTTGTTAATTCTTTATGTTGATGACATATTGTTGGCATGTAAGGATATGAGGTTACTTAGAGAAACTAAGACATTATTGTCTTCTCAGTTTGATATGAAAGACCTTGGTGAAGCTTCTTTTGTTCTCGGGATTGAGATCCATAGAGATCGTTCACGTCGACTGTTAGGTCTTTCTCAGAGGGCATATATTGATCGGGTATTAGCAAGGTTTAACATGTAAGACTGTAAACCTAGAAGTGCGCCAATACTTAGAAGTGACAAGCTGAATAAATTACAATGCCCTCAAAGTGAAGCTGATAAGGAAACTATGAAGAGAATGCCAATGCAGTAGGTAGCTTCATGTATGCACAGGTTTGCACAAGACCTGATATTGCTTTTGCCACTGGAGTTCTTGGCAGATTTCAATCTAACCCTGGTCATGATCATTGGGTTGCTGTCAAGAAGGTTATGAGATACTTGAAAGGAACAAAGAATTATATGTTAACTTATAGACATGTAGATGAATTGGAGCTTGTTGGGTATTCAGATGCAGATTTTACAGGCGATAAGGATGATTTAAAATCCACATCAGCTTATGTCTTCATTATGGCAGGTGGAGCAGTGTCATGGAAAAATGTTAAACATACGTTGATTACATCTTCCACCATGCATGCAGAGTTTGTGGCCTGTTATGGTGCAGCTGTTCAAGCCATTTGGTTGAAAAACCTTATAAAGTTGTTGACTGCCTTTGATTTTATTGAGAGGCCCATTCAATTATATTGTGATAATTCTGCTGCTGTGTCATTCATTAACGACAATAGAAATATCAAAGGGGCCAAGCACATAGAAATCAAATTTTTGACAATTAAAGAGAGGGTAAAGAATGGTGAAGTTGCAGTGGAGCACATTGGAACAAATGCCATGGTAGCTAACCCACTTACTAAAGGATTAAGTCCTTCTGTATTGCAAAAGCATATTGAGCGCATGGGTCTTTGTTCTTCAATTGATGCCTTTGTTTAGTGGGAGCTTATGCTCTCTATTTTAATGCTTTTGCTTAGTGGGAGCTGTTGATGTTTGTTGAACATTTTGTTCAGTGGGAGCTGATGCCCACTTCATTGTTATGTATCATTGCAGCATTTGTTTGTTTATTGTTATGAAAGCTTTGATTGATGCATATACATCTTTGATACCTGTCTATTGTTTAATTTTCATAAACTTGTGAGACACATATGTGCTTGTTTAAGACAGGTTATAAAGTCTTAAGGGAGGTGCAACCTTAAGCATTTGACCAGGGCACATTATTGTTAGCCACATTATAATGTCTTATAGCACACAAATATTTATGTACTCGAGTATCCTACACAAGACATTTTATATTCTCCTGGGACGGTCTGTCAATGACGTCTTGTCACCTTGGGGATGTCCTTCTAGGACGGTTTGTCGATGACGTTTGTCATTTGAAGTGATATTCCCCTATGACGGTTTTGTCGGTGACGCTGGTCATTAGGAGAATGAGACTGATAGGAGGATAACACTACATTTCTTTTATGGTGTTACTTGTCCACCACACTACCATATAAGATCTATGTTCGTAAAGTGGAGGACTCTTGTGACTATCTTGGGAGTTGTGTCTCTAAATGGCATAATAACCACTATTATCTTTGAGTTTGAAACTTTATGTGACAAGATCAACAATAAGGGATGTTTCTGGATTTTTTTGGACCATCATAAAATGTTTTTAAAATTATTTTCATATATATAAAATCTACTAGTAGTATTATTTGTTTTTATGATCATTGCTATAGCCCAAGTGGGAGATTGTTGGCTCATTGTATGAGTCCATGTAATGTGGGCTTATATCAATGATGCATAAATAATCATTTCCTACTGTGGCGATGCAATATGATTTTATTGGTCCATTTAATTGTACACACATTGTACATATATTCCCCTTTTGCATATATGGTACTTGCTGGTGTGGGCCGTTGTCCATCTTATAGACTTTGATGAGTAAGACTATTTGTATGGACATTTTATTAATTGGCTAAGTCTCCCCTCTAGCTCTCCGTTTATATATATATTTAATATATATTTAATGTTGCTAAAGGGAGAATTTTGGAGATAACAATGAAATTTGTTTATTGCGTTTAGTCGTGGGAAACTACCCCTCAGGGCAGTTTCGCCACCTCATCCATCATGCCCCTCTTTCCTGTAAAACATTAAGCACACAACTCACTAATAACCCACAACTCACTAATAACCCACAACTCACACACACCAAAATAACTGCTTATTCACACGGGTAAATAAAAGGGGCTTTTACGCAATCATTGTTATCGCCTTCTCCCTAACCTTTTCACACAGCAACTTTTGGCTATCTCATCGAGTTAGTATTTTGAGTAAATAGAGTGGAAGACTTAGTCTAAAATGGCGGCGCAAATGGAAAAATGTGGTATGTCTTCTTATCTATTTATGTTATGCATATTAAACTCATTATTTCTCCATGATCAATGCTTAGATCCTGTAAAAGAGTCTCATTTAAGGCAAAATTTTCTAACAATGCTAACATCCACAATTTGAAACTTACTTTCAAAAAAAGTTATCACCATATCATGGCTCCAGTATGTTCTTTTAGGACCATGAGGACTTCGGTAACTTCATTTGAAGCCAAATGCAGTGGGTCGTCCAGTTTTATGATTACCCCATCAGGTCTGGGGTTGGAGCAATTTACTCCTAAGTTGTTACATTTGAACTTTTTAAAACAATTAATTAAGGCAAAGAACAATTTTTGGACCGCACACTGAAGTAAACCTCGACCATTGCTCGCAAGAGGCAGGTATGTTGGCTACGTGGACCGATGCCAGACGGGAACAACTTCAGGAACCAGGACCAAAACTCAACAAATGTGGACAAGAGTGGGACCCTGCCTCAGAAGACAACTTCATGTCGACTGCGTGGACCAATGTCGAACATGAGACCAGTCTGTCCGGCGTCCCTACCTTCAGCTTCAGATTGAATAGTCATTCCGGGGAATCTCTGTTTCTCTCGTCAAGGCCATGGCGAGCAGTATTTCTTCTATACTGCCCCATTCAAAACTAGATTGTCCAGTTCTCTTTTCTCAGAGAAACAAGAAGAATATTGCGTCTCCAAGCATTTTATGCAGAACCCATCTTCAAGAATTTCCAGTTCTTCGCGGATTTTCGAAGTTTCATCGGACTAGAGCAAATGGGTTTGCTGTGCTTTCTCGTTCGAGCGACCACGTTGAAGATGTTGGACTTTCTAGTCAGGAAACGGAAGCCCAGGTTGAAGTTCAAAGCAGGTACTGGGTTTTAATCTTTGTTCTTCTGATATTAGCTTGGATAATTGGATTCTGTTTGGTTTCTAGGAAACTAGTGGGAAGAAGTTATGGGATTGTTCTTTTTCTTGGGTTTGAATTAATTCACTCAATCAACTTGTTTCTATGAATTAGATATATATGCTTATGTGTTTGTGTTGTTTCTATGAAAAAAATCAGTCCCTTTCTTTTCGTATGTTTATGGAATCAGTAATTATGAATAAAAACCACTGTTTGCTATCAAATTTTGCTTCCTCTCTCCCTCATTCCGTTGATGGAAATTGGCCTCAGAAGTTAGGCTCATTTTAGAGTTCATTCTTTTTAACAAATCATCACAGGCTGATGACTCTCTCTTCTTGTTATGGTTTTGTTCCCTTTGTATATTTGGTCTCTTTCTTGTGAGTGAGTCTTAGACTATAAAATTTATTTTTCTTGAAATGAAAACTCTGTATCAATTAGGCACTTAAAGAACCAGATGGTGTTGAACAACTACATGGTTTTTGGCATCCTATGCTTTTCAAAACAATTATTGCTGTCCATTCTAGTAGGTGGAAGATTTCTCTTTGCAAAAGGGTGATAATCTTGGGGCTGGAAATGAGTATATGTTCAGAACTTAGGTGTTTCTAGCAGTGAAAATGGTTTCAAACTTTTTTCTACTCTCTCAAATATTTTCTGTGTTTGGTCGACTTCACATACTGACTGCTACGGCTAAATAACGTGGAGATACAGTGTCGGATGGTTTAATGGCCCAACCTAAAAGCTGGTTTAGAGGTTGGAGGATTCTCTTTCATTTAAACTTCTCCTTAGGATCTTATCTTCTAGTATAGGATTCTCATTTTGTACACATATTGAATGCGTAGTGAGGCCACGCTTGTGTTTGCCCTTCCCGCTGCAATATTAGATTCCATAGAAATTGATGTTGTCCATTTCAAATTTCTCATTTTTCAATTCTTTTGTTTTACTTTGTGCCCTGGCACAGAAGGTGTCGCACACCGAGAACAAAATTATCTTCATGATTTAAAAGTATTTTAAGAAAGCCATATTAAAAAGATGTGGTACCGACGCATTTACCGAGGACATTCAAATTAAAACCATGGATAATATCTGCTCCGAGTGGAGCATAGACTATAAATGTGGAAGAGGATGATAACTCACAGCAATTCAAGTTTTATGAACTCTTTTATGATTACTTTTTGTCCACCGTATGGGGTTTTTTATACTTTGTCCTTTTTGTGCTATTTTTGCTTTTCAATGGATGAGTACATTATTATGCTTATCTTAATTTGTCATACAATATCTTTTTGTCTTGTAGTATGTGGAACTGGAGGGGTTACTCAATTCGCTACCAATATTCTGGGAACAGTGGCCCTGCGTTAGTTTTAGTTCATGGTTTTGGAGCAAACAGGTCTACATCGATCATATTTTGCTTCTCATTACCAGACACCTAATTGCTATAGGTATCAATGCAGAAATTACTAAATACATTTGGCTTTATTGTAAAGTCATATCCTAATTACATGAATGCTCCCTGTCATACTAATTGCTGATTTTTTTATGCAAGCACGCCAAGTTGAAGATGAGATAGCTTTGGTATATGCTTTTATGTTTCATCTTTGGCGTTGAATACTCTGCTAGTGGACTGTATTGTAGAGCTTGTTCAAGTTTCTGAAAGTTTGAACAATGGATGATTCGTCCATCCTTAATGAAAAACTCTGGGTCTACTCTTGTTTCTTTCAATTAAGCATGCCGGGGGATTTTTGTGTAAAAATTACCCGGAATGAATTGCAGATAAGTGTTCCATAATCTTGCCTTATTTTCACATAGAAGAAAGTTCAATCATTGAATTGCTAGCAAAGAAAAACATAAAACCATAGGAGTTCTAAAATCACAGTGAAATCATCCATATTGGTCCAACTTAGTATTAGGTGTCAAGCTAAGCTATGCAATAATAAAAATGTTCAAACTAGTTGAAAGATAAAATCAAATTGCTGCAAACTAGAGTTTCTAAAGCATCTCTGAGATAGAGCATCAAAATGGATAAAATGTACAACATGCTGCAGCTAAAATGACAAGGAATCATAATTGACGCAAAGCGTTGGTCTGTCATAATTCTTCTCCCTCAGAATTTCTTTTTGTTACCTAAATATTAATTACAACAGGTTAATATTCATTATTCAAAAGAAATTCAGTTTTATGAATGGAATGTTTAGAGGAAATTGAGTTTTTTTTTTTTCCACCTCTTTCTTCAGTTCCTTCCCTTGGATACACTCCCTTTCCATGTAATTGCCAGAATTTGAGACTGGTCCCTCCACCCACAGAAGGGCTACTGCCATTGGGCCAAAGGCCAATTGAAGATAATAGAACTCACTATTCACTGAATACATGTAAGAGAGTGCATAGTTGTACATTCTCTGCATGTGTGCACAACATGTCTCCCCGTTTTCGTTAGAGACGACATCTTATGTCAGTGGTAGTTGCGGCTATACGTTACTTATTAAAGACAATGCCTTCTATTTATAGTAATATTGAATCAGTCTGTGCTTCTGGTAAATTAGGTTAAAAGATGAATCAGGGTAAAATAGAAGAGTATAAACAAGATCAGAAAGGTGTGGAGATAATAAAAAGTTGGTTGATTTACAATACCAAGTCAAGTTGGATTCATGAAACTATTGCCCAGGCACAAAATTCTGCATGTGCTTTACAAGAAAACTTTGCAAAATGGCCCAAATCAACGGGAGAATCACAAATAAATGGTGAGGAATCAACTGATCATCATTATATCTTAGAATGGATGAGTAGACATCTAGTTGCTGTAATTGATTTACATGTCCAAGGAACTGTGAGCAGGCACAATCCTCGTGAAAGATTCCTAAGGTTTCAATCACCATAATGTTTATAATGTTTATAATGTTTATTTTCAAGTATCTTTATCTTTTGCTTCTCAAGGTTTATGGTATTTCGATGTATTTAATGTTGATTATTCAAAGTTTTTGTTATCTGATCATTTTCGGTCTATGCTTAATGTGCCTGTTTGTATTTGTGACTCAATTCTGCCTGGTTGCAGTGACCATTGGAGGAAAAATGTTCCAGTTCTGGCAAAATCACACAGGGTATACTCGATTGATCTTATTGGTTATGGATACTCAGATAAACCAAATCCTCGTGAAGTTGGAGGCAACTATTATACATTTGAAACATGGGCTAACCAACTAAATGACTTTTGTACTGATGTGGTTAAGGATGAAGCGTTCTTTATATGCAATTCCATTGGAGGTGACCACCTTTTTGAAGTTTTGGGTTATGAGTTTAACTGTGGTTATGAGCCCTGAGCTTAACCAGTTTGTGCATCTTCTTTTTCTCTATATTTTTTAGGAGCTCTACAAAAATTTTTTGTGCAATATGCAACTGTAGAACTAAATTTAACTTCCACAGAGTTTTCTTCAAATATGAGAGCACAAAACTGCTTCTATTTTATTAGTGCTGATTATTCAGCTAGAATCATGTTTCAGTTTAGTGTGATATGGGTGGCTGGCTTTAGTCCATCGTAGTGCTTCTGCTTGGTTTTAAGTAATGTAATGCACCCTCCACAACGAGCTGTTTCCTCTTTACTTTGATGAGTAAATTGTGTACCTCAATTGAATAACAGGATTAACTCAGAGTTCACCATCTGAAGTTGAATAGTTACTTTTATGTGAAAGGAGCACTATTATGTATAGCATTGTCACATATGTCCTTTAAATATCTAGATCATCTCTGGCTTTCTGACAAACGTGTACAAACTTGGGATCAAAGGGGCTTGAAAAGTGTCAAACAAGGGACTTGCTGTCCTTCTTGGGATTGCTAATTTTGAAAAAATGGGGGCAGGCTATGCCTTTGACGCCATTGGGAATTGATTGTACCATAACATGAATGCTATGTCTTGTCTAGACTTCGGTAATAAACTACTGAGGGTTTCGTCTGTTGTGGCATTTCATTAGCACATCTTATTTTCCTTTCCTGTCATATTTGTAAGCTTTGCATTCTTAAATTGATGATAGACCGTTTAAACCATAAAGTCTAGGCATGGTTATTTATTGTGCTTTCATCTTATTCATACTTGTTGCTTGGAGTTGTGTTTCTATGCATATTATATATACCAGGCAACCAGGAAGAGGATTGCCTTGGCTTGTGGAGGATGTTGGTTTGGGGCTTTTTGAGTTTTGTTATCTGCTTATAATTCTTGGTGTGCAAGATACTGCTGCAAAATTATCTCTGTATCCCTGCACCATTTGGCGTCACGCTTGTTTTCAGTAATAATAGACACGAATATCCCCATCACAGTATTGGTCACCTCTTTCAAGCCTTTTCTACAGAAACCAATGAAGCCTTGGAGTTCATACATTCTAAATTTCAGATTTGAAGGTTGATCATATGACAACGTGAAATAATTTTCCTTCTGGTGTTTTGTAGGACTTGTTGGTCTTCAGGCAGCAGTTATGGCACCACAGATATGCAAAGGAATTATTCTTCTGAATATCTCTCTTCGTATGCTGCATATCAAGAAGCAGCCTTGGTTTGGAAAACCTTTAATCAGATCATTCCAGAGTTTGTTGAGGTAGAAATTTGCCCAATATCTTCTTTGTATTGATCATTAGAGTTCTAATGTTGAATTTATAGACTTCATCCTAGTCGTGTATTGTGTTAGGAATACTGCTTTGGGCAAATTTTTCTACAAAACTGTTGCCACACCAGAGTCTGTGAGGGGTATTCTTTGCCAGGTACTTATCTATCAAAGTTGCTATCTTTAACTATAGGAATTTGTGCCAAGGATATCAATCAATGAAATCAACAATATCTAGAAGCAATTTATGGTAATTCAACGCACCAAGGTTTACCAAAATTTCATAAGATTGTGAGTCTCGAAATTTTCTTTGCATTCTCCAAGATTTCACTGATTATGCAATGTTTTAAACTACTGTGAGTGGCTTCCTGATTTGGCAAATCTTCCATATCATCCAGAAGAACAGAATATTCTTCTCCTTTCTCTGGTTTGTTCTCCTCCGGGTGGTTCATCCGAAAAATAGGCTCTAGAGGGATTAAGTTTCTGAGTCAAAAGCTGGAAGTTTTCTTAGTCATCAACATTGATAGGTATCATTTGGTGGTACTTCTAACTAATATTCACTTTCCTTCCCCTTTTCCTTCACCTCTGGTTTTTGTCTCCTGCAGTAATATGTCATCTGTAGTTATCCATAAACACGTTTTGAAATGGAGTGGGAGGTTAGAAATTCGAAACTGGGAGCATAATCGACAACCATTGGGGGAATTTGAGTTCGAGATGTAGTTGGTTGGAACCTTAAACCTGTATTGATCAGGCTTTTTAGGTTATAGATTGATGTGAGCTTAATCTTTGAAACATTGCTGACTTTGAAGCTAGTCTCGTAAGCGTCATATCTCTCCATTTAGGCGAAGATTTAATCTGATAACCTGTCAATGTTTTATTTCTCGATCGGCTGTCATCCGATTGACGCACATGCTGACTTCACTTGATTCCTTCCTGAAAAGTTGGAAGTTCGCAGCTCTTGACTTCTCGGACAGAAGCGAGTATTTGACAAGTTGGGCAATCTTGTCTATGCATATAAATGGAAGTGACAAGTGTAAGTATGGGAAAAGACAACAGATACTTTAAGTGGTACATATGGGACAATAGAATTCCATATTAGAAAGGAGAACACTTGTAATGTCTTTTACAAGTTTAGATAACCCTTATCTTCAATAAAGTCTTTTGAGGAGAGGTGAACTTGGGGCTTATAGATGATATTTGAGCTAATTTTTCTGTGAGGAAATGTTAGACACTAGAGTTCCATATTAGAGAGGAGAGCACTTGTAATATGCTTTATTGGCTTAGATAACCCCTTTTCTTAATGAGTTTTTCAAGGAGAGTTGGACCTAGAACTTTCATAGGACATGCTTGACTGATGTCTTTGAGTAATGGTGCTTTTATTGTTTTATTTAACAAAACGTTCGCATTTAAAAACTGGACTTCTAATTTTGTGAATAATAAAACATTTTGACTTTTAGAGTTAAAGAATCCAAAGATTCTGTGGTATTTCAAGTTTACAGTGATATTCTAGACATAGAAAAGATTTACAAGTAATGTTTAAAAGAAAAGCATGAATCAAGCCCTGCCGTTGTTGGTGATGACTGTTCTGATGTATTGCACTTCAGTGTTACCATGATACCTCCCGAGTCACAGAGGAACTAGTTCAGAAGATCCTTAATCCAGGACTGGAACCTGGTGCCGCAGAAGTGTTTCTGGAGTTTATTTGCTACTCGGAGGGCCCTCTTCCAGAGGAACTTCTACCTCAAGTAAAGGTTAGTTTGTTGAATTGATCGCTCTTTGAAGATGTATGTTTATTGGTAAAAATGGATATTGGAGATGAAAGTTTTACATTAAAAATATACAATCTTTGAATAGTGTTTAAATGTGAAAAACATTTCTCTTAATTTTTGAAAATTCTAATATCTGAAATCCAAGCCATCTTCCCACGACCTACGAGAATAGGATTAGCATTGGGTACCAGTCCTCTTTTAGAAACTTTAATCTGATTTTCATTTTTTTTCCTTCACTTTCAGTGTCCTGTTTTGATAGCATGGGGTGACAAGGATCCATGGGAACCGATTGAGCTCGGAAGAAACTATGGAAATTTTGATTCTGTAGAGGACTTCGTTGTCCTTCCCAATGTTGGGCACTGCCCCCAGGTTCTTCCTTCCCTCCCTCACTCTCTTTCTCTCTCTCACTCATTCACTTGCGTTTGTACCTATTTATGTACGTTTATTTATGATATTTGCTTTAAGACGTTTGCTCCTGCAGAACTTCTGCTGCCAGTAAGGATTACATTTATCTTATGAACAAGAGAACCCTTTTTGGAAGCTTTGAGTCTAGTTACTTCACTGCTTTCTGATGTTACATCAATGTAAAATCATGTGTTAACGAATCATGAAACAAGTTGCATGTTGATAATATATGTAGATCAAGCAACAAATACACACACACCAAATGCAAAAGTAACACTAGGAATTTAAGCAATTCCTGTGTTTATGAAGAAGCAATTTTCTCATTGTTTGAAGAATTTCATACACCTAGAAGCCGTTAGGGAATTATCTCTAATAGTCACAAGTACCTGATTCAATTAGGAGCAAATACTATCTAGGATCAAGAGATCTTATGTTTGACACTTGTGTGTGTGTGTTTATATATATTAATTATCTCTTGTGACTTTCTCTCTTTAATTGCCCTGGCAATTCTTACTAAATAACACAAAACATAACAGAAAAAAAACTTTAATTGCTAAAATTATTACTTTTGGCACTAATATTCTACCATACTTAACATGTCCTTTTCTATTCTTACACTTAAATTTTAGTCTCCCATGATTCAGATTGTTTCCAACCTTACAATGTTTCTGTTGATTCTAACTTTTTAGTCTAATAATTTGTTGATTGAAACGAAGGACGAAGCACCTCATCTTGTGAATCCACTTGTGGAGTCATTTGTTGCACGCCACGCTGCACCATCTCCAAGTGTCTCCACGACCATATGATCCTGTGGGCTCTCAGTTTCTCGATGCTTCTTAGTGCGTTAAAAGATGTTTCGTTGCATATACTTTTTCTCAAGGTACTACAAATGGAACTCCACATTCCCTGTCGAAGAATATATTTCCAAGAGTGGGTTACAGCATCTTCTTTTTTGGTTTGGGTGGATGAAAGTTGGGCATTTTCTCCAACCTGACTCCCCACTCCTTGGAATCATTATGTACCCAATTTACTTTGTCTTCAAATTTTTAAACTGGTTCTACTCTCTGTAACAACATTTTGTAAGAATATTTTTTGTAAACAATATTTGAAACGTTACCAAAGCAATTTTTGTAACAGACAGTTGCATTTGTACAATAACAATTTTTTTTCCTTGTTAAGGAAATGAAGTTTAAAGATTTGTGGTGAGAATTTAGGACCAAAGTTCTAAGCCACCAGTAGCCAATTGATCGGCTATGGGCTTGTTAACTTATTTGCAATCATACTATAAACAAGTACAAATAACATAGAAATTCACGTAATTTAAAAATAACAATCCCTTTGGCTATGGAGTAGTAATTAATACTCTTTCACTTTTAGGATTTTTGAAAATCATTCTCTTTTATTTTTTTTGGCTTTTATTTTTTAATCCCCTGGCTTTTCTAAGCTTCATATATGGGCCAATCTAAAAATTGATTGACAAAAGATGATTTTCCATCAATAAGCAAAAGTTATCATTTTGTCATTGTTTCTAATTTTGATTCCACTATTAGCACAACAAACAAAGTTTGGTAGTTTACTGTCATTCTTGTACGGAAGGATAAAAGAAAGTGTTGTTAGTGCAGCCTCTTTTGACTAAAAGAATGTTATGGTGGAGGGACCCTTCAGATTATTGAAGTCATGTCAAATATAGCTAAGTGATGCACATAGAACTTGGTCAATTTCACGTGAATCATTTCTATAATTAATTGATTAAAACCCAACTCTACTTACTTATCTGGAGGATAGGATTAAGAATTTTGGTGTCTACATTAACAAAAGCACGTAAAGTTTATGCTTAAGGACTCGAATGTGTGACCAGGAACTGCAAAAAAGTGGAACAAGCTAGAAGCTTGCGGTGCTTTTTTAGTACTAAATATGCTTAGGTTCAGCTCTCCTTTCTTTGAATGTAACTTTCAAGGTGGGTAGAGATTGAATTTGTGTTGTCATGCATGGCCGACTTTTTGGAGAGATGCAAAAAGGGTTTATTCTATAAGGACGTTTTGAACAAACTGAGTGAAAGAATTTTGTTACTTTTCTTTAAACTGACTTGATTAGATGAATCTTCAAATATAGTATCTTTCACAATCAAAATCATAGACCAATCTACCAATGAACTGACCCCAAAAAAAAGTAAGAGTCTTTTTGTTTCTACTGTCGTCAGATTCTTTTCTGACTAATGGTTTCTCCAAGTTCCATAAGAAAGGGGCTTTGGAAAGCATATTGGTCACCCTTTGCAGAAACCGATACAAAAGGAATCAATCTGAATATGTTTTAGTGTCTTCTGCTTCCTTCTTGGAAGTGTGGATATCAACAAGAGCAATTGGCATGATTAGTGAAGCAACAATTAAGCACTATGTCCTTTGAATCAACCAGCAGTGGGCTCAATGTGGCTCCCACATCATCATCACTTTTGGCGCACGCTTGAAACCCCATTTTATGCCAAGGCCATGCCTATCATAATTGCATCATGGATGATGCAGCATCATTTACAAGTGTACCTACACTAATAAAAAAACATATAAATAAAGAGGTTTCATTGATCTCGGTTAAGCTCCTTACTCCTCTCTAATCATGATCGTAATGCCCATTACTAATCACAAATTGATGGAAATAGTTCAAGACATCTAGATACTTAGTAAAAGACAAAATGGAAAACCTACTTAATGTTTCATTACTCCTCTTTCCTTATTTTAAGGTGTATGTCCACAATATTTAAGTCTTGTCATGGTATTCTCTTAATATGAAAGAATGACCGTGTTCCTTGCAACCAACTTTAACAGAAAAAAAAAAGACTAAAATCTTTGTTAATCAAACTTATAAGCTCTTACATAATATCATAACTTAAGTTAAAGTATAATATCCCTTTGATCATAAACAAAAAAAGTCTTTGTGGTGCTTTCACTTGAGTTGCAGGGATATATTGACATAATCTTTTGAATCGAACCCATAAGATCTTAAATTACTTGTTTGTAACCAGTTTGTACCCACCGATTTGTCAAGCAATAGCTGGAAAGTATTTAGCGATTATATTGAGTATGCAACCTTTGGGGAAACTGTAAATAGTAAGCTTAGAGTTTCCAATTTTAAATGGTAGGTGGTTTGTGTGCATGGGGAGAGGTTGTAGTCCCCTTAGGTCGTCATTGCCTAGAAAAGTCAAGTTGTATATGATGAAAAAGAATGATAGGGACAGAGGGTCAGTGAAGAAGAACTATATCACACAATACAAGGCAAGCATGATTACAAAATCCAGGACCAGATGACTATGCACCGTTTATTTTTTTATTCTAAAGCTTAGGAATTTGTTGGGCAAGAAGTGGCTGAAGAAGTGATGTTTTTCTTTCAGACTGGAAAGTAAATTGGGGAGGCTAATACCACTATCATCATCACACCTCCAAAGATTCCTAATCTTTCTCTTTTCTTTTTCTAGGGAAGACAGTAGGCCAATCTCTTGCTGTAGTGCTCTAGATGAGAATATTTCCGAGATTTTTGCTAGGGATTTCGGTTTTGCTTTCAGAGTCTCACTAGCAACAACAAGACAGCCTAACTATAAAGAAATCAAAGACTTATATGATTTAGTAAGATCAATTCCTAAGTACAAAGCATAGCAAGTCACTGACTTTCAAAACTTAGGTTTTTACAGCTTCTACTTTTCAAATTCTTACACTCTTAAGTTCTCTTTCGTAATCAAAATCACTTTCTTTCTTAACAATAACCTAAATCTTTTAAACCGCATATCTATGCACGATCCTTAAAACTTAATTACCAAACAGAAAAACGATTTGCCCCAATAGATGAAAATGTCCTTTGTCCTCATGCTTAATTTTAAATCCATATTCAGCAAAGGCTTGCAATCGGAATGAGGTCTAGTTCATGAATCAAGCAATCCAACAGGATTTCACTTGCACAGTTGCGTCTGTCCTTTAATGTGTCTTAGCTTGCGTATGTCTTTTAAAGACCTTTTCCGATCCTGACACGGTCTCATCGCCACTATCATGGATGTCTTAAACGAGTTGTCATCTTTATAAGTATATGAACCTTCTTTACAGACAAAATTGCGCCGAAAAGAAACCTAAGTCCTCCGAGTTACTGGGTTTAAAGAAAGAAGTCTTTTCCATCAACCATCTTGGGGTCCTTATTTCAAGAAAAATTTCTTAGCTGTAGTTATAAGCGTTTCCTATAGAAAATCTCTACCGGCTAGTTTGTAGGGCTTGGAGCCATCTTCATGTTAATCTGTCATGGTACTGAATATAACATTTGATAGCTATTGTGGAACATGAAATATGTGACAGCTAATTATCACATCAAATTATCATATCATTGTTAAAAATCGTACCTTATCAGTCATGAATTGGGTTTCTGTAAAGTCTTTTTTTCGAAGTTAGACCCTAAGTTGATATGACATTATAACTCAAGTTCAAGTGTGGTCTCCCATTATTTGTGGACAAAGTTTTGGTAATTTTACCTCAAGTACGTATATTAAAATAGTGGTTGTCATTCTCAATATTTTAGTTTTGTACCTGTCTTTTGTGTTTAAACATCTCAATCTCTTGCTATCATATTTAATGAAGGAAGTTCACACCTTCGACAAATGTTGATACATATAAACATATACATACTGAAAGTTCAAAAAAGTCTTCAGTAAGATTTTGTGTTCTTCTATTACAACTACCAATGATATATCTATTATTTATTATGGCAACTAATGTATCATTTTTTCTTTGATTAATTTATTAATAAGTTAATAGTCTAGTAATTTGTTGCTAATTATTGAATAATTAAATCCTGAGTCAAATACCTCATACACCAAATCCCCTTTTACCTAGCTGTCGGCGCCTTTTCTACCTCAACATACACTTTCATATCCACCATATCAAATGGTACTCACCTTTTCTGCCATCGCCCTTCCAAAATAGCCCTGCAAAGACAACTTGTTTCAGTTTTGGAAATCTACGGCTTGATGTGGTTGTCGGCTGCGAACCTTATCTAGTGCTATTATGTCCTCACCTGGACTCCAATAGTCCGTAGAGTAGATGGAGGATTGATGCATGAATAAGTCGTCCTAGTGTCGTCTGCCATTATGGACCTGAATAATTTCTAGTCATTCGTTAACGACAATTATGAATCTGAAACCCCTTTTGGTGATCGAGCCATTTCACCATCCCACTTTAGCTTTTTTGTCTTTCTTACAAATTTCAAAGAGAGCTTCTGGTTTTTTTGAACTATCCGTGGAATTTGATGAGATGGCTATGAGAGTACATGTACTTAAAGTTAAGAGAGAGAAAATCTGACAGTTAGTCTTTCGTTTCTTATGTTGGTTTCTGTAAAAGAGTGAAGAAATTGGTTTCTTATACTTCTGGCCACCTTTTTAGCCATCCAAAAAATGCCACTTATCACATCTTTGCTGACCTTAAAATTATCTTGGCTATTATTTCTATATATTGTCATAATTTTGATTATCCGTTGGTTTACATTCTCCTTCTATGTACTGTTACAAATATGACATATTTTGTAGTATTGTGTTGATATGAATAGTTAATCTCTATGTTATAATCAATGGAAACAAAACTAATATAGTATAAAATTTATGTTTCAAGACACTACCATGTGTGCAAGACAAAAGTTTTATACTAAAAGTATGATTTTTTGTAATGAGGACTAAATAAAAAAAGTGATTCTCTAATTTTTGAACTAACTTTTAAATTAGACCTTTAGGCTTTTAATGTAATATTAAAGTATAGATTGAATTTGCTACACCTCATGTGACTTTAAGTTTAATATTGCATCGATGTAGGGGCATGTGCATAGGGCAAAAATTTCATACCAAAAACATGATCACTTGTGATGGAGTTTAAATTAAAAAAGTGTTCATTCAATGTTTTAACTAACATTGGGGTTGGGCCTTTATGCCTTCTAACATCACAAAAAGTGGGCTTCAGTGTTGTTTGCATGATAGATTTAGTCCTCCTCTAAGAATTGACAGAATTTATCATTGTTTTGCTTAATAACCTTTTTGATTTTTCATGGGATGTAGGGTTTCAATGGGTTGTAACAAGTTAGACAACCAAAAGCTTAAATTTTATCATTCATTAAGCTTACTTGGTCTACAAACATCTACCTTATTAAATAATATTTGTCATCCCATGTTGTTAATATCTTAAACTAATATCCTCTATATTTACTAAAGTTTTTAGAAAGATGTTTGATCATTTTTAATATGATATCAACATTTATTTTTAAGAATAATGCTTTTAATTTGTCAATGAATCTTTATAATTCCATTCAGTCCTTGTAGCTAGTACTTCTTCACGCTCAGGGTTGTGAAGTGACAAAAAAATAAAAGTTGTCTCGTATTGTTAATATCCTCATATATTTCAATGTCACATCTTTTAATGACAATCTTAAAAGACAAAATTGGATTATTCCTAGCATATTTGACTTTGAGTCACATCAGTATCTACAGAAGATTGTGTAGCAATGACTAGTCTTTTGCTGAAACAATTTGTTGTTACTTTAGCATAAATTTCCGGGCCATTGAAAATCAGTCCAAGGCCATCCCATTGTAACTGGTTTCTTCTAGCTTCCCTGGCGAATTACAGCTCCTTGACTAATGGTTGTAATTTCATTACTGATCATTAGGTTCATTGTTAGGTCCTACTTCGGCTTTTTCTGTGCTTCGTTCGGTCCATGTCCAATACTGAGATTGTTGAATCCAGAAGCAAATATCAATGTCTTTTGTCCCCTCTACAGGAGGGCCTAGGGACAATCTGACGACACCTAAAAATCAAAGATCTCTGTAGTGAAATGTTCCTTTTTCGTGACACAAACCAACCACCAAACACAAACACCAACACCAACTCGGATGCTCCCGAGTAAAGGACGAGAGGAAGCTCACCCTGCATCACGAGCAGGTGAATAGTTATTATTGGTGCACCCACCAATTCAAATCTGATATAGAAAACAAAGCTGGAAAAGAAAGAGCGAATGCCATTTGACTCAAAAACTTGCATTATTTTGATTCATATGGGCCATGATCATGATCTCTCACGTGTCAAGCACGTCCTGTATATATGGTACGTGACCCTTTAATATTATGATAGTCATATTAATATATAAAATGCTTTAGACTTAGAAGAGGACTTGGTTGTATAGTGGATAGTTTCTGTAGTTGTTTGTGGTCAAGAAAATATGGGTAAGTTCAAAAGGATCTGTGTCTTTTGTGGAAGCAATTCAGGGAACAGACAGATATTCAGCGATGCAGCTCTTGATCTTGGAAGAGAATTGGTGAGTGCTTTCTCTGTCTGTCTCTCTTCACTCTCTCACTGTTATATATTCATGTGGAGAAACCGGTATCTGGGTTTCAAGGATTAGTTAAAGGGTCTTAAGAGGGTGATTTGCAGGTGGAGAGGAAGATGGATTTGGTGTATGGAGGAGGGAGTGTTGGGTTGATGGGGATCGTTTCTCAGACAGTCGTTGATGGCGGATGTCATGTTCTAGGGTAAGAGATAACAATGGGGACCAAAGTAAACAAGAAAACTTTCGTTTTAGTGTTGAGATAAAGCTGAATACTTGGAATCCATGTCTTTTTCGGTGTAGTTAATGTGTTTTCGATCTCTTTTTCTTGTGCATATGTATAGACCAAGAAATTTGGAGAAATTCCTTCAGTCATCTTGGCTTTTCTCTAACTTTTCTTTTTCGTTTTTCTGGTTAGAGTTATCCCATCTGCACTTATTCCACTTGAGGTATGAACATCTCTCTCTCCTCTCTCCCTCCTCTCTCTCTCTCTCTCTCTCCCTCTCTCTCTCTCTCTCTCTGTGATTACTTATGACCTTTTTCCAGATATCAGGCCATGCAGTGGGAGAGGTGTTGATTGTATCAGATATGCACGAAAGGAAGGCTGAAATGGCTCGCCGCTCTGATGCTTTTATTGCTCTTCCTGGTATGCAGATATACGCGATTAGAGAAAAAGAAAGCAGGTTTGATGAATCTCAATTCTGAAAGTATTAATGGCTTCGGTTTTTGTCTTCTTTTCTCTCTTATATGTAAACAAAAAGGAGGTTATGGAACCATGGAAGAGCTGCTTGAGATGATAACATGGTCTCAGCTTGGCATCCATGACAAACCAGTAAGTTCAATTACTTTCTCTCCCCAAAGTTCTTCTCCTTACTGTAAGCCTTTCCTAGGAACATTCACCCCCTAAAAAGTAATGATTTTTTGTTGAAATCTAGTGTCGGTTCAACATTATTGATATATTAACTTGTATTTCTTTCTTACAAATTAATTCTTAACAAAAATAAAAAAAAAGTATATATTTTAACATGATGTCAAACCCAAATTTCTAGTAAGACATCCTTTTATTTATAAACTTAATAAGTTTCTACAACAACATATTAAAATCTAGTATATGTTTCATACTGTTAACATACTGACTGGCATGTTGTACTTATTATATATGTATGGATACGTGGGTGTTTAGAATTTCCAACAAATTTTGGTTTATTCAGAATCCCAAAGTTTCGCTTAAGTTCATCCTAATCCATCTCCTTTTAAAGGGAAACTGCAGAGCGTGAAGAATGACGCACAGCTCTATCTAGGAGATCTACAAATATGACTTTTTTTCATAACTAGTTGTAGTGACTTCTGATAATACCATTAAACTACTTCTTTCCTTCAAGTCCCAGGAAAGGAAATTAATATTATAATAGCTTGAGGAATCTTCCAAGCTGCCCATTCGTTTATTTTTAAAACAGATTTTCCTCCCAAGTTCTGCATAAGTTAATTCCATAATTCGCGTTGCTTGCATGTTTGGCAGCACTCGGGATGACAATTTGATCTGTTTTTGACCAAGTTATTGAAGAGAATCAAGGTGGTTCTCATTGAAAGTCTATTAGGATGCAAGTTGAAGTTAGGATTCAATAGAATAAAGCTTCCAATCAAACTTTTCAGAGAAAACTAGCACTTCACAGCACTGTTCATGGTCCTTTTCTTTTTGTCTTTCCTGGCTGCTCAGAGCGAAATGGGTTGATTATACACAACTTCTTGCCCTTTTGTCTTTATTATACAACACTTCTATCCTTATTATCGGGAGAGTAATTAGTGCTTTCTATTGATTCCAACTAATACCAAAAACAGATGAGATCCGGCCACCAACTTCATGAGGGATTTTGGGTTTTCTTCTTTGTAATCTAAATCACTTAGCGTGTTAAGTAAGTTGAGATTCACTCTATAATTAAGAAAGTATTGCAAGTAAAAAGGAGGAAAAGATTAGTGCCTTAAATCTTTGAAACTTCCCTTTTGGTTGTAATTAAATGGGACAAGAAGGCTAATGAAGAGAAATTTTGTCAAATAGTGAAGATTCTTCCACATTCCATTTCCACAGATGGTGTTTTCACAACAATTAATGCGTATCCCTTTCAAAGTCGACTCATCGCTTAACAAGCACCATTTATTCTAGTTTCCAAAAGAGAGAAAAGTTTCTACTCAGATTTTTGTGGAGGGTGTTTGGCTCATTGAACAGAAGATTATAATGATTAAGAAAAATGTTCCCGCCAATCATTGTGGTGCTGGAAACCATTAGTTTCTAGCCCTTCTCCTGTACCCAATTATTCATTAAATTAAACTATTTTATTTCCAATCAGGCCAACCATGTTGGGCACGAGGTTTATAGCTGTATGTGGTTAATAGCCACGACTGGCCCTTGAACTTGACAGCTCCCCTAACTGTGATAAGGATGGCCAAGGGATTAAACTTAATACCTACTTAAGGATACAATTAGGCTAATCTTTTTCTTTAAACAAGGTACTTTCTGGTGTCTTTCGTGTCACACCCATCACCCTCTTGTAATATATTGAGCCAAGGATTGAAATACAAAACATTTGAAGTACACATCACAGAGAAGTCGGCAGGATAAAAATCCAATGAAAGGAAGCTTTTTACAGTGGAGGAAGAGATCAAGTCCAATGAGAGCTTGTTTATTCATTAGAAAACAAGAACAGTAGGTTTAAGGAGCCTTGACTTAAATTGTCCCTAACCGTGATTTTGACATGCCTTTTTTGGCCAGTTGTCCCACATCGGCTTCCATGTTTGACATTTTGTACTAATAAACCTCTCTCACACAATTTTTTGGCTGGAAACAGGTGGGGCTCCTGAATATTGATGGGTATTACGATTGCTTGCTTGGATTGTTTGACAAAGGAGTTGAAGAAGGATTTATTAATCCATCTGCAAGGAACATTATTATATCTGCAAAGACTGCTCGAGAGCTGATTCAGAGGATGGAGGTATTGAAATATTTCGCCTACATAATGACATACAAACTTTGCAAATTTTGTACTTAGTGAAACTGCCAAAAGGATTAGGGGAGTTACTAGAGGTCTAAAGCTTCTTTGCGTAAGAGATCTATACCTATTAATATCATGCAGGCTTTTTGTCAAGTTCGGGTCACGGCAACCCTTTAATTATGATGATGTTGCCACGCACAAAATGAAGGATCATGTTGAAAATAATGCTTTTGTCCTGATATCCTTTTTATAAACAAAGAACAATCCTTCTTTTTACAAGTTTTGATAATCAGATCTACAAATTTTAAGAAGAATATTTCACTTCAAATTGGGTGCTCTTTCTTTTTACATTCCAAAATGAAACAAAGGTGCTAAGTAAGCAAAGACATTTGATGAAAAGATGAATCGACTATGGTAGTAGCATTTCATCATACAGTCATCACTTCTTGCAAATCTAAAGTGATCCATGTGTTTCTGCAGGAATATATACCTCGTCATGCCCAAGTAGCACCAAGACAAACTTGGAATATAGAAGAAAACCATACTAAAAGTTTGTAACGGCTCACTTATTTTTGCCCTCCAAGAGGGAAGGGCTGATTGCAAGAACAATTTCCGAGTGGCTGTTTGAGTTGCTTGTACAAGCAGATAAAATAACAAAAGAAAATTGATATTCCAAATGGATGCTTTAACTGATTTGTGCTTGATTTGGCTAAATTCACAAATTGAATGCTTATATTACCCATAAAGGTCTAAACAAATCTAGATTGAATATGTGATAAAGGGCTATGAGTGTTACTGATACAGCAATCAGCTTAACACAGAAGAAAACGGTAAGATAAAGAACAGTACTTGATTGACCTTCAATACAGACAATTTTTAATCTGTAACATGGTTGAAGCTATATATTAGATTTGTTCATGCGTTTTCACATTGTTCTGCTGTATAAATCACAGTAAACTCAATCTTGACATATTTAAGGGCTGTTTCTGTTGGGTCTTGATTAATGGATCTAATCTTGCTAAGAAATTATGTATGAAGAATGTTGCCAAGGATCAGCCAACACAGGCATCATTGGATCACATCTGCCAAAACAAATTGAAACATAGACATATGCATGAATTGTAACCACAAGCCCAACAGGGCAAAACTACCCTGCTTCCCATTTCACGGGTCTGAAAAAGTTCCTATATTTTTTATTTTCATCTCATCTAAGAGGTGAATGCCAGTACACAATCTATAAGGAATATAAGCTTCGTTGATAATATAAATCAGTTACAGAGCTCTCTCTCTTCAGTGTTCTATGAATTTTTTCTTCTCCCCCTCTCGCAATGACATTAGTTCCGATGGTACAGAATCAAATGACGAATTCTTTTGCAAAACGTGGGACTTGGAGTGTTCACTAGTTGATTGGGCCTTGTCATGAGACAGTACAGTTATTGGCTAGTCATAAATAAAGATCATCAACACAACAAGGCATTAAGAGATAGCCTGACCTGTTCTATATCCTATAAGAAACATTCAAATACAGAAAAGAGACATGAATTGACTGAAAGTATCATTTCAATTGAAGAAAAATGCATCAAAGGAAAGCCCGACCTGTTCAGCATGTATTAATTCCATCCTTGCAATCTTTGGTCAAGTTATAGAATGTCTCCACACGAGTCTTTCCCCTGTAAAAAACCTCAGTATCCACTGCAGCTCTCATGTATCCATCAAACTCAACCGGTCGTCCATTATTTAGACTTGTCGTCTCATTGTACCACTCACTTGTATTTCCCCATAAGTCCTTGTAATCATCAAGCAAATGAACCTTGTATTGAGACCTCAATTTATCAAAGTAATTGTAAAATGGTTCATTGGTAGCTATATAAAGATCCCTCCAAGGTTGGACTATCCCCTTCAGCTTTGAAACAAGTGTATCAGGGGATGTATCAGAATCCAAATGTGGCCAAAGCTCTTTATTTTGAGCTTTCTCCCCTCGAACCACATGAACCGCATCATAATTCCAGTCCAGTCGCCCACCAATTGCAGAGACAATATTCATCAATCTCTTTGATTTCCAAAGGGAGTGCCATGGTCGCTGGATGTACTTAGCAGCTTGCCCTTCGCATACCCTATACCAATAATTCTCGGGCTCTGGAGCATCAAACTGCCTCCATAGAACTGAGCTCCTATCTTTCTTGAGTTGCATTGGGGTCACCTTGTAGCTCACAACCTTCCTAGTAGGCAATTTCTTCTTATGGTTTCTATTCCATTTCTTCCAACTTTTCAAAAACTCACTCTCTTCCACAATCGATGCCTCCTCCTTAAGATGCTCGAAGTCAAAATAATATCGAAAATCCTTTCCCTCCTCATCTTTGTTACTAGGATTATAAGTTGCTGGCAAGCATACACTCAAATCCATCACAAAGGTTCTATTCAAATACTTAGCCTCCCCTAAACCACACAAGAAACTCCAAATGTAATGATTCATTCCTTTGCAATAATCCCCCCCACGTGAATAGTACAAGTACTTCCCCTTGTTAAAATTGATCATCGATGGGATTGTGTCATTGATTTCCTCATCCCGGACCGGAGGGGGAATCTTAGGAATTTTCCCGCCGCTTCTCTTCGTCGCATTAGTGACTCTATTCCTTGGCCGCCGGGCATTAATACCGGAATGCCATGCGCCTGCCTGCACCACTTTATACGTACAATTCTCCCCATGTCCAAACTTAAACCTCCTAAAATCCCTATACTTCCTCCAAGACCTCTCCTTCTTGTTCCTAAACCTCCATGACACATCACACTCGTCTGACTTTGAGCCCTTAACCGGGGTCTGATACTCCAAGAACACAATGGACTTGAAAACCTTTAAATTGAACTTCTCAACCGCAATCAGAACCCTCGGGTCTGAACAATTGACCACCTGCCCCAATTCATCACACACCTTGGTCGAATTGGCAATTTTCTCTTCCGTTTTCTCGATAACCGCCTCGATGATCGAGTTGTTGACGGGCAGCGCTGCCGGGGCGGCTGCCGAATTCAAATCTTCCCCAGTTTTCACGATAGAATTGTCAGTTTTGAAGGTGGCGTTTTCAGACTCGGTGAATAGCTTGGTCAGGGCTGGAGCTGACTCCAGCCACGGATCTGGGGGTTGGTAGGTGATTGAGATCACAGTAAAAATGAGAACTGAGAACACAAACACCGAGAAACACAGATTGCTTATCAGTTTTATCAGGTTCTGCCCAATGGGCTCGGCGCTGGGACTCGCCTCTTTCATGGGTTCTCTCCAAACTCCTCAACTTTTCAAGAAAAACCCAGCTACCCAGATCTCTACACCCCTCCTATTTTGCCCCAACCACCGATCAGATCTCGAAAGCAATGCAAGAAATCAAGTGGGCTAGCAATAGAAACTAGGAAACTGAGGAAATTGCAGTGGAAAGAGAACGGAGAAATAGCATTTTCACTTACAGTTGAAAATGGGAGATCTAGCTCTCTGCTGGGTCGAGACCCGGAGTCTACTGAGCTTCCCTTCCGGCAAATGGAGAGAGAGCCGTTTGTTCAGGTCTTGTTCTAAGCTTTCTTTTGCTGTAAGCTGAAGGAAAGGGAGGGTGTTGGATTGTCTGCATCAGTGAGTTGGCTACTCTGCTCTCAGAAAAGTCATCATGCCAGCAAAATTTTTATTTTATTTTATTTTATTAACCTAAACCGCCTACTTAATGACTTAATTACTTGGAGTTTGTCCGAGCCTTGGTAGTTTAATGACATGATTAAGTCTACCACATGCTTGAATCTTAACCTCTCTTTCTCTTGATAAATCCTCTAAATTCCTCCATCCCAAATCTAATAATCTTTGTTTGTGGCATAAGAAGAGCTACACTTGAATATAAGTTTTAATGCTACTTTATATTTTTAATTTACATTTTTGAATAAGATTGAGCCTTCTAACATAGAACTTGGATTAAAGTGACATCTCTTTGTTCTTAAACAAAGATTCTTATAATCTTTACTCACAAAAGAAGGAAGAGATGGTGTAGTTAAACTTGAGTTTAGATACCACCTCTTATAGTTACATTTACTTTTGAATAAAGTTAAATTTTTCAATATGACATTAAACCCAAAGATAAAGCATGACATCTATTCATAGAAAGATTCTTATAATCTTTACTTATGAAAGAAAGAAAAGGTGTTACATTTGAATATGAGTTTTGATATTACCTCATATCTTTAAGTAATCATTTAAATATGAGAAAGTTTCTTAACATGATAACAAAACCTAGGTTAAAACATGACATTTCTTTATTTATGGACAAAAAATTTTATAATTTTTATTCATAGAAGAAAAAAAAATAAGATATTACATTTGAATATGAGTTTTGATATTATTTCACATTTTTAAGTTAACTTCTAAGTAAGATAAAACTTTCTAATATAATATTAAAACTTGAAGTGAAGCATGACATCTTATCAAAGATTTTTATAAATTTTATTTTTGGAAAAAAGAATTTTTACACTTGAACATGAGTTTTGATACTACCTTATATTCTTAAGTTGGCTTTTGCATAGAATTACATTTTTAGCATGATATTAGAACTTAGATTGAAGCATGACATCTTTTTACTTATGAACAAAGATTCTTATGATAAGTCTTTCTATAAATTTGAAATGAGATAATGCAGTAAAAACAATGCAATAACATTTTTATGTAATCTAATTTATGATTCTTCTTCGCATGAAAAGAAAAAAAAAAGAGACTCTTACTCTTAAAATAACTTTCGATTATGATAACATTATTAAACTTAGTGAGAAGAATAAATCCCATGAAATAAAAATAGCTTTGTGGAGAAATTCTTAAAACAAGCTATGATCCTTTAAGCAAATAATAGAATCAATGTTGGTCTACCATTTACAATTGAGGGAAGCATTATGAAAATAAAAATTTAAAGTCAATCAAGATTGGTGAGATGGGAAAGATTTATGACTTTAAATTTAATTTGGGTGAGGATGATTTGTAGATTTGAAAACTCTTCCTTTTAGGTTCCTTGAATTGAGATTGGGGATTGATTTCTAGTCTAATACTTAAAATTTTTGTCAAGCACAAGCTTGATGATAATGTGTGTTACAAGTGTGTTGCAACGGTCCTCTACTTGAATGGATTCTACGAATTGCGAATGATGAACAATAACAAAATAAGAACTAAGATGGAAATGTGAAATTGGTAATGAAAGTAAATGGAATGGATTGGTAGGTGTTAGGATGCTCTCACATTGGGTGAAAAACTTAAAAGTTGTGAAATTACAATTGTGGGTTCTCACTTCCTTACTGAACCAGTGAACTAATTTTATAAGGAGTTGTAGGGCCCTAATAATAAAATCAACAATAGGATTCTAAATGAGGGAACCCTAAACCTCCAAATTTGGTTTCAAGAGTTGGTTCGGTAAAATATCCCAAAATTAGAGCCAACAACCCTTTTTGTACCATCCTTTCTCTAACATGGATTACTAATTCCTTATTACTGCAATTGAACTAACAATAAAACGACCTTCACGGATGCCGTTCCCCCCCACCCCCCCCTCATTAAACCCATCCCTACTTTCTACGAGCTCATGGACCACTAGATGAAATAGCCCAAGCTGGGGACCGTTGCATGTGCACATTATTCTTGGAAGGTCTGATGCATTTAATTAATGTGACGCGCCTGAGTTTATAAGTATTGTCTCGCAATTGCACTGAAGTGGCAGGAGTGTAGAGAATTTGATTTTAACAAACCTTAACCTTAACCTTAACCTTAACCTTATCAAATATAATGAGAATGCTTGGAAAGTGTTTGATGATACCTGTCCTCATAGATTGGCTCCTCTTTCTGAGGGGAGGATTGATCAGTGGGGCAGGTTGCAGTGTGTGTACCATGGTTGGTGTTTCAATGGCTCTGGTGATTGCAAGTTAATCCCTCAAGCACCCCCTGATGGTCCTTCTGTAAGTACTCTTGAATTATCTCCCCTGTTTTCAAATCCTTTGATTACATTTGGTTGGATTCTTATCACATGAGTAGAAAACTTGGTGTGTACCAAATTTTGTTTCTTCACTGAACAATCAATGAAGTAGAAGCAGTTTACAATCGGCTCTCGGTATTACTTGCATAATAGATATGATTATATTTACAAGTAGCTTGTTCTCATTTGTATGAACTCAAAGTATAGAATCTTAATTCGCTGAAAACTGAACCACTGCCTAGACCACACAGCTAGAGGCCAGATGGGGATATGAAGGGATCTAACCATGTGTTATCTATAGTTACAATCTTCTGTTTAAGCTTTTTAACTCTACAATGGAGTTGCCAGGTAATCACAGTAATATTTTAGAAGAAGAATATTAAGGATTTATATGACTTAAAGCGGTAACTTCAAATTGAGAACCACCATAGATTAGCCAGAAAACGCCAAAAACAGTAAGATAGAAAGTTCAAAAAATTTGAGACTGGTTGATTCCAAATCAAAAAGTGTAACCAATTGAAAACGAATGCTGGATTGTCACAAAAAGAGTCAGTTTGTGAAATAATCAAAAAAGTGTTTCCTTTTTAAGTATTCTAATTGACATTTTGTTGCCGCGATTTAATATCAAGATGAAGAAGCCACCTTTCTAAACAAGTAATTGCAGTTAATCATTATTCTTACCTTGCTCAAGGAATCATGGTGACTAAGGTTGGTCTTACTGTGCATATCGGAGTTTCATGCATGGCTATTTGCTAGGCCACGGATGAGTGTTTCTAGGCTTATCTTACTCAACCTTCTTTGTCATTTAGCTAGATATTTTTATACATATACTACTGAGAAACCAACCCATTTAATGAAAGATTCAATCTAGATTCGATTTTTCTGTTTCAAAGAAACCTTTTTTATTTTATTCCAAATAAAAGCTGGATCACATATGCGTCTAACTCTTAAAAAATATTTAAAATGTTATCAGAATACAATTTCATATCAAAGTGTCCAACCGTAGTTATCTCAAAAAATAGTAGCCACTATATAGAATGTAGACCTTACAGCCAGGCAAACAAAGCGTAAAAGCAAAAGGAAATGAGAAAAGTAACAAATATATTATTAGCTTCTCCAATGTAGTCTCTTCGAGTTAAGCAATTGTCCGCCACTTGGTGAAATAGCTTGGGACATTAGCTCCTTATCTGGAACCACCAAAAGAGTGTGACTCCTTAGATCCAGAAATGAGAAACTAATCTCGTTTAGCTGTTTTGTGAAAGGAATCCTAATAGTAACATTAAAGAGGGTTTGAATGAATTTGATCCAAAAAAAGATGATAATCTGCAAATTGAAGTTGATAATAGGCCTTAAATATTCTTCTAGATACATCAAAGTAAATGATAAGTGAAAAACAGATTGTTAATAGACTCATTCCTAAAAGAATTATTTCATATTATGAGATTTCCTATTTTGTAGGAAGAAAATTCCATCCTTCTTCCAAAGGAGTTCAAAACACTAATGGACCTTAAGTTTCTAAAGAATATCATTTTAACTAAGGAGGTATCTTAAAATTTTTATAGGAAATCAAACTTTGTGAGAAGACATTCCCATCCTACTTTTAAAGGTATTTGAAATGCCCATGTATCATAAATTTGTAAAAAAGACAAAAGCTTTGAACTTACTTGATTGAAATGACAAAGCATATAGCTTGTATGAAAGTGAGAATCAACAAAATAATAGCAGCTGTGGTAGAAGCTACCATCCATGGAGTGTATAGATAATCCCATCTCAAGGAAGCCAACCAACCATGGGAACGGTCCTCATAGAATTCTACCAAACTTTTGCAAAGATCATAATGCTTTGAGCTCATGGCTGAATATAGGATCTTTGTGCCTAACTGGTTGATGAAAGTTGCATCATTGTTACCTAACCCATTAACTATAATCCCCTTTCGATAAAGTAAATTCACATCTTTCTCACTTTTGATAAAGAAATGTAACAAGATAAAATAATCAGTAACATATGCCTCATTTGGATAGTGACATTACTCTAAGGCCATGAGGTTTCTAGCATAAAGCTCTGTGTAATTATCCAAGATAAATCGTGGGTTTTTAGCACACTTTTCTCATAGTGTAGGTTAAGTAAGCACTTACTTGAAGGATTCACTTCAAATTTCAATCCTACCCCATGCAATTGCGTTGCACTATACATATGCTTAACTATATTACATCTTCTTTTTGGTAAAGTTTGGAGACGAGGGATGTAGAATTTTCTAAGCAAATCAAGGAAGTGTTGTACTTTTGGCCTAAGATTTGGAGAGAAATTTTGGAAGTTATAAAACTCAAAATAAGGAAAGGTTAGCTCAAGGAATGAAGGTAGACCTTGGGGAGATGAATATGTAGAATTAAATATGTTTTCAATAATAAAGAAACGAAGTTGATTTTCAAGTAACAAAAAATCTAGTTGTATCCTACCAGTCAACCATGGCTTTAGTACTATATGATCATCTACTGTCCATGCTAATCCTTTCCTCGACTCTTTACCAAAAGTTGAATGATGAAGCTTGCGTCCTTAAGGACATTTTCAGAAAATCACACTTGCTAAGTGAAATACTGCATGCATAACATCGGCGAACATCTTCTTCAAAATCCTCTACAATGCGTACCAAATTCTCCAAGTCTATTTGGGTTTGTTCTATAAATTCTTTCAGATATTTTACTTTGTATTTTTCCATCATTTGCAATTTTTCATTGCCATGGTGAAAAGGCCCAATTGAAATAACTTGTGGAATATATGCTTCTTCATTCAAGTTTCTAAGAGTATCTGAAACCTTGTAGATACAACATTTAGGTGACATGAGAAACTTTATGCTTTCAAATTCTTTTGTTATCTCATTCACCAAATTATCATGATTATATTCACCTATTGGTGAGAAATCTGCAGCTTGTTGAATTAAGTCCCCCATCTATCAAGCTTCCTTCCTTAAATCTCCTAATCACAAAGACAAGTTTGTAGCATTAAGAATATTAGATAATTCAAGTGATGCTGGTGGACTAAGATTTGAATGGGTTCTTTTGTAGATTATATAAGATATGTTTTAGACTTTGAGAGAGAGAATCTATTGAGAGGCTACCATAATTTAACAAAAATGACATAAACGGGGTGTTGTATAATTGGGTCATAATCTTTAAGCTTAGCTTGTGTAGCATGCAATGGAAAGTGAAATGGAACTGAAAGTAGGCGTTGTCATTGTAAGTGCTGTCAATACCAGAGAGATGCTATCCATGTATTAATTGAAAAATGGTATGTGTAGTTAGCTGTCAAAATAGTAGATTATGTTGGTGAAGTGGTGGAAAAGGCACTGCTTATGCTAAGAAGCTAGATGCTGACAGTTTAAAGAGATATATAGACTATTCCAGAAAAAAGTAGTGTAGCCTGTTACAGTTTGCTGCAAAAAATACACAACCTTGAAAAGAACAATCCTTACATTACTTTCTTCCACTCGCAAGTTTGAAATATACTCTTGTGAAGTTGAAAGGGTGCATTAGAGACTTGGGAAGAGTAGAAGATTGATTTGGAAAGATTGTATGAACCTGTTTCTCTTTGGTTTTCAGTAAAAACAGAAATACTCTGTTTTGCTTGTGAATGTAGGCAAACTTAGTCCAACCATGTAATTTCTCTGTGTCTTCTTTTCCTCTAATTCTTCCTTCCACTTTTTCATATGTGTGTTAAGAATAATTGTCTTGAATTTCATAAATTTGGAGCTATGTGAAATTAGTTGAAAGCCAAACAATTTGCTGTACTCAGAGTGCAGGTTCTGCAGAAAAGTTTCTGCAATAACGTTTTTTGCTATTTGGTAGTATTTTATGCTCAACACGGGGGGTTTTGATGATCCAAGTCCCTCTCGATGGCGTCACTTTGTTGTGAACGAATATGTCCAAATCTTAGAAAATTAAAACCCATAATTCAAAAGGAAAAAAAAAAAAAAAAGAAGCCCTTCATAGCTCAAAATAATTTAAGAACAGAAAAATAGAATCTAGATCAAATTTTGAGTCTAAATTTCATGTCCTCCACTATAAACAGCTATACTGAAAAAGTGATAAATTTAGGTCGAATGACTGCAAGCATAAACAATAGAAAAGTGTAAATCTAGACATAGTATTGGACCTCAAATACTGCACGATATTTGGTGCAAAAAGAAGAAGGCTCTCACCTGTTGAGAAATACGCAGCCCTGAACTTGTGTTCAATCTGTAAGGGAGGGTCGCTTTGCTGCTCTGCCCTCAAACAATAGATCACTAGGTTGCTTAGAGACAAGGAGATCTCAGGTGAGGAATGGTTCGAGTTTCTTAGAGACAAAGAACCTCCTATGAACTTGACTAGGTTCCGATGCTTTTCCAGCCGACCTCACCAGTGACTGTGCTGGTCTCTTGACTCAGATCCACAAACCAAAAAGAAGAAACGAAGTGCCGAAGAAAGTGCAGCTCAGTGGTGAAGTTTCCATGGAAGCCACTCGGAAAAGAAATATACTCTCAGTGACTGGAAATTTTCCCAAGACCAAAAGGCTTTGCATAAAGTGATAGTGATGTCACTATGACTTCCTCCTTCCTTGAACCTTCGTTAGCCATTGAGCATGAGGAAATTTTAAAAAGTACTATAAATCTGAAAGAAACAATGCTAGGAATAAGGTTCACAGGTATACGGGTCTTTCTTAGTAATTCTCTTGATCGAATTTTACTGTTGGCGTTGACCGAAGATTCGGAGAAGTATCTGCATCACGAAGGCTCGGGGAAGGAGGAAGGAGGAAGGAGGAAGGATGAAGAAGGAAGGTTATAATCACGCAGATTAGAGGTGCCTTGGTACGGATCCCACATTCTTTCTTGCTGTGAACGAAGGATCACAATGGCCAGTATCATAGAGGATGACATCCGCCAATTAGGCATATCCAATCCCAAGATTAGGGATCTAATTTCTGCGACCCATGTTCCTACCGAAAAGGATTTTGATGCAGACTCTCTTTTCGTTGTTGTGAAAAATATTCTGAAGCGTTTTGACAATATCTTACGGGTATGTTTGTTTCTACCATGCCTACTATTTTTCACCTTCCGAGTCACTACATTATTACTTCAATCTTTTTCTCTTTAAATGGCATAGAGACGAGCATTAAGATTTAACACACTTGTACCAAGAGAGCACACAGAAATGGGCTAATGTTATTTTTAATGTTCTCTGACAATTTCTTATGGGTTAGGACAGGGCAAAGAAGACCCAGAGATACCAGAGGGAGAGGTGTTGAGAGATCTTTTCGACCCAACATGGGGCACAGTTGAGCAACTTTCTTCAGAGGTAATTTAAAAGAGAGGCCTTTCTTTTTCCCAAGAATTTTTTTTTTTCATACTCATGCACATATTCACACATGCTCTTGGTCCTAGGCAATACTTGATGCTAACTAAGCCAAACACTTGTTAACAAAAAACCCTTGTGCAAATTTATTTTAAGTCCTAGGCAATACTTACTGGTAACTATGCCGAAAACTTGTTGACAAGAAACTCTTGTGCAAATCTATTTTAATTTTAAAATTTTCTGATGTTTATTGCATGAATTATGAGTGAGATAAAAAAAATATCATTTTCATTATACAGTTAGTTAGCCAGTGCATTTAATTCCAAGCTGGGGAGGGGATGCTGGTCTATAATGTTTTGGCATGAAGGCGTAGGTTAGCCACGGTACCGATTTCATTCATAAGGAAGGAGCCACCATGGATCTATTGACATCCAACATAACTGTTTAGATCCTTGTTGACTGCAGAGAAAAGAAGGCAAAGAGAAGGATGAAGGAATTCTTACATCCACATGGCGACGAAGTCACGGAGGTTTTGAAGGCGCTGATTTTCGGCGAGGATGATGTGCAGCCACTTATCGAAGGTTTTTCGAACGAACAAGTCGGTGCTTTCAACCCAATCACTCGAAATTCTTGTAGAATTTCTGTTCTCACTTCTGATATTATATAAAATTGCAGCAGCATGGTTAAGACTCTTAGATTCTTGTTAAAAGCTTTGGGAGCTAAGATCCAAACAAGCATACCAACAAAAACATACATCACAAGATTTTATGTGAAAATAAAGATTTAGACATACACACACAAAGAAGAAGATACAAATTTTAGAACGGTTTAGCCAAAGCATGCCTACATCTACTGTCACTGTTGCCGGCCCCTTCTTCTTCTCATTAGGAACATTTGGAGTACAAAACAAGCTCATTAGAGAGCTAGCCAAATTGCTATAGTGTGTAGACTCACTCTCACTATACAATCTCACGGCTCAACTTCACTATTCTTTCTCTTGTTCCTAACCTTTTAATCACCTGAGAAGAGTATTTACAATATTACATTTTTTTACCTATTTTAATCCAAATATCCCTAAGGTTAAGAAGGTCATTTCATCTTCATTAAATATTACAAATTCCTAACAAAGACAACATATATTTTCTACAAATTGAGTATTATAGTACTTTGCTGCAACTATGTCCAACAAACTTGGTTTTTAACAGTTTGTACTGCATAAACAGGTGGTCCTCGATGTTTTGAACAATAATGGTGTTCTATTGTTTATTACGGACCTACATGTCTCTGGGGATGATATCTTGATTATGAAGCCAATTTATGAAGAAATAATGCACTATAATTTTGCATGGATCCCCATTGTGGCGCAATGGACGGATGCCCTGCGAAAGAAGTTTGACATGTTGGGATCACAGATGCTATGGTATGTACTGCAGTACTTTTCACAGTTGGCAGGCATCAAGTTCATTAGGGAGGATTGGCACTTCGAGGACGATCCTATTGTAGTTGCAATGGCATAAGTTAACTTTTCTTCATTTAAGAACAAAGATTCTTGTAACCTTTACTCATACAAGAAAAAAAGATGCATTACCCTTAATATAAGTTTAGATACCACCTCACATTTTTTATTGAAGTTTTGAATAAGATTAAATTTTGTAACATGATATAGGAACCTAAGTTGAAGCATGACATTTCTTCATTTATGGACAAAGATTTTTATAATCTTTATTTTTGAAGAAAGAAGAGGTATTACATTTAAATATAAATTTTAATGATCAAATCATATTTTAGAGTTAACTATCTAACATATTATCAAAACTTAGGTTAGAGTATGACATATCTTCATTTATAGATAACAATTCTTATAATCTTTATTCATGAAAGAAAAAAGAGGTGTTATACCTAGATTTGGTTTGGGTTCTAGTATCTCCTTATATTTTTAAGTTAACTAGTACATATGATTAAGTTTTCTAATAAGATATTAAGGTTTAAGTTCAATCACAATATCCTTCATTCTTAGACAAAGATTTTTCTGATAAATGCTTTTTTTTTCTTTTTTTGCATTTAGAATAAGTGAGTACATTAAAAAAGACACTATGATAAAAGTTTTATAGTTACCTAAATTTATTTGTGATTCTTCTTTATAGAAAAGAAATATTTTTATTCTTAAAATAACTTTAAGAATATTGTGGAAGATAGGTATTGTCTCACATTGGAAGTGAGAGGATGAGCCTGTGGTCTTATAAGTGATGAAAATTCTCCATCTAATACCTTAAAGTTTTGGGATTATCAAATATAATGGATCTCCTTTGAAAATAGTCAAAGAAAACATATAGATTCATTGCGGAAGAAGGAAAAAGTATTTCCTTTTTAATAGTATCAAGAGGAAGAAGAGGAACTACATCTGTTAATTGTCTTGAAACGAATCGTGGTAACTGAGGTGGTCTTGCTGGGCAGACTGGAGTTTCACGCGTGGTGAGTTGCTAGGCCATGGACGAGCATTTGTAGAGGCTTATCCAAGACAAGTTTACATAGACACTTCTAAGAAACCAACCCATTTAATGAAAAAATCCATTATTTTTTTGAAATAATGAAAATTGGTTATAGATAAGAGATTATTAGTTGTTTAGCTTTAATAGCTAACTTTTATGATTACATCAAGGCACAGTCTCTTATTCATGTTTTTTTTATATGAAACATGTCAAAGACTATATTGGAGAAGTAAGGACTATGTAAACAAACGTGTTTGTGGCAAAGTTATTAAAATGTCCATATTATCTTTTAGGTTGACTTATAAAGATAGGAAAATGCTTTCACATATATAAAATTTTACAAGACATTGCAAACAATATGTGAAATTTTAACATTCTCTATTATAATTATCACAAGGTGAAATTACAACTTTTGTAAATGATATCGCAAAGAGACATACTTTAATAATGAGCCACAACTAATTTTTATTCATTTGAATTGCATGCTTTGAAAACATGTTCAAAAACTTATTTTCTCATTAAAAATTTGACTTATAAAGAGGAGGATAATGCTTTCATGTACATAGAATTTTGCAATTTATAACAAAAGTAAACTAGTTTTTGTAAAAGGTTTTATTGAGACGAGGAGTTATTAAATTTATAATTTATATTATAAATAGTCTTGTTTTTAATATGAGATTTTGTCTTTTTACCATTAAAGGAGTAAAAAAAATTAGAGTAAAATATTTTTTAAATTGAATTAGATCATAAAAAAATAAGTAACTATAATGTGATGTTGACTCGGGTTTTCACAGCCACAAGCAGAGTATGCCAACTGTCGCACGCTACATTCATTCACGCTAATTTCTGCATGTCATCCTCTTAACCACAGAAATAGCTAACATGGATAATTCAGAGGCTAAAGATCAGTCACAAACTTGCACTTCACTTCACTTCACTTCCTTTTTTATATGAAGAGTTTTGAATTTTAGCAGCCAAAAGTCCGCAACTTCTGTTGTGTTTGAGTTGTGAAAGAAGCAGCCATGGAGTCTTTGAAGGCGTCCTGTGTTACTTCTGCTTATATCCAAACTAAACTTGGTAGAACCCAATCCAAAAGACCCATGTTCTTGAATTTTCATTTCAATCAGACTCCCAGTTCTCGTTTCTCATTGTACGACAAAAGCCAATCCAAATTCAAGGTTTTTACCGCCGTATCCCCCACGGTTTCAACAGAACCCGCAAACCCACCAGAGTCAGAGCTTGAAATTGAGCGGCAAGGTGAGAAATTTGATTGGTATGCACAGTGGTATCCAGTTATGCCGGTCTGTGATCTGGACAAGAGGGTGCCACATGCCAAAAAGGTGATGGGTCTTGATGTGGTTGTGTGGTGGGATAGAAATGAGAGTGCTTGGAAAGTGTTTGATGATACCTGTCCTCATAGATTGGCTCCTCTTTCTGAAGGGAGGATTGATCAGTGGGGCAGGTTGCAGTGTGTGTATCATGGTTGGTGTTTCAATGGCTCTGGTGATTGCAAGTTAATCCCTCAAGCACCTCCTGATGGCCCTCCCGTAAGAACTCTTTGAATTATCTTCCCTGTTTTCAAATTCTTTGTTTACATTTGGTGGGATTCTTATCACATCAGTAGAAAACTTGGCGTGTATTACATTTTATCTAATATAAGGTTGTGAAAAGAAACCAAATTTTGTTTCTTCACCGAACAATCAGTGAAGTAGAAGCAGTTTACGATCGGCTCTCAGTATTACTTGCATAATAGATATGATTATATTCTCATTTGTATGGACTTAAAGGACAGAACCTTAATTCGCTGAAAACTGAACCACAGCCTACACCACACAGCTAGAGGCCTGATGGAGATATGAAGGGATCTAACCATGTGTTTATCTATAGTTACAATTTTCTGTTTAATTAATGTATCATTCAATTCTTAACGATTTGCAGTGGTAAATTTTCCTACTCTGTTTCTCGCTAAGCATAACATTTTTTTTTTTACTTTCTAAAGTGTTGTTACTTGACGGTTTTGTTTGATTGTATTTTATTTTCTCATAGAAATTGAAGGAACAGGGATGTCAACGTTATAAACAGGAATTCGTTAAGTTTTGATTATGTAGGATTATTAAGTGTAATTTTGCTTCAATTTTGAAGCTAGAGAATCTTTCAATTAGCTATATCATTTTCAAAAAGTTCAAAAGAGAACTAGTTCATTTGTTTCATGATTTATGACAGAACGGTTAGGATATATGTTAGCTTTTCTCCTAACAAGATGTCCAAAGAGTATTATTCTTCGTTTTAACTTCACATTGCTGCTGAAAATGACGAGGATGTAGTAGTTGATCAACTACTAAGTTGGGGTACAAGGAAGAAGACTTGCGAAGCTCTCTTAACTAGCATTTTTACCAATAAAAGCAGTTCAAAGACCATTATTATCCCACATCTTCTAACTATTTCTTAAAAGCACTAGGAAATTGAGAATTAGCCATGTGAAGGAGAATCAGTGAGTGTTGTGAAGTGTATTTTTCTCCTCATCTCCTGTGGCCACTCCTTTATTATTATTGATTCCTCTGCCTTGGTGATTTTTAATTCTTTGTCTTCCTTCACCAGGGAAATTAGAATAATAACAAGTATGATGAGTAGGTCACTCAGTTTATTATTTAGGCACTTGATTCTGCAATTATTCGGTTTGTTTCAGCATACTTCAGGTTGCTTTTTTGATAACCTTGCATAAGTAACCCAGAGATCTGATATAATTCCATTGCTTTTGTATCATTTCGGTACAATCAAATGTGGAAATGTTTCAAACTGAAATGAAGCTCTTTTGTTCTTCCTAAGTCTTGGGCAATATGATGGTAACTAACCTTTCCATGTAATTATGCAGGTGAGCACATTCAAGAAAGCATGTGTAGCTGTTTATCCAAGTACTGTGCATCATGACATTGTTTGGTTTTGGTCAAACTCTGATCCTCAATATAAAGATATTCTTGGAAAGAGAAAACCACCATACATCCCACAACTAGATGATCCTTCCTTTACTAAACTAATGGGAAACAGAGATATTCCTTATGGGTATGTCTGCCACTATTTTGGGGTTGGTTACTGTTTTCTTCCTTTGCCTATTTTCTCGTGACCAGATTTGATCAAAAGTATATTAATTTTGGATTTTCAGTTATGAGGTATTGATTGAAAATCTTATGGACCCTGCTCATGTTCCATATGCCCATTATGGAATAATGAAAACTGCACAACCCAAAGACAGATAAGAACTTTCTCATAATCCTTGCTTCCAGTCCATATGACCTATTATCTCAATTGTACCTGAAACCAAGATGCTTTCACAGTGAAGGCAGATAGAGAGGGGGGCAGGCCACTTGAATTGAAGGTTGAGAGGTTAGATATCAATGGATTTGATGCAGATCAGCAATGGAGCCAAAGCAAGTTTATTCCTCCATGTGTATTTTATGCATATACTAACCCTGTTGTGGATCGAAGTAATGGATCAGCATCATCACCTGGAACCGAGAAGGTAATACATTTGGTTGGCCCATTAGGCATAGTAAGCCAATCAACCAAAATTGAATTTTTTTTTCTTTAATCCTTATATCCCTGTTGTTTTGTGTGCTTTTAGTACTTCTACTCATGCAAACATGTGGCTGATGCAGAAAATGTCACCGCAGCGGCAGTTTGCTTTGATTTTTATTTGTATTCCAGTTAGTCCAGGTACTAGCAGACTGATATGGACCTTCCCGAGAAACTTTGGTGTTTGGATTGATAAAGTTGTGCCACGATGGATATTTCATGTGGGACAAAACCTGATTTTAGATTCTGATCTATATCTTCTTCATGTTGAGGTGATTCCCGTCTCTTTTTCATAGTAAAGCTGTTCCATCTTGACAACTGATTTATTCCATCAACAATGGCTTTTTATTTGTACAAGTTGCAAATCAAGTCATTTTTAGTGTCTCCTGATCAACAATACTGACAGATTCTATGACTATGCTATTATAAAAAAATAACATATAGAGTACTTAAGAGGGAAAATGAATATAATATAGATCAAAGTTGCGTTCTAGGTATAATTTAAGAGGGAAAATGAAGCATCACATGTGGGAAAAGATTGCTTTTCTTGTTTTCTATTTTGTTGGCAAGATTTGGACATAAAACTTACTGAAACCAGCTTTGCCATCTGAAACTGAAGATAAAACTGAAGTTCTTGGGGAAAATAGTCACCTAGTTTCCTAATAAATGTGATACTTTGGCTCTTTCTCATAAAATTCTAGTTTGAAATGGTGAGCGAACTTACAAGTTAAGATTTAAATGTAAAACCTCTATTCAAATACCATACTAAATCATAAAATAATTCCAAAATTAATGTTAATAGTAATTATTGCTTTAATCACCTTAGTAATTTTTTTATAAGTTTACTTTATGCTCAAATTGCTAATTAATGAATTTACACATTTTCTTAACGTATTTATGAGCTCCATATCTATATTTATTGAAATCAACCTTTGAATCTGGAGGAAGATAATGAAGGTCTAATCATTAAACGTTGCAAATGTTAGCTTAAAGTAAAGCCAATCAAATGGTCATTGAAGGCATTAGGTTATATTAGGTCTAATTATGTAACGACCCCGTCATTACCAACAGTTTCTAACTACTGCGCAGAGACGGTTCAAATCTGAAACTTCTCAACACTTGTAAATGTCTAATCAATCTTATGAAACTTTGAAGTAAATCTGATAGAAATTGATTGAGATGTGTCACTACTGTTATTTCCCAGCAAACATTACTCTTTAGCTTAGTTTTCTGAAAGAAGAGATGAAAATAGTTTGACTACTGTTCTTTATATGCATGGTTAATACCAGTCACAAAAATAGACAGTCGAAAGAACATTATCCTACATTTGATCGGTAGCATCTGAATCTTGAGTTGTTTCTGTAGGAGCGGAAGATAATGGATGTTAGTCCAACTAACTGGCAGAAAGCTTGTTTTGTGCCTACAAAGTCGGATGCCCTTGTAGTTGGGTTTAGAAAATGGTTGAACAAGTATGCTGGTGGTCAAGTTGATTGGAGAGGCAAGTATAGCGGAGTTCTTCCTCCAACTCCTCCTAAAGAACAGTTGATGGACAGGTAATTCATAGAACTCCAAATGTGCATTTGGTCTCCATTTTGGATAGTTTTTTATTTATCTGGAAAGTTTTATGTAGTATTTCTCTGAGATTTCAAGAATACTTTCAAGAGTACCAAAGAACTTTACAGAAGCATAAAAGCAAGCACTATTTCTCATTGTGACTATGAAAATATGATCATTGAACTTGTCATAATTACCTGAGACTACTCTTCTTTTGTGGAGACTGGGGGACCATGGAAGTTATTTTTGCAATTTGGGACCTTCTATAAGATTTAAAAAATTCCTACTCTGATCATTACCTTCATATCCCACTTTTTGTGTGGTTTTCCTTGGAACTAGTTGTGTCGTTCATCAAAACTCCATTTTTCACGATCTTTTTCAGGTACAGATCCCATGTTCTGAACTGTACTAGTTGTAATGCTGCATATAAAGGTCTCAATGTGCTGGAGGTCGTCCTCAAGATTGCCAGTATTGCTCTAATTGGGATTGCTGCTGCAGCCAACCAGGCTGCAGTGGCAGTAGCTGCGAAAACCGCGTTGGTTTCGATGGCAGTGCTGTGCTATGCATCATCAAGATGGTTGGCCCACTTCATCTACAAAAATTTCCATTTCCACGACTATAATCATGCTTTCCGTTGAGATCAGTCTCACTTATAGTTTGGCCGTCAAACAGTGTAAGCAGTAGTGAAAATATAGCATCGGCTTCCGTTTGTATACACATGAAGGTTAATGAAACTTGAGCTATTTCAAAATAGATACTTTAATGTCCTTTTTCTTCTGCCTTCCCTTTAATTCCTCTTTGCTTCTACAATTGAAATACTCATCTTTCACGTGTTTTGTACTACTTTAGACAACAGTGAAGATCATATGTTTCTACAAGGTAATGAAAAAATTACAAAACAACGAAAAGAAAAGATTTAACTATAAGATTTATTTAGTTATCTTCTTAATTATGTTTACTTATAAGAATTGAGAGTAACTACAGAAGATTCTAAAACAAGACAATTGATATTTGGATCTTATTGAAAAAAAAAAAAGAAAATTAGTACGAGGAAAAACATTTGTATTCAAAACATTAAATCCTTTTATGCAAACATTTTGCTGCACAGTAGTTGGAGACTTCCAACATTGGTTTTCTAACATGCACATATAAGTTTTGTAATAATAAGGGATGCCCCTAATTTTAAGCTTGAGAAAGAAAGAAACTCTCATTTTCTTCTTTTCTCAACATCCCTAACATGACAATGGGGAATCTTAATTTCACTAGAATAACACCTTCCCTTTCGTTGACAAGGCTTAATAGCCATGGGAACCGAAGAAGCTCAAAATATGAAGTCTACTTTAGCAGGGGCTGCATTATTTTGCATTGTGCAGCTCACCAACAGCTAGAAATATAACATCACTTGAATTGGATTTTATTAAAATTTTCTTCAAGTTGTCATTTGAATTGGATTTTTTTATTGATTTGAATTTTTCCAAGTGTTCTTAACCACTAATCCTAATCAATGATATCAAACATTATAATGTTTTTTGTTGAATAAAAGTAAATTATTATTCCATCAACATAAAACTGTTTATTAGAACATATAGTTAGATAAACCGAGTTTGACCGTTTGACTACCACATTAGCTGAGGACAAGTCTTTTCATGACAATCGAGCATTGATTTTTAATCGGTTTGTAAACACTTTTTGATTTTGAATAAACCAATTTCAAGTATATATAAAAAGGATTAATAAATGAGAAATTTTTTAAACTTTTTGTCTCACTGTTTTCCGCATTTTCTGGCTAATCTAGGGTGGTTTTTCATTTGAAGTTACCGCCTCAAGTCATATAAATCCTTAATGTTCTTATTCTAAAACATTACTGTGATTACCTGACAACTCCATTGTGGAGTTAAAAAGCTCAACGAACCCTCCGGCAAGGCCGTCGCCTCTGTTTAACAGGCAGAAGCAGAGCTTGACAAGTGTCACCCATTACACTCATAAACACTACGTTATCCATTCAACTAACAATCCTATGGATAACGAAGAAGGGTCGGTAAATTTCTCTGAATAACTTCGAACGGTAGCAACTACATAGTTCGCATTTTCTCTAGTTTGAGCTGTGAAGGAAGCGGCCATGGAATCTCTGAAACTGGTGTCTGTTCCGTCAGTTTACATCCAAGCTGCACTTGGTAAAACCCAATGCAGAAACCCCATGTTCTTGAATTTTCATTTCAATCCAGGTACCAGTTCTTCATTCTCACTAGTTGACAAAAGCCAGTCGAAGTTCAAGGCTTTTGCCACCGTATCATCATCCACGGTTTCAACAGAACCCATTGATGCACCTGAGTCAGAGCTTGAAACTGAAAGTCAGGGTGAGAAATTTGATTGGTATGCACAGTGGTATCCAGTTATGCCGGTCTGTGATCTGGACAAGAGGGTGCCACATGCTAAAAAAGTGATGGGTCTTGATGTGGTGGTGTGGTGGGATAGAAATGAGAGTGCTTGGAAAGTGTTTGATGATACCTGTCCTCATAGATTGGCTCCTCTGTCTGAAGGGAGGATCGATCAGTGGGGCAGGTTGCAGTGTGTGTACCATGGTTGGTGTTTCAATGGCTCTGGTGATTGCAAGTTAATCCCTCAATCACCCCTTGATGGCCCTCCGGTAAGAACTCTTAGATTAAGATCACTGGTGGGAAGTTGGGATCCGTATTTGCAAGTGATTTAGCATGTTTTCTGATTCTTTGAGTATACTTACAAGGATTCCTGTCAGGTGAAAAAGATCTAATGATGTCATTGTTGCATTTTTCTGCTTCATCTCGTATGCTTCCATCATCTCTTCAATATCTAAGAGAGAAGGATTTGAAGTAGCATTCAGTTCTTTATAATTCACAGCGCCGATTCTCCTACTTGAATGTTTAGGATCGGTTTTACTTTTTTTTCCTGACAAGGACTCCAAAGAGCATAACTCTTGCTTGAAACTTCGAATCACTGCTGCAAAATGAGGAGGGAGTTGTAGAAGATCATTCACTAGGTTGGGGTTTATGGAGAGAGACTTGAAAAGCTGACGTATTACTTCACATACTCTACTCATTCGCTTAAGAGCACTAGACAATTCAGAATCACCCATATAACTGTCCTAAATGGTATTAAGCTCTTCATCTGTTGTGGGCATTCCTGTTTGTCTTCTTATCCCTTTTTCAATATTCTCAGTTCCACAGCTTGGTAATTTTGGCATCTTTACGCCTACCTTTGTAGTGGAAAATAGAAAGAAAGCAATCTGAAGAGTTCTGTAGGTGATCTATTTCATTTTTTAGGCACTAGACTGTGTAATTCTTTGGATTGTTTACAGCACTAGTCTTGTATAATGTAACCGTAGCCAAATATTGTTGGAATTCTTTACATTATTTGCAACTTGGTGTGGAATACTCTTTAAAACGAAAGACTTATTTACCTTCTCACAAGCTGGTTTTAAAGGGCAAACATGTTTTCTAACATTGTGTCAAAAACCATCCAAGTAAATAAGATCTTGTTGTGGCTCATGATTTAAGACCAAATCCTCTGTAATATTACTTATGAAGCCTGCAACCTTGTCTCACATTGGTTTTGCAATGTCTCATTGCAACAATTTGCTAAAGAGTCATTTTAAAATAAAACTGCTCAGAAGTCGGTTCTGAAAAAGGAGTAAGCTTTCTGACAAATAGATTAATGTTTAAAGCTGATGTTTAGCGTATCTTCTTATGAAAGCAGTGTGCATATCTGGTTATCATATATCCGTACATCTTGGACAATGTAATTGCTAGTAACCTTTCCATCCCGTTATGCAGGTGCACACTTTCAAGAAAGCATGTGTAGCTACCTATCCGACAACCGTGGAGAACGACATAGTTTGGTTTTGGCCAAACACTGATCCTCATTACAAAGATATACTTGTAAAGAAAAAACCGCCTCATATACCAGAACTAAATGATCCTTCCTTTACTAAATTGATGACAAATAGAGATCTTCCTTATGGGTATGATCTGCTACTATCTTCTGATGTTAACCTGTTTTCTTCTGGAAATAGAGACTCCATTGTTTCTCCACTTACTGCTGCGCGTTGAACAACTTCTGGGCACACATAATGTTGATATAAGAAATACAAATGTTTTTTCTTCTTCCTTTTCGTGTGGAAGTTCTTCAAATGAATGTAATCCTAAAACTTGGGCATCTGTAATTCTGGCTTTGGTGATTCTTTCGTTGTTCTACTCATTTTCTCTGGAGCAGATCTGATTTGATATGGATTTTGATTCAGTTATGAGGTATTGATTGAGAATCTGATGGACCCTGCTCATGTTCCGTATGCCCATTATGGAATAATGGGACTTCAAACACCCAAAAAAAGATAAGAACATTCTCACAATCCTTGTTCCGTCAATAGATCCTGCTCTGTAATTCATGACCGACATCAAGTTGCCTTCACAGGGAACGCTGACAGAGAGGGCGGCGGACCACTTGACATCATGATCCAAAGCTTAGACATCAATGGTTTCGTTTCAAATCAGGAGATCATCCGGCGCCAATTTATTCCCCCATGTATCTTTTATGGTAGTGTTAGCTTTGGGGCTGCCAAAACTAACGGATCTGCATTATCACCTGGAACTGAGAAGGTAATAACACATTAGGTTGATCCCTCTTGCACACTATGCCTGTCAGCCAAAATCTGGAAACCTTTTGTTTTTCTTCATTTATCTGTCTTCTTTTTGCATTATTAGTACTTCCATTCATGCAAATTTTGGTCGATGCAGAAAGTGTCAGTGCAGAGGAAATCAGCTTTGGTTTTCATTTGTGTTCCAGTAAGTCCTGGTCGGAGCAGACTGATATGGAGTTTCCCAAGAAACTTCGGCGTTTGGATTGATAAAATTGTGCCAAGATGGATATTTCATGTGGGGCAAAACCTAATTTTAGATTCTGATTTATGCCTTCTTCATTTTGAGGTGATTCCTCTCTCTTGTGTCTTCTTAATACTCGGTTTATTCCATTAGATAAAATGCTTTGCTTTCACAAGCTATAAATGACAGTCAAAGGGATAGTGTTGTAGAATTCTTTATATCTGAACAAATATTCCTTTATATTATTGTTATACGCTTTAACATTGTACCTAAAAATTTAGGCATTAAGACTAGTCTTGACATATTTCATTTGAATACCATCGTTAACTTGGGTTCCATAAGCCCAAGTCTGCCACTTCTGAATTGTAATAGTTAAACCAATTCTATAATCATGGATAATTGTTTCTGCCCGAGCAAATAATTACTCCTTAGCTTAGTTTCCAGCTAGAAGAGAAGAAAGTAGGCTGAGACTGAACATTATAGTACGTTTGATTAAGAGCATCTGACTCTTGAGTTCTTTCTACAGGAGCGTAAGATAATGGAGGCCGGTCCTGCAAACTGGCAGAAAGCTTGTTTCGTGCCAACAAAGGCAGATGCCCTTGTGGTTGGATTTAGAAAATGGTTAAGAAAGTATTCTGATGGTCAAGTTGATTGGAGAGGCAAGGATGGAGGGGTTCTTCCTCCAACTCCTCCTAAGGAACAATTGATGGACAGGTAATTCATGCAACAGCTAACGTGGATTTGAGCCAGAGTTTCATAAAGTTTCTTAAATTTAGGAAGGGGTTAGCTTTTCTTTTTCTTAGAGCAAATATCTGAAGTAGACAAACTTCAACATTTTTTAAGATCTGGGAAGTTTACATTAGAAGGCCCAGTCTTTTTTTTTTTTTCAATCAATGTATAGGAGAGTTATAAGGGCACAACTAGTTAGCATATTAGAAACTCAAATCTAAATTCTACATGTTCCTTCATTTTGAACATGAGAAAATATTTCCAATGTAAAACAACCTAATCCACGAGTAAATAGGTGTTTCACTTCTTTTCTTAAACAGTTTGTAAGAGAGGAAATATATTGATAATGTGAGACACTTACCAACCAATTTTTGATTTCCTACTCCAACATTAAATTGATATTCCTCTTTTTATTTTTATTTTTTTGTTTGCTTGCCGTCGTCCTTTGAACATTAAACATTGGTCTCAATTATGAGAAAAAAGAAGTTCATCAAAATTACATTTCACAATCTTTTTCAGGTACAGGTCCCATGTAGTGAACTGCCCCAGTTGCAGTCTTGCATATAAAGGTCTCAATGTGGTTGAAGTTGTCCTCCAAGTTGCCTCTGTTGCTCTGATAGGAATTGTGGCTGCAGTCAAGAAGGAAGCAATGTCAGCAACTGCGAGAACCACGATGGTTTTGGTGGCGGTAGTGTGCTATGCATCTTCAAGATGGTTGGCCCAATTCATTTACAAAAATTTTCATTTCCATGACTACGACCATGCTCTTCGTTGAGATTAGTTTCAACACTCTTTGGCCTGTAAATATTGTCGAAATTTTTGTATGTTCTGTAAATATTTTTATGAACTCAAGCTATTTCAAACACATAATGGGTGTCTAGCATGTTCTCATGTTTCCTTGTTTATGAAGTGTCTTAAACTATTGCAAAAGATGATTGTTGGTTTGATATAGGCATTTAGGATTTAAAAGTTCGTGTGTTGTCTAGAAAAAATATGGTAAGAGGATTACTAAAGATAGACAAGCCAAAGGATTATGTGAATCTTGGGTAAAAGGAAAGATGTGTAGAAAGAAATTTAAAGTAGGAAAATCTCAAAGGGCTAAAAAGCCCTTTCAACTTGTTCATAGTGATTTGGTAGGACCTTTTGACATTGAATCATTAGGAAGAAATTAATATTTCCCTAGCCATTAGTGCATACACTTTTTCATAGTCTATGCCATATTTTTACTTATAACCCTTGGTCACCAACCTAGTTTCTCAACTTTTCTAGGTTGATTAGTTTTCGTTTTATACACCTATTTTAATCCAACAATATTATAACCTTTAGGTAATTCAATAAGTTCCTAAGTATCATTCTTCTCTATTGATGCTGGTTCTTCCTTTATAGCTTTTTTCCAATTCTTCTTTCCTATAAACTCTTCAAAGCTTCCAAGATCATGTATAGCTATCAAATAAAACATGGATTATTCACTCAATTTAATAGGAACTAAATCTCTATAGATGTTATCTATACTTCTCAATCTTGCAAGTGCTCTTGATAAGTCTATTGGGCTATATCTATCTGCTCTTGTTTTATCCTTTGAGTTATTTGGTCTTGACTTATTTCTTTCCTAACATCTTTAGCACATTCTCTTCCATTTTCACTCAAAAAGTCATTAGAAAACATGTCATTTTGACTATGTTCTTCTTCAGTTAACGTCCTGAACACCTTATCTATAGATTGTATGTTTATTAGATTCTACATCATTGGAAACCATGAGTATTTTCTCTATTAGATTATACAATCTATAACTTTTTGTTCTTTGAACATACCTTATAAAAATACACTTAACCCTTTTATCATCTAGCTTTTTTCTTTTTTTTGTTCAAGCACCCTAGCATATGCAAACCAAAGACTTTAAGATAGTTGACTCTTGGTTTCCTTCTATTCCATGCCTTACTTTAGGTGTTATTCTTCACACTTTTAGTTAGGCTTCAATTCAGGAACACATCTTATTGCCTTTCCTTAATAATTTATGGCAAATTCATCCCTTTTAGTACACTTCTTACAAGATTCAAAACATTTCTATTTTTCCTCTCAACAATTCCATTTTACTAAGGGGTATAAGTTATTATGAGTTGAATCTTAATACCTTCTTTTTGATAGAAGTTTTTAAATTCTCTTAATGTATATTCTCCACCTTCATTTGATCTTAAAGCCTTGATCTTTTTTCCATTTTTCTTCTTTGACAAAACCTTTAAATTTTTTGAGCTTCTCAAATACATAAGATTTTTTTCTCTAATAAGGTATGCCTATGATTTTTTGCTAAAATCATAAGCAAACACCACAAAATATTGACTTTCTTCTAGCAATTAAACATCAAATTGTCCTACCAAATTAGTATGGACAAGTTGAAGGGGTCTTTAGCCTTTAAAAACTTCCTAACTTCAAATTTTTTTCTACACATCTTTACTTTCACACATAATTCATACAACACTACTAGTTTGTCTATCTTTGACAATTCTTTCAATATATTTTTTTTCTAGACAATACACTTAAACCTTCAAATCCTAAATGCTTATATCTTAAATGACATAACCAACAATTATCTTTAACAACAGTTTTAAGACACTTCATAAACTCAATTTGAAGATTTAGGGCAAACAATCTATTTTTTTGCATCCTTGATTTTATTATAAGTTCTCCAGATTGATTTCTCACAAACACGACTCCATCTTTTATATTAATCACATATCCTTTTTTAGTAGCTGTTATAAACTTAAAAGGTTACTTTTAAGGGGAGGAACATAATAAACATCCTAATAAAAATTTGTTTATCTTTTTGGATCGATAACTATATTATCCAAGCCTTTAACTTTAATTTTGGTTAAATCTCCAAAAGCAACCTCACCTTGGAGTTTCACATTTAACTCACAAGATGACTCCCTTCTATCATACATATGGTTGCTTGCACTGGTATCTAATTACTAATCATTTTTTTCCTCACCCATACTACTTTCCTTAACAATAAAAAAAACATGTATTTCTTCTTCCTTTTTCTTTTCATTATAGTAAATTTATTCTCCCTTTTAGGCTCCATTCTATAGTTTCTTGTCATGTAACCAAATTTTTGATATCTAAAGCATTGCACTTCTTATATCTTGGATTAAATTTACCTTTGAAGCTTCTCTTGGCACCATGGGTTCAAGTATTTTGGTGGTTTTGATTTTCTAATCTAGTGGAGTTTCATTATGCTTATTCCTTTCATTGATATGTTTATTTTGTGCACTTCTTTTTCCTTGTCTTCCACCTCTTATATCTCCTACTAGACCATGAATTTCCTTTTCTGTTATCCTCTTCACTAATGTTTACACTTTTCTTCTTCTTCTTCTTCTTCTTCTTGTTTTAATTTTGTGTGCATGCAAAGTCTCTAAGGCATCATCTAATGATAAGTTTATGAAATTTTTATACTTTTCTAAAATAGCCATAATAAAATCAAAATCATCTATCCAGGTCTTCAAGACTTTTTCAATTATCTCCACCCTACTCTTTTATCTATTTTCTCATTACACTTTTGCATTTCATTTATTACATCCTAGACTTTACATACATAACTATCAATGATTTCATTCTCTACCATTTCTAATAACTCAAAATCATGCTTAAGATATTGAAGTTTTACTCATTTTGCTTTTGCCTCTTCTTGGCACATCTTTCTTATCCATCCAATGCAACTTTTGAATGAGAAAGTGCGGAGATCTTTTTGAATAACTTGCTGTCCATGCATTATTGCTTAATCACAAGAAAGACTTTTTGATTCTTTTGCCAATTTTCCTTCAAGGTAGTTCTCTTGGCATTTGACATGGCTTCCTAGCTCTCCAACTTGCAGGTACTTCCTAACCTTTTCACTAATTTTAAACAAACCATGAGAACATAGCATAATTCTCATTTACATACTCGAATCACCATAATTTGTTTCATTGAGAAGAGAAGCTTTCTAGTGAATAAAATCTGACATAATTGGTGATTTTTATTTTTGAAAAAACGGTTGATTTAAAAGAAAACTCAAGTAGGACAGATTCTAGAAGAAAATTTTCTGCAGAAATTCAGAGCAAAAACCTGCTCTGATACCACTTTGTAGGATCCGTTTCTACCTCAATTCTCAATGGAATAAGACCAATTTAATCTTAACATAAACTAGACAAGATAATTAAAAACTTTGGGTAAAGAACATGAAATTTCATTACACTAAAATAAAGTTACAAGCACTCAAACTTGGTACAAAAGGCTTCTGTTTTTCAGTTTCTGCAGAAACCATATTTTTTCACAAGGGGCTAAGAATTTCTAACATACCTATCTCCTTATATGGACAAGTGATAAACACTACAAGATAAGTATAACTTGTGTTGTGAAGAAACACGTATGTCTCGTCAAGAAGTGGAATCTTGGTGTCAATAGTGGAGCGTGGCATCAAGAGACTAAAGCCTGGTGTTAAGAAGCTTGTGCTTGTTGTCAAGAGGCTATCAAGTCAAATATTATGGCTGGTGAGCTCCGAATTCACCATTTCGTGGTAAGGATGGCTTGCCACAGCTTCTTCAACGCTTATGTCCAGCGGCACCCTCAGTGGGAAGTAGAGTTCCGGCCATGTTGCTCTCTTTGGGAATAAGAACTATAACCGCTGTTATTATGTGCTAATATTGGATTCTTCGTGGTATCGATGCTTATGAAAGTGGTGCTCCTGGGGTTTGGAGGGACAAAGGGGAGTTGCGGTGTCAAACGCTTATTCAACTGTCTCATCCCAGTTCTAGATACGTCCATAAGCTCCACCCAGCTGAAACCAACCCAATCAAGAAATCATGCGCTGGAAGCACATAGAATCCCATAGAAATGGCAGTGGCTAAGTGATTCAACTTAACTTTAAGTCTTATTTACTCACTTTTTGTTAGTCTTCTTCTGGAGGACAAAGTGACACCATCGAAACTTCAGCTCTCCAATGGGGCGAATTGGATGAACGTATGAAGTTAGGAGTTTGGCTTCTCTGATGATTTGAAGAGCATTAAAATAGCATTATCCTTTTAGGTGAAATACAAGCATGCATGCCAGATTGGTGATCTGATTTTGACAATAGTTTGAGCACTAAGGATGGATGGTGTTGACAGCTTCAGCTTGTTTTTATGTTCTTGACAGTTAATAGCTGACATGGAAGCTACATCAGCACCACATGGCAGAGACGGAAGCTGCTACGTTTGATATTTGCCCATCCCCATTGAAGGAAAAAGTGCCTGTGAACTGTAGGGAAACAGAAATGGCAGAATTGTTAAAAGATGGGGATCCCTCCTAACGCAACTGAGCTATTAGGCAGCAAGGTGACTGGTTTATTTTAAGTTGCTTATAAATATGAGGTTTTGAAAATTTTATTAATAGTATGCTATTTGGTAAACCATCACAGTTATCAAAGAGATAATAATACCTAAATATAGAACTATAGTATGCTTCTCAACAAATATATAGATGATGTATTTCAAATCACATGAAATTTTTTATATTCTTTAAAATTATTTTGTGTGTTTTAGTTTACAATAAGCATATAAACGTGTTATACCATGCCACAAAAAAAGATCACTCCCAGCATCAATCGAGCGTTTCTTTTTTGAAGTTGTTCTCTAGGATTTAGGTTGTTGACATTCAGTCGCTCCGTCTAGAAGAATGATAGCATTAGAGCCTACCATTCCAATGTGGTATTGACTCTCTCGTACACTTGCCCGTAGTCCCACTTTTGGATTTCTTAGGAGCTAGTCCATCATTAGTAATGAAGTAACTTGGCTCTAATATCGTGTAAAAATGGGCCCAGACCTATCAAAACGCATGAGCAGTTGTAGAGATAACTCATGCCTTATAAGGCGTAAATGCTTGAGTCTCCATTTCAATGTGGGATTGGTTCTCTCTTAACAGCTACCTTGTATAGAGTGTCTTAAACAGCTAACTCAAACAATTATGGCACCCAATTAAATATGATAGTTATGCATGGGGTTGCTCAATAGCATTCCATCCTTCTCACACAACAATCTTTTTTTAAGAGTTTTATTTTATTTTATTAGATTAATAGCAGCAAGACTTGACAGAACAACTATCTCTAGAATAAGGGCAAAACATTGGGTGTAATCTTACACTTAAAAAATTTAACTAAAAGCGTACATACCAAACTATCATACAATGACTAAAAACTAGTAGGAAAAGCATTAAGTACATTGGCAAGCACATATGCGTAATCCACTAGATGAGTTATAATTACCTAAACATAATCGATCTTTTCTAAAAAGAAGCAAGGCATGAGCGTTGCAGTGATTTAGGGTAATTGAAAATTCTGATATCCTGAATCGTATGTCCGTGATTGGCTTTTGAAGGTTGAGTAGGAAATAGATGCTGCATGTGTTGAAAATCTTATGAAGTTGCATTTCAACAGAGTTCATCCTGTAATAAAAAATGCATAAAATTCGATCTTTTATTTAATGATAGGGGACATACACGACAATTTCCATCACTTAAACAAAAATGGCCGAGGAGTTTTCCGGTGTTTGACACCGATAGGTTTAGATGATTTGTGATGGCTTAGTTTCGATGATCAAAACACTAGATGCAGGCAGAAATTGAGATACAGCCGCACCGTTTGCCGGCGGCGTTCGCCACCTGGGATTCTCTAGCATCCATAATACAGGTCAGTGGCTGGTTTCAAGTGATCGCTCTTGACTTGCTTGATCGTATATTTGATTCAGGAGTTCAACGTGGAAAACATAAGCGCTGCTTAGATATCTAACATCCTGAGCGCCTGCTCCTCTCTGTTTCCCGTCGTCGGAGCAGTTGTTGCCGAGTCTTTCTTAGGTTCTTTCTCCGTTGTCTCAATTGTGTACTGGATTAAGAAATATTGCTGAAATATTGGTGGTGCTTGGCCTTTGATAAACACCTTTTTAACAGTTGTCACTTCTAGATTCCGATTACGTTGCTCTCTTTGGGTATAAGAACTACAGTTGCTTTTATTATGTGCTAATATTGGATTCTTGGTGGTATCGATGCTTATAAAAGTGGTGCTTGAAACGCATATTTATATTACTGCTGTCATCCCTATTCTAGATAGGTCTATAGAGTTAGAAGACTCAAAAGCCCAACTCAAAAGCTAACTCAAGGATTGGAGGGTCTTCTTTTAATTTATATTTAATTTTATGGATCTTAATATCAGGGATCTTAATTACAGGGGACATATGCGACAATTTCCATCACTTAAACAAAAATGGCTAAGGAGTTTTTTAGTGGTGGACACTAAAGACCTGAAGGCCTAGCCCAAAAGCTAGCTCAATAGTTAGAAGATCCTCTTTTAATTTATACTTAATTTCAAGGATCTTAATTTTCAATGTGAAACTTTATCTTCCACACACTTCCTAGACAGAGTGTCATTGGGCTCTGATACCAAGTTAAAAGACCCAAAGACCTAATGCAAAAGCTAGCTCATGGGTTTGAAGGTCTCTTTTAATTTATACTTAATTTTAAAGATCTTAATTTTCAATGTTAGACTCTCATCTTCCACACACCTAACTAAAACCATCCCAATCGCGTTGGAAGCTTTAAATCTTGTTTACTCACTTTTGGTTAGTCATCCTCTAGAGGAAAAAGTGACACCATGGAACGTGCAAAGTGGGAAGTTTGGATTCTCCGTTGCTTTGGAAGGCATTTAATAGTATTGTGCTATCAGGTGAAATACGAGAATGCACTATTAAAATACTAGTTTTATTGACTAAAATAAAAAAATAATACATGAAAAAATATTTTTATTTAAGAACACTAAATTTACTCAAATGAATTGTAATATTAAAATATATTTTTAATTTTTAATTGTTTTTACTAAACTACCATATTCATTAATAAAAAAAAAAAAATCGTGCATGGCCAGATGGGAGATTTGACAGTTTAGGGATGGATGGAGTTCTTAGCTTCAGCTTGTTTTCATATTTTTAATAGTTGAGAGTTGACATGGAAGTAACATCAGCATCACGTGGTTGAGACGGACGCTGCCATGTTTGATATTTGACCGTTCCCGTAGAGGGAAAACGTGCCTGTGAATCGTAGGGAGACGGAAAATGGCTGAATTGTTAAAAGATGCGGATTTTTGGTAACCCTTGTTGAGCTACTAAGGAAAAATTATCATTCTTAAATTAGCTTGTAAATTGGATTTTAGAGTCTTCTCCCAAAAATTGCTCCAACGATGAATGAAGTATTTCTTTTTGAAGTTGTTCTCTATGATTGAGGTGGTTTGATACTGTTGCTCTGTCCAGAAGGGAGAGTTTGGCCAAGACAAGGTGATACATGACACGTTCAGATCTTTTTGTTTTTGTGCTATATTCTTGTTGATCGGACTGACCACTAGGACGAGCAGGTTGGTCAAGTATGGGATTTAGATGGACAGGTTATTAATGATAGCCTAGGAAGCTAATACATTGGTATAAAAAGGCTAGTTTAGACCATCGTTACACACAATGAAATCCTACAGCTATGCATGCTTGACACCGAATCAAAACAAACATTAATGCTCGATCCATAATAAATACTTTGTTAAATTAATCGGTCATTAGTTTTAAAAACAATTTTTAATTTAAATGAGCGTTATATCTCGACTATGAATTAATGTAATATAGATTAATTCGTACTTTAATATCAATTTAAGTATATTAAATAGATCAATGAAGTGATGTTATTTTAAGCAGTCATTATAAGACTTTTCGTCAACGCTCAAAACTCTAAAAGATCTTCTCAGACCTTCAAAACTAACAAGAAATAATCTATACGAAGACTTAGCAGTGGTAAATGGCTTGGCCATAAGTACATACAGGATCAGTGCCGTGTAGCGTTCCTTTCTGGGCAAAGATCTGCGGTGTAAGCAAGTGATGATGAGTACCATTTCTGCATTCCCGCCGGTAAGCGTTCTAGTGCTCCCCCTGAGCTCCGGCAAGACCATTCCAGTTCTTGGCTTTGGAACCGCCGAATATCCCTCTGGAAAATCCTCTGGAACCATGAGAGAAAATATTCTCCATGCAATCAAACTGGGATACCGACACTTCGATACTGCTCCTAAATACAAGTCCGAGCAGCCTCTCGGGGCAGCCATTGATGATGCTCTACGCCTCGGGCTGGTCAAATCCAGGGAGGAACTCTTCATCACTTCCAAGCTTTGGTGCACCGATGCACACCGCGATCTTGTCCTCCCCGCAATGCAGAAGACCCTCGAGTACGAGCGCCGAACCCCATTTTCTTTTCTCCTTTCTCTGCCTTTCATTTTTCCTGGCCATTAATCACGATTAAACCATTTCTTGCTTCTATGAATGATTTTTGCAGCAATCTGAGGCTAGATTATGTTGACCTTTACGTCATGCACTGGCCAGCACCTGTGAAGCCCGGCGTATATGAGCGGCCTGTTAAGAAGACGGACCTCCTTCCCCTCGATATCAATTCAGTATGGGAAGCCATGGAGGAGGGTGAAAAGCTCGGTTTGGCCAAATCAATTGGTGTAAGCAACTTCTCATGTAGAAAACTTGAAACCTTACTTGCCAAAGCAAAGATACCTCCGGCCGTCAATCAAGTTAGTCATCCCTTTTTCTTTTTCCTTCTTTGAACTCTTTTTTCTAATCATAATTGATGATGTTCTTGGAGACTTTGATTGGTATATCACTATCTGTTGCTTTTGGAAGGTGGAGATGAACCCGCTTTGGCAACAGAAAAAGCTGAGAGAGTTTTGTGGGAAGATGGGCATACATATCATTGCTCATTCTCCCTTGGGGGCCAAAGGAACTCTCTGGGGAACAAACTTGGTAATGGAATGTGAGGTTCTAGAGGAGATTGCTAAGGCGAAAGGAAAAACTGTTGCTCAGGTAATACATTGGAGATGAAGTTTTTGTTAAAGAAATTAATACTCGGGAGCCATATTACTTGGGGTCAAAATCTTTAAAGTACAAATTAGAACAAATATCACGCATTACTCCTGAAGCATGCTTATCCAAATGCATAAGAAATGATCCATAAAACTAAATCCGAGTTTTATTTTGAGAATTAAAGGATTTTGTCTATTTCTTCTATCATTTGTCTAATATGGTTCCAATTTTGAGCTTATCATCATCAATAACTGATAATATTTTGTTATGTGAAGATTTCTCTAAGATGGATATATGAGCAAGGAGTAAGTGTGCTTGTGAAGAGCTTTAACAATGAGAGGATGCAAGAAAACCTTGACATATTTGGTTGGAAATTGAGCCCGGAGGATTTGCTGAAGATAAGTCAAATTCCACAACGTACAGGATTTCCTAAATATATGGTTATCTCGGATGAAGGCCCTTGCAAGTCTCTTCTTGAACTTTAGGGAGAAGGGACATATGATTGCATATGGATATATTACCAATTATCGTCATATTTTATGAATATAGTTAGTATTGAAAGTGTCAATGCTTTGTCTACCATACTTAACTATATATTAGCACCCATAAAAGTTGTTTCTTTCCTCTTAAAATCCCTTCCAAAAATGGGACAAGAGCTAGCCATAGTCCCTTCCCTTCCTGTATGAATCTGACAAAGTCGACTTGAGACTTTAGACAGGATTTCTAGCTTTCTGCTGAGTATATGCACTTAGAGGTTTCTACTCAAGTCATCTCGTCTCTCCTATGAAGCTAAGAGCATCTATGTTTTTAATTACCCTCTTATGGAAGTTCGAAAAGGGAAATGAATGATTACAATGAGTTACTTTGCCTCCAGCTAAACAAAAGTTTCCATATCCACTGCTATTTCCTTCCAATTATTTCGTTGAAAGTTCAATGCTCGTACTATCGTACACAGGTGGGATGGCTATGGCTATGGCTATGTTGCCTCAACCAATTTCGAAATGCCAAACCCTCCAATCTCTTTTGTATTGAAATTCTTCTTCTTTTTTTTTTTCCTAACCTAAAAGGAAATCATTTTTGTTGAAATTTCAAGTATGCCTGCAAGTGAATTCTATCTAACAATTGATTCAAACCTACGATAGTCTTTTTTTATTATAAAGAATTGTTTAGATAACATTTAAGCAAAATAGAATTTATGTACACCCTTTTTAACAGGTCCCCCCACAAGAAGTAAGGAAATAATATTTTTCATAAGAATATTTATCTATGAGTGAAATGGTGTTGTCCTTGAATTTGAGGCATAAAACTATTAAAAAGCTTAATTCTATCCATAAATCAACTCAAGAGTAAGAGTTTATCTTTTTTATAATGAAAAGAAAGTTTTTGCATTATATGACTCATAATATTTTTTTATTGAATATATTAGTTTGTTTATTTAAGAATTATAGAATATAAGGGTTAAGGGAAATACTTTAACTTTACAAGCTCATTGAAATGAAAATTAAGGTTAAAATCTTTTAACTATAATATAACAAAAAGAACTTATATTATATCATTTTTAATGACGTGTTTAGGTAGAGAGTAAAGCAAAGAAAAATTGATAGAATTCCGGTATATTTTACTGATATGAATAAAATGCAAAGGGAAATGAATGATTACAATGAGTTCCTTTTTCTCTCGTTAAAAAAAGTTGCCATATCTACTACTATTTCCTTTCTGTTATCTCGTTGAAAGTTCAGTGCTCGTACTATCTGAAACAGAGGAAGATTGATTGATTGATTGAGAGAAAGGATGTCAAGGAAAGTTGGTAGCGCACCATATTGAAAAATTGATATGAGTGAAACATGTGTTCCCAAAAATAGGCGTAGTACGAAACTTAAAACCAGTGCATCGTGCAAGAAACCCATGAGAAACACAATTAAGCTGGGAAAGGTATGGCGGTGGACAAGACAGCCTAGACAGGGACTGGAGAGAGGGATTCGTAGAGAAAGTAAAAAGGGAAAAAGAGATGCTTTTCTAATTCTTAACACGATAAAGAAATTAAGTTACAAAAAAATTTTGAGAGAGATAAAGTCTTATATAAGTTGTGTATAAACTAGAAATCTCATTTAGATAAAGAAATTAAGTAAGTAAAAGATCTCATGTAATAAAGTCATTTTAGATGAATATTAAAGGTTCTTTAAGAGTCCAAAAAATATACATGCTTGATAAGAAAACCTGATGAATAATCTTTTAGAAGACAATAACAGTGATGACATTATTGGACAAAGGCGTCAAGCTTTCCATAGAGCTGTATAGACAGAAACATGGGACAGTTTTGATTCTAAGATGTAACCACAAAGGGCGGTTGCTCATAGTAAACCATACACGGGTGGGATGGCTATGGCTATGTTGCCTCAAACAATTGCGAAATGCCAAACCCCTCAATCTCTTTTTTAGGAACTTCTTCTTTTTTTTTTTACCCTAAATGGAAATCATTTTTGTTGAAATTTCAAGTATGTAAATTTAATTCTATCTAAAAATTGATTAAAACCTATGATAGTCTTTTTTTATTATAAAGAATTTCTTTACATAACATTTAAGCAATATATAATTTATGTATACCCTTTTTAACATGTCCCCTCACAATGAGTAAAGCAAAAATATTTTTCATGAGAATATTTGTTTGAGTAAAATGATATTAATCCTTGAATTTGACGCATGATACTATATTAAAAAGTTTAATTCTATCCATAAATTAACTCAAGAGTAGAAGTTTGTCATTTTTATAATACAAATTCTCAAACAAAGTTTTAACATTATATGACTCATAATATTTTTTTTTATTAAATATATGAGTTTATTTATTTAAGAATCACAAAATACAAAGGCTAAGGAGAATACTTTAGCATTACAAGCTCCTTGAAATAAAAATTAAGGTTAAAGTCTTTTAACTATGACATAACAAAAAAAACTTATATTATATTATTTTTAACAACGTGTTTAGATAGGGAGTAAAGCAAAGAATAATTGAGGGAATTCTGGTATATTATAGTGATATGAATAAAATGCAAAGGGAAACGAATGATTACAATGAGTTCCTTTGCCTCTCGTTAAAAAAAAGTTGCCATTTCCTTTCTGTTATCTCGTTGAAAGTTCAGTGCTCGTACTATCTGAAACAGAGGAAGATTGATTGATTGATTGATTGAGAGAAAGGTTGTTAAGGAAAGTTGATAGCGCACCATATTGGCAAATTGATATGAATGAAACAAGTGTTCCCAAAAATAGGGATAGTACGAAACTTAAAACCCAATGAATCAGTAAAGAAACCCACGAGAAACACAATTAAGCTGGGAAGGTTAGGCGGTGGACAAGACAGCCTAGACAGGGACCGGAGAGAGGGATTCTTAGAGAAAGTAAAAGGGAAAAATAGATGCTTTTTTTTTTTTAATTCATAACACCATAAAGAAATCAAGTTACAAAAAAATCTGAGAGAGATAACGTCTGATATAAGTTGTGTATAAGCTAGAAATCTCATTTTGATAAAGAAATTAAGTTACTAAAAGATCTCATTTATCAAAGTCATTTAGATGGATGTTAAAGGCTCTTTAAGAGTCCAAAAAATGTACAAGTTGACAAGAAAACCTGATGAATAATCTTTTAGAAGGCAATAACAGTGGCGGCATTATTGGACAAAGGTGTCAAGCTTTCCATAGAGCTGTATAGAAGGAAACATGGGACAGTTTTGATTTTAAGGTGTAACCACGAAGGGCGGTTGCTCATAATACACCATACACAGGGTGGGACGGATGGCTATGTTGCCTCAACCAATTTCGAAATGCCAAACCTTCCCATCTCTTTTGAAGGAAAATCTTTCTTTGACTTTGAAAGAATGGAGTTTTCTATATAAAAGTTTACATGGTATTGGAGCCAAACTTTTGACTTGAAACTTTTATAGGCTTAGACAAGCTAGATCTGTGTGAAAAGTAGCATTACATGTGGAAATCCAAACCTATATTGCAATAAGGGGGCATGTAATTGGTGTGGATGTTTAATCCCACATTGCCAAGGAATCCGATAGAAATCTAAAATTCAATCTTCTGGTCAATCTTTTGCCCCCTCACTTGTGGACAAATATTCCCATGGAAAGTATTGTCCCATGCTTGAGATGAGGGACATGTTAAGTCCCACATGAGAAAGAGATAAAGTTAAAGAGTAATTTTTCCAATTTGAGCTGTGAAGGAGGGAGCTGTGAAGGAGGTAACCATGGAATCTTTGAAACTATTGTCAACTCCTTTTGTTTACATCCAAGCTACACTTGGTAAAACCTAACGTTCTTGAATTTCCTTTTCAATCTAGCTCCAAGTTCTTCTTTCTCATTAGTCAACAAAAGCCAATCAAAGTTCAGGGCTTTTACCACCGTACCATCATCCATGGTTTCAATACAAGTCCTTAATGCAACTAAGTTAGAGCATGAAATTAAAAGTTAGGGCGGGAAATTTGATTGGTATGCGTAGTGGTATCCAATTATGTTGATCTGCGATCTAGACAAAAAGGTGCCATATGCAGAAAAAAGTGATGGGTCTTGATGTGGTGGTCTGGTGGGACAAAAATGAAAAAGCTTGGAAAGTGTTTAATAAGACATATCCTAATAGATTGGCTCCTTTGTCTAAAGGTAGGATTGATCAGTGGGGCAAGTTGTAGTGTGTGTATCATGGTTGGTGTTTCAATGGCTTTAGTAATTGCAAGTTAATCCTTCAAGCACCCTTTAATGGCTTTTCACTAAGAACTCTTGAATTAGGATCACTATTGGGAAGTTGGGATCTATATTTGCAGTAATTTAGCATGTTATTGATTTCTTGATTATACTCATTAGGATTCTTGTTAGCTGAAAAAGATTTGATAATGTCTTGTCCATTGTTGCATTTTTTTGTTTCATCTTGTATGCTTCCATAATCTTTTCAATATATAAGGGATAAGCATATGATGTAGCAATGAGTTCTTTATAATTCACAAATTGATCCTCATATTTGAATGTTAAGGATTGGTTTTTACCTTTTTTCCTAACAAGGTCTCCAAAGAGTATAACTCTTTCTTGAAACTTTGAATCATTGTTGCAAAATAAGGAGGGAGTTGTAGAAGATCTATCACAAGGGTGGGATTTATGAGGGAAACTTGAAAAGCTCATGTATTACTTCACACATCCTACTTATTCACTTAAGAGCACTAGACAATTCAAAATCTACCATGTGAACGAGTATCAATAACTATTATTGTTGAAAATGGAGAAGAAATGTAGAAAAAGGGAAAAATAATTGGAAATGGAGAAGAAATGGATAGCGTTCCGGTGAATATCCTTCCCGTGCTCCCACTGGGCTCCACCGGCAAGACTATTCCCGTTCTGGGCTTCGGCACCGCCGAATATCCATTTGGGAACTCCCGTGAAGCCATGAGAGAATACCTTCTCCATGCAATCAAAGTGGGATACCGACACTTCGATACTGCTGCCCTTTACCAGTCCGAGCAGCCGCTCGGGGAAGCCATAGACGATGCTCTACGCCTTGAATTTATCAAATCTAGGGACGAACTGTTCATCACCTCCAAGCTTTGGTGCAGCGATTCACACCATGATCGTGTCCTCCCCGCTCTGCAGAAAACCCTCCAGTACTAGAACCAAACTTCCCAGATCTCAACTTACAGAGTTAGAGCCAGGCCTCTTTGTGTTTTCTTAGTGATTGAAATTGTTTATTTGCAGCAATCTGAAGTTGGAGTATGTTGATATTTATCTCGTTCACTGGCCAGTAAAGCGTGAAGCCTGGGGAATATGAGCTGCCTGTTAAGAAGAAGGACCTTCTTCCCATCGATTTGAAGTCTGTATGGGAAGCCATGGAGGAGTGTGAAAAGCTTGGACTGGCCAAATCGATTGGCGTAAGCAACTTCTCATGAAAGAAGCTTGAAACTCTACTTGCCACAGCAAAGGTCCCTCCAGCCGTTAACCAGGTTTGTCCTCCTTTTTCTTCCTCCAATAATTGATTTTGCTCTTTGATGTCCTTTATTGTATTACTATATGCTACTTTTGGAAGGTGGAGATGAACCCGGTATGGCAACAGAGGAAGCTGAGAGAGTTTTGTCAAGGCAAGGGTATACGTATCACTGCTTACTCTCCCTTGGGGGCCAAAGGAACTCTATGGGGAACAAACTGGGTAATGGAAAATGAGGTGCTAAATGAGATTGGTAAGACAAAAGAAAAGACCGTTGCCCAGGTAATATAGCTGGAGTAGACCAAGAAATCTACTTCTCAGTAACCTGAGATCAGAAGTAGTTGTCCTTCCTAGTGTATTGAACTTATGATTGTTTTCTGAAAAGAAGAAATGAGGAGGAAGAAAAGGGAAATAAAGAATCCTCTAAGTTGCTAACATGGTTAAAAATAAAAATAGGTCAGTATTTCGGTCCAAAGTAAGCTTTGGACTCCTAAAGGAATATAATGTGTTACAAATTCATATTTATTTTAAAAGTTAAAGATAATAAGGGATAGTGTCTTTTCATATTTAATTATAGTTCGTAACAAATTCTTTAGCAACGGAGGACAAAAACTTTATATTATTCATATTAAAACTTTAAGATAGTAAAACATAATGTCTTTTTATAGTACTCAGTTACCATTTGAAACAGCAATTCTATGGTACTTGATAAGATGTGTAAGGGGACAATAATAAGTATAAGTACTTTTTGGACCATTAATGAGATATTTTATGTCCAAAGACACATTGGCTTCCTGTCCTGTTAATGATAAATGTGGCATCTTCAAACGATAACTATCTATAATGGTTTTTATGTCTTTTGATAGCACAATATTGATGGATATTTAATTGTTACATGATTTAAGGGTGGACTTAAACCAAGGGCCTTGAGAATTCGGCCTCATGCACAATAAAAAGATAGATCATGTCCTGTTTTGAACTTTAAAAGATAGATCTAGTATCAATATCTGCCCATTTTTTCCATTATCCTGTGTGATGTTGTTATTCTATTGTTTTTGTGAAGGTTGCACTAAGATGGGTATATGAACAAGATGTGAGTTTGATTGTAAAAAGCTTTTAACAAGGAGAGGATGAAAGAAAATCTTGACGTATTTGATTGGAAACTAAGACCCGAGGATTCACAAAAGATAAGTCAAATTCCACAACGTAAAGGATTTCCTGGAATCGAATTTATCGATGACGAAGGCCCTTACAAATTACTTTCAGATCTTTGGGACGGAGAGATTTAGAACTGTATAAAAACACATTTAGCAATCTCTATTGTATCGTGTTTGCAAAGGTTAGTTTGGAATAATGATTGTGCTCTATTTTTCTCTCCTTTTCCTCCTAATTTTCTTGTTGTTCAATAACCAACCTCATTTGATTGGAAACCTCATTTGCACTTGATATTAGAGTTCAAGTTCTTCCTTAATATCTCTCATAAGCTGTCCAGATTTGAAGGTTTTGCTCATGTGACATAACATGTGGTTGTATCTAAATTTAAAACCATATAATGAGGAAGTGTATTAAGTTTTGTATAGTTATTGGTGAGGAATATATATCTTGCATTGGAAGTGGAAATACATAATTTTAGTCATATTAATGATAAGAATTTATTACATATTGTCTATGAGTTTAAGGATAGGTCTCCCTACTTTAACATGGTATTGAGATATGGCCCATTTCCTGATGTGGACCTTTGCACCACAATTATCATTCACGCAATCAACATAAAGGGAGTGTGTTGAGAAATATATATCTCATGTTGAAAGTAGAGATACATAGTCTTAACCATATTAATGATAAATGCTTACTCTCTATTGCTTATGGGTTTTAAGATGGGCTTTCCTACTTTAACAGTTATTGTATTACATTATTAAGAATCCATCTAGTATATTATTTAAATAAAAAAATATAATCTCTTATTACTTTAAAGTTTTGAGGTAAATATAAACTTTATAATACTCAACCTAAACCCCGTAAACTCCCGGCATAGCTCTCTATCCCCGAGGTATGGAGAATCTCATCTTCGAGGGTGAACGCCTGACATTAGCTTCATCCAACCTTATCCTTAATAAGGACCACCCACTTGACTGGTGCAATGGTTCACTTCTAATGCTGGTATCTTGTTTATGGTTAAATGTTTTTCTGTTTCGTCTTGTATCTTTCATCCACTTGTTGGATGTCTGAGGGATGAACATTCCTCGTGGCATTTACTTCTTAGTACATTAAGGCGACAATCTCCTTGTCAATTGTTGCCAGGCATGGTCCCCACCTTTCTCCCTTTCTAAAACATCCCTACGTCACACTTTTGGTATAAAATATAAAAAGAAAAAGGAAAAAAAAAAGAAAAAGAGAAAAAAAGATATCTCAACTTGGCGTCTCATATTTGACATATGTTTGCTTAATTGTCTCAAAACTCGTTTGTTTTTTGAAGAAATACATTTTGGTTTTATTTGTCATCCCAGTTTCATGATACTATAGAGAACTTATAAGAAAATTTTCCATTTCATACTTATTTGTAATTCGGACACTATAAAAAATCCCATTCTTTATTGGGAAAATGCCTTGCAGATGAGGATAAGTTAAAATAATTAAATAAATTGAACAATGTTGTACTTTACAACCACCTTTGTTGACATTTGAAGATTTATGACCAAACCCAACGCACTAGGTCGGCTATGGAATCCTGGTCCTTATCCTCGGGAAATCTACAAAAACCAAGATGCTAGTACTGTGAACTTGTATTAAAAATCTAAATGGTCGTAGTATAGGTGTGATGAATATGAATTGAATTGTCCTGCAAATTGTATTGTTGCAGAATCTTCTATATACAAACAAGTTGCTCCCCTCATTACAAGTCAATTTTAAGAAATAAAAAAGATTTTTAAAATAATATTAGAAGAATGACTAATAAATAAGATTCCACTGTAACCATAATTTAGGTGTATGATTTTCTGTATGATAAAACCCACGAACGTTTACTTTCTTTCTTTTTTCACCATGGTGAGAGACATTGAAATGTCTTCATTATTTATTTTACGAATGAATAAATTACATCTCTTTTTAAACAGCCTGATGACATCAATCCGTGAAACTTACAAATTATCTTTGTTTTTAGTAGGTTAATTCTACAAAGAAGAATAAAATGTTGATTGTCCTTTGGTATCTTGTCCAATCCCAGAAAGCTAAACCGAGGAAATGATTAATCAAGAAATCTGCAGACTGACTCACGTTCCCAAAGTATTCAAACAATTCCTGGACCAACACGAGACAATACTGTAAGAACAATGGATAAAAAATGACCAAGAAGAGATTTTCTGACCAAGTAAAAGGATTTTCAATACTGTAAGAACAATAGCCATAGAGAAGCGGACAGCCGTAATTTTTGACTGACACCAGCCGGACCCTCCACTCACTTTCTATAAAAGCATGTGATTACTGCTAATTAACAAAGCCCTTAAGTTCTCCATCTGATAGGCCATGAGCAAAATTGGTATTGGCAATATGTGTTGAGAGGAGAGATATGAAATTTCGGGAATAGAAAACAAGCAATGAAGGCTAAGTTCTAAAGATAGGGATCAAAGGAAGCTAAACTGTTGAAATCTGAATCTGGATCATATTGTCAATTTGTTGTTTGATCTTTTCTTAATGTAAAAGTATTCTCATCTCTTACAAAGTGAAATGCATTTTTTAACATGAGATTAAAGGTTCAAGATCCAAATAAGACACTTCATCACTGGTAAACTACATCTTTATGGATTCTTTTTCAGCTTTGTTGTGAGGAAATATGTTGAAACTCAAATGTGTCCTAGTTTATCAACCTATGGTATGTTATATACCTTATATGTGAAGATGCTTTTCTTTCTCTCAAACTAATTTTAAAGGAAAAGGTGTACTTTTTGACACAAACGTCATGGAGGAGGCCATAGGCGGAAAGTTTGTGGAACGAAGAACGGGTTGAAAGGGGAAGAGTTAATAAGAGGAAGACAGTGGAGGAGTGTAACATACAAAGAACGTGTTACTCAGTCCTTAGCTGGGGACAGATTTTGGACTTTTTGGAGCCATAAGCCACTTAGAAACCGAACGATCCCTGAGGGAGGGCAGTACATGCACAGCGCTTTTAGGTAGACAAACAGGTTAATTTTCATTGATTGATGCTTTGTCTCACTCGTACATGGAACATAAAAGAAAGACGAGGACTTATGATGACATCATCGATGTCATCGCTGCTTACATCATTACCTACGCCAGTCTTCTGGTTAAAATCTAACTAAACATAAAAAATTACTTAAATCGTAACTAAATAAAGATTTGTGCGTTACTAGGAAAATCAGTGGTGCTGTAGTGCTGGATCCGGTGTGATAATCTACACCATTACAATGCAGCTGAGTTCAGACCTCACTTCCCATTGTCCTGTAGGATTATGATAAACAAGTAAAGGACAAACGAACTCACTTACCAAAGAAGAGAAAGATGGTTATTAAATTAAACATTGTAGTCCACATGTTTTGACAAATTGGTGGGGGGAACATGCGAGCTGGTATCTTTTTTATATTTTATTCAGTATAATATTTCAGTAGGTAACGACTGGAAGACTAGGCGGCTGGTAGTATCCAACGTTGAGTAGATAAAAGCCACTAATCCCTCCTAAAGCACGAGATCAATTGGGAAAATCACTTCCCATCCCATCCCATATTGAAGTCTAATGCTAATGCCATCGTTAAAAGAGAAGGGTTGATCCATGGTGAATAATATTGTTGTTGGGTTAATGTTTTAATTGATATATGTTAGCGTACATGTTTTTTGATTTTAGCAATAATACTAGTGCTCTTTAAGCTTTGATCATTAAATCTTTTTTATGTCTTTTATTATAGATAAAATAGATTATAATTTGAACATATATGCTCAATAGAATTACCCTAAAACTTTTATTTTTTATGACTCAAATCATCTAACTCACTTCTTCCCTTCATAATTTATTTTTTCGATATAGCTGGTTCATTGTTATGTTTGCTTATCTTAACTATATATTTGGATCAATGATGTAATGTCATATTGCTCGATGGCAGTAAGAACTGATCTTTATGAAGACTTAGTGGTTGCCAATGGTCTGCCCATAATTAAATAGGGGATCAGTGATGTGTATTGTTCCTTTTTAGGCAAAGACCTCTAACGTAAGCCAGGGAAAATGAGTAGCATTCCAGCATTCCCACCGGCAAGCGTTCCAGTGTTTCCCCTGAGTTCTACTGGCAAGACCATCCCAAAGAGTTAGTATTCTAGTGAAGAAAGTTATAAAAATTCAAAGTTAAAAGCAAATATTCTCTCATCCCAAAACCATTCGAGCGGGCTTGCTGTCGCTATATCGCCTCAACTAATTTGGCAATATTGCAAGATGATCCGCTTGCTGCTTATCAACATCAGTCAAACCCTCCCCTCTCTTTTAGAAAAGGATATGATTACTGCTAATTAACAAAGTTCCTACGTTCCCCATCTGATAGGTCATGAGCAAAACTGGCATTTGCTATACATGGTGAGAGGAGAGATAAGAGATTTAAGGACTAGATAGCGAGCAATCAAGGCTAGGGTCTAGAAACAGTGATCAAAGGAAGCTAAACTATTAAAATTCGAACCCGTACTCTTATTTTTAATATATTAACCTCTTTTTTTTTTGGTAGAAAAGTAAATTTTACATTGATAAAATTTAGTATATAAAATGAACCTTGTCAAAAATTTAGTTTACAGAAATATAGAAATATACCTCAACATTATAGACGAAGGGAAAAAAACGCATATAAAATTTCCTACTTTGATTGAACCTATGAAGAAATACTAAAACACTAACAATATATTTTGAATCATAAGTAAAATTTGCAAACACCACAATCAATACAAGAGAACGTTTTACGTAGAGAACCCCCCTAATGTGAAGTATAAAAACTATGAGATTGATTATAGAGTCTACCTAAATCTCCATTATATAAATCTTTAAATTTACAATCCAATCAAGTCCTTAAAAATAGTAACATAATAAAGATTTACTAATTAATAACAATAGAATCATCAATTGATAGTGAATAACAAATTGTAAACATCAACTTAACCAAGAAAAATTAAAGAAAAATTACCTAAATTTTCACCAAGATATTCTAATTTAGAGAGCTTCAAATTAGGATCCAACCGTTTAGAATGAAAAATACTCAATTCCAAACCTACTGATAAATATTTAGCTCAATCGAACCACAGATCAACCTTAATCAAACATTTGATCAACTGTTGTATTGGGCCTCTAATTCTTGAGAAATTCTACTCTTTTTTCTTTTTAAATCCTAAGAAAGCATTACACTAATAGGACCTAATAATAAATCTTAAATATGAACTGGACTAACCCAACAACAAGTATATTATGCTCTTTATAGCATTAATATATTAGTATATTTTGTTCTTTATCTGTCCCATTTCCTTGTTAGGGGCCAATTTTAATTTAAAAAGTTACATAGGCTAAAAGTTTGTGAGATGAAGAGTTGAAAGGCGAGGAGTTGACAAGAGAAGTGCCATTTATGGGCGAAATTCGAGGGGCTAACAGAAAGATCCGAGGGGGGAGTTGTGGTGCAGTGCTCGAAGATGAGAAGATAACTGATGCTGTACTGTTGGAGCCGGCGGGATAGTATCCAACGTAATAATGCAGTTGAGTTAAGACCTCACACCACGTGGTTTGATTGATTTTCTCAACCAGTAAAGTACAAATGAACACACTTAACAATGAAGAGAACCCAGACAGATTGGAGTCCGTGTATTTTGACAAATTGGTGGGGGAAGGCATGCGAGCTTGTACTTTTCTTTGTTTTATTCATATTATATTTAAGTAGGAAGCAACTGGAGCAGGTAGCATGTGCAGTAGAGAAAAGCCGGTTTTCCCCTCCTATAGCACGATGTCAATAGTCTATGGGAAAATAATTTCCCGTTCAATATCTAATTGAAGTCCAATGCTAATGCCATCCGTAAAAGAGAAAGATTAATCCATGAAGAATAATGCTCTCGTGAAAAATTTTCAATTTCCTACGTATTGTTATTCGTTTAATATCTTGAATTGGAATTTCATCTCATACCAAAAGTGAAGTTCATTTTAGGACCTCATATGAGTTGGTACCTCTCTTTCTTTAAGAGCATTTTTGGAGGAATACTATGAGGCCAATAGCCAAAAGGCCTTCTAGCTCACAGTGTAATTAGAATAGATTTGTACATATATGGATAATTTCATGATGTCCATTTTTGGCTTAGACATCATTTCTAAAACCACAAGAAGATCAAACTAAGTTAACAATAACGAGTTAAAAAAGTTCTTAGCTTAGTTGGAAGCAGGTGTTATTTAGGACTTTTTGATTCCAAGTTTGATATTGATAGTATGTGTGTGAGAGATTATATGAGGTTTTCATACTTAACAATGAATATAAAGTTGGGTTTATTAGAAGCAATTTAAATTCTTTCTTAGGTGTATTTACTTGGTGTATTCGCATTGTATAGTCGCCCACCTCCTGGCTATCGAAATCTTAACAATATATTAGGATCAACGATGCGATGCCATACTGGTCGGTGAAGCTAGGAAATAATCTATATAAAGGCTCGGCTGTACTCAATAGTTTGCCCATATTTAAGTACAAGATCAGGTCTGTTTGGTGTTCCTTACAAGGCAAAGACCTGCGGTGTAAAGCCAAGGAAAATGGGTAGCCTTCCAGCATTGCTACCGGTAACCGTTCCCATGTTTCCCCTGAGCTCTACAGGGAATACCATTCCACTTCTAGGCTTCGGCACCGCCGAATATCCTTCTGGAAAATCCTCTGGAACCATGAGAGAAAATATACTCCATGCAATCAAATTGGGATACCGACACTTCGATACTGCTCCCAAATACCAGTCCGAGCAGCCTCTCGGGGCAGCCATTGATGATGCTCTATGCCTCGGGTTAATCGAATCCAGAGACGAACTCTTCATCACTTCCAAGCTTTGGTGCACCGATGCCCACCAAGATCTTGTGCTTCCTGCTCTGCAAAAGACACTGCAGTACTAGAACCAAACTTCCAATGTTGTTCTCTTTTTCTAGGCGATTAGTCAATATTAAACCATTTCTTGCTTTCATGAATCAATTGTTGCAGCAATCTGAAGTTGGAGTATGTTGATCTTTACGTCATTCACTGGCCAGCACCTGTGAAGCCCGGCGTATATGAGCTGCCTGTTAAGAAGACTGACATCCTTCCCCTCGATATCAATTCCGTATGGGAAGCCATGGAGGAGGTTGAAAAGCTGGGCTTAGCCAAATCAATTGGTGTAAGCAACTTCTCATGCAAAAAGCTTGAAACCCTCCTTTCCACGGCAAAGATCCCTCCGGCAGTCAATCAAGTTAGTCTTCCCTTTTTCTTTTTCCCTTTTTGAACTCTTTTTCCAACTATGGAAGGTATATCACTATCTGCTGCTTTGGAAGGTTGAGATGAATCCGCTGTGCCAACAGAAGAAGCTGAGAGAGTTTTGTCGGAAGATGGGTATACATATCACTGCTCACTCTCCCTTGGGGGCCAAAGGAACACTATGGGGAACAGACTTGGTAATGGAATGTGAGGCGCTGAAGGAGATTGCAGAGGCAAAAGGAAAAAGTATAGCTCAGGTAATATACTGGGAAGTAAGGCTTTGTTACTAGAACAAGAAAAGAAATCAACACTCGGGAGCCATATTATTTATGGTCGAAATATTTTGACTACAAATTAGAACCAGCACCATGCATTTATTTTGAAGCATGCTTATCCGAATGCAAAGGGAAGGGTGCATAAAACTAAATCCAAGTTATTTTGCCTGTTGAAGGATGCATTTAGTGATTTTGTTTACTTCATTAGAAGAATTTTATATTTTGAAACAAAAAAATTTTATTGTATAATTTTTCTTATTCTTTTCAGCAGGATTGAGATGTTAATTGTTTTACTTTGAAAGCATCTTCTATTATATTCAGTTCATTTATAGTAAATGTAAATTAAAAAATACATTTTAAAAAGTTAGGTGTCTTCTATTTTGTTTACTCATTTTTCTCATTTTATAAGCAATACGGTAATTCTATTGTTATGTGAAGATTTCACTAAGATGGGTATATGAGCAAGGAGTGAGTGTGCTTGTGAAGAGCTTCAACAACGACAGAATGAAAGAAAATCTCGACATATTCAATTGGAAGCTGAGCCTAGAGGATTCGCAAAAGATAAGCCAAATTCGACAACGTAAAGGATATCCTGGATATATTGTTATCTCAGATGACGGCCCTTGCAAGTCCCTTCTTGAGCATTAGGATGAAGAGAATTATGATTGCATAAGGTTATACCCACTAATTAAAAAGATTGGTACTGAGTTAGCATAATCGCATCCTTGTCTCCTCATTTCTCATGTTGTTGTTGCTGTTGCTGTCGTTCAATAAAAATCTCCCGTTGGAAGCACATGGGAAAGGTGGCAAGTCAAGCATTCCCTTGTTTAAATTAGATGGGTTTTTTTAATGAAAGTTAATAGACCTTATATATAAATGGATTTCGTTCGCATTGACCTTCTTTCTATAATCATTGTTGAATGTATATCCATCTAGAAAAACTTGGACATCTTAGACTTATCCCAACTAGAGGTAGGCATAGGAATCTAATCATTCAGTTAAATAATGTTAGTTAGAGAACGGCACCTAAGTTTCTCAAATTCAAAGAATGATTTCTTAACTTTCTAGACATTAATATGAGCTTCTAAAGCTAACACATTTGGACGAAAAATAGTGTTTATAGCTAAAATCTAAGCCCCTTAATGATATCGAACAATCCTTACTGTAAAGAACACATTACACTAGTTCGTGCATACTCCAGGCACAAGTATAACCTTTTTACAATAGCCCTTATATGTCAATTACTTACTCCATCTTCTACCTTGATAGGCTAGAAAAAGAAAGATTTGGAAATTTGAAGATATATGTCACCATATGCATCAACCCCACTTTTGTAGAATTGAATAATGGAAAAAAGAAGTATGTTGAATAATTGAGAATACGAAAAGTAAAATTTTTGTAATAACCCTATTAAATGTATCCTTTAAAGTTATATTATATCATATTTGAAATGAAATTAATAGAAGAAAATTTAATAATAAAAATTTAGACAGCACAGCTAATGTTGCAAAAATTAAGAATGACTTAAGAGGCAAAATTTCATCAATTAAGGAAGTACAACCTATAAGTTAAAATAAGTTTTTGTTTAAGTTTTGAAATTTGTCAAATGTAGTTTTTGAGTTTAAATGATAATATTATCATGGAACAAATTTTGTTTCATTTGATAATATATACAATACTTGACATTTTACCATAAGAAAAAAAAAAGGAAAAACAAATCTTTCCCATTTCTTATATGTATAGCTTCTTGTCAAAAACCAAAGCCCAAAATTTCAAAACATATGTCTAAATGTGGTACACCCTTAGCCATTAATAAGGCTATACAACCAACTTTTCATATCCAATATGGGACAAATTCCAACATACCCCCTTTGGAAGGCCACAAGCTAAATGGGAAGAACCTAACCTAGTAAGAACAAATTCTAGGCCTTATATAGGGAAGAACCTAAGTAGCCAAGAAGGGCTTATCAAGATGAAACTTAGCTTTGATGCAATGTCAAGAATCAAGGCCTAACCTCAAAATGCATGTATAAATGTGGTACACCCCTAGCCATTAATAAGGCCATGGAACTGGCCATCCATATTTGGTGTGAGACAAATTTTAACATATCCCCTCTAGAAGGCCACAAGTTAAGTGGGAAGAACCCAACTTTATAATAGCAAAGTCCAAGCCTTATTTGGGGAAGAATATATCATTTCAAAAATCAATGATCAACCTCAAAACACACATTTGAAGGTGGTAAATCCCTAGCAAGTACCAAAGCCTAACCTTATAATGCACATCTAAAAGTGGCACACCTTTGACCATCAATAAGTTCATAGAACTAGCCATCCATATCTAGTGTGGGACAAATCTCAACATACCCCTTCTAAAAGGCCACAAACTAAGTGGGAAGAACTCAACCTAATAAGAAAACAATCTAGGCCTTATATAGGGAAGAACCTAGGTAGCAAAAAGGCTTGGCCTAAATGAAACCTAATTTTGACACCATGTCAAAAACCAATGCTTAACCTAAAATGTGCTTCTAAAGGTGATATACCCTTAGCCATTATTAAGGCCACATAACCAACCATCCATATTCAATGTGGGACAAATCCCAACATACATTCTTTTGGAAGGTCACAAGCTAAGTGGGAAGAACCCAACTTAATAAGAACAAAGTCCAAGCATTGTACAAGAAAGAACCCAAGTAGCCAAGAAGGCTTAACCTAGATAAAACCTAACTCTAATATCATATTAAAAAATCATGCCCAACCTCAAAGCATGCATCTAAAGGTGGTGCACTCATGGCCATTAATAAGACCACAAAACAAGCCATCCATATTTAGTGGGACAAATCCTAACACTTATTTTTGCAAAAGAAAATTCAATGATAAAAAGCCTAGACATCACTATTATTATTGTAAAAATTAATAATGACTTGAGAGGTAAGATTTTATCTCATTGTAAGAGCAGTAAGTTTTATTGACAAAAGGTTTTCGAAAGGCTCAGCTTCCCCAATTCTTTAGAGTAAATGCAGTTACAAAATCTTGATCCATTCAAAGCCCAGAAATGATCATCCCATCGATAACCCATACCTCCCGTCTAGCCCAAGCCTGGGTTCAAAGACCGCCCTGGTGACCAAGTTTTGAAAGCATCCCCACTCATCTCTCGTCACAATCAAAATAATAATAATGATATTAATTTAGATTTTAATGTGATATCAAATTTTTAAGTTTAAATATAACTTCCCATTGCTTATAAAGAAACAGTATTTTTGTAGCTTCCCACATTTGCTATAAAAGGATGTGTTGAAAACAATATAAGTTTCAGTCTACTTAAATCTTTTTTTAGTATTCTTTGTATAAAAAAAATTATTTTCCTCCTTATAAACAATTTTGAAGGGAAAAATAGACTTTTCTACATACCCAACTTAACTTTTCCTTTAAATTGACTACAAAACTGGTTTGTTGATATATCTCCTAAATACAGAAAAGTTATCTCTCTTCTCAAATAGGCTAATATATTTGAAGGCAATATGAGTTCCATATTGCTTAAATATTTTATTGGTATTTTTATATATAAAAAATTTATTTACCTCCTTATCAACAAGTTTGAAGGTTAAAATGGACTTTCTCACGTACCCCACTAAATTTTTTCTTTTGACTTCTTCCCACACTCGTTAATCATCTGCCCAAAACCCGAGGCAAGTGACCAGAAAAGTCCTGGTTTATCTGCATTCAGTGTGGTCTTCAGGAAACGTGTTGAGAGTGTAAGGAATGAACGCTTGTCGCTGGTAGACCAGCACATGGGTCGGCGAAAAGGAAGGCAGCAGGGGCGGTGGTTGACTGCTGTATATGTCTTGTCTACTGATATCGCGTTATCTTCCTTTGTAAGTTACAATCTTTAGTCGGAAATTCAATAGATATGCTCCTGAAGATCCCACTACGTATGAACAGAAAGAATGTTATTTATATCCATGTCATTTTCAAAGTAGACCCGTTCTTGCATAGGTCCAACGGGAGCATAATCTTCAATTTTACTGGACAGGTTGAAGCTTTCTGCAGCCCATATGCAATGAATTTTCTTTAAGTTTTCTTCCTACCTGCACCACGCGGTATTGAGTTGAGGAATTTGGAAGTCTGCTCTCTTACTCGATCTTAGAAGTTATCTTCTCAGACTAGCTGGCAGAACCTGAAATTTTGGATCGCTTAAGAAAGAAGTAAGTATATACACCCAGAAACAGTTAGTTATGGAGTCTAAATTAAGAGTAAAGATAAGATAGTACTTTAGTAGTTAAAGTTTCTCTCAAGTTATCGGTACAAAGACTTGAAAGACTCATCAGAGATGGAAAATTCTCAGACAGCTAGAGAGTAATCAAAGTCTTAAGTGGTTAGAGAATTACTTCTTCATGAAGATAACAAAATCAAGCATCGGTGTTTATTTGTAATTGTTGGTTGTGTTTCCTAATTGATTTGTGAAGTATTTTTGGGAAATGGAGTTGCAACTCATCAAAACAAATCCTTCAAAATCACAACAGAATCAGCTGCTGTATTAGGAGCCAGAGTTCAGCATTTTATTCAGTGTTGCAGGGGAGGCCTGTACACGAGGGGTCTACTCTGTTTACAGTTTGAAACCTTGGGGAATCCATGGAGCTCATACTAATCCTATTGAACAGTTGAAAACATTACCAAATTGTTGGAAAGAGAAGCAAACGGGAAATTATGTGATCGGTTCAATATTGGACTTGAAATTCTCAAAGGAGGACCGGCTACAACTTCAGGGATAATCACTGCTAGAAAAATGAATATCTTCTATTGTATGAAAGGGTATCGAGCCCACAAAATTGTACAACTTTTAGCTTCTCTTGTACATCTGAACAGAGAAATGTATACATGATTTTGACAGGAAAGAATGGGAAAGAATTCCTATGTCACCTTTTCTATTCACATAAAAGAATATGAGTCAGAAAAATTGTTCTCACTCACGACTCATCAGAACTTGAAGGTGCTGATAAGCCTCTAATCAATGGGGACGATTGTGTTCTTGTAGGTAAACTGAAATCTCTAACAGATCCCAGTGGGGACGCCGTTGGGGTCAGCCCAGTTACTAGTCGAGGAAAATAGCATGATCTAGATCGGGCAGTACTTCTTGGGGACAGATTCACTTGCTCCAAAGCTAGGAACTGCAGCTCAGAGGGATAGTCCCGTACACAGCCAATGCGGGGGCCAGCTCCGGTCGTCCATTTGCAGGACAACTGCTTCCCCAATTGATATGACTTCAATCCTTTATGGGAATTAATCCTCTTGAGAATTGATTCTTCAGGAATGACTTCCACTTCAGTCTCTTCATCTTGCTCATCAGACAAGCTTGATTCTTCAGAAATGACTTCCACTTCAGTGTCTTTATCTTGTTCATCTGACGAGCTCCGCTGAGGTACCATGTTATCCTGTTCAGAAGTATAGCCTTCTGCTGCCGATACATAGCCTTCCTTTGGGGATTCTGTTGGCCGAGTATTATAACTTGATCCAACATCTAACTCTTCGCTTTCTAAGCTCTCAAACAATTCCTTCCTTTTTGGAATTTCAAGACTAGGCAATTCGCTAGTTAGTTTGTGCAATCGGCTTGAAACAGGCTGCTCCAATGGACCAGTGGTCTTTTCACCAATGGAATCAATTTTCTCAGGAATCAAGCCTTCACCATTGGCCTCTTCAGTCTCCAAGCCACCCAAATTTTGACCCAACTCTTCTTCAGATGAGTTGTTCCTAAGATGGCGACTGCTTCTTTGCCCGCTAGCCAGTTCATCTTCCTCATCAACTGGACTCATCTGAATACAAGATAAAATGATAATATCAGTTTATAGGCTCTTATTTTTTCACGTTAAAAAAACAAAAAAGAAACATTTCGCACCATTTTGAAGAATATAAAGCCCTTTTCATTACCTTGACATCTGTGAGATCCACGTTGTTCTCTTTGAGGAAGGAGATGAAATCGTCAAAGTTTTCTTGTGTAGGACGATAATGACCGCTATGAGGCCAAACTGCCTGTAGAGAAGTAGCAAAAATTGTTATTAGGAAACTGTGCCAAAAATGAAGAAAAGCTTAAAACTTCGTGAGATTCAATGCAATAGGCTATACCTTTAGGATGCCATCCTCAATAACTAATCTCCCGGCAGCAGATGTAGCTCCTCCAGCCAAGAAGCTGGAATGCTGAAAATTGCCTTTCTTCTTCTTCCCAACATACAGGTTCATGGATGCGCTCAGGACAAAAATCCACTTGGCACCATTTCCTTCTGCAGTGGTATGGAGCAGCTCCCTGGATTGCTTGTACAAGAACTTCCCATCCTCCACAATAACTTCATAGGCCAACCTTTCCATCTATCAAGAGTGAAAAAGACATCAGCACATGTAATGACATTATATTGGCACTATATTGACATTATGTTGAAGCAAAGATATGGAGGCTCACCGGTCCCAGATACTTGATGCACTGCTGCTGTAATTTTGATCGAGGGCATTTTTCAAGATTTGTTTCCTTTCCTTCTCCTATATCAAGCCTGCATGCACAGATACAGCAACCTTATATTAAAATCCAAATCCTTGACGTCTGGGGGCAAAATTCTTAATAGCAAAGAAACATTTTGTCTCTAGAATCTTACCAGTAGAAGAACGGTTCTTTACTTTGACAATGAAGCCATTTAAGATAATAAAAGTGTAAGTTATGTCCATAACGATGGCGGGGGTCAATCTGTTTAAGAACAAAAAAACTGAAATCAGTACAGAGTGATAACGAAGAAGCAGGGAAAAGAAATCGTAGAACTGAGCTTTTTGATCCAAGGTAATTGACTTACAGCTTCCAACCAGTGTTGTAAAGCAAGCTTCTGAGCTCTATCATTTTTTGATAAACCTTTTCCAACCTGCAATGACCAAAACAAAAGGCTTAAACTTTGAAATAAATTACAAAACAGCAACGGTACAAAACAATCTGTTTGGAAAGCCCACCTTCGCAGCCCTGGTTCTTGCTCTTGACCATCGTGAGATGGCAGTTTCATGCTTCTCAATATCAAAGAATGATATAGAACTTCTCTTGAGTTCAGCAAAATCTAAGAGCTTCCACCTAAAGTTAAGACATAATTGAATTAGCACAACACACCATAAGTTTGCAGAAAAGGACATGGTTGGCGCATGTAACTAGGATACATACCAGCTTTGCTCAACCAGAACTGCGCAATCTGCCAGCTTTCTTCTGGTACGGAAGCTTTTGTACACTTTCTGCAACTTCAGGGCCGCCTCATGCTTGGGGTTGTTGGGATCCAAGATCGGCAGTGACTGTGTCTTATCCATCAGTTTGCTCTGTTGGCTGTCTGAAGCAATGGGCATATTAGTATCTTTATCGAGTGAATGAGCCTTGATTGAGACCATTTTCTCTGACTTTCTGCTCTTGATGCTTACAGATGCTTCTATCGTCATCTTTCGGGAACCTAAAGATCTCAGTATTGTGGTTTCAGAATCTCCATTTTTGAAACTGATAGATCTTACAGGGTTTTTGATTTGATCGTCCCCAAAACTCACGGACTTCACAATAATAGACTCCAAGCCATTTTCAACGTCACTGAATATGGCAAATGGGCAGGAAAACGAAACCCCCATTCAAAAAGGAAAGACAGCTTAGCGCTCTAACAGATCCAAACTCCTGTCAAAACAAAAAACACAAATGAATAATGGTGAACAGGAGTGCTGCATATTTGTATCAGAGAAAGGACGAGATATACTAGCTCCAATGTATAGACTCAAAATCTTCATAACTTTGATCAACAGAAGCAAACTTTAAAACTATCAAAGCTATTGACAAGACATGAAAACCAAATGGATTTAGATAAACGTAGCAGCAAGAGACCTAGAACAACAACAAAGCATTGTCCATTCGAAAGGCAAGAGCCATTCTCTTATGAAGCGAAAAGCAAATAGCTAATTAAACCTATTAGAAAGACCATGGATCTGCAAAACCATTGATCCAAAAAAGTACTTTCTACAACCACATATTCTTAAAACGAAACCCAACTCACAGAACAAAAGTCCCAACACATTCAAGCAGAAGGGAACATTACTCTGCAAGAGCTAATTAATAACCCAAAACCCATCAACCAAAAGACCATTCCCATGGGGGGGACAAAAAAAAACACAAGAAAACTGAGATATTAGAATGTCATTAAGATCTCATATAAATAACCCAGAACACGCATTTCTCTAGAACATCAAAGAACGAACAATCATGCAGAGACAAATGCAAATACCATCATGTATCTTCCTCTCTGTTTAACTGGAAACAGAACAAACAGAGAGAAAACCATACGAACGCAGACGATAAAAGAAAAGAACTTTATAGCTAAAAGATATTAAGGGCCATACCTTAAATTAAGGATTGGTGAACGAACAAACAAATGCGGATATAAATGGAAAAGAACTCCGACTTTGATGGGCGGGTGAGGCTTTGATTTTTAGATTGCTGTGTGTGGGTTGGATAGACAATATCGCAAAGAGAGAGCTGTTCTCTCTCTCTCTCTATCTCTCTCTGTTTTCGATACGAAGCTTAGCACTTTGAAAGCAAATACTGGTCGCCGAGACCCTCGGCCGCTGGATTCTATATATACACGCACAGTAGAGAGAGCGAGGCAGAGAGAAAAAGAGAGAGCCATGTTTTTGTTTTTGTTTTTGATTTTTCACTTTCACACAGGTTTTCTCTCAGCTTCCAACCACGTGGGAAGACTACTTCGAGGGGTGTAAATTCTGACCCCATGACCATATTGACCCTTCTTGTTTTCCCATTTTCTGCAATTTCTAGGGAATTTAACTGGGGCCACTAAGTTAGCATACAAGGCTTCGATTCACATTTAGCCGACCTTTAAGTAGTAAGGATTATTAAAAAGGTCTATAGTTCAATCTAAAAGCAAGTTCATATAAGTTAAGTGAAGAATGATCTAATCTTTTTAATATGAAAATTTTCATTTCTGATATCTTTAATACACTAAATATACTTTAGATTCAAAGTTAAATAGAAACTATAGTAAATCAATGTGACTATGATATTATATTATATTAACAAGTTAATTGTCCAATTAAAAACTAATTTATGAATTAGAAGAACATTTTTACAGTAACATATATAAATATGATACATCACTCTCATCTACCAACAATTAATGAATCAATCCTCTTGATGATCTTATGTTGCAATTACTTGCACTACTCTGTTTTTGGTAAAGACTAAGGAACATCTCCATAATTTTCTTGGAAATTGTTTGAAAGTTCTCCCCATGGGTCTTGTTTACATGATACAAGCTATATTTGACCTTTTCATGTTCCTCCTCGGTGAGGTCATTGATGACCCCTAGAATTACTTACTCATTACTAACGTATCTTGTGTGGCAAGCCTTTTTATTTCCCAGGCTTATCCAAGAAAACGCATAGACTAGGACTACGAATTTTCTAGGGAGGGGCATTTGAGGAAGCTACGCACGCGTGGAGGCTTTTGGATGGACATGCTTAGTTGGTAGAAATTTAATACTACCGAAAGTGAAGGCTTAAGGCCTCTGAAGCTTCCATGGCTTCTTCTGGTGTGACCCACAGGTTGACTGAATATCCCCAAAGAGGGTTTGATGCTTTGATGGGTTAATAACAACAAAAAGTTCCCTGAAAGTCCAAAGCTTGTCGCTAGTTTAATGACATCTTGGAAATATTCAACGTTCTGCTGCAACTTTAGCACAAATAATGAACATATGATCTGTCTTGGAGCTGCTATGTCTGATACGGTAGGAGGATTGTGCATGCATTTTGGGTGTGTATAATTGGTGCATACCGTCTTTCTTTATTTTGATTTTTAAAGTAAAAGGGGTTTTGAGGGTATGAAGTGTAGAACTTAAAACTTAAATTCTAAATAGCTATAGGATTTCTAGACTATTGATCGATTGCCTCATGTACACTATTGTGTTCTTGTAAAAATATTAAAAAATTAGTATTCTAACATAATATCAAAACTTAAATTTTAGGCAAAAAAATACTTATCATTAATGAACTAGGTTCAGATAGACAGTATTTCTACCTACTTGTAGCAAAGATGCAAGTTAAAATTTGATATATGTCTCATATTATCAATATAATTGTAATAATATCATAAGAATTCTTACTTATATCTTTTTTTCTTCTTTTTCTTAACAAAATGAAAGAAGCAAAGTTAAGGAAGAGAAGCAATAAAGAAAAGAAAGGTCAGTCTAGACTTTTCTCGTGGTCCTTTTCCTATCTTTGGTTTGGTGAAGCGGAGATGCAGTCACTAAACACGTCATTAGGGAGTTAAGTTTGATTTGTTTCATTTTAATAATACTAAGTAAAGTGCAAGTAAACATATTCTAAGAGTGGCGAGGTAGGTGCTTTCTAGCTCTTTATCTGGTGTACTGGTTAAGCCTCCATGAGAAAAAGACATCCACTTGATCTTTCTTTCAAGCAAGTAATATTTTCTTTTAATAATTCTTGGATCGGTAACAAAGCTACTTCACTTTGAACAAACAGTTCTTTAACTTTCGATCTTTAACATTATTAATTATTTAACTTGTTTTCATAAATTAGTTGTTTAAGAATAACGACATTTAACATATAGTGAATACATAAGATCAAAATATTAACAATAATATAGAAAAATCATAAAAACTTAATCTTTAAATATAACACAATCACATGAAATTACAATAGCTCGATTTGTGATGAGATATTATACTGAGTTATTAAGATAAAAAAATTGATTATTATTTTTAATATCTAAAACTTAAAAAGTGAATTGTCCCATGTATAGTCCACTCAAGATTTGATTATGTGTGAACATTATTAAAGCACATCTACATTGTAAAGCACACCCAAAGCATATAATTAGCAAATAATTTGAAACCCTTAACTCTCGCTTAACTTTTTTGACAAGAACACAGCAAAACAGTTTTGAATTCCCATGTCTTTCTCTCCTTCCAAAAGATATCCAAATCCATCCACAATTAAAAACTCATCTTGACCCTCAAAAAGTGATCTGTCCACCAAATAAACAACCCCAGGAATCACACTTTTGCCAACGTGGCTCATAAATAAACCAGGCCACAAAACCTCGTCCCCATTGCAGTTGTTTTCCTTATTTGGACCACATTAAATCGAACACATCACAGGCCATTTTGTTGTATCAAACTTGTGATTGTTTAATCTATGATAGACATTAAAAATCTCAAAAAATGGCACAAAACTCGTCATTCCAACTGTCATTTCAGATCTCCATGCAAGTGAGATGGGTACGTAGCACCGTACGAACTTTACAAGTGTCGTATTGGGTTATTGACCACGTCGAGCTGCCTGGTACGACCGATACAAAGCGTACCTAAACTTGGATCGGCAAATCCTTTGCCCGTCGGCGTATCCGTAAAATAATAGAAAGAACAACCTTAGCTTCCATGGATATCACTATATTATTTCACTCGATGCATCACCGCCCAATCAACGTATAGATTGACTTTACTTGACGGGAATCACCTTTTGTGAACAACCTAAATTGAATTAGTCTAATAATGTACCGACGTTGTTAGAAAGTTGTGCCAAAGCTTAGAGTAAAGAAAAAGTTTAAGGGTCCTGCTAGAAAAGTGTTCAGCTTTTTTCCCCTTCTACAATTAACATTAAATATATAAAAATACATCATATTAAAATGGTAAAAATATATGAAAAGTATTATTTTTAATTTTTTTCACTTCAAACTTAAAAAACTCATAAGAACTAGATTCACCAATAATGCTTATGAGTGGTGGAATGAAACTATAAAAGCCTATTTCATAATTGAATGTTGGTCTTAGTCTTTTGTCTTTTGTTTTGTAAATTAAGCAAAGAGAGTCAAGAAAATGATTTTCAAACTTGGAACTTTTTAAAGTAAAGGAGGTAATAAATTGACAAATTCTTATCTTTTTTTTGATTAATTAAAAAGGTGCAAAAATGAGTGTCGAATTTGAGATCTCTCAAACAAAAGAGACGGTAGGCTTGTTAGTAACTCCTATTAGACTAGTTGCAAATTAATTAAAATTTAATAATATATTAAAATATATTTTTGCATAATAATAGTTTTTATGCATACCCATCATAGAAAAAGGAAAGAAAAATTAACTATGAATATTTCTATTAAAAAGAAGAAAAAAAAAGTTAGACACTAATTATAGGAAGTCTCCTAAAGAGAAAAACAATCAATCTAACTAACCAAATTCCACCAAATTCTTTTCCCTTTGCGTGTTGTACAAAGCCAGGGATTTGAATGACTGTCAACCCATATGATTCAGACGAAGACTTTTCAGCTGTCAGAACAGTACTCGCGGCGGATTACTTATTATCCCATGAAGCTTCCCGGGGGCTCCATGTTGTTGGTCAAGCCACCAAACGACGCCGTAGAATGTACAGAAAGTAACCGCCACCCAATATGGCTGGAAAGCACACTGTCACATTAAATAACGGGACAGCTGGTCGGGGAGTCTCGAAAACGCGCTTATGTTTGTCAGGAGGCACCGACGAAACGGTGCCGCTGTGCAAACTGGGAGTGGGTACGGCTGGTTTTTGTCTTGTGTTGCACGGAAAGAGAGGAGTAAAAGTCAGCCTGCACGCAATACTTTTAATTGGACTGCTAAAAGTCAGCATGGGACGTGTTGACGGTTGCTGGATTTGCCTTTAAACAACGTAACCACGCTGTTTGTAGTCAACTCTTTATTTTGTGTTTTGTTTTTTAGGTGGTTGCTTCTCTTTGGTCTTTGTGGTTGTTGGGAAGATGGAAGGGGGTAAGAAAAATAGGGGAGAGAATTTCTTTTGGGCAAAGAAAAAGGAATTTGATAACAACTTGTATTTAAATTTAATGATTAATTTTAGTATATTTCATCTGGATATTATATTCAGGTTACAAAGCATTATGCTACCAATTTGAACTCTTATAAACTAAACTTGGTTATAAGTCCTCATATACTTATAATAAACAATAGCTAATTACTAAGTTTTCAACCTTCTTGACAGTTGGAGAGATATTTCCCGCTTACAACTTTGTTTGTTACATGTAAAAGCTTATGATGTTACGTTTGCAATAATAAATTTTATTTTGTTAGGGAGATAACGATAGAATAATTTTTAAATATTGAAAATGATGTGGACACTTTGTCTTTATTGTGAAAAAAATTTTAAATTAAATTGACGTCTTTTCATTACATGCTGATTTAAATAATTAATCTATTTTTTAGGCGTCAAAATTTAGGTTCAAGAGGAAGGGGATGAAACTTGAACTCGTATTGGTTTCACGTATTAAGAACAACAATTGTGAGTAGAAGAATCATCAACAATTTCTATTAGAGTCAAATACATGGATTTGAGCATGATCGAGGAAGGATACCAGATATTAAATTAATACTATCATACTTTTTTATATATCAATATTCTTATAGAAAGACGGTAGGATAAGTAATTGTTCTTTAATATTTTTAAACTTAGAAGTAAATTTTCGTGTGTTTACCTATACAAACAAGAATATACCTCCCTAGATTTCTTTTTAAGATACTTCTATCTAGAATATAATATTTTAAGGATGCCCCCATAATATCACAAGCATGTCATCATGTTTTCACGAATGGAAATAAATTCTGAAAAATATTAGAGTGATCCCCAAATATATCACATATAATGTATTATAAGAGATCAATCATTTATTAACTTAGTGATAAGTTCGCAGGACCTCAAATCTATAAAAATAAATAAAAAATTAACTTGTTAGTTTAAAAAATAATTTTTGTATTTAAAGATTATCTAATCAAGGTTTTTGTTTACTTAAGACTTTCATCAACATCACTCAAAATATTGAAAAAGATATAAAAAGGGTATGGATCTCATGGCCTACAAAGATGGCTTTTTGCTGAATCATCACCATCACCGTCGCCATCACAATCCTTTCTGCCCCTCCGCTGGGCAAGGAAGGTAGTCTGACTAGTAGCTTTTTGCAGTGGGCACCACGGCACGGCACCCACAGCAACTCCGAGACAAAAGGCTCAATGTACGACTGCTTGTTTTATCTTGACCATGATGCACACCAAGTCTTCTACGTTGTGTTTTACCTGCGAAACTCACGAAGACCAACTTTGCATTCGTTCATGGAGTCCTAACGTTGAACGTTGATCGAAAGAATTGTTCTGGGGGTTGGTCAATTGAAGTAAATAGTGAGTAGGAAGAAGAATTCTTGAAATAAATGGTGACCAGGAAGAAGAATGAGGTTGAGATTTAGAACTATCAAGTGTTATTCGCCCATCTTTTTCACTCTGTATTAAAGAGAGAGAGAGAGAGAGAGAGAGAGTCAAATAAGAGAAAAAAAAAAAAAGATAGCTTTCAAGTAAATGAGTTTGTTCCTTTATTATTAATCATAATGGAGACCCTAACTAAAGATTTGACACTTTATATGTGTGAATTAAGTATATATGTTGTAATATTAAAAAAAAAATAAGAACTTTTTGTTGAGAGGATAACAAGTTTTAATTAGGATATAAACAATACCTTTAAGTAAAAGACTCCTATGTTATTAATCTCCTTTAAAATGAAAGATATGGTTCAAACTTACATGCCCATTAAAAAAAAAAAAGGTTCAATCTTTATTAATAAAATTTACAAATTCCAAAATGATATCATGAAAAAAAAAATAGACACATCTCCTCAAGTAATTAGTTTGTTCTTTTATTATTACTTGTAATATGTTGTGAAATTTCCCTTAAAACGAAAGTTATGTTTCAATCTTAGAAGTCAATGAAAAAGAAAAAAATAGTTCAATCTTTATTAATAAAATCCTATAAATTCCAACACAATATCATAACACAAGTTTAATTGTACCATCCTTTTGCTTGTAAATAATAAAAAAAATTCATATAGCATCTTCATGCTAGGAACAAAATAACATGTTAAATATGCTGTATATAATCCTTGCTTTCATATCAAAATAATATTATTTTAAGAAGAAAAATTATCATCTTTACTTATAGGTTGGTTATAAGGTCAACATACCAATAGTGTAGTAGTTAGCTATTGATTCCTCCTACCTAAGTATTGGATTCATTGTTCCATATTCCCAAACCTTTTTTACCAAAACTTTATTGACCCATAAATTCTAACAAGGAGTGCTAGTAAAAAGCTAATATTTAGCTTAAAACTGATGTGTTTTTGGTAATTCAGAGGGGTGTTTTAATAGTTCTTTTCAAATCAACCACCAAACTAGTAAATTTTAATATTGTGGACTTCCCACCAACCAAATTAGTGAACTGGTCAAGCAATTCTACCGAGTCTTACTTCACCCAGCTTGTCAAGCAAGCACTCGAGTAAGTAGTCAAATCAGGCGACGGAAAGTGCAAAGCTGGGTATTCAAACCTAATAAAAAGGTCCGCACAGTTTTCCATTTTCCATGACCCTTTTTGACGCTTCGGGTGCTGCATGTTTTTTTGACAAAACGGTGAAAGGACATGACTTTTTCAAACTTCTGCATTTGTGTTCCCCAATCAGAGAACCCATTTGCTCTAAATTCTCCATGATTAAGAAACTTTAATGGCACCGACGCACAGCCACGGGGTTTCGAGCACTTTCTTGCGTTTTAGGCTGGTCGAAAAGCACCTCTTTGAATCGAAACAGGAGGCCTTTTGATTTCTTTTAGATGAAAAGCCGGTCTGCTGTATGCTGTCTGATCTGCAGTGTCACCCAGCTTGTGTCGCGTAGCTTTTAGTTTATCTTAGAATTCGTAGGTCCTCATTTTTTTAAATTAATTTATAAAAAAGTGGTTCCCGTTTGAAGAATATCATGAAAATATCTTAATCCCGAAGAGTAGGGTATCGTTTTTTTTTTTTTTTTTTGTCTTTCTTCTCTTTTTACAAGTAAAATGGTGTTGTATTAAACTCAATTCTAATATTATATTTGAATTTCTGTTTGGTTAATAAAGATTATATAAGCTTTCCTTGTGTGTGAATAGGCCTAAAATCCCAATAAAAAACAAGCTGGTGAATTGAAGAAATAAATTTATATTTAAACATTATTTAATAATTGCTTTTCCCTGTGGAGACCTTCAGCCTTGATAGTATGCTTGTCCCCACTTTCCATACCATGGTAAGTCTTTGCAAAATAACTCCAATGAGAAGAAAAAAGAAGACTTCTTTCTTAAACTCAACTTGTAAAGGAAAAACCAAAAAGAACATTTATTTTTATTCATAAATTATTAAGAAAAGATTTAAGTAAAGTCAAATACACTACTTAAATTAATGGGGTTGTAAGACCGACTTCAGTTTGAGGGCGGCACCACCCCTGTCGGTGATATGGTTAAGTAAGAGAAGATTCACTCTTATTCCTTTCCCCACAAAATCAGTTTCCTTAAAGTTACCTTGCAATTTCCGCTCAACCCATCTAATAGGTGGTTGACTTTCTGTGATTATGCAATTTTATATTTATACAAGTTTCAATAAAGATCTCACCAACTTGTCCTTGATTTTAACGTCAAGTTGAATTGACATGCTTGAGGTAGATAGGCATGGCAATGTTTTAGCTTAATAGGCTAGGAAAGTAACGAGAAAATGCATTGTAATTCAGCTCATAGACTACTCGAGCTGTGCTTCTTCTCCTTTCTTATGCACAACAAATCTAAGGTAGTTAAAGGTATCATAATTGAAAACCAAATTTTTTGATTTTGTTGGTTTATGTTTAATATAATTTTAGTGAGAGCTTATGAAAGGCATCCAAATAATCATGAAACATGTATACATGCCTTACTACATGTAGTAGGACATTCAGAGGTCGGTAAGATGTGAGAATACCAACAACTAAACAAAGAAGAAGCATATTCATTGGTTGAACTAATCATAAAGCTTGTAATTTATACTAATTATTCTAAGATTATGTTCGTGAACCTTAATTAAGGTTTAGACAAAAGCCTACAACATAATCAAATAAATAATTCACCACAAAAAAAAAGAAGAAAAGAAAGAAAGAAAGAAGAGAGGCAACAACATATTGGTAAGTCCATTGTTTTTAGAATGTATTGACTCTATTCAAAATTAAAAAATTTATTCTTAAAATTGGTTTATAAGAAGTGATTACATTATTCATTTTAAAGAAAATACTAGAATGTGAAAAAGTACTTCTTAGTTTCCATAACTTTATTTTAGGTGAGGAGAAGATAGACAATTTGAAATCATTAAAGGTATAATAACTAAACACCAAAATTTGAGATTTTGTTGGTTTATAATTAAATTACCTACACATAAACGTACATTAAGGGGCGGGCAAGATGTGAGAAAACCAACAAATAAGCAAAGAACAAGCGTGTTTAGTGGTTGAGCTAATCATAAAAGCTTGTAATGTCTAATAATTAGTTTAGAATTATGTCTATGAACCATTATAAAGGGGTTCACAAAGGCCCATGACATAATGAAATAAGTAATTGACCTAACAAAAATAGAAAGAAGATAGGCAATGACAAGTTGGTGAGTCCATTATTTTCATGATGTATTGATTATATTGAATATTTCCTTTTTATTGTTAAAATTGGTTTATAAGGAGAGATTCTGTTATTCATTTTGAAGAGGGTGCCAGAATGTGAAACAATGCTTCTTATTTCCTATCCATTTGTCTTCGATAGGGAGAGGATACACAATTTGAAATGCTAAAATGTATAGTAATTGAGTACCACATTTCTATATTTTTCTGGTTTATGATTAATCTACTTTCGGTAAGAATTGAAAAAAGGCGTCCAAATAATTATGAAACATACATGCGTACATTTCTACACAGTAGCACAATAAGAGGTGGGCAAGATGTGAGAACACCAGTAACTAAACAAAGAAGAAACGTGTTTTGTGGTTGAACTAATAATAAAAGCTTGCAACGTCAGCTAATAATTCTAAACTTGTGTTTATGAACCATTATAAGGCTGTTCACAAAAGCTCAAGACGTTATCAAAAAGATAATTAACGAAAAAAAGAAAGAAAAAGAAAAGGTTGTGGGTCCATTGATTACATGATGTATTGACTATACAAAAATTTCATTTTCATTCTTAAGACTAGTTTATAAGGAGGGATTATGTCAATCATTTTAAAAAGGGTACCACAATGTTAAAAAAGAAAAAGAAAAAAAAAAGACTTCTCCCAATGATCTTCATTTAGAAACAACTAAGTGTTGCATTGGAATTCATAACCTATATCATTTTAAAAAGCTTATTTCTTTCTTAAAACTAACCTCTAAGGCAGAAATAATGTTCTCTAATTTAAAAAGGATATCAAGATAAGATTCAAAAAGGAGGTTACCTATTTTTATCACAAATTTGATGAGATCAAAGGAGTTGCATTTAAAAAAAAAAAAATATGTGAGTTTAGTTCTCAAAAAATAAGAAAGTATAAAAGTTTAGAGTATATCTAATATTACAATTTCTTTATAAGAAAATTAAGTTTGAAATCTTCTAACTATAATATAATAAAATATTTACATGATATAATCTAATATTTTTAAATAGATATACTTTTTTATGTATTACTTTCCTAATTCTAATTAATAAAATTAATATTTTAACAATATTATTTTAAAAACATCTACAATTTAATTCAAATCATACGTAATACATACAAGCTAAGAAAGAAATAAGTTGCACTTTAAGCACATAAAATCGGTCAACACTTGCAGACCCTGTCTAATGAACAAGCTGTCACCATTAATAAAGCTACCAAGCTGTTCACAGTGCGGTCCGCCCCAGACACATGAATGATTACAATATGGGCATGGATTATCACGAGCTCAGGGATTAGATCAACAGCTGGCTTCTTGCATTAAACAATTCTCCCACTCTCCAGGCTCGAGACCCATGTGACCATTTTCAAGAAAGAAGATAGAAAATCGCCATTAGGCCTTAGTATATTGCAGAACCAATGTGCATTAGTGCAGAGGAATCCAAGGTTAAGGAAACATGCACGGTCACAGGATGTAACAGTACGAACAGCACCATACGGTACTACGGAAACTCGGATCTGGCAATTACTTCGAAGCCTGTTCCATCACATGAGCGTGTAGCACATGGAATTAAGAACTGAGTTAGAGACCTGTTCATGGATTTTCCAGCATGGTAGTCAGCAATATTAGCTGGTGTGCCTTGTCATGCAGTATAATATCCACGACACTTTCACACACAACAACATTGAATCTACATCTGCATATCCTGTCCCACTCACTGATTAAAATTGCTGTCAGAACAAAATCTGCTTCCAGATTTGAACAGATGAAATGAGGCCATCTTTGGCCCAGATTCGTCACATTCTTTTTTTTTTTTTCTTTTCTGTTTGCATTGTTGTACAATGGATCTAATTTTTTCCCCTTATAACTAGTCACTAGAAGAGGGGACATTGAATTTGAGGAGGATATTAATCTAAAATATATATTATATAATAACTACTATTTTCAGTGCATCATCTTTTGTCAAAATTTAAAAGAATTGTTAAGACATTATTATGAGTGATAAAATCATGATGAGATATTTACTTGAATCTAGAATTTGATATCTTGTTAAAAAAATTCAACTTCTTTTTATAAAATGGGTAATTAAAACAAATAGATTGTTGAACTTTTAAGAAGAATGGCCATAAGACAAAATGTTGATAGATGTAAGATAACTTATATTTTTAAAGTAATTTATTCCTTCTCCAACAAAAGAAGTGGATATCCATAATATTCTTTTATTTTTGAGGAATTAGCAAAGGATTCTCTACAAGTTTGATGAGAATAAAAGATGGAAAAGTTGTACCATACTTTTCCACTACTCGAAATCAATTTATCAACCAGTGACTAGTGTATTTCAACTGTTTTGCCAAAATCTTTTGAACTTATAAATAATTAAGATTCATTTAATTTGAATATTATTATGAACTTAGGCATTAAAAACACTAGTCAACTATGATTTGTAACAATCTATCACATTTTATAGCTAGTGCTAATGGTAGCTTGTTCTACGATGTCTTAACCCTGGTCCACATACTTCAACTTGAACTATTATAATATAGTTTTATCTAACATTTATGCTTGGATCCTATTGAACTACTGAATTGTGCAACCATTAAGGCAAATTCTACCCCAAAGCAATTAGCCCTTACAACTTAAAGCTTACAACTTCCCTGTAAGGGTAACCTTCCAACAACAATCAACTAAGTAAAAATGAATAGATTTTCATTGTTTCTAATGAATGAAATGCAAGGATATCAACATTTTGGGCTGTTGCACCAACATTGAATTCCACTCAATCTTTTAGGACATTTCTACAAGCTTTGGATACATATTATAATGCAACTCTCTTACTATTAACACATTCTTTCATAATTAAAAATCTTTTAATAAAAAGGTTCAATTAAAGAGGAAGACTTACCATTCTAGAATGAAATGTTCTAATATGAGAGTAATCATGTCATGTGTTGTGATCCTAAAGTGAAACCTTCGAAATACCCATCAGAGCTAATCTTTTGGCATAGTGATAGTAGGATGATAACAAATGGTATTAGAGCAATCCTACTTTCCAGGTTCAAGTCCTTGCTTGTGAGTTCATAGCAATTGAAAGTAAACTTGGGCTCATGAAGGATCAATGTCTACTTGCTTGGGTTGAAAATTGGGCTTATGAAGGCCTAAGGAGTATATGAATTCGCAAGAATGCTGAATTCAAAAGCATAATGGAATGTTATGATCCTTAAATGAAATCTTGTGAAACACCCATGAGACCTAATTTTTTGTTGTAGTAGTAATAGAATAGTAACATGGTGGCATTATAATATCATCTCATCAATACCCATTTGTTTACCATTTCTCACAAAGCCTAACTACATTCTAGATAAGGCTTAGATCTATTTCAGAAGCACCTAAAACAAAGTAGAAACTATTGTATGTTTCAAAACTTACAAATAACTATCCATGCTTAGTTATTTTTGACAAACATTCTTTGTGGTGAAGGACCTAGTAACGTAGGAAACCCTCATCATGGACCACAGGTGTGAGTACATATACATACTGCCAAGGGTGATGTTGCAAGCGTATTTTTTATATTGACAATAAGTGACAAATGGAATTACATTGTATAAGGGATTGGATCACTCTAAGTTTAGAATTTTGAAGCTTATCCATGAGAATAGTTATGTAAGAATAAAAATAGATCTAGCTTCTACCTATTTTGTGTATATGGCAAGCAAAAGTTACCTTTACCCTTCTCCTTTGTCATGATATTAATCTACTGCTCCACATGAGAAAGTACACTATGATCTCTAAAGACCTACCTCTGTCTTATCTTGTTAACATTATTTGTAATATGTAATCTTTGTAAATGATTGTACTCAATACACTTGGTTTCATTCCATGAAGAAATTTGACTCCAAATTAAGTGTTACAATTATGGAATAATAAATTTTTAAAGGATTAGAATAATATATCAATTTTCTTACTCTTATAAATCATAAAAAAAATGAAAAAAGAAAACATTGACAAATTCTAAATCTAGGATGATTTATAATGATTCATGCAAGTATACAATGTAGATATTGGAAGCCTTTTCAATAGTTGTCTACCTTATTAATATGTTGTCTTCTTGCATTCTTCAAAATAAATCATGTTATAAGTCCCTTTCTAGGCAGATATTAGAAACTTTTCAATAAAGTCCTTTAGCAATCAATGTTTTCCTTGCTTGCTAGCAATGTTTAATTAGTGATGATTTTCATCTCCCTCACAATGATGGCACTCCATCTTTGGTTACAAAATCCATAATATAACTCTTGGAACACTAACCTATCAACATATTACCCGAACCTATCAACATATTACCCGAACCACCTATATCAACAAGAAATGTCACAAACTTAAGATCTCTACAAGAAACCACAATGGTGGTAGTCATTGAAACTCCATCATCTCTACAGCAACTACAAGCGGGTTCAACCAAAACTCACATAACCCTTAGAGTGAATAAACGTGATTTATCATTTACACCCAAACACATCATCATTCTATAAACCAAATCAATGGATGCCTTTCCAAGGATCTCCTTGGACCTTGAGCTACCTAAACTTGTAGTTGTAGCATCCATTGTAAACTCCTTTGAAATTGTTGCCAAACCCCATTTGAACTAGTTGTAATCTCCCAATGATTAGAGCAAAAATGACCAAGATCTCTTTATTGTGCCAACCATATAACATACAACAAGACAAGATGGTGATTTTCTAAGACTAAGGTCAAGGTTGAATAAAGTGGAATGAATATTCCTAACACACCAAATATATTTTAAGAGCTTAAAATTGAATGGGAGTTACAATAGATTAACTTGGACTCCAATATTATATTAAAAAATCTAAAATCCAAACCCAAAATCTAGCCTATAAGTTGAGAATTTTTTTGATGAGTATATGAGTTTATTCATCTATGATTGAGAAAATATAAAAGCATAGGAAAATACCCCAACATTATAAGTTTATCTAAGAGAAAATTAAGTTTGAAAATTTTAAATATAACACAATAAGACATTCACCTAAAAAGGTTTATTATTGGTAAATAAAAATAGTTTCTCATATATTACTTTCCTGATTCTAATCAACTACATTAGTTTTTCAATAACCTTATTTTGGAAACATTTTTGATTTTGTTTAAACCATAATATATATATATACATATATGTTAAGATAAGAAATTTTGTAGTCAAATTGTTTTCTTTAATTACTTTAATTACTTTAATCATCCATTGCAATTCAAAATTCCAATAATTATGCAAGTTAAGAATTGTTTTTAGTTATATATATATATATTTAAACACTACCCTAAGATTGTATCTTTCTCACATAAGACTTTCATCTCCAACAAGAATAAAATGTCATTTTTGTAATAGTATATAAACATAAAGCTTAAAATACTTAAGTATGAGACTCTTAGAAAGAAAGTTTATTATGCGTATTTGTTGCATGAAAAATGTCTATCTCCCAACAATTGCTGATCTTAATGATATTTTGTTGCAATTGGTTGCACTACGCTTTTTGGGGTAAAGACAAAGGAACATCTCCATAATTTTCTTGGAACTTGTTTGAAAGTCATCCCTTTGTGACTTTGTTGCATGATCATATTTGTCTCCCAACAACTATTGATCAATCCTAATGGGATTTTGCTGCAATTTCTTGCACTACTCTTTTTTTGGGTAAAGACAAAGGAATGTCTCCATAATTTTCTTGGAACTTGTTTGAAAGCCATCCCCTTATCTCTAAGTCACTTAATAAAAGTTATATTTGACTTATTCATGGTCTCCATAGCTGAGGTCACTGATGATCCTCATACTTACTTACCTAATTACTAACGTAACTTGTGTGGCAAGACTAAACGTCTCTGGCTCATCCAAGAAAAAGCATAGACTTGGACCATGCATACACTTGGGGAGGGGCATTTGAGAAAGCTGGAGCACACGTGGAGCCTTTTGGGTGGACATGCTTAGCTGGAAGAAAATTAATACGAAATCCTCCGTCATATGCCGCATGGAATACGCCCGAAAGTGAAGCTTCAAGGCTTTGAAACTTCCATGGCTTCTTCTGGTGTGACCCACCGCCTGACTGAATATCCCCAAAGAGGGTTTGAAGCTTTGATGTGTTAATAACAACAAAAAGTCCTCAAAAGTCCAAAGGTTATCGCTAGTTTAATGACATCTTGGAAAAATTCAACGCTCTAGTCCGACTTCAGCACTAATAATGAACATATGATCTGTCCTGGATAATATTTTTTCTGCAGAGCTGCTATGTCTGAAGGGAGACGCGGTCACTAAACACGTCATTAAGAAGTTAAGTCAGGATTACACTTTGACTGTTTCATTTTAATAATACTAAGTAGAGTTTCGTTTTTATAATACTAAGTAGCGTATGATTAAGCGTATTGTAAGAGTGATAGGGAGATGCTTTCTAGTTCTTTCTTCAAACATCTCGCCTCCACTCTATCTGGTGGACCGGTTAAACCTCCAAGACAAAAGGACCTCCAATGAAATCTTTCTTTCAAGCAAGTGACTCTTTCTTTTTTAACTATTTCTGGTCAATAATTTTGAACTGGTAACAAAGCTTCTTATCTTTGAAAAACAGTTCTTTAACTTCTGGTTTTTATTGTCAAAAAGAATTTAACACCTTTTCTTAAAATAAGTTGTTTGGAAAACCAAAACATTTAACATATAATGAAGATATAAAAACAAAATATTAACAAGGTAAAACAACTACTATATTTGACATGTCTCTTGCTTGAATATGAAGAAATTAAATCAAACTATAATAACCCAGTTTGTGGTCAGATATTCTATTAAAAAAAGATTAATTTTTCCCAAAGCATATAATAAAATAATAATCTCAAACCCTTAAAACAATTTTGAATACCCATGTCTTTCTCTGCTCCCAAAAGATCTCGAAATCCAATATTCATTTAAAAATCGTCTTGATCCCCCAAAAAGTGATCCACCAAATAAACAACCCCATGAATCACACTTTTGGCAACGTGGTTCATAATGAGCCAGCCCAGGAAACCTCGTCCCGATTGCAGTTGTCTTCCTCATTTCGACCAAATTAAATCGAACACACCACAGGCCATGTTTGGTGTATCCACGTAAGACATTAAAAATAGCTGCAAACGAAGTTATTCCACGAAGTTTCTCGGGAGCTTCATGCTGTTGGTCGAGCCACCAAACGACGCCGTAGAATGTACAGAAAGTAACCGCCGCCCAGCATGGCCGGAAACCACACTGTCGCATTAAATAATGTGAAAGCTGGTTGAGGTGCACAATGCTTTTTATTGGACTGCTCAAATTCAGCATGGGACATGTTGACGCTTGCTGGATTCGCCTTTGAACAACGTAACCGACGCTGTTTGTAGTCAACTCTTCTTTTCGTGTTTTGTTTTTTCGGTAGTTGCTTCTTTTTGGTCTTTGTAGTTGTTGGGAAGATGAGCGGGGGTAGGAAAAATAGGGAAGAGAATTTCTTTTGGGTAAAGAAAAGGAATTTGAGAGTATTTAAGAATTAACTTAATATATTTTATTTGAATATCATTATCAACTTTATAAAACCTTATTATATAACTTCATGACAATTATACTTTGACCTAACCCAAGTAACATTTTCCATGAGTTGTTCATTTTATGATTCAAACATAAAATGTGAAACTAGTTTTAATATTATTTGCTATATGTCTTAATTACCTCACTAAAAAAATTATATTGAAAGTTAGTTTTAGTATATTTCACTTAAATATCATCTCTAATTTGAACCCTTATAAGTTCAAGCTTCCTATGAGTCTTCTTAAGCCTATAAAAAATAATAGCTAATTATTGGGTTTCTAACCTTCTTGACAATTGGGGACATATTTCTCACTTGCATCATGGTTTGTTTCATGTAAAATGTTTGTTGTGGGGGAAAAGTTTATGATGTTGCGTTTGCAATAATGAATTTTATCTTGTTATAGAGATAATAGTACAAGAATTTGTAAATATTAAAAACGATGTGGACATTTTGTCTTTGTTTGAAAATTTTCCTAATATAAAATTGAAGTCTTCTCATTACATATTGATATAAAGAATACATGAGTTTGAGCATGATTGAAGAAGGATAGTAGATATTAAATTAATACTATCATATTTTTTATTTATCAAGATTCTTATATAAAGATCGCAGGATAAGCAATTGTTTGTTTAATATTTTTAAACTTATAAGTATATTGTTGTGAGTATATCTAGACAAACAAGAATATACCTCCTTAGATGTCTTTTTAAGATACTTCTATCTTCAATATAATATTTTTAGGATGTCTCCATAATATCATAACCATGTCATCATGTTTTCAGGAGTGGAAATAAATTCCACAAAATATTAAAGTGAACCCCACATATATCACATATAATGTATTATAAGAGATTGATCATTTATTAGCTTAGTAATAAGTTAATAGGACTTTAGACTTCTAGAAATAAGTCTAAATTCTAAGTCAAAAATTAACTTATTAGTTTAAAGAATAATTTTTATATTTAAATATTATCTAATTAATGTTTCTTTTTACTTAGGACTTTCACCAACAACACCTAAAATAGTTGAAAAGGATAGAAAAAGGGAATGGATCTCATGGCCTCCAAAGAGGGCTTTTTGCTGAATCATCACCATCACCGTCGCCATCCCAATCCTTTCTTCCTCTCCGGTGGGGAAGGAAGGCAGTCGGATCAGTAGCTTTTTGCAGTGGGCACCACGGCACGGCACCACAGCAACTCCGAGACAAAAGGCTCCATGTACGACCGTTTGTTCTATCTTGACCATGATGCACACCAAGTCTTCTACGTTGTGTTTTACCTGCGAAATTCAGTATGACAACCTTGCATTCGTTCATGGAGTCCTAACTTTGAACGTTGAGAGAAAGAATTGTTCTGGAATTGGTCAATTGAAATGAATGATGCGTAGGAAGAAGAATTCTTGAAATAAATGTTGACTAGGAAGAGGAATTCTTTCCTTGGTGAGGTTGAAATTTATAATTACCAAGTGTTATTCACCCATCCTTTTCACTCTTTATTTAAAAAAAATGAAAGTCAAATAGGAGCCAAAAAGAAGAAGAAACAAAAAGATGACTTTCAAGTAAATGAGTTCATTCCATTATATAATAGAGATCGTAATTGGAGATTCAATACCCTCTATTTGTAAATTAGAAAAGTGTATTGTAATATTAAAAAAATTAGAGATCTATTTTTGAGAAGATAACAAGTTCTAATTAGAATATTAATGATAATCTTAAGTAAAAAAATTCTTTGTCATTAATCTCCTTTAAAATAAAAGATATGTTTCAACCTTACAAGTCCATTAAAAAAATTTACACTCTTTATTAATAAAATCTTATAAATTCAAAAATGATATCATGAAAAAAAAAGACACATCTCCTCAAGTAATTGAGTTTGTTCTTTTATTACTAACTGTAATATGTTGTGAAATGTCCATTAAAATAAAAGTTATATTTTAGTCTTACAAGACAATGAAAAAGGATAAAAAAAAATTCAATCTTTATTAATAAAATCCTATAAATTCCAACACGATATCATAACACAAGTTTAATTGCAATACCCTTTTGCTTGTAAAGAAGAAAAAATGTCATATAGCATCTTCATGCTAGGAACAAAATAACATGTTAAATACATTATATAGAATCCTTGCTTTCATATAGAAATAGTATTATTTTTATAAGAACAATCATCACCTTACTTATAGGTTGGCTATAAGGTCAACATACCAAGTGTAGTGGTTAGCTATTGATTCCTCCTACGTAATTAGTGGATTCAACCTCCCATATTCCCAAACCTTTTTTGCCTAAACTTTATTGAGCCGCAAATTCTAACGGGTATTGGTGAAAAGCTAATGTTTAGTTTTTTGGTAATTAAGAGAGGTGCTTTAGTGGTTCTTTTCAAATCAACCAGCAAACTAGTAATTTTTCACTAGAGAAGAATCGGGATATTGTGGACTCTTACCAACCAAATCAGTGAACTGGTCAAGCAATTCTACCGAGTCTTATTTAGCTTGTCAAGCAAGCACTCGAGTAAGTAGTCAAATCAGGCAAAGGAAAAGTGCAAAGCTGGGCATTCAAACCTAATAAAAGGTCCGCCCAGTTTTCCATTTTCCACGAACCCTTTTGACGCTCCAAGTGCTGCATGTTTTTTGACAAAATGGTGAAAGGACACGACATTTTAAACGTTCAGCATTTGTGTCTCTCAATGAGAGAACACATTTGCTCTAAATTCTCCATGATTAGGGAATTTTAATGGCACCGACGCTCAGCTACGGGGTTTCGAGCACTTTCTTGCGTTTTGGGCAGGTCGAAAAGCAAATCTTCGAATCGAAATAGTAGGCTTCTTGATTTTCATTTTCATGAAAGCCAGTCTGCCGTGTGCTGTTTGATCCGCAGTGTCACCGAGCGCGTCACATAATTTTTAGTTTATCTTAGAATTTGTAGGTCCTGATTTTTTTTTAAAACCAATTTATAAAAGGGTGGTTTACGTTTGAAGGATATCATGAATATATCTAAATAATGTGAAAGACATAGTGATTTGAACATACTTTTTTATCTCGGTGAGTACGGCATCTCATGAATTTTTGATTTCTTGTCTTTTACAAGTAAAATGATGTACTGAATTTTAACTCTATATTATGTTTGATTTTAATTTGGTTAATAAAGATTATATAAACTTTCCAAGTGTCTGTAAATAAGCCTAAAATCACTGTGAAAAAACTAGCTGGTAAATTAAAGAAATAAATATATATTTAAACATTATCTAATAATTATTGCTTTCCAGTTTGAGAATTTTGTCCTTGATGATATGCTTGTTCCCTCTTTCCATTCCATGGCAACTCTTTGTGAAATAACTCCAATGAGATGAAAAAAGAAGGCTTCTTCCTTAAACCCAACTTGTAAAGGAAAAACAAACAAAGAACATTTATTTGTATTCATAAATTATTAAGACAAGATTTAAGTAAAGTCAAATACACTACTTAAATTAATGGGATTGAAAGACGGACTTTAGTTTGAGGCCGGCGCCACCCCTAGCGGTGATGTGGGTAAGAGAAGATTCACTCTTATCCCTTTCCCCACAAAATCAGTTTCCTTAAAGTTACGTTGCAATTTCCGCTCAACCCCTCTAATAGGTGGTTTGACTTTCTGTGTTTATGCAATTCTATATTTATACAAGTTTCAATAAAGATTTCACCAAGTTGTCCATGATTTTAACTTCAAGTTGATTTGACATGCTTGAGATAGATAGGCATGGCAATGTTTAGTTTAATAGGCTAGGAAAGTAACGAGAAAATGCATTGAAATTCTGCCCATACTTTACTCGAGCTGTGTTTCTTCTCCTTTCTTATGCACAAAAATTCTAAGGTAGTTAAAGGTATTATAATTGAACGCCAAATTTTCTGATTTTTTTGGTTTATGATTAAATATAGCTTTAGTAAGAGCTTAAGAAAGGCATCTAAATTATTATGAAACATGTATACATGCCTTTTCTAAATGTAGTAGGACATTAAGAGGTGGGTAAGATGTGAGAATGCCAACAACTAAACAAAGAAGAAACATGTTTATTGGTTGAACTAATCATAAAAGCTTGTAATGTATACTAATTATTCTAAGATTATGTTCGTGAACCCTAATGAAAGTTTAGACAAAAGCCTACAACATATTCAAATAAATAATTCACCAAAAAAAAAGAAAAAGAAAGAAGAGAGGCAACGTCAAATTAAGGAGTCCATTATTTTCATAATGTATTAACTCTTTATTAAAAATTTCAAATTTTTTCTTAAAACTGGTTTGCAAGAAGTGATTCCACTCTTCATTTTAAAGAAAATACTAGAATATGAAAACATACTTAGTTTCTATGCATTTATTTTAGATAATGAGAAGATAAACAATCTGAAATCGTTAAAGGTATGATAATTGAACACTGAAATTTGTGATTTTGTTGGTATATAATTAATTTACTTTTAGTAAGAACATAAAAAAGGCTTCTAGATAATTATGAAACATGTGTGCATGCCTTTCCACACATAATAGTACATTAATGGGCGGGCAAGATGTGAGAACACCAACAAATAAGCAAATAAGAAGTATGTTTAGTGGTTGAGCTAAACATAAAGCCTGTAATGTCTAATAATTATTTTAGAATTAGGTCTATGAACCATTATAAGGGGGTTTCACAAAAGCCCATGACATAATCAAATAAATAATTCACCCATAGAAAAATAGAAATAAGAGAGGCAACGACAAGTTGGTGAGTCCATTGTTTTCATGATGTATTGATTATATTGAAAATTTCATTTTCTTTCTTAAAATTGGTTTGTAAGGAGAGACTATGTTATTCATTTCAAAGAGGGTGCTAGAATGTGAAACAATGGTTCTCATTTCCTATCCATTTGTCTTTAGTATGGAGAGGATAAACAATTTGAAATGCTAAAATGTATTATAATTGGGTACCGCATTTCTTTATTTTTCTGGTCTATAATTAATCTACTTTTAGTAAGAATTGAAAAAAGACATCCAAATAATTATGAAACATACATGCGTGCCTTTCTACACATAGTAGCACATTAAAAGGTGGGCAAGGTGTGAGAACACCAACAACTAAACAAGGAAGAAACATGCTTAGTGGTTGAACTAATAATAAAAGCTTGCAATGTCAGCTAATAATTCTAATCTTATGTTTATGAACAATTACAATGCTATTTACAAAAGCCCGCGACATTATCAAAAAAATAATTCACAAAAAAAAAATGAAAAAAGGTTGTGAGTTCATAGATTTCATGATGAATTGACTCTATTAAAAATTTCATTTTCATTCTTAAAACTAGTTTATAAGGAGGGATTATGTCAATTAATTTAAAGAGGTACAATAATGTATAATAATAATAATAATAATAAAAATAATAATAAAAAAATAATAATAACAATAACAATAATAAATACTTCTCACAATGATTTTCATTTAGAAAAAAATAAGTGTTGCATTGGAATTCAAAACCTATATTATTTTAGAAAGCTTATTTTCTCTTCTAAAAGTAATTTGTAAGGTGGAAATGATGTTCTCTAATTTAAAAAAGATATGAAGATAAGATTCAAAAGGGGGATTAGCTGTTTTTATCACAAATCGTATGAGATCAAATGGGTAGTTAGATGGTCGGCAGGATAAGTTGTGCTTTAAGCACACATGATAGGCCAACACTTGCAGACCCTACCTAATGAACAAGCTGTCACCGTTATTGAAGCCAACAACCAGTTCAGAGTGCGGTTCGCCCCAGACACATGAATGATTACAATATATGCATGGATTATCACGAGCTAGGGGTTTAGGTCAAGAGCTGGCTTCTTCCATTAAACAATCTTCCACTTTCCAGGCTCGAGACCCATGTGACCATTTTCCACAAACGAGATAGAAAATCGCCATTAGGCCTTAGGAGATTGCAGAACCAATGAGCATTACTTCATAGGAATCCAAGGTTAAGGAAACATGCACTGTCATAGGATATAATGGCACAAACAGCACCATACGGTACTGTGGAAACTCAGATCTGGCAATTAGTTCGAAGCCTGTTCCATCACAGAAGCGTGTAGTACATGGAATTAAGAACTGAGTTAGAGACCTGTTCATGGATTTTCCAGCATGCTAGTCAGAAATATTAGCTGGTCTCCATGTTGTGTAATATAATATCCATGATGCTTTCTCACACAACAACATTGAATCTACATCTGCATATCCCGTCCTACTGAGTGATTAAAATTGCTGTCAGGCCCAAATCAGCTTCCAGATCTGAACAGACAAAATGAGACCATCTGCGGCCCAGATTCGTCTCTCTCTCTCTCTCTCTCTCTCTCTATTTGCATTGTTCTGTAAAAGATCTAATTTTTTCCGTATAGCTAGTCATTGGAAGAGGAGACATTGAATTTGAGGACATTAATCTAAAATATTAGTTATGTATAATAACTATTATTTTCAGTGCATCCTGTAATCTCAAACTTTGAAGAATCATTAAGGCTTAATTATGAGGAATGAAATAATGTGATGGAATTGCAGAGACCCAATTTATGATGAGATATTATGCTCAAAATTAGAATTTTATATCAAGTTAAAAGATTTGATTTGATTTTTTTTTAAAAAAGAAATTAATTATTAAAAAAATAGACTGTTGAACTTATAAAAAGAATGAATATTAGACAAGATGATGATAACTACTATTTTCAAAATAATTTATTTTCTTCTCCAACAGAAAAATTGGATATCTACAATATATATTATCTATGAAGAATTAGCAAAGGATTGCCTACCAATTTGATAAGAATAAAAGATAGAAAAGTTGAACAATACTTTCCCACTACTAAAAGTCAATTGTCAGTTAGTGACTTACACTAGTCTGCCATGATTTGTAACAATCCATCACATTCTATAGCTAATGGTAGCCCACTCTAAGGTGCTATTACTCTAACCCCACATACTTCAACTTGGACTATGGCAATATAATTTTACCTTGCATTTATGCTTGGATGCTATTGAACTATTGAACTGTGCAGCCATTAAGGCAAATTCTACCTCAAAGCAATACAACTTAAAGCTTACTACTTCCCTATAAGGGTAACTTTTTAGTGATACCAATTAAGTAAAAGTTAATAGATTTTCATTGTTGTCGATGAGTGATATGTAAGGATATCAACGTTTTGGGATGTTGCACCAACATTGACTTCCACTGAATATTTTAGGACATATGTACAAACTTTGGCTACATATTGTAATGCAATTCTCCTATTATTAACCCATTTCTTTGTAGTTAATTTCCACTTACAATTAAAAGTTTCAAGTAAAGAGAAAGCCTTGCCATCCTAGAACAAAATGTTCTAATCCCAGGGCAATCATGTGGTGCCATCCATATTTCCTTGGGCTATAGTACTTGACATAAATAACACCAGTGTCTCCACCTTCCAACAAAAAAAAGAAAAACTTTTATCTCCCAACATGTAATGTTTAATGAAGATTTCTTTACTTTTGCAACACCTGACAAGAAAGTAAACATGCCCACTTTGGCAACCTCAATGCAGAAGGAACTATTGTCGAACAACAAGCACATAAACCCAAAATCCAGCGAAGTTCCCTCTAGCATTTAGAACTCATTAATGACTATAATGCGATTGATGATGAGATTCACTTTGGTCAGTGATTAAATGTGACCCCTACCTTTCACTCTTGTGATGCTAGCAATAACTCATCAGTAAATCATCGTCGCGCCCATCACAATATTAATTTGAAATGCAAGTCATCATAAACCCTGCCCCAACGGGCAACACAGAAACAATGTCGATCAGTCTCCCTCACAACGATGGAACTCCATTTTTCATTACAAAATCTACAAAAGAAAACTTAGAGCACTGACCTACCAGCCTAATACCGATATCACCCAATCAGCACAACTGCCACAAACTAAAGATTTCTGCAAGAAACCATAGTGGGGACAGTAGTCATTGAAACTCCATCATCTCTGCAACAACCACCCTTTGGTTCAGCCAAAACTCACAGAACCCTCATAAGTGAACAGAAAGGATGAATAATTTTTGCCCGAACCCATCATCATTCCAAAAGAGCAATCAATGGGCATGTTGAGGATGCTTATTTCATAATGAAAGTGGAGATATGTGACTCTGTCCTTATACTTTATGGGGATATACCTCTTATTGCCTCTAAATTTGAGGATGGACATTCGTACTTTAATATGGTATCAAAGTCATTGCCTATTTCCTCATGTGTTGTGATGAAGCATCACATCTTTAGTATTGATTACCTATAATATTTCTTTAATGATATGGAGGGAGTATGTTAAGTCTGCTTATCCCTTACCATCCTTAATTTGTTTGTCAACGATGTTTCTTTCACTATGAGAAAAGAATGTGTTGAGGATATATATTCCATATCAGAATTTGAGATAAATGAGTCTAACCTTATATTAGATAGGGATATACCCCTTATTACCTATGGGCTTTTGGATGGGCCTTCCTACTTTTATAGGACACCTCTCTAGTGATCTTGCTAGACCTTGAGTTGCCTAAACCTATACTGGTTACACCCTTTGTAAAATCCTTTGAAATTGTCAGCCAAAGCCCATCTAAACTAATCATAATGTCCCAATAATTAGAGCAAAAATCAACCAAGATCTCTCTATTGAGTTACAATGGATTAACTTGGACTCTAATACTATATTAAAAAACTTAAAACCCACCTTATAAACTAATAATATTTTTACACTATCCTAAAATTGTTTTTTTCTCATGTAAAAATTTTGTCTCCAACAAGAATAAAGCGTCATTTTTGTAATAGCATATAAATATAAAGTTTAAAATACTCAAGTACGAGACTCTTAGAAAGAAAGTTTATTATGCGTATTTGTTCCATGATCATATCTATCTCCCAACAATTACTAAACAATCCTAATGATATGTGGTTGCAATTAACTTGCACTATTTTTTTGGTAAAGACAAAGGATCATCTCTTTAATTTTCTTGGAACGTGTTTGAAAGTCATCCCGTTATGACTTTGTTGCAATTACTTGCACTACTCTTTTTTTGGTAAAGACTAAGGAACGTCTCCATAATTTTCTTGGAACTCGTTTGAAAGTCATCCCCTTATGTCTCAGTTACTTAATAGAAGTTTTACTTGACTTATTGATGGTCTCCATAGCTGAGGTCACTGATGATCCCCATACTCACTTGGCTAATTACTAACGTAACTTGTATGGCAAGCCTAAACGTCTCTGGCTCATTCCAGAAGAAACATGGACTTGGACCACGCATTTTTTAGGGAGGGGCATTTGAGGAAGCTGGAGCACACGGGGAGCCTTCTGGGTGGACATGCTTAGTTGGAAGAAAACTATATACTAAGTCCTCCGTCATATGCTGCATGGAATACTACCGAAAGTGAAGCTTCAAGGCTTTGAAACTCCCATGGCTTCTTCAGCTGTGACCCACAGGTTGACTGAATAGCCCCAAAGAGGGTTTGAAGCTTTGATGGTTCATAACAACAAAGAGTCCCCTAAAAGTCCAAAGCTTATCGCTAGTTTAGTGACATCTTGGAAGTATTCAAAGTTCTGATGGAATTTTAGCACCAATAATGGACATATGATCTGTCCTGGATAATAGTTTTTCTGCCATGCTGCTATGTATGATACAGAAGGAGGAATGTGCATGCTTTTGGTCTTTCTTCTGTTTTGTTTGCTGAAGGGAGATGCGGTCACTAAACACGTCATTAAGAAGTTAAGTCAGGAGGACGCTTTAACTGTTTAATTTTAATAATACTAAGTAGAGTATGGTTAAGCGTATTCTAGGAGTGCTGAAGCAGGTGCTTTCTAGCTCTTTCTTCAAACATCTCGCAGCCACTCCATCTCGTGGACCGCTTAAACCTCCAATACAAGACCTGCCACTGAACCTTTCTTTCAGGCATGGGAGGCTTTCTTTTTTGACCATTTTTGGTCATTAATTTTGAACTGGTAACAAAGCTGCTTAGCTTTGAAAAAAAAGTTCTTTAACTTGTAATTTGTAATGTTAGGAAGAATTTAGCTTCTTTTTTCAAATCAGATTACAAATTAGAAGTTAAAGAACTTTTATAGCTTCTTTTTTCAAATCAGATTACAAAAAACCCTTTTTGTGGTAAAATATTATATCGTATTATATTATATTATAACATATTATATTATATCAAAAACATATTTGACTCTAGTAAAAGTTTAGAAAACTTGATCATTATTGCAAAAATCAAAAAGAACATGAAATGTAAAAATTCATCATTCAAGAAAGTGAAATTTATAAATTGTAATAAATTCTTGCAAAATTTTTAAAATTTTTCAAATGTAATTTTTAAGCCTGAATAATAATATTGTAATGGAACAATTTTATATTTCTTTTAGTGACTTATATTACTAAACTTTTTACCAATTTTTTTTTTCAAAAACTAATTGTTGAGAAAAGAAAGCATGTGAAAAATATATATATAAAAAGATATCATAAAAAAAGTTAATAACAAGAAAAAAAAATCATTATTTTTAATAAGAAATAAAAAGATATTAATAATGTAAAGCAACCACTATTTTTCACATGACAAAATCAAATTAATTTACAATAATCTAGTTCATGATAAGATATTATAATAAAAAAATGTTGCCCAAAAATTACTAATGATAAACAATCATTATTCTAATATCTAAAATCTAAAAAAATGAATTTTCGCATGTACAGTACACATCATGATTCAATTGTGCGTGAACATTATTAAGGCACATCTACATTGTAAAGCACACCCAAAGCATATAATAAACTGACAATTTCAAACCCTCGACGCTCGCTGAACTTTTTGACAAGAACATGGCAAAACAATTTTCAATTCCCATGCCTCTCTCCTCCCAAAAGAACTCCAAATTCAATAATCATTTAAAAATTGTCTTGAACCCCAAAAAAAGTGATATGTTCATCAAATAACCAACCCCATGAATCACACTTTTGCCGACTTGGTTCATAAATGAGCCAGGCCAGAAACCTCGTCCCCATTGCAGTTGTCACAGGCCATGTTTGGTGTATCCAACTCGTGCTTGTTTAATCTGTCATAGACTTTAAAAATCGCTGCAGATTACTTATTCATTCCACGAAGCTTCTCGGGAGCTTCATGCTGTTGGTCAAGCCACCAAACGACGCCGTAGAATGTACAGAAAGTAACCGCCACCCACCATGGCTGGAGGGCACACTGTCGCATTAAATAAGGCGACAGCTGGTTGGGTTGTCTCGAAAACGCGCTTATGTTTGTCCGGAGGCACCGACGAAACGGTGACGTACGACTGGTTTTTGTCATGTGATGCAAAGAAGGAGACGAGTAAAAGTAGCGTGCATGCGGTACTTGTTATGGGACTACTCAAAGTCAGCATGGCTTTTAACACCCGAACCCACGCTGTTCGTAGTCAACTCTTCTTTGTGGGAAGATGGGCGGGGGAAGGAAAATAAGAGAGAATTTGTTTTGGGTAAGGAAAACGGAGTATTAAAAGTTTGATTCAAATTTGAAGATTAGTTTTAATGTGTTTTGTTTGAATATTATTCTTAATTTGAACTCTCATAAATCCAATTTTATAAACTCAAGTCATATGCATCCAAGTGGCTCTTTTCATAGGTTGTTTATTTTGTGATTTGAAGTTCAAATATAAAGTTAACTTTGATATCATTTGTTACATATTTCAATTATTTTACTAAAAGACTTATGTTTGAAGACTAATTTTAATATATTTTACTTAAAGATTATCTATAACTTGAACCCTTGTAAGTTCAAGCATGCCATGAGTCCTCCGTAAGCCTATAAGAATCAATAACCAATTACTAGGTTATTGACCTTCTTGACAATTGGAGAGGTATTTGCCACCTACATCATTGTTTGTTTCATGCAAAATATTTGTGAAAGTATAAGAACAACAGTTGTGATTAAAATAATTGATCAACAATTCCAATTAGAATTCAAATACAGGAATTTGAGCATATCAAGGGAGGATGCCAACATTAAATTAATACCATCACATCTTTTATATATCAAGGTTCTTATAGAAAGATTGTGGGATGAGTGATTATTTCCTCAGTATTTTTAAACAATATTTTTAAACTTACAAGTAAATTTTAGGGTGCTTACCTAGACAAACAAGAATATACCTCAATAGATGTTTTCTAGAATACTTTTATCTTCAAGAAAATATTTTTTTAAAGAAATCAGTTTATAGGTAGAATTTTATAACTTTAGCTATCATCCCCATAATATCATAAGCATGTCATCATAGTTTTCACCAATGGAAATAAATTCTAAAAAGTATTAAAGTGACCCCAAAGATACCACATCCAGTGTAGTAAGGAATAATATCATCTAATGGTACCAACTTTAAGATTAAAAGAAAAGCTATAAACTATCAAATAAAAGAATTCACCAATATTAGAAATACGTCTAAATTCTAACTCCAAAATTGATTTATGAATTGAAAATATAATTTCTTATATTTAAAACTTTCATCTCCAACACCCAAAATATTTGGAAAAAAAAAAAAAAGGGGAGAATGGATCCCCATGGCCAATGAAGAGAGCTTGTTGCTGAACCTTCAGCATCACCGTTGCCATCACAGTCCTTTCTGCCCTTCCGGTGGGGAGTCTGACTGGTAGCCTTTTTGCAGTGGGCACCACAGCACAGCACCTTCAACAACTCTCTGACAAAATGCCCCATGTACTACTGTTTATTCTATCTTTGACCTTCTTTCTGGGCGGCTCCTTGGCCATGGTGCGCACCAAGTCTTCTGCATTGTATTTTTCCTGCGAAACTCTGGAAGACCCACCCAGGATTCGTTCATGGAGTCCTAACTTTGAACGTTGATGAAAAGAATTGTTCTGGGGTCGGTCATTTGAAATAACTGGTGAGTAGGAAGGAGAATTCTTGAAATAAATGGTGGCTAGGAAGAAGAATTCTTTCCACGGGTGAGTTTGAAATTTATAATTATCAAGTGTTTTTCGACCTTTTTTATCATGTATTAAAAAAGGTCATACAAGAGTTAAAAATAAAAAGGTTGTGAATCATTAAAAAGTTCCAATGCTGCAGGTCTATCAAAAATTAAAAAATGGGTGAAATCATTATTAATAAATTCGTATAAATTCCAACATGGTATCGTGAAAAATAGAAAAAGAAAAAAAAATGGAGTGGACTCTAGTTGAGTTTGTTCTTTTATTGTTACTATATTTTCTTCAAAATGAAAGTTATGCTCAAACCTTACAAGTCAATCAAAAAGAAAAAAAAAAAAAAGCCCAATATTTGTTAATAAAATCCTATAAATTCCAACGTGATACTACAGTGAAAGTTCAAGTGGAATATTCTTTTTTCTTGTAAAAAAAAATCATGTATCATCTTCAAGTGAGGAATAAAAAAACATGTTAAAAATAGTGTATCATGCTTGCTTTCATATTGTCATAACATCATTTTTATACAAAAAACTACCATCTTCCTCATAAGAAGATAATACATCAAACATATTGACCCATAAATTCTAAACAAGGAGTATTGGCACAAACCTAATATTTAGCTTAAAATTGATATATTTGTGGTGATTAAGGTGGCTGTTTTAATGATTTTATGATCGACTTATTTTTTTTAAAATCCGCCCAAAAGTAAGAAAAAAATACATAAAACAACAAACTAGAAAAAGTTTTAGTGGAGAGGAATCGGATATTGGGGACTTCACCACCAACCATGTCTGTGGACTGGTCAAGCAATTCTACCGAGTCTTTCTGCACGCAGCTTGTCAAGCAAGCACTCGAATAAGTAGTCAAAACAGCGACGGAAAGTGTTTGATGGGCAAGAAATAGGCCTTTACAACAATTCAAACCAAACGATAAGGTCGGCCATGTTTTCCATTTCCCAAGAACCCATTTTTGACGCCCACGTACTGCATGTTTTTTGACAAAGTGGTGAAAGGACACGACATTTTCAACCTTCTGAATTTGTGTCCCCCAGTCAGAGAACCCATTTGCTCTACATTCTCCATTATTATGAGTCTTTAATGGCACCGACCCACAGCCACGAGGTTTCGATCACTTTCTCGCGTTTTGGACGGACGAAGAGCACCTGTTTGAGTCAAAACAGAAGGCTTTTTTATCTTCTTTTTTCATGAAAACCAGTCTGCTATACACTTTCTGATCTGCTGGGTCGCCCACTTCGGGTCACGTAGTTTATAGTTTATGTTACGGGCTTGGGTTCATGGGTCTAGGCCAAAAATGATTAAGTCGATTTGATTTAAGAATTTTAAAGATAAATTGAGTTAGTTTAGGATTCTCAGAGATTTACTTGAATAAAATCAAATTTTTTATATCTCCTCCTTATAAAAAAACATGATTCCTATAAAGAGAGATAGTTTGTGATGTGGGTGAAAATCTCATATTGGACAACTAAAGGGATATTTTGGGGCTTATAAATTTTTAAAAATGAATTTATATTTAAATTTTATTCAAAGATTTTTTATTTTTCTCAATCTAAGACTTCCATCTTCAATAATGTGCTTATTCCTTCCTTCTTTCTTACCATGGCATGTATTCGTGGAACAACTCCAATGAGAAGAAAAAAGAAGGATTTTTCCTTTCACCCCAACTTGTGAGGAAAAAAAAAAAGGAAGAAAACTGACCCCAACTTGTGAGAAAAAAAAAAAAAAAGGAAGAAAACTGATTTCTTTGTATAAAACGATTATTAAGACATGACTTAAGTAATGGGATTGTATGATTGACTTTAGTTTGAGGCCGGCAGCACCACTGGCGGTGATATGGTTAGGTTAAAGAAGATTCACTCTTATCCCTTTCCCCACAAAATCAATTTCTTTAAAGTTACCTTGCAATTTCCGCTCAACCCCTCCAATAGTGGTTGAATTTCCGTGTTTCTGCAATCTAATATTCATACAAGTTTCAATAAAGAACTCACCAAGTTGTCAGTGATTTTAACTTCTAATTGATCGACATACTTGATGAAGATAGGCATGGCAATGTCATGGGTCAGGGAAGTAACGAGAAAATGCATTGTAATTCTGGTCATGGACTGCTTGAGTTGTGTTTCTTCTTCTTCCCTATGCACAAAAGATCTGCAGTGGTTAAAGGTGTGATAATTGAACACCAAATTTTCTGATTTTGTTGGTCTAAAATTAGTTTACATTTAGTAAGAGCTTAACAAAGGCATCTAAATAATTATGAAATATGTATGCGTGCCTTTCTACACATAATAGGACATTAAAAGGTTGGTAAGATGTGAGAATGCCAACAACTAAACAAAGAAGAAACATGTTTAGTGGTTGATCTAATCATAAAGCTTGTAATGTTTTCTAATTATTCTAAAATTATGTTTTTGAACCATTATGAAGGTTTCTTTAAAATCCCATGACATAGTTAAATAAATAATTCACCCCTTTAAAAAAATAAAAGAAAAAAGAGAGACAATGACAAATTGGTGAGTCCGTTCTTTTCATAATGTATTGACTCTTTATTACAAATTTCATTTTCGTTCTTAACACTAGTTTGTTAGGAGAGATTATTTTGTTGATTTTAAAGAGGGTACATAATGGGAAAAAGTACTTTCCGTTTCCTATGCATATGTTTTAGATAATAAGAGGATAGATAATCTTAAGAGGTTAAAGGCGTGATAATTGAACACCAAATTTCTTGATTTTGTTGGTTTTTGATTAATCTACATTCAGTAAGAACATAAGTAAGGCATTTAGATAATTATGAAACATGTTTGCGTGCCTTTCTACTAATAGTAGCATAGTAGAGGGTGGGCAAAATGTGAGAACACCGTCAACGAAGCAAACAAGAAGCAATCTTAGTGGTTGAACTAATCAAAATATCTTGTAATATCTGCTGATAATTCTAAATATATCTTTATGAACCATTATAATGGTTTTGAGAAAGGCCTGCGACATACTTTAAATAATTCATCCAAAAATAAAATGGAAAGAAGAGAGGACACGAGAAATTGGTGTCTATTTTTTTCATATTGTTGACTATTAAAAATTTTAGTAAGAACTTAAGAAAGACATCTAAATAATTATGAAATATGTATGTGTGCCTTTCTACACTTAGTAGCATATTAAGTGGTGGGGAAGATGTGAGAATACCAACAACTAAATAAAGTAGAAGCATGTTTAGTGGTTGAACTAATCATAAAAGCTTGTAATTTCTTCCAATAACTCTAATTTTATGTTTATGTCCAAATAAGGAGGTTCACAAAGGCCCACAACATAATCAAATGGATAGTTTACCCGCAACATAATCATAGAAGAGAGGCAATGACAAATTGGTGAGTCCATTACTTCCATAACGTATTGACCGTTAGAAGTTTTATTTTCATTCTTAAAACTAGTTCGTATAAGAAGGAATTATGTCATTCATTTCAAAAGATACTAGAATATGGAAAAAATACTTCTCATGAGAATCTTTACTTATAAATAAACCAACGTTGCACCTGAATCATAACTTTGATATATTTTTTATTTTTAAAAAAAGATTATTTCCTTTTTGGGAACCATTATTTTAGAACTAACTTGTAGGGGAATAATTATATATTTAAAAAGAAAAAGGATATCAAGATACGATTCAAACAATGTGTAACACCCTGTTTCCATAAGAAATTTGATGAGGTCAAATGGGTTGTTAAATGGTCGGCAAGATAAGTTGTGCTTCAAGATCACAGGATGGGGTCAACACTTGCAGACCTTACCTAATGAACAAGCTGTTACCATTAATAAAGCTACCAACCAGTTCACAGTGCGGTTTGCCCCAGAACATGAATGATTACAATATGTGCATGGATTATCACGAGCTCAGGGATTAGATCAAGAGCTGGCTTGTTGCATTAAACTATTCTCCCACTTTCCAGGCTTGAGACCCCATGTGACCACTGTCAACACTGAAGACCGAAAATCTCTCCATTAGGCCTTAGGAGATTGCTGAACCAATGGGCATTAGTGCAGAGGAATCCAAGGTTAAGGAAACATGCACTGTCACAGGATGTAACGGTGCAAACCGCGGTATATGGTACTACGGAAACTCAGATCTGGCAATTACTTCGAAGCCGGTTACATGACAGGAGCGTGCAGCACATGGAACTAAGAACTGAGTTAAAGACATGTTCATGATTTTCCAGCATTGTAGTCAGAAATATAGCTAGTGTGTCATGTCGTGCAATATGATGTCCATGATGCTTTCTCACACAACAACATTGAATCTATGGCTGCGTATGCTGTCCAATCGGCTGGTTCAAATTGCTGCCAGGCCCAAAAACGGGTTCCAGATTTGAACAGAAGAAATGAGGCCATCTTCGGCCCAAACTTGAGTTGACATATTCATCGCATTCTTTTCTCTTTTTTCTTCTCTATTTGTACTGTTCTTCGAGGATCTATTTCTTTTATTTATTTATTTAGAACAACTCTTATTTCTAGTGCATCCCTTTATCCCGAACTTAAGAGAAACAGTACCACTTAATTATGTGTGATAAAAAGATGTGATAGAATTACAAAGACCCAATTCATGATAAGAGATTATACTTGAATTTAGACTTTTCTATCATGTTCGAAGATCCAACTTCCTTTTCTAAAATAAATAGACGGTTGAACTTACAAGAAAAGTCATACTAGACAAAATGCTAATGATGCAGGATAATCATTATTTTAACATAATTTATTTTCTTTTCCAACTGAAGAAGTCATTATCCGTAACAATTTTTTTATTATTATCTACGAGAACTACTAATTTGATGAGAACAAAAGATTGAAAAGTTGCACCATGCTTTTGAACTCCAATTTATTAGCACGTGACAATTGTGTATCTCAATCAGTTTGCCAAAAGCCTTAAAGCTTATGGCCAGTTAATATTAATTTTATTTGAATTTAAACCTCAAATGCCTCCGTGACAGCTATTCCTCTCCATATTTGTTCCCATATGAAATGGCAAACGATCTCAATGTCCTTCGCCTTCTTACGTTATATGAGATTAGCAATTATCTTTCTAGCTACTTCACTGTCACAAAAATTTGGTACAAGTAGTTTGGGATTAAGTCCAAAATCCCTCATGAGTCCTAGAAGCCACATGATTCCATAGATGGTAATCCACATGGCTCTATATTCTACCTCTACAAAAGATCTTAACATTGTTGGTTGCTTTTTCATCCTTCGTAAATTTAATGACCCACCAAGTTTGACATAATAACATGTGAGTGATCTCTTCATCATCAAACAAATTTCATAATTTGAATCACAGAAGGCTGTCAATTTAAAGTCTAAGAATGAAGGGGAAAAAAAGTTTAAGGCCTAGAACTTTCTTGATATATTTAATCACTCTGAGTGTTGTATTCATGTGGGAGTGCTTTGTTGTATTCGAGAATTTACATAACTATTGTACCAAGTAAATGATGTCTAGTCTTATGACTATCAAATACATCAGTTTTACTAACTAAGTGTCAATAAGATGGCAATTATCAATTTTAAGAGGTGCTGATATTTGTTGGAAGGTGTGAATGTAACTATTCTCATGAAGAATTCCTTGTGAATGGAGGAACGTGGTGAAAAACTCAATTTTTTTGTTAAAATGCCTAAATCTAAATGTTAGTATTAACATATTTCACTTGAATATTATTGTCAACTTAAATCCCCATAAGACCAAACCCACTACTAGCCACATTAGAATAGCCTCCTAGAACGCATATAATATCCAAGGAATCAAGGCTTGTCGCCAGTAGACCAGCACGTGAGTCGGCGAAAAGTAAGGCATCGGAGAAAAAAGAAAAAGAATGCGGACTTACTTTCTCGTTCAATCTTGGATGGCTATGTCGACAGAACAAGAAAATGAGAAGAGTTTATCCAGCTTAGCATCCGCCGAAGAAGCCCCGTCCCGGTTAGCACTGAAAGAGAAAACCCACAAAAACTAAAGACAGGTGCATGCAACTTAATCAATGCGGCACTTCCTGTCAAGACAGGTTCTCACAGCACGTCGCTCAAAAGTCAGTTTCAGTTCTGGCATGAGGTTCTCTCCAGACTCCGATCAGGGTAAAGCTCTCTCTAGGGCGGAAGATCAAGAAGGAGAAACTAGATTTTGCAAATTTTGCATTCTTGAATCAACCAATTTTGTATTTTCGAAGAAGAACGTTTGTTGTGAGGTAAATCGGGGATTGGTGGTGGAACAAGTCTAGTCACATTAAGTATTGTTAGAAATTATCTATTTCCTTTATCAAAATGAATATGTAGTCATGATATTATATCAAGATATTGATAACATAGAGGAATCATTATTTTTAATACATTTTTGGGTATGAATATGAAAAAACACAGAGACTTAATGGAGTAAAAAGTGAAAACCCAGTCCATACATGATTTATAATACTTAAACCTATACCCTGATAATATGTCATGAAAAATTAAACTTCTTCTCTTGAAACCAAGCTTGAAATAAAAAAGACATCCAAAATATATAATAAGGACATTGAATCAAGACATTAACAATATAAAACAACAATTATATTTAATAAACCCATTCTTCTTATTTGTGCATGGTTTTACACATTAATTACAATGATAGAGCACTTGCATCTAACTCTAGCTTGGAAGGAAAGAGATTTCCTATTCCTAACTGATACTCAAGTGCTGAAATGCTCATAGGACTTTAGGATACACACATGAAAGAAAGTAATTTGACGACAGGTGATCAAGGCTCGGCACTCATTTTCATGGAGATCTTAGAAACAAAAGAAAGCACGCATCTTAAAAAGGTACGCAACTCTAAATTATGACGAAGGAAGTGACTAGGTTTTCCTTGGTTTAATGACCGAAATAGGAAAGAAAGGTATGAGCCAGATTCTGACCCACACGAATCTCAGACTTAGTATCCAAATGCTTGCCGTCCGTTAATGTCGATCCCATAGCATCGACATGCTTAACATTCGTCATGTTTAAGGTTAGCTGAGCATGTCTTACAACCTCCATGAATTCTCCTTCTGCCGATGCAATTATAACCTGCACAAAAGGTCCAACAAGACGTACGCAATAATTAAAAAGTTTTGTAATTGTTAACGGTGTAGATTGTTCCACACTATAGAGATATGCACCTATAGAGTTATTGAAGTTAAAAGAAGTTTCTTCAAACTGTTAGAGTGTTAAAATATCTAGTCCCACATTGGGTAAGGTGACAGGAGAGCCTAGCCTTATAAGCTTCCGTTGACAACTCACTATTGCACAGTTTCGTGTTTTAGATGGGCCATTCAGTTTCTAATATGGTATCAGAGCCGACCATGTATCCTACCTACCTTGGTGTGGTTCTTATAGACTGGTCCCACCTCTCACCGCACCCAACGTGAGACTACAGGGGAGTGTTGGAGTGTTAAAATATCCAGTCCCACATTAGGTAAGACAATAGGAGAGCCTGGCCTTATAAGCTTCGACTAGCAACCCACTATTACACAGTTCTGTATTTTAGATAAGCCCTTCAGTTTCTAATACAAACCTTTGAATTAATTTTTTTAATTAAACTTTATATAACTAACTTTATTCTCCCATTTCAGGAAATGTAAGTGGGATGATCTTACTATATAAAAAGGTCTAACCACTCCTCCCATTAGGTTAACCTCTTAGGATAAAACTCAAGCTTGTTAAAAGTGATCTTAAGGCCAAACCATGACTTGGACCCAATAAGCTTGCAACTACTATTCCTCATAATGGGGAGGGCAATGGACCCACCCAATAAAGCCTGTAACTTTTATTTCCTAATGTGGGTTAGGCAATGGTAGATCCCTAGCATTGGGTAGGCAAGAGGCCCCATCTACATCAAGAGCAACATGTAATGGACTTTATTTTCTTGTATTGGAAAAGTGAACAAAATTATTTGGCCACGTAAGAAAGTCTATTTACTCCCCCCCCTCCCCCATTAGGTTGACTTTTAGAATGAAACTCAAGCTCACGAGACTTTAAGCCTTCTAATACCTTAATGTCTCTTAAATTATCTACAAAACTTGTTTAATGTGTTACCAATTAGGAAAAGCCGTACCATGAGTATGGGGAGGACAGGATTGTTCAGATCATGTCGAACATTGTTGAAAAACTTCTCCAATCTGCCCTTATACAAAGCTGCATCTTGCTTTCCTGTATCGCTCTCCCCTTGAAACCAAAGCAGTGCTCTAATTTTTCCACCACCTTGCAACGCAGCCTTTATCCTATTCACCAGCCTGTTGTATAACTCTGTTCCCAGAGCCCATTCTTGTATCTTGGTTCCTCCCAAGGCACAGGGTACCAGGCCAATTGTCCCGAAGCCTGGGTTTTCGCCCAAGATTTTATTGGCAAAAGGCATGCCAGGTCCAACTCCACAGGTCTTCAAAGGATCAACTTCTTTATGGAGAGGCTCATGGGCTTCCACCCACTTGCCATCAAGGGTTAGTTGCAGGATCTTCCGGTTTGGAAGGCATTCGGGAGGGACTTGGCCATCCCACTTGAGCTTCTTGGTTTTGGTGTCATTATACACCCCTCCACGCCCGGACATGTTGCTTTGCCCGGCCAATATGAATATATTTTGAGGTTTGAGATCTGCGAGCCCAGCATTGAAGACATTAGCCATCACTGCAAAAATGAAGAAAAGCATCCGTGGTTGATATTTCAGGCGCTGCAGAACTCCTTTTCTTCTTCCATGTCAGAAAGAAAGATGGCTTGTTTTATATGACTTACAGTTTTGATTCAGGCGCAGTACAGAATGTATAATTTTATTTCCAGCCCATCATCCTCTTCAACCAAGAAACAAACTCTCTCTCGTTCACACAAGGAACTACACACTGCTCCTTTCATTTTGAGCCGCATGTACGTAACCAATAAAGCAAGACGGCTTATTTTATCAATATTTTGTGAAGTGAGTGGTTACATGCTTTCTTGTTACTTGTTGACCAATGCAATAGACTGTTCTGTTCGAAAAATCAGTGCTCAAAAGGTACCGGAATAGCCCAAAATCAAGGTAACTCGTCATAAAACATAAAATTCTTTGTAGCAAAAAAAATCTGCACAAAAAAAAATAATACATAACCTAGAATCCATAAGCACAATTTTGGCAAAATCTTCCCCTCTATTCTTTTCTATCATTGGCACCATGAGCCTTCTAGGCTAGGGTTGTCTTTATATGTGTTGAAAGATAATCCAAATTCCCTTTTAAAACTGTAATATTTTTTAAAATTTGGTAACCAATTGGGCAAATAATAATTTTTCCCTTAATGAGCTTAAAACCCGTTACATCATTTCATACCCATAAAAGCCTCTCTTGATTTATTTTTCTTTAGTTTTGTGTTAATAAGAGTTAAAAGAAAGACCTAATTACAACTTTATGTACTATTCAAATAAGTTAGACTTATCATAGCCCTATTAGGCAAGTACCTAACTAATCCATATTTCACAATTAAGAGTCATATATCTCCATTATTTAGACAAATCCAGAAAAACATTAACCCCAAATAAGTGTATCTACAAGGCACATTGATATGGGCCCTCATTAGTGAGCCCATGAAAGTTGGGCCACTACGTTCCATGTTCAATTTACCTAATTTTTATAGCTAAATCTTCCAATCAACAATTTAACTATTGTCTAAAAAAAATAACATATTTCAAAAAAACAATTAGAGGTTTAAATTTATTTATAGATATAATTCTTGTTAAAAGACCTAAAGATTCAACCTAAAAACTGACCCTTATATCAAGCCTTTGAATCTTCTAACATAGTACTAAAGCTAAATTAAATCTATTACACTTTGTGTGACATTGAGCTCAGTGAAGCTTAGTGTACAAAAAATATGTGTAAAGCAAGAATCTCATATCCCTAAAGTAAAATTTAAGTGAAAGAAAAACTTCAACTCATGAGCTAGCTCTTTAATTGGACCTTTAAATCTTCTAATGGTTCTTAATTTGTAAAAATTGAGAATTAAATTTATGATCATTTCAATTTTAGTATTATCATTTATTTTACTATAATTGTTTCAAAGTATGTTTTTGGGTCCTCTTTTAAAAGTTAACTGAATAAACATCTTCCTTTTATAAAATCCTCGCAGAAACATGTAAAGAGCTGGCGGCATAAACAAGAATTTTTGGACTAAGAAGTGAAAGCAGTTTTTAGAGAAAAGGGAACTATTACTTTTATTCGAGTTGATTAGGAAATCACAATTTACATTATGGATTTCATTCTAATTTTTTCCCCATAACAAACTGATACATGTATTTTTCTTAAATGAATGAAGATCTTATTTAAGATTTTGATATTAGATGTGACATGGCCATGGCCATATCTCAATATGTTAGAATCAGTTTCTCTAAATTCATTATTTTAAGGTCCAATCTTCTTGAAATTATTAAATGCTTTTAAATTTTTTAATATCTTAATATCAAAGAAATTTTAACTGTCGTGTATATTTTCTTGTACCAAAATCATTAACTGATCTAGCTCATAATTATTAGACTATTTGGAGTAAAGTAAGGTCATAGATCGGGTCAATAGTTGCTGATCTTACCTAATGAACAAGCTTTCAGAATTAATAAAGCCACTAATCAGTTCCCACTGCCGCTTGCCTGAGAGACATGAATGATTACAATATGGACCTAGATCTAGCACCATATGGTCCTAGGTCTGGCAATTACTTCGAAGCCTCTTCCATCGCAGAAGCAAGGAGTATATGGAATTAAGAACTGAGTTAGAGGTACGTTCAAGGATTTCCCAGCATTGTAGTCAGAAATATTAGCTGCTGTTCCGTGCTGTGCAATATAATATTCATGGTGCAGAATATGTAGTTCTCACCCAATAACATTGAATATATGGCTGCATATCCTGCCCAAGAGACTGATTGTGAGATTACTCAGCCAGAGTTGTACAGAGAAAATGACCCCATCTTCAGCCCAAACTTACATCATAGATTCCTCACACTTCCTTTCTTTATTTGTATTGTTCTTCCTTTTTCTAAGATATTCCACTTATTCTAAACTTAAAATACCATAAAGACTTAAATCTATAAGTGAGAAAGTAACGTGATGAAACGATAAAGACTTGGTTCATAATGGGATGAACCAAGTCTTAACTTCTATTTTTAAATTGATTCTTAAAGAAAAAGAGATATTTGAACTTATAAAAAGAATAAATTCTATACAAGATACCAGCAATGTAGAAAAACCAATACTTTTGATATGATATATTTTCTTCCCCAACAAAAGAAGTGGAATGAGCCAAAGTTGCCTACCAATTTGAAGAGAACAAAAGATGGAAAAGTTGCACTGTACTTTCAAAGTGATAGAAACCAATTTACCAACCAGTAACGATCCTCATTATAAGTAATTTAAATTCCTAGCAAGATTAGAGCCCGCATGAGACACACCGAAGTGTAACAAAATATGAGCAAGTGTCTTCTTTCGGCATTAATAAAATGGAAAATCCTCATTGGATTTCAAGTCAACAACTATTCCTTTCACTCTCTTACAGGCAGACCATGGCGAATCTCTGGAATAGAATCCATCAAACACTCAAAGACTCCAAAGTATTCTTATTCATCAAAGAATGCTCGTAAATTTCTCTGATATCTTCGCCATCCAGATCTGGACCTAGGCCTAGTATACTGCTCTCACAGCTAGGAATATTCTCAAGTTTCTTTGCAGTCTCACTTCAAAAATTCATCCTCTATTTACTTGCTACTTACCTCAATGGACCCTTACACCTTCTCTATCAGAACCATTCTCATTCAGGAAACTTTCTGAACAAAAAAGGAAGTAGATTTTTTATAGAGGTTTAAACAAAATGCTGGACATGTTTTTATACATCTGAGTTTAATTCTTTGTAGTTTAGAAACATTCAATGAAAAGTAAGGAGTTTCTGACTGTATGAATCAAGTGAGCACAAAAGAAGTGTGTGAAGACCTACGTACCCATAATTTCCATCATCCAAACAAATCCAAACTTACTTATCCATGAAAGTTCACAGAAAAGAGGGGGGGGGGGGGAAAAAATTGGGACACAAACGGCAACTTACCTGCTTCTGCTGTTTCAACAACTAAACAAAGTGCAACTGAAAACAATTTCCACAAGAAAATTCAAGCATCAGAACATATGGACACAACTATTTACCTGCAAATTAATCCACCCTCGTGACTCCTGAAGAAAAATATGCCTATTCAATACATCATCCTACCACCTTTGATGGAGATTTTAGACAATGCATTCACATAACTAATCCAACAGAGGAAATAGCTTGTCGTAGTGGACTACAAATCAGGACTAGATACAAAATGCAAAATATTCAAGCTAAACAGTAATACAATTACTTATTGTTCGTATAAACATACTTTGAATTCCACAAGGGGTTTCAAGTCAAATTGAGTCGTCAGATTCATCAGAGTCACTTCTATCAGGCTCCCCAGCATTTGTTCCAACCTCTGGGGCATCTGGCTTTGCAACAGGTGCAGGCGCAGGTTTTTTACTTGCATTACGAACACTTCCCTCTCCATCTTCCTCTTGCTCAGCAAATTCAGCATGTGAACAATTCAATTAAGGAATATCAGTGTTCCAAAAAAGATAACACATTAAATTTCATTGCCAGATGTAGGAAACTAAGGCCAATTCTATCATTCACTGCAAGAAATACAACAAATCATACTCTCATAGTCTTCTGTTGAACAATTTAGCCAGTGGCCTTACCTAGAATCTTCTGCTTAGTGACACATTGAATTAGAGGTGACAAACACATAAAAAGCATCATAACGAACTTCAACATGAACTGTAACGATCTATTTTCACCAACCATATACTCTTGGATCCTATTGAACTGTGCGATCACTAATGCAACTACTACCCAAACCCAATTAGCCACTGAAATCTAAACCCGACATTGAAAGCATACCGCTTCCCTCAGTGTTATCTTTTAACAATACAAATCAAGTAAAAGTGCATTGCATATAAGGATATCGACATTGTCAGCTGTTGAACTAGCATTGACCTTCACTAAATCTTTCAGGACACGCTGTACAAGCTCAGGCTGCAGAATGTAATGAGTTCGAATCAGTACAGAAATCAAATTGAAAAGGAAATTAAAAGAAAACTATAAGCTAACAACCAACATCCAAGCTAACATAAGTTTCTAATGTTCATGATCAATGAAGTGGGCACTAAATTACATACATAAATCCAACTTCTCCTACTATCACCCTTTCCCTTCACATTCAACATTTACTTCCAGTTAAAGGATCAAATAAAGAGGAATACTATTACAGAACAAAACATTCTCATGCCAGAGTGATAGCAGATTACTTTTTATTTTTCTCCTTCCCCCCATTGCCCTGCAAACACCCACCCCCCATACCTCTTTCTCTCTCTCCCTAACTGACTTAAGAAAGTTTTGAAATGACTGATTCGTACATTTAGATCAGGCTCCCTCCGAAATCTACGCTTTCGAGCATCCCTCATAGGAGGAGTGAGGCCATGTCTGTACTCCACCACATCTGGAGCAGCATCATCTGCTTCTCTAACCATAATCATCTGTTACAACCAGCAGTTCACATGGTGGCATTAGAATGAAGCAATTAAGTCTTTAATTATCTTGACAGTGATAATATCACAAAGCACTTCACCTGACCAATATCTGCAGTCTTGATCAATACACTGTCATCATATGTTTTATACGATTCAACAACACATGGGAGATCCAAGAGTGATGCAGGGAACTGCTCATTACCAATGACAAATGTGCCACTCCTCCCATCCTCTGCAAAGCAAGATGTTTAAAGTTCACAACTACATTGAGAAGGCTGAGTATGGGATATGTAATACCTTTTTCTTTTCTTTTCATTCCTCCTACAAAAGGCAAATCAACTACTTTCCAAGTATTTATTGCCTACTCAACAATATATATTAGCTTTTGATTTAGAAACCCAATCCAAAGAGTGAATGGAATAGAATAACAAAGACAGAGAATGAGGGTCTTGAAATGGTAAAGAGTAAAGGATGATAACAAAGACGCATAAAGCAAAATTTCCATAAGCTATACACATTCCTTAGCAACCAGCTGATTAACTCATAATATAAAGTTCAGTTAGGTAACTTCTTCACTTAAAAAGGTAAACCTGTGACTGCAACCTAACATATGGTACAAATGCATCTCTTCAACCAGATATAACAGAACTTATGAAGTTATAGAAACAAAGCAAACTACAATATTCCTTTCCCATGAAGTTGAGCCAACCCCCGATGGGGAGGGTGGTTGGGAATAGCTGAAACAAGTTCTAATCATGGAGTAATTTTGACAGAAATACCAATTGTATACCGAGCAACAAAAAGTTCAGGTACATAAGTGAGATTAATCCTTAATTACTAAACACAAAGCTTCAAAATCATATTGTTGGCACACGGCAGGGAAAACAACCATAAATTTACAGAGATAACATTAAGAAAAAAAAACACACACACACAAACTTCTAACATTGAGGGAACAAAAACAGAACCATATAAATACATGGCACTCCTAAACCCAAAGTATATCGAAGATTCAGACCATTAGAGAAGCAAAGAACTAATAAATATTTGACACGCTAGTCATGTCATTCCAGAGGTGACGACCTAACATATGAAACGCTAATTAGGACAATACCTTCTTTTATTCTTTTTCTTTTTCCGCTCCTTTCCTCTCAAATTTTTGGTTTTCAAACACATCAGAAACTCATTATGTCGGATCTTTGATCAATAAAGAGCACATTTCTCACCAGAAAAGGACAAATCCAATGACTTGTCCTCAGAAGATGAAGCATTTTCACTTTCACTCAATATGCGGTCTAATCGCTCAGCAATAGAAGGTGGAACTCTGAGTATGAACTGCTCGTCCATTACTAGAAAAAAAAATAATAATAAATCAAACATCAAATTAATTCGCCGAAATCAACGAAAAAATCAAATTTCCACAAAGTTCCAGAGCATCATTTACCCCAAAAAAAAAAAACTTTAGCTTTAGCTAAAAAATTGTAAGCAATAATTGCAATCCAGACAAAAACAGACTAACATTAAACAAATATCACCCTTTTTAATCAGAATCACTATCAAAAGTAAACCTCAGTTCCTTTTGCACCGTGCTATAGGCGACAGAAGTTAAAAGGAAAATGCGAATTGATTTATTCCTTTAGCACCCAAATCAATCCATTTCCCCAGTAAAACCCCATGTAATTGGAATCCATAGATGGAGAAAAACTTGACAAGCGACCCAGAAAAGTCCCCCGAAAACCCGGATGAAAACCTTAAAACGCCAAAAAAAAAAAAAAAAAAAACCCCGATAAGCGAAATCCCCGATGGCGGTGAAAGTCCCAATCCAAGAAAGAAAATCCACATAAATCGACATGAATACATACATAATCAACAAGTACCTTCAAGGCCTGGCTTGAGCTTCCACCAGGACTCCGAGGGATGAAAGAGGTGCCAAAGAAATCGCCCCGGGCTCTACACACTTCCAGACAGTTTGTAAACTACACGGACACGCTGGCAAATACTTACATATATCCGTCTATATATAGAGAGAGAGAGAAATAATTATTGTGGGTAAATTTTAAAAGTTCTCCAAGATAAAATTTTTAAAGTCGTTATTTATATTTAAAAAACCTGTTAATAAGAGATAAATAATGATCATGTAAACAAGATATTAGATTAGAATATTTATAATGTAAAGCAATTACAATTTTTAACTCTTGTTCTTAATTTGGGTTTTGATGTCATATTAAAATTAGTTCAACTTATTCTTTTTTTTTCTTTTTTAGCAAGGTAAAGTAGAATTTAGGTGTAGATATCTAGGTAATTCCAACTAAGCTACTAGGCATTTAAAATTATTATGGACGATGTTGTGGAAGGCATATTGTATCAAAAAAGTTCAAACGTGTTATTGTTTCGAAGGAGATTAAATGGCATCTCGTGCACAAAACTTTGTTGGGACACATCCAAATAGAAGGCCACAACATTAGGCGGTTTTGGAGACGAGTAAAGGACATGACCTTTCAGAAACGCCTCAACGACATGGAAGTTTATAAAGATCTAAAAATATCCTTTAAATGGGAATTAAATGATATGTTAGGTTAAGAGGCCCAAATGACACATATTTTTAAAATTCGAACAGAAAAAGGGAAAGAAAGCAAAAACACAACAAGTGGTTTTTTTAAAAGCATCACCTTGTAGCATGGATTAACCCACATTGGCATTTTCGCATGAATCAATCACATGTTTTAGCAATGCAGAAAACTACAAGGAAACTTACAATTGTAAAAAATAAATGCAAACAAAATCACCTAAACGGAACCTTGTTTAGGAAATGCCTAATTGGCCCTTTGTTTAAGAAGTGCCTAAAGGCAAATTGTATTGGAAAAGTTGAAACGAGTTGTCTTTTGAAAGGGTTTAATTGCCATGTCGTTTTGAATGGATTGAAAGGCTTCAACCTCAGGTAGTTTTTCAGAGGTGTAAAGGACAAGGTGTTTTTGAAATGCCTAAAATGGCATGTAGTTTTATAAACAATTGAATGAAATGTCTTTTAAATGGGAATTAAAAGACGTTGGATTACAAGGCCTCAACGACACGTGTTTTTAAAATTTAAACAGAAAAAAAAATGAAGGAAAAGAAAGCAAGTGCCCCAACTGATTTTTTCTTAGCGTAAATCACATGTTGTTTTAGCAAAAGCTAAATCACATATTTCAGCAATGCATAAAAATGAATAAACATAGGCTTCATGTAAACTTCCAATTGTGAAAGGTAAATGCGAAAATGACTTAAAGGAAGCATAGTCGAGGAAAAGCCCAATTGACTCTTTGTTTTTAAAGGGTCAAAAGGCGAATTGTACGGAAAATGCTCAGACGAGTTTTTGTTAAGGGGTTTTAATCCCATCTCAAGTGAGAAAGGTTGTAGTGCCACATCAAACTAGAGAGGTCTAAACCTCAAGTATTTTTGGAGACGAATAAAGGATAAGAGCTAAGTTCATATTAAAATGTTAGAACTTCTACGCATGTGACAGCCCAAAAGAGAAATTGAGTGTAAAGTCTTTTTGATGCATAGGGCAAAGGGGCATATTAAAAAAATATATGGGTACCCTTGCCTAATCTTATTTTTAATACCGTTATTTCACATGAGAAACATGTCAGCCTCAATACAAGTAGTTTTGAGGAGGGGAATTGTAGTCATGTCTTTCTAATATCAAAGTTTAAATTCAATTATAAACATCTTTTCACTTATAGAAAAAAGAAATTCCTTGTGAAAGGTCTTTCTCGACACTATGGATAAATAGATGCATTTGAAAACATCATATGTTCGAAATTAATGTTTTCCTAGTATCCTTTTTGAACTTGAAAGACATCATAATTGTCAAAGCTGATTTTAAAGTGAAAAATAATATCTTTCATCTAATAATATCAAAGCTCAAGTTTTAGTGTGGACATTCCTTTACTTGTAACAATAAATAAAAAAATATATGTAAGGAATGCTTTCCCAAACTTGGGAGGAATGGATGTATTAAAAATAATTTGTCTTGTTTTTAAAATATTTAAATACTCAACTTAAAAATTAACTCAAAAGTCGAAGAGATATTTTTTTTATTTAAATTTTACTGCAAGATATCATATACTCAATATGAACTTTTATCCTATATAGAAACCCTCGTAAACAAAGTAACATTGGACTCAAGGTCATAAAAAGAAAAATAGATTTAACTTAGATTCTGATATTATGTTAGAAGGTCCAAAAACTTAATTAAGAAGTTAGTTCAAGTGTTAAAGGGAACTCCATTCATTTAAGCTTTACTCTATGGATTTTTTCTTTAATGTGAAACTTTCAACCTGCACACACCTACATTATTTAAAAAAAAAATAGTATTGTACTTAACATAAAAGACTTGTCCACCCCACTACAAGTTATTAAGCTTGGATCTCTCAAAAAATATCAAAACTATAACACTAGATTATATAGCTATAGCCCCACCAATCCAATGCACAATTGATTCTATTAACTAGCTTTTGAAATAAAGCTAGAAAAGAAGTGTGAATTAAGTTATAGACCATAAGTGTAGAAAATCACTCCACATGATGCTTGTGGTTGGACTCCCAAAAGCTACCGGCCTTCCATAATTGAAATTGTCGCAAAATTCACGGAACAATTTTTTTCCTTGATATTGTGACTTGGGTTTGCCTTTTCCATACTTTTGACATTTAAGAAAGCAGGTTCCTTGGGATAAGGTATAGCTGTATTTTCATTGTTGAGCATGGTAACGACATCAGACATGGTCGTTCTATCTTTCGCACCTTCTTGAACGCAAAGGTGAGCTACATTAACATATCTCAATACCGTATTCATGGAGGATATATCATCAAGTATTGGATCCACCAAGTCCACTGCTTTGTCACTTGTCCATAACTCCCATGCCTTAAAATTAAAAAAAAAAAAAAAGGAACAAAATACAACAAAAAATTAAAGGGTGTTACAAATATTGTCAATGATTAAGCATTTTTTTCAACTTTTGATTAATGAACAATAGAAAATAACCTTTTTCAATTTCTCAAAAAATATAGAAATTTTTCAATATACCTTGGCACAAAGTGTTTCACCCCCCCCCCAAAAAAAACTTTTTCTATAAAAAATAAATAAATAAATATATATATATATATATATATATAGAGAGAGAGAGAGAGAGAGAGAGAGAGATGGTACTTACATATCCAATAAGATGCAAATAGTTAGTTTGGTAAAGACTTGAGCTTCTTCTGCCACTTACAATCTCTAATAACAAATGCCAAAGCTATAGACATCAAATTTGATTGAAAAATGACCATTCAAAACATATTCAGGAGACATATAACCACTGCATACAAGTTGAAAAGTGAATATTAGTAATTGTTTGTTTTATCTGTATCCCCACATCGGTATTAAATCTATAATTTAAGAGTTTGTACAATACTTACTAAGTGCCAGCAATCCTACTTGCATTTGCTTGTGACTCATTTTCTCCAAACATTCTTGCCATTCCAAAATCTGATATTTTTGGATTCATATTGATGTCTAATAAGATATTACTAGGTTTCAAATCTCTATGAATTATCTTTAATCGAGAGTATTGATGAAGATAGATGAGCCCCTAAGCAATTCCTTCAACAATTTGAACACGAGTTCCCCAATTTAATACCTTACGTTTTTCTGAATCTGTTTCATATGGATAAGTTAAACAAGTTAGTGAGGCACATGCAAAGAATTAATAACCAAAATACTAAAGAAAAAAAGAATTACAAAAGGATCAAAATTACAAACCTAAAAGAAAGAAGTCCAAACTTTTATTCGGCATATATTCATATACTAGCATCTTTTCATCTTGTTCGATGCAACAACCCAAAAGTTTAACAAGATTCTTATGCTGGAGCTTGGCTATGAGCATTGCTTCATTTTTTAGCTCCTCCCAACCTTGTCTAGATCTTTTTGAAAGCCTTTTTATGGCTACCTCATCTCCTTTAAGTAATGTTCCCTAGAAATTTTTAAACATGGAAAACACATATAACGACAAAAAAAATATAAGTTATATTGACCAAAAACCCATCAGCTAGGATACCCCATTTTTACATAGGAGATATTGCATTCTTAAAAATTGTAAGCTTTCTTTCCTACTCAAAACCAACTTATAAGGAGGAGAGTCATGTTTCATTTAAAGTTGTTATCAAATAAAATTTAAGTAATATGAAATATATACCATTTTCAGCAATAAATTGCCGCATTTGTTTAATTGTGATAATTAGACTTGGCAGTGTATTTACCTTGTACATAGATTCCTTATCAAACCATTGCATTTAGGATCATTTAACCATACCTTGTAAACAGGCCCAAAGCCACCCTCTCCTAGTTTATTTGTAGCTGAGAAATTATCAGTTGCAATAGAAACGCTTACTAAACTGAATAATGGCATTTGAACTTCTCTTTTCCTATCATCTCCATGCTTGGAATTATCAGCCTTTTGGGTCATGCCCAAATCTAACAGTAATAGATCCTCCCCTGACTGGTGGACAACACCCTTCTTTCTCTTTCTCCTCACTAGATAACATACAAGGCCGAACATAATCACTGCCACAGATGCGGTCGGGGTGGTAATTTTCCATAATAGGTTATTTGTTGCAGTTTCATCCCATGATTTGGGTTCTGTTTCAAAAAAAAAAAAGAGCCAATTATAGAAGAAGATAATAGCCATCACACAGTATTACTTGGTTTTACTTGAAAATCCATCCCATAAAGAGAAAAGATCCTTTATTTTTAATGAACTTTTGGATAAAATTGAATTTCATAACCCAAAACAGAAGAACCTCAATAGTAGTCATCAAATGACAAGTTCTCGTATTTTTCTGACCTTTTGTGAAGTCCGGAGGAGCAAGTTTCAGATAGAAATCCGCTGGACGTATATAAAATTTGAAAGTTGTTTCAGATTTAGAAAAGGACCATCCCATACCAGGCATCGATGTTCTTCATCGTAAGCATAACCGCTACAAGAGCAGTTGCTCAGGCATGCTGATCTGCAATCTGAAGCCTTGCCAACTTGCAACCGCAGCGGATTTCTGGGCAGAATAACTTTAGAAATAGGAAGAAACCAATCCTCCTGACCATTACTAAAATTGCTGCACTGTAAAGCAGTTTCTCTCTCACATCCATTCACCCATTGTTTGAATCCTGGCAAGCACTCACACGTAATATCTGCGGTTTCATTACATATGCTGAAAGCACTGCAGGGAGGAAAAGCCGCACACTTAGATAAGTACTTCGAATCCCACGACTGTTCAACTTGCTTCCATGTCCACAGCACAAGGTTCCCGCTTGCATCCAAAATCACCCATGCGGTTATATTAGAGTAGTTACCACGCCATGTAACATACTCCCCATCGATCACGAATATAGCAGCTAGGTCACCGACCAGTGGACTACTCCAGTATGATTCCGACCCCTCCATTAAGATTAGTTCTTTCTGAGAACCCAGATGCAGAGAGAAAGGACCAGGACTAGGATCTGAATCACTTTTGAAAGATATTAATGACCATCCTGTCTTAGCATCCTTAAGCTTCATTCCGGGCAAGAGAACATCAGTAGGATGGTCGAAGCTTTGCCACCAAACATCAGCCGCCTGGTTTGTCAGTATAAGATTACCTGTATCTAATATCCTGGCATAGGAGTCGTTGGCGGCTGGAATGTTACTCACGTTGACCGACGATCTGCCATCGGATGCTACAAGATTGCCATCCGGGCTGAAAGTAAGAACTGCGGACGCTGAGAGCGGATGCTCCCTATTTGCAACCCAAATTATATAATTGGCAGGGATTTTCATGGAGACACATAAGTAATATGTTTGAGTTTCAAAAGCTATGAAGCTCAGTACGAACCTGCCCCCGGCAGATGCAACGAGGTCCGAGGTGTTTAGGGATTGGCCTGTTCTGATACTACCGTTCGTGTTCCCATCGGTAAGCTGCAGACCAAGGAAGAGTAAATGTAGCCGGTAAGCAATAAGAGGAGAGATTCTACGGCTCATCTTCATTTCAGCCAGCTATACTGCTAAGATAACTATTATCTAATATCCTACTATTTCCAGTTGAAGTGTTCGTCAGCATGTGCAACGATCTGCCATTGGCCATAACAAGGTTGCCATTCGGGTTGGGATAAGAACAGCGGAAGGTGAGGGTGTAGAGTTCCACCGGGCTGCACTTTGTCCAAGCTTACCCTATAGCTGTGGTAGCTTTTGAACTTTCTTGTCAATTTCGTCTCCTCTCAAATGTAGGCACATATTGTTTCCGCTTTCCAGTCAATTATTCACAGCTCCTCCCGGAATGAGACGTCAATTATCCTTGTCAATGACAAAAATGAGACGCTACCTATTATTTCTCCCCTTATTGGCCGGCCCTCCAAAAGGTAGACGGCAAAAAAATCCTTCCGTTATTTGTTTCAAGCGAAAGACTTTGTGGGAAACAACTTCCTCGCAAGCCTGTTTTCTTATTGGATTCTAGAAAGTGTTATGCTTTGATTGTTCTCGAGTTTGAATTCTTTGCCAAGATCGATGGAAATCTGTTACAATGGTTAATAGTCATGTGTGACATGGTCGAAGTCCAATGGTTAATAGTCAAGTATGACATGGTTTCATTTTGTGAGAGTTCCAATGTTCAATAATGAAGTTGTTGGACACGTAGACTAGGCTGTAAGTCTTTAATTTGTTGTCTTGCAATCATAAAATTTTAAAATGCAAAAGAGAGTTTTATTATGAGAGACTTATAAATTATAAATTGTCCTTTTTTATTTCATCTAGCGTCGTAATGGGTGAAAGAAAAAGATACAAACGGTGGTTAGATTGGGACATGTGTTTGCAACCATTAAGACTTGTCACCTTATCTGTTAACATGAAGATTCACCAATTGTTTTACCTTATTAAGTCCGAAAATTAGGAAAAAATTATTATAATTATTATGCATATTTTTTGCTTTCATTATTAGATCAATTATGTAGTCTCTAAATATAGACCAAACATTGTATAAAATATTTACAGCAATACAGAATTTTTTGACTCACTCGAAGGCTTTTTCCTTTTATATTCATTTTTTCTTACACGGTATCAGTGCCATTCCTTCCTCTAACCTCAATTTCGCTTCCGCATCTTTATTCCCAAGCCATCCCTTTTGAGTTTTGATGAATTTTTCTTGCTGTCCTGTCCTGTTCTTGCTGCCTTGCTGCCTTGCTGCCTTGCTGCCTTGCTGCCTTGCTGGCTTTTATTGGATCCTTGAAAGTGTTATGCTTTGATTCTCCTCGAGCAGATTTCTCACCAGAAAAAGGACAAATCCAATGACTTGTCCTCAGAAGATGAAGCATTTTCACTTTCACTCAATAGGCGGTCTAATCGCTCTGCAATAGAAGGTGGAACCCTGAGTATGAACTGCTCGTCCATTACTAGAAAAAACAAAATAAAATAAATCAAACATCAAATTAATTATCCAAAATTAACGAAAACCTCAAATTTCCACAAAGTTCCAGAGCATCATTTACCCCCAAAAGAAAAACTTTAGCTTTAGCTAAAAAATTGTAAGCAATAATTGCAACAGATGAAAAGAGACTAACATTAAACAAATATTATCCTTTTTAATCAGAATCACTTTCAAAAGTAAACCTCAATTCCTTTTGCACTGTGCTATAGGCGAGAAGTTAAAAGGAAAATGCGAATTGACTTATTCCTTTAGCACCCAAATCAATCCATTTCCCCAGTAAAACCCCATGTAATTGGAATCCATAGAAGGAGAAAAACTTGACAAGCGATCCAGAAAAGTCCCCCGAAAACCCGGATGAAAACCTTAAAACGAAAAAAAAAAAAAAAAAGAGGGTGGGGAATAAAGAATCCCCGATGGCGGTAAAAGTCCCAATCCAAGAAAGAAAATCCACATAAATCGACATGAATACATACATAATCAACAGGTACCTTCAAGGCCTGGCTTGAGCTTCCAACAGGACTTCGAGGGATGAAAGAGGTGATAAAGGAATCGGCCCAGGCTCTACACACTTGGAGACAGTTTGATAAATACACGGCCACGCTGGTAAATACTTACATATATCCGTGTGTGTGTGTATCTACTTACATACTTACATATATATACATGTATTAATATAATTATTATGGGTATATTTTAAACGTTCTCCAAGATAAACTTTCTAAAGTCGTTATTTATATTTTTAAAAACCGGTTAATGAGAGGTAAATAATGATCATGTAAACAAGATATTAGATTAGAATATTTATAATGTAAAGCAATTACAATTTTTAACTCTTCTTAATTTGAGGTGAGATTATCAATGATGGAGAAATGAGATGATATTTTAAAAATCCAGTTTATGTTATATCTAAATTTCGGTTCTGACGTCATATTAAAATTAGTTCAACTTATTCTTTTTTCTTTTTTAGCAAGGAATTTATGTTTCTGGAACCTTACCATTTTAGGAGTAAATATCTCGGTAATTCCAACTAAGCTACTAGATATCAAAAAATATTATGAATGATGTTGTGGAAGGCATATTGTATTGAAAAAGTTCAAACGAATTATTGTTTCGAAGGAGATTAAATGGCATCTCGTGCACAAAAGTTGATGGGACACGTCCAAATAGAAGGCCTCAACCTCAGGTGGCTTTGGAGACGAGTAAAGAACGTGAACTTTTAGAAACACCTAAACGACATGTAAGTTTACAAAGGTCTAAAAATGTCCTTTAAATGGGAATTAAATGACATGTTAGGTTAGAAGGCCCAAAAGACACATATTTTTAAAATTCAAACAGAAAAAGGAAGGGAAAGAAAGCAAAAACACAACAAGTGGTTTTTTAAAAGCATCACCTTGTAGCATGGATTAACTCATAGTGGTGTTCTAGCATGAATCAATCACATGTTGTTTTAGCAATGCATAATTATATATATACACTCACACACACACATATATATGTATATATATACTTCAAGAAAACTTACAATTATAAAAGATAAATGCAAACAAAATGACCTAAAAGGAACCTTGTTTAGGGGATGCCTAATTGTTTTTGTTATTGAAGTGCCTAAAGGCAAATTGTATTGAAAAAGTTTAAACAAGTTGTCGTTCTGAAAGGGTTTAAATGCCATGTTTAAGAAAGGCCATAGTCAGGTATCCAATTAGGGGGTTATCAACCTCAGGCAGTTTTGCCAGGTGTAAAGGAGAAGATGTTTTAGAAATGCCTAAACGGGCATGTAGTTTTATAAATAACTAAATGAAATGTCTTTTAAATGCCAATTGCAAGACATGTTGGATTATAAGACCTCAATGACACGTGTTTTTTTTAAATTTAAACAGAAAAAAAAAAAAAAAGAAAGGGGAAAGAAAGCAAGTGCCACAACTGATTTTTTCTAAGCGTTAACCAAAAGTTGATTTGACATAAACTAAATCACATGTTGTTTCAGCAATGCATAAAAATGAATACGCATGCGCTTCATGCAAACTTCGAACTGTAAAACGTAAATGCAAACCAAATGACTTAAAAGAAGCATAGTTGAGGAAAGGCCAAATTAACTCTTTGTTTTTCAAGGGCCAAAAGGCTAATTGTACTGAAAATGCTCAAACGAGTTGTTGTGAAGGGGTTTTAATGCCATCTCGAGTGAGAAAGGTTGTAGTGCCACATCAGACTTGAGGGGCCTAAACCTCAAGTATTTTTGGACACGAATAAAGGACAATAGCTAAGTTCATATTAAAATGTTAGCACTTCTACGCATGTGACAGCCCAAAAGAGAAATTGAGTATAAAGTCTTTTCGATACACAGGGCAAAGGGGCATATTAAAAAATATATGGGGTACCCTTGATTAATATTATTTTTAATATCTTTTATTTCATATGAGAAACATGTCAGCCTTATTACAAGTGGTTTTAAGGAGGGAAATTGTAGGCATGTCTTTCTAATATCTGAGTTTGAATTCAATTATAGACATCTTTTCACTTATAAACAAAAATAAATAAAATCCTTGTGAAAAGTCTTTCTCCACACTATGGGTAAATAGATGCATTTGTAAACGTCATATGTTTGAAATTAATGTTGTCCTAATATCCCTTTTTAACTTGAAAGACATCACAATCATCAAAGTTGATCTTAAAGTGAAAAATTATATTTCTAATCTAATAATATTAAAGCTCAAGTTTAAGTGAACATTCCTTTGCTTATAATAATAAATAAATAAATAATTTTGTTAAGAGTGTTTTCCTAAACTTGGGAGGAATGGATGTATTGAAAATGATGTGTCCTATTATTAGAAGGTCTAAAGACTAAATTTAAAAACTAACTCAAGAGCTAGAGGAACACTTTTTTCATTTAAATTTTGCCACAAGGGTATACTTCAGATAGGCTTTTATCCTACACACAAGCTTTAATACACCAAGCAACATTAGGCTCAAAAATTGCACAAAGTAAAGCAAATTTAACTTAGACTCTGATATCATGCTAAAAAGTCTAAAGACCTAACCTAGAAGTTAGCTTAAAAGATAAAGATTCCTTCTTTTATTTAACCTGTGCTTCACAAATCCTTTCTTTTACTATGAGACTTTTGGCCTACATGTATTTCCCACAGCAAGCAACATTGGGTTCAAGGGGGACTTCCTTGGCTCACTCAATGTAGGCTCTAATATCATCGTAGAAGGCCCAAAGATTCAACCTAAAAGCTAGTTCAATAGCTAGAGAGGTATTTCTTTTATTTAAACTTTATTACAACGAATCATATATTCAATATGGGACTTTTGACCTACACACACTCACATTATTTAAAAAAAAATTTTAGTAGTCTTCTTAACATAAAAAACCTATACAACCCACTACAAGTTATTAAGCATGGATCTTTCAAACAATATCAAAACTATAACACTAGATTATACAACTATAGCCCTAACAATCCAATGCACAACTAATTCTATTAAGTAGATTTTGAAATAAAATTGGAAAGGAAGTGTGAATTAAGTTACAAATCATAAGTATAGAAAATCACTCAACTTAATGCTATCGGCCTTCCATATTTGAAATTGTTGTTGAATTCACAGAACAAATTTCTTCCTTCTTCTTCTGAGTTAGGTTTGCCTTTACCATACTTCTCACATTCAAGAAAGCAGGCTCCTTGGGATAAGGTATAGTGACATTTTCATTGTTAAGCATGGTAACAATGTTAGACATGGTCGGTCTATCTTTTGCATTTTCTTGAACACAAAGGAGAGCTACATTAACATATCTCAATACCATTTTCATGGAGGATATATCATCAAGTATTGGATCCAACCAGTCTACTCCTTTGTCACTTGTCCATAACTCCTATGCTTTAAAATTAAAAAAAAAAAAAAGAACATGGAAAATTAACAGGTGTTTGAAATATTGTTAAGGATTAAGCATTTTTTCAACTTTTTATTAGTGAGTAATTGAAAACAACCTCTTCCAATTTGTCAACAAAAATAGAAATTTGTCAGCACACCTTGGCTCAATTTGAGCTAAGGCAACCTAGGACCAAAGATGTCCCAAGTTCAAGACACATAACTCCCCCAACCCACTTTGTTTATCAAATAAATAAATAAATAAATAAATATATATATATATATATATATAGAGAGAGAGAGAGAGAAGGTACTTACATATCCAATAAGATGCAAATAGTTAGTTTGGTAAAGACTTGTGCTTTTTCTGCCACTTATGATCTCTAATAACAGGATGCCAAAGCTATAAACATCAGATTTGATGGAAAAAAGGCCATTCAAAGCATATTCAGGAGACATATAACCGCTGCATACAAATTAAAAAGAGAACATTTATAATTGTTACTTTCATTTGCATCTTGACATTGGTATTAAATTTATAATTTTAAGAGTTTGTATAATACTTACTAAGTGCCAGCAATCCTACTTGCATTTCCTTGTGATTCATGTTCTCCAAACATTCTTGCCATTCCAAAATCTGATATTTTTGGATTCATGTTGATGTCTAATAAGATATTACTAGGCTTCAAATCTTTATGAATTATCCTTAAGCTAGAGTATTGATGAAGATACAAGAGCCCCTGAGCAATTCCTTAAACAATTTGAACACGAGTTTCCTAATTTAATATCTTACACTTTTCTGAATCTATTTCATATAGATAAGTTAAAGGAGTTAGTGAGGCACATGCAAAGAATTAAAAACCAAAATAATAAAGAAAAAAATGAATTACAAAAGGATCAAAATTACAAACCAAAAAGGAAGAAGTCCAAACTTTTATTTGGCATATATTCATATACTAGCATCTTTTCATCTTGTTCGATGCAGCAGCCTAAAAGTTTAACAAGATTCTTGTGTTGGAGCTTGGCTATGAGCATTGCTTCATTTTTTAGCTCCTTCCAACCTTGTCCAAATGTATTTGAAAGCCTTTTTATAGCCACCTCATCTCCCTTTAGTAATGTTCCCTAGAATTTTTTTAATTATGGAAAACACATATAACAAAAAAAAAAACATATAAGTTATATTGACCAAAAACCCATCAGCTAGGATTAACACCTAATCTTCTCCATTTTTACATAGGAAACAAGGCATTCCTAAACATTGTAGGCTGTCTTTCCTCCTCAAAACCAACCTATAAAGAGGAGGGTCCTTTTTTATTTAAATATGTTATCAAATAAAATTTAAGTGTCGTGAGATATATACCTTTTCCACAACAAATTGCTGCATGTACTTTATTGTGCTAATAAGAATTGGCCGTGTATTTACCTTATACATACATCCTTATCAAACCATTGCGTTTAGAGTATGGAACCATACCTTATAAACAGGCCCAAAGCCACCCTCTCCCAACTTATTTGCAGCTAAGAAATTATCAGTTGTGGCACAAACACTAGCAAAGCTGAATAATGGCAATTGAACTTCCCTTTTCCGACCATCTCTAGGCTTTGAATTATCAGCCTTTTGGGTCATGCCCAAGTCTAACAGCAACAGATCCTCCCCTGGATGGTGAATAAACAGGTTTAGTGATATAAATTTAGAATGCTAAAATAACTTTGTGCCTTACTCTTTACCCACCCTTCCTTCTTAGCTTTCTCCTCACTTGATAACATGCAAGACCGAATATAATCATTGCTATAAATGCGGCGGGGGCGGCAATTTCCCATGATTCGATATTTCCTCTAACCTTTATTTTCTCAAATATGGGATTTGTTACAGTTCCATCCCGGGATTTGGGTTCTGTTTCAAAAAAAAAAAAAAAAAAAGGAGCCAATTAGAGAAAAAGATAATAGGCATCATACACTATCACTTGGTTTTACTTGAAAACCCTTCCTATAAAGAGAAAAGATCCTTTATTCTTAATTAACTTTTGGATAAAATTGAATTTCATAACCCAAAAAAGAACAACCTCAATAGTAGTCATCAAATGACAAGTTCTTGTATTTTTCTGACCTTTCGTGAAGTCCGGAGGAGCAAGTTTCAGATAGAAATCCGCTTGACGTATGTAATCATTTGAGAGTAGTTTCATATTTAGAAAAGGACCATCCCATATCAGGCAGCGATGTTCTTGATCGTAAGCATAACCGGTACAAGAGCAGTTGCTCAAGCACGCTGATCTGCAATCTGAAGCCTTGCCAACGTGCAACCGCAGCGGATTTCCGGGCAGAATAACTCTAGAAATGCGAAGAAACCAATTCTCCTGACCATTACTAAAATTGCTGCACTGTAAAGCGGTTTTTCTCTCACATTCATTCACCCCTCGTTTGAATCCTGGCAAGCAGTCACACGCAAAATCTGCGGTTTCATTACATATGCTGAAAGCACCGCAGGGAGGAAAAGCCGCACACTTAGATAAGTATTTCGAATCCCACAACTGTTCGCCTTGCTTCCATGTCCGCAGTACAAGGTTCCCGCTTACATCCAACTTCACATCTGCGGTTATATTAGAGTAGTTACCACGCCATGTAACATACTCCCCATCGATCACGAATATAGCAGCTAGGTCACCGACCAGTGGGCTACCCCAGTATGTTTCCGACCCCTCCATTAAGATTAATTCTTTCCGAGAACCCAGATGCAGAGAGAAAGCACCAGGATTAGGATCTATATCACTTTTGAAAGAGACTAATGACCATCCTGTCTCAGCATCTTTAAGCTTCATTCCGGGCAAGAGAACATCAGTAGGATGGTCGAAGCTTTGCGACAAAACATCAGACGCCATGTTTGTCAGTATAAGATTACCTGTACTAATATCCTGGCATAGGAGTCGTTGGTGGCTGGAATGTTAGTCAGCTTGACCGATGATCTGCCATCGGATGCTACAAGATTGCCATCTGGGCTGAAAGTAAAAACTGCGGAAGCTGAGAGCGGATGCTCCCTATTTGCAACCCAAATCAGTTCATAGGAAGGGATTTTCATGTAGACACATAAGTAATATGTTTGCACTTCTACAGCTATGAACCTCAGTACGAACCTTTCCCCGGCAGGTGCAAGGAGGTCCGAGGTGTTTAGGGATTGGCCTCTTCTGATACTCCCGTTGGTGTTACCATCTGTGAACTGCAGACCAAGCCAGAGTAAATGTAGCAGGGAAGCAATAAGCGGAGAGATCCTACAGCTCATCTTCGTTTCAGCCAGCTATACTGTAAGATAACTATTATCTAATATCCTACCATTTCCAGTTGAAGTGTTCGTCAGCATGTGCAACGATCTGCCATCGGCCGTAACAAGATTGCCATTCGGGTTGAGATTAGAACAGCGGAAGGTGAGGGTGTAGAGTTCCACCAGGCTGCACTTTCTCCAAGCTTATCCTATATGTGTGGTAGCTTTTGAACTTTCTTGTCAATTTCGTTTCCTCTCAAATGTAGGCACGTATTGTTTCCGCTTTCCAGTCCATTATTCACAGCTTCTCCGTGAAATGAGACTTCAATCATCCTTGTCAAAGACAAATATGAGACGCTACCCTTATTGGCCCTTCGAAAGCTAGACGGCAAAAAAATCCTTCCGTTATTTGTTTCAAGCCAAAGAAACTTTCTTCAAGCTAACGCATCCATGAGAAACTACTCCAAGTCCATTTACATGAAGGACTCGCTCAGGGTTTGGCGAAAAGGAACTTTTTTCGTGTACGTGCAGTAGGGTTTTCGTGTCCCGGGTATATGATATCAGAATTGTCATGCTTACTTGCATCTGCTGATATTTGGTCATTTGATTATTTGAAGGATCTGATGCAATAATAATAGTAGTAGAAGAGTTGCCCGTCAACTCTGGTAAGTCGAAGGAAAAACAGAGGAAATACCCGTGATGACACGGTGTGTTGATGTCGTACCTAACGGAGGGTTGGTAGGTTATTGCCATATCCAAAGCTGGGAATTGTGTTTCATGGGGGACCACTTGTCCGTAATAAATTCGGATCTGTGGGAATCGGAAGAATCGAAGAAAACTTCGAACATAAGTACAACTTTCTCCTTCTTACTGACGTTATAAGGACACTCCACATATTAGATATGTCAACCTTACGTGTCAAAGAGCTAGCCAACTAGCTGAACGTTTTCAGAAGATTAACGAAGTGAAGGCACTCCTACCAGACACCTAGCACACATGTGGATTGTTAATCTGTCACTCATCCATCCATATCAGCTCAGCAAGCACCTGATAGAGTTCAATATAGTAGCTTTGCTCACTGCAAGACATGTCTAGGGAAGTTGCGGAAACATTTTACAGATTAAACAAAAGAATGGCTGGAGGCAGCCATCTCTACTAGATAGAAAGAGCAACGAGAGTGAGAAACATCCTCAGGCTCAATATTCTATGACACTTCAAAACATTTACAGCTTGTCTTTATATATAATTACAGAGAAACTAAAAGGCGTGCAAGGGAAATATAAAGCCTCTATGAAAGACTCAATAAAAGGAACTCCATTTGGGCCCAAGCCTATGGATTTCACAACATCAACTTACGCTCCAGTACTCCCTCTCATTCTCAAGGTTAAGGATTTGTGTAAATACAAAACCCCAAGCTTGTCTAGTAAGCGTTGATGTTGTCTACTAAAGAGAGCTTTTGTCAACAAGTTAGCATGTTGTTTTGTAGTAGAAATGTGATGTGCATATCTAAAGCCTAGAAAGTGTTACGCTTTGATTCTTCTCGATTTTGAATTCTTTGCCAGAACGGTGGAAATCTGTTACAATGGTTAATAGTCAAGTATGACATGTTCGAAGTCCAATGGTTAATTGTCAAGTATGATATGGTTTTATTTTGTGAGAGTTCCAATGATCAATAGTGAAGTTGTTGGACACGTAGACTAGGCTGTAAGTCTGTAATTTGTTGGCTTGCAATCATAACATTCTAAAATCCAAAAGAGAGTTTTATTATGAGAGGTTTATAAATTATCAATTATCCTTTTTATTTCATCTAGCGTCATAATAAGTGAAAGAAAAAGATGCAAACCGTAGTTAGATTGGAACATGTCTTTGGAACCATAAGACTTGTCACCCTATCCATAACCCATGGATGCTCCAAATTGGTACCAAGCTAGTTGGTGGCGTTATGGCAGAACATAGGAGCGACTGATAGGAAGCAACTTAGAAGACTAAGGAAATCAGTTGACAAAATCGGGCTCATGTTTGTAGCTCTTAATGATAAAGAAGCAGCAAGCAAAGAATAGAAAGATGAGTAAATAAACATAAGATAACACTGCGCTTTGAAGGCTTTGTGTATTATTAGGGACATGATTGTTGCATGGGTATCTTTACCCTTATATACTACAATTGTAAAGAGATATAAGATGTTGTAATTAATCAGGGTTCAAAGAGGATAAGATGCATTAATGAGTGTTTTTTGAAAGTAACATCTTCATAGCATCTTATGACACCTATTGCACACATTATTGCCTAGTAGTGTGGTTAAATTTAAGCTTGAGTGTTCTGATGGTTATCAATCTTAGAAACGTCATTGGAGCTTGTAGTGATCAATCATTTAGTTATTAAGCTGTGTTGGCTTACACAGATTCCAATATTGGCTTTTACCCTATACATAAGTCCACACACATTGAGCAACATTGGACTCAAAGTTATAAAGGGTGGAGCATATTTGACCTAGACTCCAATATCATGCTAAAAGGTTCAAAAACTTAACCCAAAAGCAAGCTCTAGGATTGAAGGATCTTCTTTTTATTTAAACTTTGCTTCAAGGAAATTTTTTCTTAATGTAAGAGTTTCGACTTGCACACATTATTTAAATTTTGTTTTAGTATTGTTCTTAACATAAAAGACTCATCCACCCCCTTACAAGTTATTAGGTATGGATCTTTCGAACATAAAAGACTCATCCACCCCCTTTGCCACTTGTCCATAACCCCCATGCTTTTAGATTTAAAAAAAGAAATACAACAGAAAATTAAAAGGTGTTACAAATATTGTTAATGATTAAGCATTTTTTCAACTCCCACTCCCCCCCCCTACTAAAACACAAAAACACTTTGTCTATCAAAAATGAATAAATAAATAAATATTACATATATATATATGTATGTATATATGGTACTTACATATCTAATAAGATGCAAGTAGTTAGTCTAGCAAAGGCTTAAGCTTCTTTTGCCATTTACAATCTCCAATAACAAGAAGCCAAAGCCACATACATAAGATTTGATGAAAACAAAGACCATTCAAAGCATATTCAAGAGACATATAACCGCTACATGTAAGTTAAAAAGAGAATATTAATAATTTTTTTGTTTTATTTGTATCTCAACATTAGTATTAAATTTATAACTTAAGAATTTGTACAATACTTACTAAGTGCCAACAATCCTACTTGAATTTACTTGTGATCTGTTCTCTTTAAATATTCTTGCCATTCCAAATTCAATATTTTCAAATTCATATTAATGTCTAATAAGATATTATTAGGCTTCAAATCTCTATGAATTATCCTTAATCAAGAGTATTGATGAATATGTGTGAGCACTTGAGCAATTCTTTCAACAATTTGAAAACAACTTTCCTAATTTAATATCTCATTTTTTTCTAAATCAGTTTCATATAGAAAAGTTAAAGGAGTTGGCGAGGCACATGCAAAGAATTAAAAACCAAAATACTAAAGAAAAAAGGAATTACAAAAGGATCAAAATTACAAACTAAAAAGAAAGAAGTCCAAACTTTTATTTGGCATATATTCATATACTAGCATCTTTTCATCATCTTCGATGTAGCAACCCAAAAGTTCAACAAGATTCTTGTGTTAAGCCTTAGCGGTGAGTATTGCTTCATTTTTTGGCTCCTCCCAACCCTACTTAGATCTTTTTGAAAGCCTTTTTGTAGCCACCTCATCTCCTTTTAGAAATGTTCCCTAGAATTTTTTAATCATGAAAAAACACATATAACAACCAAAAACCAATCGGCTATGATAAACCATTTTTACATAGAAAATAGCCTTCCTAAAAATTGTATGCCATCTTTCCTCCTCAAAACCAACTTATAAAGAGGAGGGTAATTTTTTATTTAAAGATGTTATCAAATAAAATTTAAGTAGCATGAAATATATGCCATTTTCAACAATGAATTGCTGTATTTGTTTAATTGTGATAATTAGAATTGACAGTGTTTACCTTGTACATAAATTCCTTATCAAACCATTGCATTAGGGTCATTGAACCATACCCTGTAAACAGGCCCAAAGCCACCCTCTCCCTGCTTATTTGCAGCTGAGAAATTATCAGTTGCAACAGAAACGCTAGCAAAGCTAAATAATGGCATTTGAACTTCTCTTTGTCCCGCCATCTGCATGCTTGGAATTATCAGCCTTTTGGGTCATGCCCAAATCTAACAGTAACAGATCCTCCCGACTGGTGAACAACACCCTTCTTTATCTTTCTCCTCACAAGACAACATACAAGACCGAACAGAATCACTGCCATAGATGCGGTCGGGGTCGTAATTTTCCATAATAGGTTATTTCCTCTAACCTCTATTTCTTATATCCTGGATTTGTTACAGTTCCATCCCGAGATTTGCATTTTGTTTCCAACTTTATTATTAAAAAAAAAAGAGGAGCCAATTAGAGAAAAAGATAATAGGCATCATACAGTATTCCTTGGTTTTACTTGAAAATCCCTCCTTTAAAGAGAAAAGATCTTTTATTCTTAATTAACTTTTGGATAAAATTGAATTTCATAACCCAAAAAGAAGAATCTCAATAGTAGTCATCAAATGACGAGTCCTCGTACTTTTCTGACCTTTTGTGAAGTCCGGAGGAGCAAGTTTCAGATAGAAATTGCTTGACATATATAATGAGTTGAGGGTAGTTTCAGATTTAGAAAAGGACCATCCCATACCAGGCATTGATGTTCTTGATCGTAAGCATAACAGGCACAAAAGCAGTTGCTCAAGCGTGCTGATCTGCAATCTGAAGCCTTGCCAACGTGTAACCGCAGCGGGTTCTGGGCGGAGTAACTTTAGAAATGCGAAGAAACCAATCCTCCTGACCATTACTAAAATTGCTGCACTGTAAAGCTGTTTTTCTCTCACATTCATTCACCCCTCCTTTGAATCCTGGCAAGCAGTCACACCTAGAATCTGCGGTTTCATTACATATGCTGAAAGCACCGCAGGGAAGAAAAGCCGCACACCTAGATAAGTATTTCGAATCCCACAACTGTTCGCCTTGCTTCCATGTCCACAGTACTAGGTTCCCGCCTATATCCAACGTCACATCTGCGATTATAGAGTAGTTACCACGCCATGTAACGTACCCCCGTCGATCACGAATATAGCAGCTAGGTCACCGACGAGTGGGCTACTCCAGTATGTTTCCGACCCCTCCATTAGGATTAGCTCTTTTCGAGAACCCAGATGCAGAGAGAAAGCACCAGGACTAGGATCTGTATCACTTTTGAAAGAGACTAACGACCATCCTGTCTCAGCATCTTTAAGCTTCATTCCGGGCAAGAGAAGATGAGTAGGATAGTCGAAGCTTTGCCTCAAAACATCAGACGCCATGTTTGTCAGAATAAGATTACCTGTATCTAATATCCTGGCATAGGAGTCGGTGGTGGCTGGAATTTTAGTCACTTTGACCGACGATCTGCCATCGGATGCTACAAGATTGCCATCCGGGCTGAAAGTAAGAACTACGGAATGTGTGAGCGGATGCTCCCTATTTGCAACCCAAATTAGATCATAGAAAGGGATTTGCATGTAGACACATAAGTGATATGTTTGCGCTTCTTCAGCTTGGAAACTATGTACGAACCTGCCCCCGGCAGATGCAATGAGGTCCGAGGTGTCTAGGGATTGGCCTCTTCTGATACTACCGTTGGTGTTACCATCGGTGATCTGCAAACCAAGGCAGAATAAAGAAAGGAGGGAAGCGACAAGACGCGAGATTCCACGGCTCATCTTCGTTTCTGTCAGCTTCACTTCCTCATGAGCCTTTCTATTTTATCGCCAGGATTGTTTCCGCTTCCGGGTCAACCATTCACTGCCCATATCACCGAAATCAGACGCTACTTGTTATTCCAAAGCTTGACAACGAAACGCACCCACCCCGTTTTGTTCCAAGCGAAGGTGACAACACTCATGAGCTTTCCAATGAAGACCTCATGAAAGGAGACGTCAATCCTGACTATAAAATTGTTTATCGATCTTGAAGTTCTTCAATAAATGGTTCACATTCTTTAGTGTTTTCGAATTAGATCATTTTGTAATTTTTTAAATCAATTTATAAATGTAAATAATACGAAATCTAGTGACTAGTCCGAAATGTTTTTCTCTTTAAAAACTAAATTGATTTTAGGAGAAGCGAACCATCATGAAAAATCTATAAAGATTCAGTAATCTCTCTTTCTCTCTCTATGTACTGACATGGAGAAAAAAGAGGTACCCCTTGACGGAAGGCATCTTGATATGGACTCGAAACTTAATCAAGAGTTCTAACAATTAAGGAACAAGTGATGTTGCTTGTTATGCCAACTTGTTAGGCTTTGAAGTGCATATTAATAGGCCCACATGTATTCTTCATATATGGTAGGAATATTTTAGAGGTTATTCTTTTCATAGTAATAGGTAATTTTAATGATATATTGTTAGGATTCCTAACAGTATTTGGCTAAGATTCCTTTTGATGTTAGTTTAAAAATGAAAGACTATGGGAAAACTTAACAGGACAAAATAAGGGATAAAAAATAGGATTATGCCTCATAAGAGCAATAGCTTACGTCCCATGAGAGCAACAACTAAAGAACACTATTTTGTGTAGCAACCACTAGTTAAGAGAGAATTCAATATGTGAATACTAAAGACTATGGGAAAACTTAAAGGGACAAAATAGGGGATAAAAAATAAGATTACGCCTCATAAGAGCAATAGCTTACACCTCATGAGAGCAACAACCAAAGAACACTATTTTGTGTAGCAACCACTAGTTAAGAGAGAATTCAATATGTGAATACTAAAGACACAATTTAATGCAAGAGTTGTTATAAGCACTAAGAACAATTGTGTGAGAACTATAAATCTTATAATCAGCACCTTTGTATTTTCTTAAAACAAAAAAACAAAAAGGAGGAAAATTTGCTAGTAGTTGTTCCACTTATAGGAGATTTAGGACATTTTATTAATCTACACCTCTATAAATCTTATGTCTCTCGTATATTTATAGTTTGATTTATGCATCTATGTTTGTGTGATGAGTTATTTCTACAACACAATTTGTCTTGCCTTTTGTGTGTCATGTTCACGCTCCTATTTGTGACTGTAATAATAGTTCTTAGCATTGCGGTGATACAACACTTTCTTTACATATATAAATATGTGAGTTTATTTAAGATACAACTCTTTTAACATTAACATAACAACAAAGATTTTCCTGGTTAGATATATCCTCATGTAATACTCTTTACCTTTATATATATCCTACCATGTCCACTCTCCGGTTTGATAAAGCCCACGTATAAACGCGACAAATCCTCCCTTGAAATGTGAACAGCACATGTTTAAGGAAGGCAGGGTGCATATGACTTTTGCACGCTGCTAACGACATCCTGTTTAGCATGTAAGAGTTCGACCAGGCTGTACTGTCTCTAAGCTTTTCCTATAACCATGTAGTAGCTTTTCCACTTTGTTGTCAATTTCATCTCCTCTCGAATGAAGGAACTTATCGGTTCCATTTTCCAGTCAATTATTCACAGCTCATCCCCGAAAGGAGATGTCAATCATCTTTGTCAAAGGCAAAAGTGAGATGCTACTTATTGGTCCTCCCCCTATTGCCACTTCAAAAGCTAAACGGCGAAAAAACCCTTCTATTATTTGTTTCAAGCGAAGGATGTCAACTTTCGCACAAGCTTTGTGGGGAACAACTTTGTCGTATGCCAGTTTCTTATTGGATCCTTGAAAGTGTTATGCTTTGGATTCTTTTCGAGTTTGAATTCTTTGCCAAGAACAGTGGAAATCTATTACATGGCCAAGTGAAGAAATCGAGGGAATCCCATGGAAGTTATTGACATGATCGAAGTCTAATGGTTAGTAGTAAAGTATGACATGGTTTTATTTTGTTTGAGTTCCAATGATCAATAGTCAAGTTGTTGGACACGTATACTAGGCTGTAAGTCTTTTGAAATCATACTATTTTGTTGGCTTGCAATCATCATATTTTGAAATCCGAAAGAGAGTTTTATTCTGAGACACATAAATTATCAATTATCCTTTTATTTCATCTGTTGTCATAAAGGTGAAAGAAAGAGAGGTAATCAGTGGTTAGATTAGGACATGTGTTTGCAACCATTGAGGCCTATCACCCTCTCCATAACTCAAGCATGCTCAAAATTGGCACCAAAGCCAATTGGTGGCATTAAGACAGAACATAAGAGGGAGGGAACTGATGGCAAGGAACTTAGAAGACTAAGGGAATCAGTTGACACAATCTAGCTCATGTTAATGGCTCTTAATGATAAAGGCAACAGCACGCAAAGTTCCCATGCAAAAGGGAAAAGTTCCTATGATCATAAGACCAGCAATCGAGGAAATTGACAAAGTGGTGTTGGTTTTGTTTCCAACTCTTTGAGGAAAAACAAGAAGCTAGGCTGATTACTTGGTCCCTAAGTACCAACCTATTAAATACCAATATTTCTTTGGTGACTTAATCAAACTTTGACAGCACAGAACTGTGAAGGGCTATCAAGGTCAATTTACTAGGCCGCTACTAAGGGCTGGTATATTATCAGGACAATAGCAAATAAGTTATTTCATAAGTTGTGTTGATGTTTAGGCTCGTAAACCCACAACATTCTCATCTGCCATTGTATGGCTAGCTTCTATGAAGCCTAGAAAATGTCTACAAAGGGATCAACTTTCAGTAATCTACTAAGCTTCCCAGTGCCTCCAACAACAAAATCAACCATGCCAACAAAAAGATTAACTCCTTTAGAAATTGTTGATAAAAGATCAAGAGAGCCCTACTTTAATTGTGATGAAAGATTTAGTTTGAACAATTATTGACATATTAGAAGCATCATCTTAAGAAAAGGACAAAGAATGAATCAACAAATATTTAGGCAAGAAGGAAAACCCGCCGACACCCAGATCCTCAAAACCTAAACACGCCGCTAGTGCCCTTCTAGCTGGAAAAATCGGCCACCGGAGCCTTCGCCGTCGTCAGCCGGTGGAGGCTCGGTGCTCTTCGAATCTCGTTGGCCCAAACCTACTCCCATCCCACCCCCTCTCTCTCTCTCTCTCTACCTTTTCCCCCACGGCCATCTCCTTTATCCTTCTTATCCCTGATTTCTTTTTCTTTTTCTTTTGTTCCAAATTGTCTTACCCCCTGTCTCTGTCTCTGTCCCCACCATCTTCCTTCCTTTCCACCTCTCTCTTCCCCTTTTTCGTTTTCTTTTCCCAATTTTTTCCCAAGCCTTCCCGCATCTCACTTTTTATAATAGTCGCTCTCTCACACACACACATGTACTAGCTTAACTTATAAACCCTACTAGTGGCCTTACGTGTCAGAAACGGTGAATGAAGGTTCCATTGCTCTTACCTTCAAACATTAGTTAGACTCTCTTAAGATCTTAGCATATGGTACAAGTTGTCAGCTGAATTTGTCTAAAACTTGTATCTACTCAAAGATAAGCCCTTAGCTCCCTTGGCTTGGGTTTAATGTCGAGTACTAGAAGTGGAAAAATGCGAACTGCATCTTCAAAATCTAAGGTGGAAATTGGAATGGCTATGCCCCAATCATGCAATGAAAGGACTCTACTAGGACTCTACTGGAACCATTAGATGTCTTGAAATCAGGTACCTCTAATACCTCTTCTTATCTAAATAATTCATATGAGGTAGTTTTTGATGAAATCGCTTCCCAAGTTGCTATAAATGATAAAGTAGACAACATAAGACAAAGTCAAAAGCAAGGAGTGATACCCAATGTGGATAGCTCACAATCTATTGTATCTATGAGTAATGTTGGAATGCCTTGGAAACAAATAGCCATGGGAATAATAAATCAAATGGCTTACCTACCCCTACTGAGAAGGGAAAGAAAATTGTTGTAAAACCCCCTTCAGAAGCAAGTAAGATAAAAGTCATTTTGCTAATTGTCTTGTGGGTTAATTTTTTGAATGCCAGTACTTCGTATTATGCAGTGAAAGGAATTGTTGAAAGTTATAGGATAAGGATAACTTACTAAAGAATACTACTACTAAGGATAACTTCTTTTTCTTTCAATTTTCTAATATTCAAAAGCTAGAAGAAGTAATGGAAATTGGAGTATGGGACATAGCTGGTAAACCTTTGTTTATTCAAAAATGGCATCCTTGTATCAGATTAAAGAAGGCTAAAATATTTGTTGTTCCCATTTGGGTTAAATTATTTTATATTCCTCATGCATTATGGAATAAGATCGGTATGATCCATGTTAGTAGTGTGTTGAGTAAACCTTTATCTATGGGCAAAGCTATTAAACAAAACCTTCGATTATCATATGAAAAAGTCTATATTCTAATGGATATTAACAGTGAGTTTCCTTAAAATTTTTATGTTGATATGAATAATAATAAGGTGTTTGAGATTACTGTGGAATATGATTGGATCTCTCCTAAATGTAAGAAATATAATTGCTTTAGTCATAAGGATTACACTATCAAGAAAAATATAATGATCCCTAAAAAAAGTGTGGGCCCTTCCCAAGTACCAATATCACAAGTAAATCAAAAAAGAGATGTTCAAGTCCCATTTACAACTATAATGAGTCAAATAAATACTCATGCAATTAAGGAAAATGGTATTGCTTAGACTATTGCTATTAAGCCTAATGTTGCATCTTCTCTCTCTTAAGGAAATAATACAAATTCTAAATTTATTCCTATTAATAGTAGGAAGAAAACTCCTAAAAAGAATAAGAATAATGGTTGTGTAATTATCTCAAAAAATAGGTTTGCTTAGCTTGCTAATGACAATCAGACCACTTAAAATGAGCTTTCAGATCTTCTTAATAACTTTGATGTGGTGGAGAAGGGTGAAAAACCTCCAGATTAATGAATATCTTATCTTGGAATGTGAGGGGCCTCAATAAATGCCTCAAACAAAGAGAAATTGTTAATTTTGTACTATCTCAAGTTCCTATGTTATCATTTTGATAAAGTATAAAGTAAAAAAGGAATGTTTTCTGGTTGGAATTACTCTCATAATTACTTACATTTCAATGTGGGAGGAATTTGGATTTTATGGAAATCATTTGAGTTACAAGTTTTAATTCAAGGAACTTCATCACAAGTTAGTCATTATTGCATAAATAAGACAGGTTTGCCACCTTTCTTTTTGTTTGCTATCTATGCAAGCAACTTGGAATCTAAACATAGAAAGTTATAGGCAAATATTGAGCTTTTCTCTTCTCAAAATATTGAAAATGTTCCATGGCTATTGGTGGGTGATTTTAATGAAATTTAGCATGTAAATGAATATATTAGTCCAAAATGTTAAATGAATAAGAGGCATGGAGGATCTAAATGGTATGATTAGGAAACTAGGATTGGTGGAACCCTCTTTTGTTGGTTCCTTTTTAACTTGGTTTAATAAAAGATCAACCCAAAATCTTAAAGCTAGCAAGTTTGATAAGCATTACTAAATGTAGAAGGGATTTTAAGATTTGATAAAGTTTCAATTGATTTCTTACCTCCTTTGGTATCAAATCATTCTCTTTCCTTAATTAAATTAGATACCACTCACAGAAGGAAAAAAAAAAAAAAACTCCTTTCAAATTCTTTAATTTTTAGACGAATAGTCTTGATTTTATGGGTACTATTAATTCTATTTGGCAATAAAAATTTAGTGGTACCAAAATGTTCAAAGTTATGAGGAAGCTAAAGGCATTAAAGGTGCAACTTAGAAAGCTTAATTTTGCTCAATTTGGTGATTTGCATTAGAAGATAAAGGTTACTAGAGAACAGTTACAGTTGGTTCAACTCAATTTGCAACTTGACCCCTTTGATATAAATATGCACTCTAAGGAAAGACTTAAAATGAAGCAACTAATTGCATTGAGTAAACATGAAGAAATCCTTTTAAAACAATAATTGAGGAATCTTTTGTAGAATAAAATCACTCACTAAGTACAAGAAGATAAATCTACTATTTTTTATGATGATACCTTGCATAAAGCTATCATTACATATTATCAAACTGTACTTAGAAGTTCTCCTACTAATAACATTTCCACTGAAAGGTACACTTCCTTATTTTATAAGAATGTGAATGAATTGTTAAATTTACCTACTTTTGAACAATGAGATGTGGTGAGAGTTATTTAGGGATTTCATGATTTCAAAGCTCGTAGTCTTAATGGTTACAACAGTCTATTTTATCGATCATGACGCAAAAGATGTAGTGCTAGATTTTTTCTCATCCAACAAATTACTGAAAGCGATTAATGCTACTTTGTTATGCCTAGTTGCAAAAACCTCCAATCCAACTTGCATGAAGGATTTTTGGCCAATTACTTGCTATAATGTTTTATATAAAGTGATCTCTAAACTATTTGCAAAAACGATAAGCCTCATTCTCTCTGTTGTAATTAGTCAAAACTAAACTACTTTTATCAAGAGTCGTCAAATCTCTAAAAATGTTATGCTCTATCAAGAATTGCTTCATAACTATCACAAAGGAGATAATGTTAAGCATGTTGCCTTTAAGATTGATCTCATGAAAGCCTATGACATGATTAAATGGGATGCAGTATTAGGTGTTCTCCAAGCTATTCATACTATTTAAAATTTGTCTGATTTGATTAGCTAATGCATTACTACTACTAGATTTTCTATGAACTTCATTGGTAAGCATGTTGGTTATTTTGAGGGCACCAATGGGTTAAGACAAGGAGATCCTTTGTCCCCTTATTTATCTGTCCTTCTCATGGAGATTCTTAATAAGATTATTATTGAGAAAACTTTTACTTCTACTTCTACTTCTACTTCTACTTTCAAATATCATTGGCATTGTAAAAAAGATAAATTCACTCACCTTTGCTTTGCTAATGACTTATTTTTATTTACACATGGGGATGTTAATTCAGTGTTATGTCTCATTGATGCTTTGGAGGACTTTGCAACATTCACAAGTTTGCATTTTAATCCTAGCAAATGTCATATATTTTTTATACTAGACCATACTTTATTCTTTGAAGAAAAACTCCTTATTAGATATCTTGGTGTTCCCTTTATTAAAAAAGGCTTACTCACACTGATTGTAAGGTTTTGACAGAGAAAATCATAGTAAGAATTGATGGATGAGGAATGAGACATCTAAGCTATGCTAAGAAGTCATAATTAGTAAAATTAGTTCTTACTTCTATCTGTACCTTTTAGATGCAAATGTTCCTTTTCCTAAAATAGACCATTTATGAGATTGATAAGAAAATTAAGCACTTTCTATGGGTAGGAAATTTGGAAGACCATAAAACTTATAAGGTTGCTTGGCAAAGTTGTTTGTTCACCTAAAAATGGAGGACTTGAACTACTAGACCTTACAGTGTGGAATAAGATTTTGTTAGGGTGATCACTCTAGAATCTCATCAATTGTATAAGTTCATCCTTATAGAGTAAATGGATTTATAGTACTAAATGCAAGAGAATTTCTATTATAATCTTGACATTAAAGAAAATATGGCATGGAGTTGGAAAGGTCTTCTAAAGTTACAATAAATTCTCATCTTTACGCTTTCCAAACCTTCTTATTATAGTAAAGAAACATACAAGGAATTACGCCAAGTGAAATACTGAGGTTGAATGGTATAATTTGATATGGTCAAGAGGAATCATCAAACATAACTTCATTGGTTGGCTTATATGTAGGGACAAACTTCCTACAACAGAAGTGATTTCTCGATGGCTCCCCTTAATTAATCTATATTGTAATTTTTGTGGCTTTCAATATGAAAATAGGTCACACTTGTTTTCTTAGTATTCTTGGACTAGTCAGATTTAGAAAATTATTCTAGCACAACAAGGCCTTTATAAGAACATTGACGATTGGAATTCTGCATTGTAATGGATGATTAAAGCAAACAAGGGAAAGGATTTAGTTACAAAGCTTCTTAAACTTTCTTTCTTAGCATGTCTCTATTGTATTTGGTTTGAATGTAATTGTAGACATTTTTAAAATAAGACTATTGATATACCATTTTTGTTGGCTAGAATTAGGAAACTAATTTGTGAATGAGCATCTCTATTTAGGAACATTAAACTCTCTTAGGTGAATATTTTATTGTGTCATAGCTAGATAATTTCAAAATTTATTTCTTTTCAATGAATTGTAATACTAGGGTATGCCTCTAAACTTTTGTATTCTCTTATTCTTCAATGAATAAACTCACATATTCAAAAAAATTAAAAAATAAAAATAAAAATAATTGTTCATGTTAAAAGGAATTTACCAAGAAAAGGAAGAAGATGATGACCCACCAAATTTTGAAAATGAATCAAGACCTAAATAACAAATACCAACCATTTCCCTGCAACCTATTTTTGACATCTTGGCTCTATGAACAATGAAAGTACTTAGAAGGGTAGAAAACTAAGACCTATGAGTGGTTGTTTATTATTGGTATGGGGCATTGGTGGATTGAAATAAGCTATACACTAGCTCCTCGTAACCTACTTTTGCATGTAAAACATAAGTATAAAATTAAATATCTTTAGCCTAAATGGAGGAAACCATTAAATAATTATAATGTGCTTTACATTAAAGCAATACAGGGTTAGGTTTTGAGTAAATTAGTAAGGACAAATATGTAAACTATCATGTTCATGTTATGAATAGTTTGTAGGTTTCCTAGTCCTATAGTTAGGGTTCCCTTGATGCTAGTATGAAAGGAAACATTATAAGAAAACCTAGTTATAAGGATGCATAAAGGTGCATGAAAGTTAAGTGAAACACACAATGTGTGAGACATAGAAAAAAAATAGGCATTTTGGTAGGACTATAATCTTTCTCATTATAGTGAAGAATTGCTCATTAGGTTAGAGATAAAGGGATTATCCCAAACCTCAGAATTCTTAAGTTCCTTTTTCTTGATTAATATTCTTTTAATGTATGCAATGAAATCCTAAGGGACTCTATAAGCTTGATAACACAAGTTTGTTTTTAATGAACTGGTATCAAAGCCTTGGTTTTTAAATAATGGCTAAGGCTCCTTCTTCGTCAAGTAGTAAGCGAAAGAACAATTATTTGGTATGGACTTAGAACACTACCTACAAGAAAGGTAGGTTATGGTTAAAAGTTTTGTTCAAAAAAAACTTTTGTTGAACACTTAGCATAGAATACGTAGTGAGAGTTCAAAAATCAACAATTAAGGTACAATTTTTCTTCTATTGACTTCTTGTGTGTGATTTCCAAGTTTGTGGTGGCTAGAAAGTTCCAAATTTTGTCCAAAACTTGGCTAGAAGGTTGTGGATTATGTCAAACCCAATTGGCTAAATAGAAAATCCAAATGTTTCCCTTCATTCATTTGTCTCATAAAGCAAGTTGGTACTCTACAAAATAATGAAGAGCTAATATTTTCATTGTTGGAAACCATGTTGGAATGGTGGAAATTGGTGAAGAATAGCAACAGTAGAAAATAAGTTTATTAACCCAATTTGAACCAAAATTGATTTCATTCAACTCAGGTATTCTTTGACTTAGTGACCTAAATTTGCAAACTAGATCCAAAGACCCAATTTAGCCCCAAGATTCAAACCAAATTGACCCAATTCATCGACTTGTGAATGCATGCACTACATGTGCCTCACAACTCACTCACATATGTGTAGGATTTCTCCCATACACATAGGATCCACATGTAAATGCAATACAATGTGTGAACTACACATGCTGAACAAATTACTCAAGGTATTTTCTACACTGATTTATGCCCTTTTTTAGTGATTTTTTTAGAGATATTTTGATAGTTATATGGACATAATGATAGGGGTTATTTTGGTCAATTTATTTGGTATTGTTAAGGGGTATTTTTATAATTCTATTATTTTGAAAGGGAAGTGAAAATGGATTTTGTTGACTATGATGAGGGACATGAATACTATTGATAAGAATATGGACCTATTGAATTCCTCTAATTAACAAACTTGGAAGTCACAAATGAAAGATTATCTAATTAACAAAGACTTGTATGATGCTATAAAAGGAGATTCAACTAGACCTGAGAAAATGCTTGATAAAGAATAGGAGAAGTTAAGCTAGAAAATTGTTTCTCTAATCAAACAATTTATTTAGGATGATATTTATCACCATATTACAAAAAAGAAAACTAAAGCACGTAAGCTGTGGAAGAAGCTCAACTCCTCAAAACAAGATTTCCTTACTCAAGAGGTTGATCAATTTAAAATATAGAGTAGAACATTTGATGACAAAATTTTTAAATGAGTTCAAATCATTGATGAATTAGTTGGTATTAGTAAATATTATTTTAGAAAAATGAACTATAAGCAATGTTAATATTGATTAACTTACTTGATAGCTAGTAGACATTGGTAATTACCCTTACTAACATAACTCTAGACAAGATTTTGAATATGAAAATGGTCTACAAAAGTTTTCTTAATGAAGAAATATATTCGAATATATAGAAGTATTAGATATAGACACGAGGGTGAGAAGTGGATATGGGGATAGAAATAGAGAAACAAGTAAAAGTAAAGGTAGAAGTAAGAGTAAAGTACTAAATTCTAATGGGTCTTGTTGTAAGTGTTATTATTGTGATAAACATGGCCATTATAAGAGAGATTGTATGAAGCTTAAGCAAAAAGAATTAAAGAATGAAGAAAAGGAAGTTGAAAAAATACAAAAGCAACTACATCTAGTAATGAATATATTATGATCTTTTATGATCATTAGGTCTATATATTAAATTAGGTTTCATCTTGGATTGTTAACACAAGTGTTTCTTTTCATGTTACCCAACATGAAAAGTTCTTCACATCTTATACAAATGATGATTTTGGGTGTATTAGCTTAGGAAATAATACATAGGCAAAGATAGTTTGGCATAGTAAATGTAGTCTTAGAAACTAATGTTGGAAGAAAACTAGTATTGAAGAATATTAGGCACATTCCTGAGATTTATTTCAACTTGATTTTTATTATTATCTTCGATGATGAAGGATATGATAACTATTTTGGTGGAAGTAAGTGGAAACTCAATAAAGGTTTTCTTATACTTGCAAAAAGGCAAAAGATTAGTACTCTTTACAAGACTAATGCTAGCATTTAGAAAAGCAAGACGAACATGGTAGAAGACAACCATTTGAAACTATGGCATAAGTGACATAGATCTTTGAGTGAGAAAGAACTTTAGCATTTGATAAAGAAAAAAATCATATTAGGAGCTAGTAGTAATGATATATGGTTGAAGCCTAATGATTACTGATCAACTAGAAAGCAACATAAAGTCTCATTCTAGATAAAGCCTTTATCCAAAAGAAAATATGCTCTTGATTTGATTCATTTAGATTTGTGTATGTTAAAGGTGAAAACACTTATTGGTGCTCATGTATTTTTTTATATTCATTAATGATCATTTGAAAAAGATATGGGTTTATAAGCTAAAGACTAAGGATTAAATATTAAAGGTCTTCAATTAGTTTTAAGCTATGGTTAAGAAAGCAACTAAAAGGAAACTAAAGTTTGGATATCTTAGTAATGGAAGTGAATGTAAAGTATCATTTAGAGAATATTATAGAACTCAAGGCATTAAGCTTGAGAAGACAATTCCTAAAACTCTAAAACATAGTGAGTTTGTAAAACAAATTAACATGAGTATTGTTAAAATGATCAGGTGTATGTTCTCACATTTTAGATTACTTTAGCCATTTTGAAGTAAGGTAATGCATATTATAATAGATCTTAGTAACTTGTCGCCTTCAGGTTCATTGGATGGTGATCTTGAGAAATTATAGACTGACAAGGAGTTATTTTTTAAGCACTTGAAAGTATTTAATTGTAGGATGTCTATTAACATTCTTAAGGATGAGAGGAATAGGCTTAATGATAAAACTCAATATTAGATTTTTTTAGGCTATGAACATAATGAGTTTGAATACTAATTGTCCAACTATAAAGAAATTGATCAAAAGTACAATGTTTTCTTTTTTTGAAAAATGTTATACTATTGAAGATTTTAAAAAGACTAAGAAATCAAGAATTGTTGGTAAAGATCTTACGGATATACACCATATTTTTCTTCTTTAGTAAGCACACATTACGAGGAAATTACACAGAGAGAGTCACTAAAAGATGTAAAAAGTGAAGAAGTTCATAAAACTACAGTTAATAAAGAATCTAAAAAACATGTTGATCATCATCTAGCTGAGTTATTAACCTAACCCCCAATGAGACGATCTAATAGAAAGCATCAATTTTCATTGAAATATCCACCATGTAAGTATTTGATATTGCTTGATGGGGGAGAATTGCAATGCTATGAAGAAGCTAATGAATATGAACACAAAATAGAGTGGAAGAAAGCTATACAAGAATAGATGAATTCCTTACACGAGAACTACACTTATGACCTTATGGCATTATCTAGAGGAATGAGAGCACTTAAGAACAAATGACCATGCAAGCTGAAGTTAGAAGAAAACAATCCACTAGCAAGGTATAAGGCATGGTTGGTTATGAATAGTTATAATTAGGGGGGAAAAAAAAGGTATGACCTTTGAAGAGATTCTTTTGCTTATGGTAAAGATGTTTTCTATCAAAGTTGTTCTTGATTTAGCTACTAGATTGAACTTAGAGATAGGACACATGGATGTGAAACCACATTTCTTCATGTTGTATATAGTTTGTAAGTTTCCTAGTCCTATCTAATTAAGGTTACCTTGGTGCTAGTATAAAAGGGACCACTATAGAAAAACCTAATTTGAGGATATATGAGGGTGCACAAGAGTTGAATGAAATACAAAGTATGTGAGACAAAAAGAAAATAGAGATTTTCTAGTATATAGTGTAATCCTCCTAATCATAATAAAAAATTACTCCTTAAGCCAAGGACATAAGGATAATCCCGAACCTCATAACTCTTGTGTGCCTTTTTCTTGATTGATATTTTCTTTATATGTGTGGTAAGATCTTAAGGGAATCCATGAGCTTAACAATCAAGGATTTGTTTTTGACATATAGGATTTCTCTCATTCTATTCATTTTGTAACTCCGGTGGGCAAAGTAATTTTAAATCATTTTATATTGATAATGACATATTGTTAACACCTTCACTTAAAATGATAAAAAGCTAGCTACAACCTAAAATATGGTATAAGTGCATCTCTTTAACCTAGATGAAAAAAGATAAATTCCAAAACTTATGAAACAAAGCAAGCCAAGGACTCCTTTCCCATGGAAAGGGTGGTGGGGAATAGTTTAAACAAGCTCTAATCATGAAGTAAATTTGACAAAAACACCAAGTGTAAGCCAAGCAACTAACCACTAACTTTATGTGCATATGTGAGATTAGTCCTAAATTAGTAAAAACAAAGCTTCAAAGTCATATTGTTAACCCACGGTAGGGAAAATAAGCGTAACTTTATAGAAAGAGAACTTTAAATAAACAACACTCACTTCTAACCTAGAAGAATATTCAATGATAGGAAATGATCACTAGTTTGGAGTTTTAAGAATATTTTACAAGTAAGAAATGAACTTACACAACTAGTGATGAGCTTAGAATACATTATTGTCAAAAGTTATGTAGCACTAAAAGAGAACAAAGAAGATACTAAATAGGCAAGACTTATATAGAAAGGAGTATCAAAGCATAATTTTATCTATTAGATCATTTTAAAAGGAAAACTATCAACAACATATCGTGTGGCTGTATAGAATAGCTTAGTGGACCTACAATGCAACCTTTACCAACAAGGAAAAGAATCACAAGAATATTTATTTTTTAAATGCAAGTTCATAAATTACATATGGAAGACTCTATTAGGTATGAATGGATTAACTCAAAGAATTGAATATTGGAGAACTTAAATATGTTGGATGATCAAGGCTATCAAGAGTAAAAGTTTTGTAGTAACCATGCTTAGTATATCTTTCAAGGCTGTATTGTATCACATTTGGAGAGAAAGAAATAAAAGAAGATTCAATGATAAAAGTCTAGAGAATTCAACTATTATTGTTAAAATCAAGAAGGATGTGAGAGAGAAGATTTTATCTACCAGAGGAATAAAACTTATAAATTATAATAAATTCTTATAAGAGTTTTGGAATTTGCCAAATGCAGTGTTTGAGCTTAAATGATGATGATGTAATTAAATAATCTTGTAATTCTTTACAATGATATATAATTCTTGGCCTTTCACAAAAAAAAAAAAGAAACACTCACTTTTAACCTTTAGAGAATAAAAATATAACAATACAAATACATGGGACTCCTAAACCCTTGGTATATTGAGTATTCAGACTATTAGAGAAGCAAAGAACTAAAAAATATTTGACACATTAGTCATGCCATCTCAAAAGTGATGACTTAACATATGAAACTTGAATTAGGATAATGCTTTCTTTTTCCTTTTTCTTTTGGCTTTTTTTCTTTTGCTTTCAAAGCACATAAAAACTCATTAAAATGTGGAACTCTAAGTATGAACTACTCTTCCATTACTAGAAAAAAAAATGAAATATCAAACATCAAATTAATTCGCCAAAATAATGAAAACAACAAATTTCCAGAAAAAAAATCTCTAGCTTTAGCTAAACAAATTGCATTACCATAAGAAAGAGTTGTATCCCAAATAAAAGCAAACAAATATTTCCCTTTTTTACTAGAATCTCATTCTACCATAAATCTTTGTTCCTTTTGTATAGTACTATAGATGACTGAAGTTAAAAGGAAAATGAAAATTGATTTATTTCTCTAGCACTCAAATGTCACAATTTATTCACATATAAGAACTTTAGAAAGATAGAGATACGAATTCTAGGAGGATAGAGATAGGATAAGAATTCTTAAAAGATATAGATTAGATGAAGATTTTAGAACGATAAAAATAAGATAAGAACTCTAAAAGATAGAATAGGTTAAAGGTACTAATAAATAAGAGAATTCATATATCTCTAGTGACTAGACTTAAAGTAATAGCTATCCCTTAAGTAGGCTTACTAGTGCAATTAGTCTAGCCTTTGTTTTATGAAGTTGTCTAATATTTCTAGAAATACTTTTAGACCTAGTTCTTTTGAATTCTTTTAGTTGTTCTATTAAGTACTATTAAACAAAAAAAGTTCATTACAAGTAGTATTAGATTATCAATTTGGCACCTTTCAGAGGTAGCAACTCTTAAAACACCTTAGAGAAAAAAACTTAGTGCTATGGGAAAGGATTTAGTAGAGATATGAGAAAATCAACATCTAATAATGGCCTATTTATGTAAAAGCAAGAAAATCCAACCATCACTAGAACAAGTGGAGGAACCAATGCAAACAAGGAGGAGCTACCTCCCATCCACAACCAAATCCAGATTGGGAACTAGCCCACAATGGAAAAGAAGTCAAATGCTCAGCCGTGTGTCCTAGCCTTTTCCTAATTAAGAGCTAGGCTGCTCATTTTCAACTAGAAATTAGACAATGCACTACGCTTCATAACTTGTAATGAACTTGATAGTTCTCAATAGAATATAATGAATCTAAAAGAGTTAGGTTTCAAAGTAATTCCAAAAATATTAGACAACTCCAAAAAACACTTGAAAGCTAAAACTAACTACACTAGGAAGCCTCCTAGAGAGATGGCTTAAAAGGTGGTTGCTACTTTAATCACCAAAGATGTATTAATTTTCTTATTTGTTGGTACCTTGACCTAACTCTCAAGCTCTTTATATAAAGCTTCTACACTTCCTCTTCTATCTTCTTGAGTTATTATTTTATCTTTATTCTTCTAGAATCTTTATCTATACTCTTTGTTTTTAGAATTCTTATCATATCTTATTCTAAGTTTTTATCCTATCTCTATTTTTCTAGAACTTTTATCCATAGATGAATAGTGACAATCTTTACCTTTTCACCAAACCCTTGTCCTCAAGGGTTCGGATCACAAAATATCTATCTCATAATATTAAATACAAAAATAAAAGGCTAACAAAAGGAAGTCCAAAAAAATAAGAGGCTTTTCAGTCCCAAAAAAAAGTCACTTTGCCAAAGACCTTCCAGCGGCCTTCTCCTATTGTGGGGAAAACGTATGACGGCCGATGCGTCTAATAGATCGGGCTACGCATGTAAGTTCCTCCGAGTCCCTCTTGACACGTTTCACCCCACGATCTCTCTGTCGTGGCTCACCGATAGCACAACTCCGGTGTTGTGCTCCACCTGCCCTTCTTGTATGGCACCGAATCTGACCCTATATGTGGCGGAAAGTGCCAATCTGCGATATGCTGTCTGACTTCTGGCCAATGGGAAGTGCCTAAGCTCTCGGTCAAGAAAAGGTCGGGACACACACAGCTAAGCATTTGCCTTCTCATCCACTACGGAATAATTGTTGATCTAGCTTGGTAGTGGATGCGAGGTAGCTCATCCTCCTCGTCTACACTGGTTCTGATCTTCTCCAATAGTAGCTTCTTTGTCTCCTCCTACAATAGCTCCTTGACCATTTTTAGTAGTGGATAGATCTGCTTCCTTTTACCCAAATAGGTCATTGTTGGACATTGATTTTCTCGTATCTCTGCTGCATCCTTTTGTACTACACTAGGTCTCTTCTCCATTGTGTGTGAAAAATGCTAAATTGATATTCTAACACCACTTCTAATGAACTTGTTAGCTCTAAATAGAACATAATAAAAGAATCTATAATAACTAGATCTTAAAGTAAATCCAAAGCCATTAGACAACTCCAAAAAACAATCAAAAGCTAAAACTAATTGCACTAGGAAGCCTTTTTAAGGAACGGCTGCTACTTTTAACTCTAATCATTATATGTATATAAATTATCTATTTCTTGGTGCTTTCATTCCACCTTCTAAACCTTTTATATAAAGCCTCTACACCCCCTCTTCTATTTTTTTTGGAGTTCTTATCTTATCTTTATACTTCTAATATCTATATATAAATCCCACCTTAGGCCTAGATTTCGATTCTGCCCCTAATCTTAGCAATATTTGACTCTTATAGATGGACTAATATTAGATGGGGATTAACCTTTTATTTGTAATGGGCTTATCGCCTAACCCAACCTAGATGGTTTCCCTAGCTTCATACGTGATCTAAACGAGCCTAGTGCATTGCAACCCGCGTTGGTCGATCCTTCTCGATGTTGTTGGGGTGAGGTCTGAGCAAGCCAGCTGGGTCTTCCCTTAGTCATTCCTTTTTGACGTCGTCTAGATGAAGTCAGAGGGAGCTAGGAAAAATTAGAGGTCCCTTGGTCATTCCTTCTTGATGTAGTCCAGGCGAGATTTAAGCAGGCCAAGCGGAATGCTTCACCATGGTCATTCCTTCTCGACATTGTCCTAGCAATATTTGAGTGAGCCAGGCGAGAGTTCACATCATTGTGGTCATTTCTTCTCAAAGCATCCAGAGATAAGATTCCTATTTAAGTTTCGGGTTAACTACATCACATGCGTGCGAGCCCAACCTGCCAATTTCTACATTAAGCTTCCATTTCCTAGTGTGTCCATATACCGGACAATAAGATTCACTCGCCTATCGTACTCCGTTGGCCCAAGGCCGACCCACTCTCCAACCAGATGCCCCAATATTTTATAGGTTTGGGCTTAAACAACCCATTTGATTTTCTTCGCTCAATTTGTTGTGCATGTATAATTTTAGGCTTTTAGAGCTCTTATTTCGATAGCCCTCTTTTATTATAAATGAAATTATTGGGGGGCTGGGTGGAAGGCCTAGATTGAGCTTCCGAAAGGACTCTCGAGAGATGAAAGAGTTGCCCGAGAAATAAGCTGGGTTTTACACCCTTGGAGACAGTTTGATAATCATACGTATATATATGGGTAGAATCTTAGATATGCTCTCTAAAATCATTAGAAAGCTGGTTAATCAAGGATGAATATCGATAATGTAAACATAATATCTAACTAAAATATTCTTAAAGTAAAACAACTAATACTTTTAACACTTCCTCTTGACTTAAGGTGAGGTTACAAATAATAGAGAAATGAGACGATAACTTAAAGACCCAATCTTATGGTTAAATATAATATATAAACTCGGATTTTATTGCCATATTAAAAAAAAAATTATTCCCCTTTTTTGTAAATCAGATAAAGGAGGACTCCTAGTACAATTAGGAATGGGTCTTACTTGTGGAAAAATAGTAACTTAGTATAATTTGGAATGAGTCGTCTACTTATTAAAGACCAAGATTGGATCTCTTGTTTGGTAACTCTCAAGTTCAATCATTTATGTTTTACATCTAAAAGTCTAAAGATAAGATTCATTCATAATAAGGGGTCACAAACCTTCACCATTTATGTAGAGATCTCCAATAGCTCTAATTAAACTACCAAGTAGGTTATTTCTTTCTAATTGATTGTTTAAAAATCTGTTGGGAATAATGTGATGCAAGTTTCATATTACTTTAATTTTATTCAAAAAAAATTTATATAAGAAGAAAAACTTGTGTATGAAACTTGAGACAAAAATTGTAACCTACCACTTTTTATGTTACCAATATGTTTGGCACATCTAGAATGGATTGTGTAATTGTCAAATTTTGGTTAGAATAGAGTCTCATTAAAAGGAGACTTGGACCTCTAGTCTCATTTAAAGGAGACACCACGCCAATGACCTCATCTAAGAGAGATCAACTTCTAATATCACATGGGACACTAATAACAAAAAAAAAAAAACTTCAATTCATTCATCAACAAAAGACCCCTATAAAATTTTCCTTCTCTCCTGTTTATAAACATTACTTACAAATTCAGACCTAACTAACTTCTAAGTATACAATAGCTAATTTTAGGCTCATATCATTTCATTCCTCTTTAAGAAAGCTTATCCTTAAGCTTTTTAAATTTAAAAGAAACTTAACAACTAGAAACTAAATAAATAAAGACCCAAACCTAACCTAGCCCAAAAAAACTAAGGTCCAAACAAAAGGAAACTAACCAAGGGCCCAATACAAAATATAGTCCAATAAGATCCAAGGGACACAAAAGGAAATTTGTAGATACCCCGAGGACATTCATGTCCCTGCGGAAAAGCTCTTCCTTGGCAACGCTCCGGCAGTCGTCCCCAGTGGAAAAAGAATTCGCCAGTGACCAACCCACCTGACAAATCGGGCAGTTGCCATTCTTGGTGGCTGGCGTGTGGTGTCCTGTTTGCCGCCTAACTGCCAGAATTGGCCGCTTGAAGATTCTACCTCAACTTTTCCACCACCCGATTTTTAAGTTTTTGCTGACATGCTCTGCCCAACAGCCTTTGGCGACGATTTTGGCACTTGATTGCACCTTTTTGGGTGACTTTCGAGCCGAGCTTACTCGTCCTGGTACCACGATGAGCTCCCGCATGTCGCATCGATGTTCGCTTAGGTTTCACATGCAAGTCAATGAACTTAAGCTAACCTTGTGCGAGTGCTACTCTGTTGGGTTCTTCCTCCTGTTTTCCTCCTCTTCTGTCAATGACAGATTTGCCTTATGCTTGATCGGAGAATTGGATTTTGAGTCGTCAACTTCTAACTCCTTACCTTCTTTCTCCTCCTTTTCAGCCCTGTAATCAAGCCACTTCTGCCTCCTTCAGCTCTTTAAGTAGTTCTCACAAATTTGTGCGCAAGAGCGAGAGATTTAGCTCATTTACTCTAAGGCTGTGTCCATCTTTGAGGTAAGATTTTGCATCTTCACCAGCATATCTCTTATCTTTGCAACATCTTTCTTCAAACCAAAGCTGTTAATCAAAAGGTAATTCCTGGGCCAAAATTGATCTGATACCAATTGTTACCAATATAATTTAGCACAACTAAAATAAGTTGTGTAATGATTATATTTTGGCTAAAATAGAGTCTCATCAAAGGGAGACTTTGGACCTCTAGTCTCATTTGAGGAAGCACATACCTCAATAACCTCATCTAAAGAAGATCAACTTCTAGTAGACATGACAATTAGAAAAAAAACTCCAATTCATTTATCAACAAAATATCTTTACAAAATTCTTTATCTCCCCTGTTTATGAACATTACATACGGGCTTAGACCTAACAAACTTCTAAGCCCATATTGTTGGGTTTGTGCCTTTCAAGTTCAATCAATTATGTTTTGCATCTAAAGGTATAAAGATAATATTCATTCATAATAAGGCATCTCAAACCTTCACTATTTAATTGAGATCTTTGGTAGCTCTAATTGAAATTTTAAGCAGTCTATTCCTTTCTAATTGATTGTTTAAAAATGTTAAGAATGTGAAAAGAATTGGAGGAGGGGACATGATCACAAGGGAGGAGAGAAAAAGGAGAGAAAGTGGAAGCTTAAGGCTAGGGAAAAAGCTTGGTTCTGATACCATATCACAAAGGAGAAAAAAAGAAAGACATAGAATGTGGGAAGCTTGTATATTACTTTCTTAAAGAGAATTGTACTTGTAAGTGTTCTTTTATAATGTAAGGAACAAACCACAAAAGAATTTATATACAGAATAAAGAGAGTAAATACTTTTATATATAACAATATTTTCTCAAATAAATAATGCTATAAGGAAAGAATAACATAGCTAAGTAGGAAACATATATTCCTAAATATGTATATGTATCTCCAACAAAACTGTATTGAAAAATTCTTTTAATTAGAAGAAAAACTTATATATAAAACTTGACAAAGGACCTACTACCTATGTTAGTTGTAGAGACATATTAAGCATGTTGTGCTAAAAATTTTATGTTGTTGAAATTTTATATTGCCTATATTATTTATGTTAGATATTATATCTAAACATAAATTTTAAAACCACATTAAAAAAAAGTTCAATTAATCCTTTTTTTTTGTTAGTTAGATAAATGACTTCTAGTAAAATTAGGAACGGATCTTTGTTTTAGAAAAACAGTAATTTCGTATAAGTAGGAATGACGGCTTATTGAAGACCAAGATTGGATTTTTTTTTTAAAAAAAAATACATCATACCCAAGCGTATATATATAAGGTCTTATTAACTTACCACTAAGCTAACAAATTATTATAATTTTTTTTTAAGTTTAACCAATTATGATTTACATCTGAAGGCCTAAAGATGAACAAACCACTAAGGTAACTTCAACTGATGTATGGCCTATTCCTTTCTAATTGGTTGCTTAAATTTTATTCTTCCACAAACCCTAGAGGCTCTATAAAAGGGGCGCACACCGGCCAGTTGTGGCGGCACACATAAGCGCTCGAGCAACGCTGACTGTCCGAGGCGTATCCAAAACGAACCGAGAAATTGCCCTCTTGCTTTCGCTCAAATCCTCGCCGATTCGCTCCTTTCTGGTCTCTTTCTCTCGCTCGCTCTATCTAGCTCTATCTCGCTCTATATTTACATAAATGTTAATTCATGCGAGCGGAATAGTTGGGGTTTAGGGATTTGGGTTGTGCTTTAATTTCTTTTCTGTTTTTTTTTATTGGTCATTTTGAGGTTTTCTGATGCTGAAACTGCTTTCGTGGTGAAGGTTCTCTGAATTATTTCTGGTACCAGTGTTCGATTTAGCTTAGCTGTTTTCTTCTGGGAGATAAATGGTTTTGCTTTTTTTTTTTTGGGGGGGGAGGGGGTTATTGTACTGTTTCTAGGGTTTTACTCTGGTGGTTGGAGTTGTTCGGATTTCTTGTTTTTTGAAATGGGAGCATGTAATACGTGATGCAGTAAGTAAAAGGAGAAGGAGAGAGGATTTTTCCTACTTTGATAATCGATTTTGTGTGTGTGAATCACTTCTGTTCTATGGCATAACGTGGAGAAATGAGTAATTGACTTCATGGTTAAATATAGGTGAACGTGACACATATGTTTATGTGAATCTAATGTCCGTAACAATGCTACCATGTTTGTCTCACTGTTAATGTTCATGTCCATATTGCATTGAAGGTCTTTATGGGGTACTTTGTTTTCTTCTTGGAAAGTGTTTCTAACTAAACTGTTATTTAATTTACTTTGGTATGGAAATATATAAGGGGTTTGTAATTTTTCAGCTTCTAGAAAAGATGGGAAATGTGTTTTTCATTTTGGGATGGGGGTGGGAGGAGAGGAGGGATGGAGGTAATAGACTTTCCTAGCCCCTGAACATTCTGATGCTTTGAGAGCAATTATGTTGTTCTTGGTGATGCCTTTTGTTCTTCAGGAAACGGTTTAGAAATCTTAGTAGTTGTTCATCTCTCGATGGTAATATTCAAATTATATACTTTGGTCCACTATCTTAATAGCTTTTCTATACTTAAGTGCTTGATGTAATAAATAGCTTTTTAATTGGGTAGCCGTGTAGCTAATGTCTTGAGTTTATCATGTATGCCCTTGTTGATGTGATCTTACTCCTTTTTGTTCATAGGGCTAACTGTTACCTATAAATGAGGGGGAGAAGTTATACCCCGTCTCCACCACGGGGCTATGGTAGGAGAGGACGGAGCCCTAGCCCCAGGGGCCGCTATGGTGGTCGTAGTAGAGATGGTCCAACTAGCCTTCTTGTTCGTAACCTTCGCCATGATTGTAGGTTTGTTCCTATAAACTATATCATACTTTACTAACTTATTTTCTTGGTAGGATCCTTGAATTCAGTTGTTATTCCCCTACAAGCTCAAGTGATTGTGTTGGGTTTTTGCTGCACTATTGATGTGTAATTGGGAATTTAATGGCTTTTTTACTTCTTTGTTTGACATTTGAACATTGAGTTGCAATGAGCCAGTATGGGAATGACTATACTTCTTCATGTATGCTCACTGAAAAGTTCTAGCTTTTTTAGATTTGTGGGGCTGAATTCATTTTTTTCACAATTTGTCATGAAATGCAAGTTTCAAGTTTTTTCCCTGCTCATTCTGTATGATGACATGAGATTGTTATTTGTTTGTTCAAATTGAGCAATGTTGAGATGAACTATGTGCACATCATTTCGCATGCCTTATTGATAATGGAGAAACACAATCATATGCTTGCATTATGTATATGCATGTTACTTCGTCATCATATCAAGCAGGGCGTTAACTGACATGGTTTGGATAGATAAAAAATCCTTGGTGATTGTTTGATGTTTTATTATGTTTGCATAAGCATATTTTTTCTTAGAAGAGCAGACCTGCTAACTCTTATTTTGATGCTTTCTTCAGGTGTTTGAGGTCAATACATCAGATATTCTGTTAAAGAATTGGATTAGTCATTGGGACATTTTATTTGTTATATTATCCATTCTCAACTGTGATTATTATGTTGTGAATGCTTTGTATTTTCTTATGTGTTTACTGGCCACAAAGATTTTGTTTTGATTGTGACCGTTGAAGTTTATAAATTCTGGCATTCACTTTTTTATGTTTTTTTTTTTTTTCATTTTTCTATCTATTCTGAGATTTGCCTTTGACCCCTGGTTTTATGCAGGCCAGAGGACCTTCGTAGACCATTTGGGCAGTTTGGTAATCTCAAGGACATTTATTTACCAAAGGATTATTATACTGGGTGAGCGATACAGCAAATGTGAAGTAACTAGAAGAGTTCAATTAGCACGGGCTGGCAAGAATGTCTCTTTAATTTTGAATTTTCTTAGCATAATTGGGTTTTTATAGTATTTTTTCCCCCTTATTTCATGAGGCAAATGTCATCTCTACTAATAATTTGCATGTTCTTACTAAATTTTGAAAAATAGAAAAAGTAATACTGAATGTCTTTTGGATCCGTATGAGCTACTTTAAAGGAAAATCTCTCTCTAATTGTCTAGTACCTTTTGTGTTTGTGGTTCAATTCCCAATCTTGGGCTTAAGCCAAATTTCTTAGAGTATTTATTAGAGGTTTGGGATGTTCTGATGCAATTTGGAACCTTTTTTTTTTTCGGTTTAATGTGGACTATTTGCTACGTTCATCCTTTAAACTGGTTTGTTTTGGGGTGTTTTCTTCATGAGCTACTCTTTTCTTATCTCCAGTTGGGTATGTTTGTTGAAGTTGTTGAGATTTAACAGTGAAACTAAAGTTTTGAAGACAACAATCAAGTAGTTAAGAGTTCATTTGAAGATGATGTTAATGGTAGTGAAGATTGGAAGGAAGTTGGGTTTGAATACATTGTGAAGATGTTCCAAGTCTTGAAGAATTTCAAGTCATCTTAAAATTGCACTTGCAAGGTCAGCGGCCAAGTGCTTGCTTTTTTATCATGACCTTCCATATTACTGGGGTTTATTTTGGACAATTTCATCAGTAAGGTTTATGATGGGCAAATTACCTTGTACAATTATGCGTTTCAACATAGCCCAGTTTTTGACATGGTCATCTTTCCCTTTCTTTTGAACCTACTCATTTTTTGCAGTGAACCACGTGGTTTTGGCTTTGTGCAATATGTAGACCCTGCTGATGCTGCAGAAGCTAAATATCACATGGATGGTCAGATCCTTCTCGGCCGTGAACTGACTGTTGTCTTTGCAGAAGAGAACAGGAAGAAGCCAGCTGATATGCGGGCAAGGGAGCGAGGAAGGTAATATTTCCCATGTTCATTAGAATTTGATTTCTTGTAGCCCTTTATGTAACTAAGTACTCATTTGTTTTTTTAGCAGTTACATGGCCGTTTTTGTGTTTTTTTATTTCTTTTATCCAATATTTTAATCACAAAGTTTGATTTCAATCTAGAAAGTTTTTTTAAGATGTTTGTACAAAATGAAGTTTATGAATAGTACTATATTATTGGATAGTAACGGGCTTGATGACTGTAAATGGTGTCCCTTTTCACAAATTATTGCAATATCTCTGTTGTCATCTTTTTATGTACCATGCAACTGTAATGATATAGGGCTGAAATATTTCACCACGTTTCCATGTATCTCGCTCCTAAATGGGGGATCCCTTCATTTTAGGTAGTAGTTACACTAGCACCATCTCTGATGGTTTTCTGATGGTTGCATCAGTTTGTCATTGAATTCCAGGAAAACTGTTAGTTCTGGAGCATCTAGTAGAATAATTCTTTATGCAACCCTGCTCTCTTCTTTACTATTTCCGTCACATGGTCTGGTTTGACATTTTAACAGCAGTAGGGGCCGATATCATGATCGTAGACGGTCACCACCTCATTATTCTCGGTCACCCAGGGACTCTCGATCTCCACCTCCACGCCGTGCAAGATCTCGATCCCGAAGCCGTGATTATTCACCTCCTCCCAAACAAAGGAACTACTCAAGGTATGAAATGGAGCCAGTCCCTGTTGAATTCTCATTTTGCTAATATTCTCCCGAAATCAAGCGTCTGTAGTGCAAGCCGAGCATGGCTTGCTTGGGAAGACAAGGGAGTGACCATTATGATGTTCTATACTTGTTTGCTAATGTCTAACATTAGGAGCAGTGCAATTGTGGGTGTCCTTTGCCCCTTTGTTTGTTTAGGCTGGTTGTTTTACTTCCTACGCTACTTCCTTTACACTTATGCTTTTCCTTGCTATGTGGTTCTTATTCAGAGACAGATCTGTATCTCCCCGAGAGGGAAAGTACAGTCAAGAAAGGCCATACACTCGGCAGAGTCGGGAGAGGTCATACTCCCGATCTCCACCATTTAACGGCTCAAGGAGCAGGAGTCAGAGTCCAGTCAGGGGCCGGAGCCCGAGCCGAAGCCGAAGCCCTAACCCTGAGGAGTACTCTAGGCAACCCAATGGAGATAGGTCTCCTAGTCAGTGATCCCCTTTCCACAGTCCACCCCTCTTATGATAGCATTTTTTTTTTCTTGTTGGATTTTGTTTGCAATTTTACAATATCACGTTTTATTTTATGCTTACTGTTTGACGAATTTGATCTAGATAATGGTACTGTTTTGATGTTTTAGAATAGTTTGCTTTCTAGTTTCATATGGTTGTGGAAGATCCCGACTGCATGAAGCATATTGAAGGATATGTAGAAAGGCTAGACTTGTCCTTCCGAGTACCTGAGAAAGTAGCTTTTACATATAACACTACCGTTGAGATTTGCGAGGCCTGATTGAACAGTCCTTAAACTGTGCCCGGGAAAGTGGAATCTGTCCTATGCTTTTGCCGGCATCCCATGTGAGAACTCCCAAAGGCTATACTTCCTAGGAGATACGAATATGAGTACTTTATATACCAAAGTTCGAGAAAAAGGATTAATGGGACGGGGTATTTTTTAGAATTTAATTTCATTAACAAGGAACTTGATAGCTTTATTTATGCTGATATTTTAAAAAAAAATTCGATTGTTTTTCCAGTGAAAAGTTTCAAGGCTCACTATGAACCATAAAACTTCCTAATTTATTATAAAGGTTTTATTGTTTGGTCTTTTGTTTTTACACATAAACAACTCGTTGAAAGTACAGACGAGTCGTGACACATTTAATAATTATATGAACTATATAATTTTTAAACATTAAACAGCTATAAAAAGTTCTTATATTTATGTTGCTTTTTAAGACTTTATAATCAGATAGATAATAAAGCTATTCAAGAATTTTTTTACTTAGAAAAAAATGTTATAAAATATTATAATTTAATTATAAATTACTTATTTGAAGTTAAATATTCAAAAATACTAATAATCTTACTTTTAAGTGCTCCTGACATGAATGCCATCCTTTCTTTTTGACTGTTTTACTGCATTTTCTTGAATGATGGAACCGATGCCCCCACTTGAAAGAATTGCAGAAAGAGTCTATCTATAAAGAGAAAAGCACTTTTGACGTTTGGCATCCGTGGAATTCCACTTTACAGCTAAGCAGCATCTATTCTTACTTGTCTTTTTTTGTTCCATTTCCTACTTTGGAGCCGTTGTTACTTTTGTGAGTTCGGTGTAAAATATGTTCTTCTTTTGGGACTCAAGAAAGAAAACCGGTTTTCTTTTCTTGCTCACCTTCACCGATCCCACCTATCTCCAACTAAACAAACCACCGATTCCAACAAAAGGATCTTCTTAAGTAAAGCTTGATTATGAAATAAATCTTATTTTCTTGATTTGATGTCATATGCTTTTGTTCCTTTTGTATGTATGATAAACCATAGATATATTTGGTATGACTTTGGAATTTTTTTTCTCTTTTTTTGTTAGATAAAGAAGTCTTGAGATGTCTCTTACCATTTAGCTGAAGATCTTGGTAGTTTAACCAAATACCAAACTTATAATTTCGTTTTAGATAATATGTAAGGAAGTCTCAAATTCATCCAAAAAACTAAATCAAGATGTGGACAATTATTCACCTAACTTTATATCTTAATAACATGAAACTAAACATCTATAGTGTGGTATTGCTTTTTATGTCAATTGGGCGCATATGAATTTATAAAAGAGAGATTTGAGTTCTAATATTATTTAAAGAAGGTTCAAATCTATATTAAAAACCAGCTTAAGAATTGGGGAAAAATAATCACATTTAATAAGGTATCTAACTTTACACCTTAAAAATATTAAATTTGATATATATACCACATAGTAATAAAATATAAGTATTCAAAAACTCTAAGATTTGTCGATAGTAATGATTTCTTAATAAATTTTTGACCTTTTTTTTTTTTGTCTTATGTTACAATAATCATACAAAACATTCGTCCAAAATATAAAATGCCATCCCCATGCGTCAAATGAAAGCAATAGGTTATGGCATCACCCAATATTCTAGGTTATCAGTCCCACAAAAAGATACAAGTTACACTCCAAAAACCCAATATTCTAGGTAGTTTGTGGGCCTAAAATCCCATTAAAAAAGAATTAAAAATCTCCTAGTAATAATTGAACTAATTATGAAGCATGGCCTTTTGGATTCCTTTCTTCACTAATAAGAACCGTTCTCACCGGGCCATGACTTTTGAACTCCTTCGAGCTCACCGATAATGACTTTTGGAGGGAAAATCAGCAGAGGTTTCTCTTTGCATGGCTCTTCTATAATCTTCTCCCGTTAAATGTTAAAGAATATGACTCGCGATACCCTCTATGCGTGCCACCAAGACTCAAGCACTCATACTTTTTAACAATTAAGATTTTTAGCAATTTTTTTTTCTTAAAAAGAAACATAGAAAGAAACAAATCGCCAACAGGAAAATAGGACTGTGTCAGTATCTGTGTCTGAGACTGTACGTCTGTTGACTGTAACGCTCAGTCGCTCAGATTGGAGGAGAAGCTGTGTTTGGAGGTATCTTCGTCTCTGCCACCCTTCTGTTTATTCCGGTTCTACTCTGTGATCTTTCATTATTATTGTTCTGTTTAGGTGAAGTGTAGTTGGCTAATTAGGATATGGTTTGTCGGAATAATTTTTCAGAAAGGGGCTCGTGTAGCTGCAGAAGTTCTGGCTTCGGCATTTACGAAGTAAATCTTTTAACTTTTGTAGGGCTCTGATAATCTCCCTGGGTTCTTTGTTGGATTCGTTGTTCTGGGGACTTTGTTTTGTGTCCCAAGCATTAAACTTTATGTTTTTCTTTGGGCTTTTGTTTTTTTAGTTCATTGGAAGCGGCTTACAGTGTCGACAGCTCAGTCCCTTCAGCTGGTAAGTTGGATCCACTGCTTTTTTCAGTCTTCGGTCTTCATTTCTACATCTGGGTTTAGTTTTTCTTCTTCCTTTTTCCTTTGCATTTATGGGTTCTTTGATGATTGATACCTTTTGGTTTTCGGCCGGCATCTGGGGCTTTTCATTTGATTTTTAAGGGAAAGGTGGGATTGTGCTCCTGGGTTTCCTGAGTTTAGGCTTTTTGTTTCTGGGTTTTCTACTTCTTGTTTTCCTCGAGGTACTGGTTTTTTATTTCTGCTTTATTAAAATCTAGAATGGCTGATTTGGATATAAACACGAATTTTTCTATTAATCTTGCATTATTCAGGCGCAGCTTTGGATGTGTAAAACTTGCCTCTCTGCTTTTTTCAACTATGATCAGGAATATCTACTTGAAATGTTGTACATTCCAGCAACTTGTTATGTGTATTTTATCTGCTTGCGATTGACTATCGCAGTCAGTCCTCGTATTGGCTCAGGCCGTTGTAGGTTTATATATCCCATTCAAGTAGCTTGAGAAGTATTTTCTCAGTTTTGAGTCCTATAATGTTATATCTAATCTCATTGTTATCAGTTTTGAACTGCTTACCCAATTACACGATTTACACACCAATTTTCGAACAAATCTCCCCATCACATAAACGAACTACACGACTATCCTCCCTCTTGAATGGGAGCCTTTACAATCACAATAAGATTTTTAGTAGAAAATATGAGCATCTTATGTTATACTTATGTTGTTTGCTTTTTCTTATGTTTGTTGGCTAATGTGATTGCATTTACTATATGCTTGCTGGATTTTGGCAGTTTAAGATTCCTGTAATAGTCAAAGGTTCAGAAGTGGTTGTCTAGATTGACTTTTCCTTGGACCGGATGATGCTTGAAAAATGTCTTGGAAGTCTCCTTTTACTTGTCGTTGGCATTCTCACCCATGTGTCAGGTAATTTAACATAGTTCTGTTCTCTTTTGCTGTACATGTTTTCATATCCATGTTTCAATCGGTTATTGTGATTAAAATATGAGCATAATCTGCATTTTAGAATTGGTAGCTTGTCTTTCTTGTTGGAGTTACAGATGTCAATACTAGGGATGGCAATCTTAAAATGCTAAAATGATTTATCATTCTCAGTTCATGTTTATGTGTTTGCTCCTGATTTTGTAAATTGCGATGTGATTTTTACGGTTACGTGCATTTCTTTTGAAAGTTCGGTTAGGATTTTCATTTGTGATTTTTAAGATAAAGTGTGATAATTCAGAATGGAATAGCCAACCTATCATGTGAAATTCTAGTCAATTTATACTGAACGTAATGCCTTGGAAGGTTTGATCTTGGACTGTTATGAGGTATGGTGATGAAGCACTGTATATTTGATTGTCTAATCGGCAGTTAAGAGTAAGAGTTTCAAAAGTGAAGACATCACATGGAGGCAAACAAAGTTTGCTGGCATAAAAACAATATAACATATTAATCCTTCACGAGAATGGAAAGGTTGGGATATACTTGATGTTGAAGCTGTTGTTGAGATACTTTAATATGATATTGTAGTATTATTATCTTTCTCACGGGTTCTTGGTTGTCACTGAACCTTAGATGTGAACCTGTAGGTGCATTTGTGGGAATAAACATTGGAACTGATGTTTCCAATCTACCACCAGCTTCAGATATAGTTGCAGTTCTCAAAGCACATCAAATTACTCATGTGCGCCTTTATGATGCCGATTCTCACATGCTGAGAGCCCTGTCTAACACTGGGATTGAGGTAATGGTTGGTGTCACAAATCAGGAATTGTTAGGGATTGGAGAATCTGCCCCGAAAGCAGTAGCCTGGATCAATAAAAATGTTGCACCTTACGTGCCTTCAACCAATATTACAGCAATTGCGGTTGGTAGTGAGGTTCTTACATCAGTCCCGAATGCTGCCCCGGTTTTAGTTACTGCTATGAATTACATTCACAAGGCCCTAGTTGCTGCAAACCTAAATTTTCAGGTCAAAGTTTCAACTCCTCAGTCCATGGACATAATCCCAAAAGCTTTCCCCCCCTCCACTGCCACCTTTAACTCCTCATGGAACTCTACTATTTATCAGCTCCTTCAGTTTCTGAAAAACACAAACTCCTCTTACATGTTAAATGCCTATCCTTATTATGGATATACTAAAGGAGATGGCATATTCCCGATTGATTATGCTCTTTTCCAACCACTTCCTTCAGTCAAGCAGATTGTTGACCCAAACACTCTTTTCCACTATAACAGTATGTTTGATGCTATGGTAGATGCTACCTATTATTCCATAGATGCTTTCAATTTTTCTGGAATCCCCATTGTTGTGACAGAGACTGGCTGGCCATGGTTTGGTGGAGAAGATGAGCCTGATGCAACTGTGAAAAATGCTCAGACCTACACTGGAAATCTGATCAAGCGAGTTCTAAATAATTCAGGTCCACCTAGTCAGCCGAGTATCCCCATTAACACTTATATCTATGAGTTGTTTAATGAAGATAAAAGGCCTGGGCCAGTGTCAGAGAGAAGTTGGGGGGTGTTTTTTGCTAATGAGACAGCCGTTTTTCCTATGAGTTTGAGTGCTTCTGACCGAATTACAGGAAATTCTTCTACTGTTTTCTGTGTGGCAAAATCTGGTGCAGATTCTGATAAGTTGCGAGCTGGCCTAGACTGGGCTTGCGGTCAAGGCCAAGCAAACTGTACAGCCATTCAATCAGGGCAGCCGTGCTACAACCCTGATAATCTTGAAAACCATGCTTCTTATGCTTATAATGATTATTATCAAAAAATGCATGGTGTTGGTGGAACATGTGATTTTAGTGGTACAGCTACAACCACCACCGCTGATCCCAGTGAGTTCTTGTAAACTTTCTCATTGATAATTTATGCATGTATCTAGAAATCTCTCCAGATTCATCTGTTGGAATGAAGTGAATGGCTAACTGATGTAATGACCATAATGACTCCTCTTGGTGGCAATACCTCCAAACTTGTATAGTACTCTCTTTGGATGCTTGAACTGTGTAATTCACCTTCTATCCCTCTTACCCTAAGCCTGCTTACCATAAAAAGAAGACAAGAATAAAAGGGAGGCTATGAACTGTGCTTGTCTAGATGGCAGCATTGCATTTTTGTAAAACAAGCATGTGTTTTCCATCTTCTCTTTCTAAATCTTCTGTTCCTTGATTTTGTTGGTGGATACGACCCTGCAGGTTATGGATCCTGTGAGTTTTCAGGAAGGTGAGAGTCTGAATCAATTTACTCCATAAAAAGAATAAAAATCAATCTTTTTTATGCCTTGGCTCTAAACATGTGATATTTTTGAAACAGCTCGAAGTCGAGTTCAAGCGGGGGACTAACACCGGCAGTGGCTCTCGGACCAACAAACCCCTTTGACGGAAGTTCGAGGTCAATAATGTTGGTTCCAAACCTCCGGCATCTGATTTCTGCAACATTTTTGGCTCTGGTGTTGCTTCGACTGGGAGATTCATCTGGTTTTCGACCATCTTGAGTGGTTAAAGGAGCACTGTGGAGATTGAAATTTGGTGAATTCAGGAGGAAGTGGACAGGCTCAATGACATGGATGAAATGCTCATGTCCCGGATCATAGTTGCTCATCAATTTTGTTTGTCTCTAGTTTGTTTAATCTTATCCTCAACCTGTGTTTGTCATTATACTTTGTAGGAAGTGGTGAATATATGTTCATTGTCTGAAATGCAATTCAGATTCTTATTAGAAGTGGCAGAGCAGTTTACATGAAATGCATAACTTCTTACAGAAGTCATCATATTCTTGCTTTTCAAAGTTCTATTCCACAAGTTGCATGTACAGTTGATCAGGATCTTCAGAACCAATTTTCTTGTCTAACAAACAACCTTCTTGAACTAAATTCAAGCCCAGTCCAAAGCAAATGATTCCCAAGGAATCAAGTAGCAGAATTATTTCTTTTTCTTGCTGCACCAACATGAATTAATGACCTGTGGTGGATGAAAAGATCATGGGATCGAGGCCTGCAATAAGCAATGACCCCAAAATCATTACACCAATGTTCTGGAGAAATATTTGACTCAGGATTTGATTAAATCTTGAGGCTGGTATGTTTTTTTAATCAAGTAATCATATATTTTTATCTTTTTTTAAAGAGAAAATAAAAGATGTAGGATTGATGAGATTACGTAATTAACGAAGAAATAAATTTTGAGTGAACGCTTTATCAACAAATCAGAGTGGCGCAGCGGAAGCGTGGTGGGCCCATAACCCACAGGTCCCAGGATCGAAACCTGGCTCTGATAAAAAAGAGTAGCTTCCACTGTTTGCCAACTTTTTTCTTCGCTTGCTTTCTGGGTACAAAACGCTGCGTTTTGGGACTGCTCACTCTCTCTGGGAGACTCGAACGGGAGCGCGAGATGATGATATCAGGAGGAGGAAGAGGGGGAAGATCAACGTCGTCAACGTCAGGATCGGCATCGGCGGCAACGACAACGACAACGTCATGGGCAGTGTCGGCGTCCGGGAAGAGGATCCAGAGAGAAATGGCGGAGCTGAACATGGACCCGCCTTCCGACTGCTCTGCTGGGCCAAAGGGCGACAATCTCTACCACTGGGTCGCTACCATCACCGGACCCCAAGGTGCCCACCGCCACAAGTCACGCCCTTCTGCTTGTTTGTGGGAGAGTTTTGGTTTCAGCTCAATTATGGCGATTCTGGGTGTACTTAGTTTTGAGTTCTTTGATGAGTTATTCACGTGCTTTTTCTGAGGATTCAGGGCAATGGCAAAGTTGGGTTTGCCTTGTAGTTAGAGTGTTTTACTAAGCTTTCTCAATTCTTACGCTTTTGTGCCCACCGCCACAATTCATTTCCTTTTGCTTAACGGTTTGAGTAGTGATTGGCCTTGTTATCTTGTTCAGTGAATTGTTCCTGGTTTCTGAGTGAGTGTTTGTGACTTTTGGTTTTAGCTGCTCAGTTATTGCGATTCTGGTGTACTTTGTTTCAGGTTCTTTGATTGAGTTATTCTCGTTGAATGTTTTCAACTTACTGTTTGAGCATTCAGGGTAATGGCAAAGTTGGGTTTGCTTTTTATTCAAGTGTTAGCCAGGAGCCACATTCCAATTCGTTTTGATGACTTTGAGTAAGGGACTGCTGATCGGATTTTCGAGCTCCGTCTTTTTCCCCTTTTTCTCTGTTTCATTTGAAGCTTGACTTTATCATATAAAGTTTGGTTTTGATAGTTGTTTTCGGGTTTGGTAATAGAATTACCGTTTCAAGCTCTCAACTTTATGGCTAGATTACTTTTTGGTTCGAAGTTTTAGCATAAAGTTGCTCATTTTCTTAATCTTAGGCTCAATTTCAGTAGTGATAAGTAATGGGGCTGGTGATGAAGCTCTCCTCTTCAGCCATAACTGGGGTTTCTGTATCGCTTGAGTGTGCATTTAAACTTGCTACATCAATCTAAGCTTGAGCTTTCTTGATTTGGATTAATAGCCGGGGAGGAATTACTGGCATTCAGTTTAATCGTGTTTTGAGTACGAGCTTAGAATTACCCATTACCCTGGTTTGAGCTTCAGTATCATAATTTTGGGACAGGTATTGGTATTGAAGCTGTTCAGTCAGGAATTGATAGTCTTATTTAATCTTTTGTCAGTTCTTTACCCCCTCTATTTATGAAAGTCATCTTGTGCTGTTGGTTTTACTCAATTCATAGCTATGTTATGATCTTCTAGCCGTTGGTGGTAGAGTTGTGGTGGTGTAACAAAGGCCCGTTTTGTTGCAGATGAAATTGAGGAAGAAAATATAATTTTTTAGTGCCATAGATTTCTACTTCCTTAATCTTTTACATTTGAGAATTGTTCACTTCTTTTCTTATTTCATATCATTTGAAGAAAGAACCATACAAAAGGAGGAAGTGATCCATACGTCAGTACAAATTTTATAGTAATTTTACTACTGTGTCCTCTGAAGCGGATCTTATAAGATAGAGTTTCTCAGGGTTGCGCACAAGGAAGTATCCAGTTCCTTGCCACACCACGCACAAGTGCATTTGCTTTTGTTTGTCACAACTTCAGTTCCTTTTCCTGTGTTCTCTTGTGTGTTGTCAATGTCCTGTTTAGGGAAATAGAGAATACTGCTAAAGGTTATTAGCTTCATGCAACATGTCCAGGCTGGTCTCATCATGGGCTCTTCCTCTCCACCAGCACTTACGAGCACAAACACAGTCCCCCATGTTATTTTGGGTTGGATTTGATGGCTTTGTTTGCTTTTTGGCTTATAACTTGAGTGAGCTGTTCAAATGAATCTGACTGGACTTTCCATATTTCCATATAACTTGGTTAATGGTTCTAATGCTAGATATACAAAAAGATAATGGTAAGGAATATAGTTTTGTTACTTACACGACTGGCTTCTCTGTCCTGATTAAATTGTGTTTGCGTCCATGCTTTCAGGAACACCATATGAAGGTGGCATATATTTCCTAGACATAACATTTCCAAGTGATTATCCTTTCAACCCTCCAAAGGTACGTTGAATTACTTTCGCATGTCAAAAACTCTTAAGTGAATCCACAATCTCTTGTTTATCTGATAGGATTGGTGAATCTGAATTATCATGTTATGAACATTTTTGTTTTCAAATATCATACGCAAATTTTGTGATGGACCAGAACAATGTTGACAATACAATGGGCATGGGAACTTTAGAAAGCACAAAAAAAGTTGACCTTGATGCAACAGTTCCTTAAGTATTAGAACACATGGGCAGGTGAACATCTGGTTGAACTTTTGTTAACGGGTTTTCTTTTGGGTTGGTAAGTCGACCACACCACCTTTTTTTTTTCCCCAATGGAATTGAAGTTCTAATATTTTGACATTGAATATTTGGAAGAATATTATTCTTTATGTATGTCGTACTCCTGTTTCTGGGAATTATCAAGTCCTTGGTGTACTTTTATTCCATCGTTTATTAGCTTGCCCAAGAAAAGAAACTTCATTTACTCACTCCTATCTGCTTTCAATTATGCAGGTTGTGTTCAAAACTAGAATCTTCCACTGCAATGTTGATACTGCTGGTAATCTGAATATAGACATCTTGAAGGATAGTTGGAGTCCAGCTCTTACCATCACCAAGGTGCTACTTGCAATCAGATCAATTTTCACAAATCCTAACCCCTGTAAGTTCATCAAATTCCTCATGGGACTCATTTTTTCAAGGGATAGTCCATAGACGTATGCTTCTTGTGCAAGATGTAAATGAGTACTCTCGTTGCAGCAGATAATCCACTTATGCCCGGCATCGCTCAAATGTACTTGGGGGAGAGAGCTAAACATGATGAACTAGCTGCAGAGTGGACAAGACGCTTTGCCAAGTGACCCTGGCGAAACTGTCAAGTGCCATTCGAATAGTGGAATATTTCTTACATCTTAACTCCTTGATAGCTATGAAGTTCCAGGCGAAGAAAAAGGCAAAAATGGAGTTCAAGATTAGTCGTAAGGGTGAAATGATCATTTTTGCCTAAAATATTCTTTTCGATAGCCAGGTTTTATGCTTATAAGATCTAGGTTGATGTTATCAAACATGAGTAGCTTTATCTGAAAAGTGAAAGTATCAAAGAGAAAAGCTATAGATCTTAGATTATAATGAGTGATTTTTTTTTCTTTATCCTTTTGTTAATCTCAGACCCTACAGTCTAAAATCCTTTAGTAGCTTCACTTGAGATATTTGGGAATTGACAAGTAAATTATTGATTTGTAAACATAGGAAAAGTTCATCCTAAATTGTCTAAATCTTTACAATATGGGATTGTGTATGTTTAATTGTTGTTGAAATGTTATCTTCTAATACTTATTTCACATGACAAATGTCAACAACGTGTAGGTGTTACCTGGGATCAAGAGAACTGTGACAATTCCTATGGAATATGTTATAAAAGATTTGGTGGATGGTGATTGTTAATGTTGCCGGAAAGTGGGGAAAGGCGGCCAACACATAACATGGTGGGGACAAAACTGAATAATATATGCGCCGCCTGATTCATGAGAGTTTAAAGAAAAATTTTTCTGATATTATATATTCAATAATGATCTAAATCTTTTTCAATAGAAAACAATAATTTACAGAAAAGAATATGGTAGGATTGATTTTCTATTAAGAAACTAGGTTTTTAAAATAGTTCTAAAAACATTACACAATTTATGAAATCAAATGAAAATAAAAATAATGGCAACTAAAGAAACCTCTTTAAGGGGTGGCTTGTAGCTAAAGCCTTCTCCTTTACTTACTGTGTTATGATCTTAGTGGACGAATCATGACATTCAACTTCCATAAGAATATCTTGCAAATGAAGAAGTAATACATTTTTGTTTTTGGTTTCTTTGTCTCTCTTTTTTTTTTTTAATTTTTAATCTTAAGGGTAAATAGAGTTTTGGAGATATAGGACGTCAAACTTAATACCTGATCATTAAACTATTGATCTATTGATGCAATCATTATCTTTTTTAATAATTCATATGCTCATCAATGGATACATAGAATATAAGAAAGATCCATTGTGAAAAAATACGTGAATGATATTCTCTTATAAGATAAGATATATCTACCAACATTAAATTAAGATATTAAGACATGGATCTTAATGATTGCTTGTTAAATTTTTTTTTTAACATATGTAACCTTTCCATTTACCTTTTTTAAAAAAATCAATTTCTTTATAAAAGCCTTAGATATTGTAATTACACCCTGAAAAACTACAAAGGAAAAAAAGCTGTTTTTTTTTTCTAAAACTAAATATTTAGAGAAAAGAGTTCTTTTTATTACTTTTTTGGGAGATTGCTCTAGTCATATTGATTAGAGGTTAATTGTCCTTAAAATTGTTGGGTTGATCGTTTCTTAAAACTTATTTTTTGTACGCAAATATCTTTAAATTAATAAAACAAAGTTAATCAAACTACTTACTAAGAATGCATGTAATTGACATAAAAATTAAAATCCTAAGGACTGACTCAACTCTTGCTTACATGCAAGTCGCTTTCATGCGTTGAAGAAGCAGGAAACAGCTGCAATGGCGGAAAAATATACAATGCCACGTAAGTTCTAAAGGAACAAGATTCAGCAATGGTTGGTAGTTGATGGCATAAGAGGACAAGCCGCCAGGTCAAAGTGGGGGTTGGTACTCGAAGCCAAATTCCACTTCGCAGATCACAACTCGTCACACCTCCACCTACTCCTACTCCTATAACTTACTGGAACTTCGGCCATTAGAGAGAGAGAGAGAAAGATGGGGAAGAGCATTGGCGAAGTTGGAGTGGGGGACTTGGTGAAGGAGGGAGTAACAACAGAGGAGGCCCGTCAACTCCAAAGGGTGTTTACAGAAGTTACGGGAGCCAAAGACTATGACCCAAGAGAGGTGTGGCGCGAGCTGGTGGCTCGGAGGGTGCTCAAACCATGGCACCCACATGGCCTGCACCAATTGGTCTTCCACTCGGTCTATGCTAATTGGGATGCATCTTCCCTTGGTCCTCCTCCTTACTGGTTCCCTTCTCTGTATGATTTTGGCTCCTCTCCGTGTCTATCATCCTATTCCACTGCTGTTGCAGTCGTTTATTTTTTTGGTCCTAAGTTTATCTGACATAGTTTCGCCCCAATGTGTTAGTTTGGATCATTTCAATGCTTAGAAATTGCATCTAATGGAAGAATGACGCGGTTAAAGATACTATTCTTATTTTCTTACTGGGTTAAATCTTTGGATTTGGACTCTATAAAGTGGTAGGTGATGTACGAAACAACCGTATAAGATATAGTCAATGTGAACTTTGGACGGCCCTATTGAATTGTTGGTATTCTTGGGGAAAGCACGTATTCTCCACTCTTACGGATGCTTTGTTGGAACATTAACAATTTCAACAAAGGTTGAGGTTGGCATTTTAGTGAGACTTGTTGGTTCCTAGAGATGAGTAGTTTGGTAGGTGTGTATAAAGGAAGGATGAACGCAATCTGGAGAAGTATTTTTGATTAGATTGGACCACTGCTGAGTACAAGCTGCGTTAGAACTGGTAAGATTTGTTTGAGAGTCGAAGGCAGCTGGTGGTACTTCTCAAGCTGTGACAGAATGAAAGTTATCTACCAATTTTCAAAGATGTAATGACTTGACGTTTTGAGATTAGTAGAATAATAGAGATATGAGATATATGATACTGGTTAAAATCAAAGTACAAAGGAAAGTACCATTCTTCTATTTAATTGTGGGTAGTACCAGAAGTCAATTAGGTTGACTAATCAGCCCTTCTTTCAATGATTCTAAGTTTGAGCTTATTTACAGGTGTTTCTTTCCATGTACTCTATATCAATAGTATAGGAACCTAGTAATGTATATTCTTAGGCTAGCGGCATTTGGTGACAAATTGAGCAGCATTAACTTGTGCTTCTGCTGCTGTACATTTTTGTCAAAGAAAATTTACTATGTATTTGTAACTGTGATAGGTTAGTTTGGTTGTGTTGTATTGAATTACATTTTCTTTTCATCTATTCAAAGACTCTGATTTGTGACCCTAACGGATCTTTTGTTATCTTTGTTTGCCAGATATCAGTGTAAACATACAAACTTGGGTCGTTTGATGGAAAAATATGGTTCAGAGCTATTGGGGTCACAATACAAGGACCCTATTACAAGTTATAGCCTCTTCCAAGAGTTCTCTGTTCAGCATCCACAGGTATATTTTGCTTTTTGTCCCTGCACTTCTAGGTACATGCCAGGTTTGACACAAGTTGGTATTCGAATTAGAGGAACTATGGTTTGATCCATCTTATGTATATGTCATTGTATTTCAGGCTTACTGGTCAATTATTCTAAAAGAGCTTTCAGTTTCTTTCCATCATCCCCCAGATTGCATTTTAGATACCACTGACAAATCAAAACATGGGGGAACATGGTTTCCTGGAGCCGTTATGAATATTGCTGAATGTTGTTTGCAACCTAGAAGTCACCCAAGGAGAGAGGATAATAGTTTGGCTGTTGTGTGGAGGGAGGAGGGCTGTGATGATTCCGACGTTTGTCACATGACATTGAAAGAATTTCGAGAACAAGTAATGTATGTTCTCACACAATTGCATTTATCTTCAGTTAACCATGTAATGTTCATATAATATGCAGTACAAATAGGTGGTTCTGATAGTAGTCAGTGTCTTTAACATTAAAAATGATATTATTTTGAGGTCCCTGTGAGAACCATTTCATATCCAATATATTCTCCTTTGGCAGAGCAAGTATTCATTACTAGAGACGTTATAACACCTAATCAATGATAATTCTTGACTACAAGTATGCTATTCTCATTTTGGCAAACCAAGCATCAGTCCTATCATCTTCTATTCTCCTGATGTGACTCACAGGTTGGTGGCAAATGCACTGGACACAATATTTTCAAGGGGCGATGCAATTGCAATTGACATGCCAATGACAGTCAATGCGGTTATCATATATTTGGCAATTATCCTGGCAGGATGTGTTGTTGTATCAATAGCTGATAGCTTTGCGGCAAAGGAGATTGCAACTCGTTTACGTGTGTCAAAAGCAAAGGGTATCTTCACTCAGGTGATCATTTACTTCCCTAAATCATTTGTTACATTGAAATTATGGATTGCCTTGGGAAACATGATAAGTTTTCCCTTGAGCAGGATAGTTGTGTTAAATCTTCTTCTTCTTTCTGTTAAAGCCCATAAATGAAGTTTCTAAAATGTGCAAAAATGGTTGTGTGACCAATCTTTTCCTTTTCGTAGTTATTTGATTTTGAATGGGTTACATTATCTTCTAAAAGTGTACACCTTGACAGTTAAAGTCATTGAGTTGGTGATCATTCGGTTTTTAACATTCCAAATGAAGTTCAGGCAATTCGGCTCCTGTTCTCATATGCTGGCTTCATGACAAAACATATACTGTCAATTTTGGACTAGTTTTGATATGTTAGTTATCATATAAAGTGCTTTATATTGAAGATTATTTCTGTCTTCAATTTGTATCCAGGATTTCATATTAAGAGGAGGTCAAAAATTTCCTTTATACAGGTAAAAACAGCCACTCTTTGGTAATTATAGTTGCTGTCTAGTAGTATAATTTAGGAGGAATCCATAGCTGAGCGCTAAAAATGCTACTTCTGCCCTAAAACACTTACCTGAATCTTTGCACGTTAATATCTTTTTCTTTCCTGAATATTATTTATGATGTCAATGGAGTCTAGATGTGCTTATGGGACACCTTTGGAATCATCATGACAGTTCTTTTTTCACCTGCAGTCGAGTTGTAGAAGCTGCTCCACTTAAAGCTATAGTTCTCCCTGCGACTGGGGATGAAGTAGGCCTTCAGTTAAGAGAACAGGATGTCTCATGGAAAGCTTTTCTTTCTAGAGCCAATCGAAATCCAAGGTATATGTGCAGCAAGGGTGTCGGATTGGTTCTAGAAAATACTTTAATAATGGTCCTTTATTATTACGCAAATAATGAACAGAAATTAGTTATAATAATGTTATTCTTTTTTGACAGATCACGTAATTATACTCCGGTCTATCAACCTGCAGAATCTGTGACTAATATTCTCTTTTCATCTGGAACCACAGGTAGGAAAATTGTATAAGCAAATATCTATTTCTTAGCCCAATTGCAAGGTTCCATATATTATAATCATCGACTTTATCTGTTGGTTTTCGTCAGGAGAACCAAAAGCTATTCCATGGTCACAACTTTCACCAATTCGCTGCGCTGCTGATTCGTGGGCTCACATTGATATTCAAGTTGGAGATGTCTACTGCAGCCCTACAAATTTGGGATGGGTGCTTGGACCAATTATTCTGTACTCATGCTTTATTAATGGTGCTACTCTTGCACTATATCATGGATCACCTCTTGGCCGTGGCTTTGGAAAGTTCGTTCAGGTAATTATACACTGATATGCTTTCTGGGATCCGTGAGTTAGTCACTTATGAAAATGAATTCCGAGGAAAGTCATGATATTCAGCAGGTCTCCAACAGGAATATCAATGTCATTGTGAATATTAGGAAGTTTTGAATTTTGGTTGTGGTTGGTGGTGGAAATGACATTTGTTTTCCAGAATTTCTTGAAGGGGGGAAAGAAAAAAGGAAAAAGAAAAAGAAATTAACTAGATGAGCTTCACAATGAAAGTTAAGGGCAATAAAGACAGATTTACATGATGCTCAGGAGCTATAAACTTCTGTATGCAATTGTTTTGCATAAAAGCTGGGAAGTACTAATAACGTGCTCTACATTAAAGTTATTGGACCCTTTTTCAACAAACCAGCTTATGTTTTCCATTAATTATGTTCAGGATGCAGGGGTGACTGTTTTGGGTACAGTTCCTAGCTTAGTAAAAACTTGGAGGAGCACAGACTGTATGAAAGGCCTAGATTGGACCGGGATAAAGTAATGCCTCTTTGAACTTTAGTGAAAGATTATTCGTATGACTCCAGGAATCAGAACTTATAATTGGAAATATGCAGATCATTTGCGTCCACGGGGGAAACATCCAATGTGGATGATGACCTTTGGCTTTCTTCAAGAAGTTATTACAAGCCTGTTATCGAGTGTTGTGGTGGAACGGAACTTGCATCGTGTTACATCCTAGGAAGTCATCTACAGCCACAAGTTTTTGGAGCTTTCAGCACAGCATCGATGACAACAGGCTTTGTGATCCTTGATGAACATGGGAAACCTTATGTAAGCATACTTTCTGGACAGTTTCTAGTTGGGGTTCATTTTCTCTTTGCTTCTGTTGCAATTGCCAAACTTGCACTAGATCAGGTCACCCAGTATTTTATATATTCATATGTTTGGATATATCTAACCTGTTTGATTACTGTGACAGCCCAATAATCAAGCTTGTGTTGGTGAAGTGGGTCTCTTCCCAGTATACATGGGATCAACCGATAGATTGCTTAATGCTGATCATGAGAAAGTTTACTTCAAGGGAATGCCAATGCACAAAGGAATGGTATGCTTGTGACTGCCCATTGAAGAATACTTGCACTATCGCCTCTTACTATGCCTAATTTTAATGTGATTAACGATGTATTATATACCAACAAAGATTGAGATGCCCATTAGAGAATATATGTTTTTCCCCAGAAAGTTCATTTCACAATTAGCTGTTCTTCCCCTGAGAGCTGCATTATTTGTGATCACCTAATTGGAAACTAGTCACCAACTTTATTAGATGCAGTTCAATTTATAAAGATCTCTTGATCTGCTTAACTGGGTTACAAGCATCCTGACATGGAATGCATATATCTTGTTGGGTAGTGATTGGGAACTACATCTAGTTCTTGGAATTAATAAGCATCAACTTCATCACTTTCCTCCTGTCAACTATCATTCTTAGTTAGTATTCCAGAATTATGTTGTTTTATCTATTGTTTTTCTACATCTTACCCATAATGTGATTGAAATTGGCCTGGTTTCCTCTTGATATATGCATCATCAGCAACTAAGGAGACATGGAGATATCCTTAAAAGAACTGTTGGAGGCTATATCATTGTCCAGGGCCGGGCTGATGACACCATGAACATTGGAGGCATTAAGGTAACCTTTGATTAATCTGCTTTATGCCGTGGACTAACTGGTAGAAGACAAAGAACTTTTAAACATTTTATTGAACAAGGTTTTGCCTTATGTATTGACTTCAACTGACAGAACATCACTTGTTTCCAAATTGGTCTGGTTTGATTAGTATTCAGAATATTGATGACTTCAAGTATTTTCTGATGACAGACAAGTTCCGTTGAAATTGAGCGTGTGTGTGACCGTGCTGATAAAAGCATCTTGGAAACTGCTGCAATCAGTGTTTCACCGGTAAATGGCGGTCCTGAAGAGTTGGTGATATTTGCAAGATTGAAGCAAGGTTTTCACGCTGAACTGAACAAGCTGAAGACTACATTTTCAAGGGCCATTCGAAGCAACCTCAACCCTTTGATTAAGGTTTGACTCTGAGGCTATCCTACTTCTTTCCCATTGAATTAATCGTTCCATCTTCTGATCATCTTTAGGTTTTTCCATCCAAATTTTTTGACAGAAAATCAAAATGATATGATTGTTCAAGATTTTTGAAAATTTTAAAGCATTTACTCACATTTGCTGTGGAAACTTTGATTAACTCATCTGAAATGAGATGTAGAAGAGGTGGATCTAATTTCTCTAACTTTTGCCTGATCGACAGGTGAGTCATGTTAAGATTGTTCCGGAGTTTCCTAGGACGGCTTCTAACAAGTTGTTGAGAAGGGTCTTAAGGGAGCAAATGAAACATGAGATGTCAGTCCGAAGTAAAATTTAACAGCAAAATCATACATACATCAGATCTCAATGCTTTATTCATCTGAGGTGGATTTTAAGATGCTTTGATATATGTACATGAACACAACATTTATTATTCAGAAACACGAGAAATATAGCAGGAAATCCATGGTTGTATTTGTTTTGTCATTAATAGATCAAGGGTCTAATTTTGAGGCATGTGGCCCTATAATAATGATGAAAATATGATGTTATTTTCATAGTGTTGTATATTATGAATTGTTAGTCCATAAGCATTTGTTTTAGTTGAGAATGGATGCTACTTGAAACTTCTTAGTCTCAAATTTAATACTTAGGCATGTGAGGTTGGGTATGAGCATTATTTTTTTTTTAAAAAAAAGAAGAATATTCTTATGAATTGTTAGTGATTTGCAATATAGCCTTTTGGCAAATGAAATAGCTTCTTGACAGCATCATATGAAACTAATATTTTTTGTATTTGACCATAAAAGCAATAAAATTAAGTTAATGAAGTCTTGCAATCTTGTGAAGGAAAGTTTGATACCAAAATAGGATTAGTAATTAAATGACATCGGTAGGTAAGTATTCGGTGAATTTTTTTTGTTTTTATCCTTTTTTCTGTCATGGTACATCCCCATACCCATGATTTCTAAATATAAATTACAACTTTTTTCTATAAGGTAACATGTTCCAATTAAATTAAAGTTCATTGGCCATTATTCTTGTTGCAAAAGATAATCCACCCAACCTTGACATTGCTCCATTTTATTTAGTGTTAATGGTGTGGATTGTTTTCTATTTCCAAGACATGCACATAAGGTTCTGTTTAAATTATAAAAAGTTCCTCTTACTCTTTGTTGAAACCAATAAAAAGTAGTCAGGTCAATGCCAGGTCAGAAACGCGTGGCAGAGAGAGATTGGATGCGTAGACGAGTTCTTAAGACATAGGCAACACCATAATAGATGGACGCGTGCAATATATGGGCGACACCATCAAGCCAATTTACGACCAGCGCAAACATGCACACGTGTACTACATGCGCTCATCTTTAACCTCCACCACAATCTTTTCTTATCTCTTCTATAATTTCGAATGTTCTAGTAAACATTTTATAGTGATTAAAAAGGCATTTAACTCATAATAGGATGGCCAGTTGATTGCAAGGAAAAAGGGAAGGAATCATCAACTTTAATAATGAAATTCAACTTAAAAAATTTAAACGTTTTAGGGGTTTTTAATCATTATAAAAAAAGTAGTCTAATTGTACTCCAAGATCATCTAGAAATATAAAGTATTCCTCAATTCTTTATGTTCTTGTTGTTTTATTTCTAATATTTTGCTATTTCTTTTATACGAAATTCTTGTTTTATTGTAAAAATTCTGTTTTAACTTTCTTGAACTAGTTTTTGAGTTCAACTTAAGGTTTTCTATCTCAAAATATTATAATATTTCTTAACATAGTATAAGAGTGCAAATTTCTTCCTTGGCCTAATATACATCTTAGGTTTCTCACTAATACTCCTATTATGGTGAAGGGCTAAGTTTGTACTATAGATTGTCATACATTGCCAAGATATTGACATAAGAGTTTTTTTATATTAAAAAAAGTTTCTCTTATTCTCAAGTTAACTTTTTGGTTAGGTTTAAAGTCTTTTATATCAAAATATCTTAATATTGTTTAAGACTTGGCATTGAAGTTAAAGGTGATGAACTAGCTAACAAGTGGAAAACAGGCTTTCACTATTAGAAATAATCTAATTTTATCTATCAAAATCAGTTTTAAGACAATGAATCACGTTATTTATAGTATAATATTACAATTCAAATTCAAATATATTATCTCTTTATAGATTGTCTTTGTTTTTTTGTCATATTCTTTATTGTTTATAAATTGAGTTTTTGTGATTTCCTTACAATAAAATATATTTAGAAAATAATTATTTGATACTATCAATATCTTGCGTACGCGACGTTCTCGAATGCAGATAATTTTTGACATCTAAATTCAAGCATGCAAGATAAACGATAGTGGACGAAAGAGGCATCGTAAAAAGGCATCAACTTGAACAACAACACGAATCCCCATAGAATGTGCCGAACACAAGAAGACAGGACAAGAAGAGGACAGAAGTCATGTTTTAGGGGCACGGGTTGAAGACTGACAAGATGGAGACAGAACGACACGTACCCTCTGATTCATGAGAGTTCTAAAAGAAACATTTTTCTGAAACTACGTATCCTGGGGATTGTAGTCCACAGCATGGTTTCGCACCAAAGCACCATTAGAATAACTTGGAAGTGAAAAGACAAGACACGGAGTTTCGAGCTTCGAGGATTATGATAGTCTACGACGGCTGCATTATTGACTTGTAAGTAAAGGAATATGACGGTCTACGACGGCTGCGTTATTGGCAACAACCCAAAAACCATCAGAATAACTTGGAAGTGAAAAGATGTCGAAGTTTTTCTAAATCTACCTCCTCGTAACTTCTTTCAAAGGTTTCTTTCATCATTATAAGTCTGGCCTTCCCATATGTTTCCTAAATATTTTTTCCAATCACTACAAGTCCCGCCTTCTTAGAGATTTCCTCTAGAGTTTTTCTAATCGGTGCAAGTTTTGCCTTTCCATGCATTTTCCCAAAATTTCTATTACAAATTGGAGTTTCTATACTAGATCATAGATGAGCTGATTTCCCTATCTAATTACAAAAAGAGTAATCGATAGATTCGTCCTTGATGACCACTTTGTAGATGGACCATGGCTTGAACACTAGTCTTACTCTTTATTCTCACTTTTCCAGGAAGTTGAATACATGGAAAACTAAGTTTCTAAGATGGTCTTGGACAGTTCCAACATGGCTTCTGCTGAAGTAATTGTTAGATTTACAACTCTCTCCCATTCGTCTAATCATGGTAACTACTGAAGTGGTGCCAGCTCAAATTTGACAAAAGAAGAGTCTACTGACTCAAATAACAACTCTCATGTGGCTTTCAACAAATCTCCTTCATATAATAGTGATGTCAATGGCTCCCAAGATGCCGAAGCAAGTGGCCGAAAAGAGTCCTCTAACCACTTGTTTTATGTGGCAAAGAAGTACAAGCCTTGCCTACCTTTTTCGGACTTAATATCCACAAGAAGCAATAACTCTTTTTTTTGGGCAAAAGCAACTTTACCTTTTGATCAAATTCTATTTTTCTAGGTGGACATAAAGCAAAAGACTCTTTCTAGGTGGACATATAACAAAAGGCTCCTGGAGCTTGTTCTTGCAGCGTCCAGGCGGACATGCAACATATTAACACAAGATATTTCAGAACAGTCAGCGAGAATTGTTTGATTATCTGCCAATTGTGAAAGAGTGATTGCCAACTGTGAAAGGCATTTGGACTTATATATTTATAGACCATAACCACTGTGGAGGATTGCTTCATAACCTTCCTGTTCGTGCTTACTCTGGCAGCTTGTGTACTAATTCCTGCAACGACGTTGTTCAGACAGAGAGATGGCGAAGAGCATTTGCGAAGTTGAAGTGCAGGACTTGGTGAAGGCAGGATTAAAGATAGAGGAGGCCTGTGGATTCCAAAGGGTGCTTAATGAAGCAGTCTCTGGAGCCGAAGAGTCAGACCCAAGAGAGGTGTGGCGCGAGCTGGTGGCTTGGAGAGTGCTAAAGCCATGGCACCCACATCACCTGCATCAGCTGGTCTACCATTCAGTCTACGCTAACTGGGACGCATCCTCCAATGGCCCTGCTCCTTACTGGTTTCCTTCTCCGTACGATTTTTGCTCCTTTCCCTCTGTCTATTCTCCCCCTTAAACTGTTCATTGAATTTTTTGTTTCTGTTGTATTTTCACTCCATAGTTTACCTGTCATTCCGGTAGGTCCCTTCTCTTTTGCCTTTTGTTTCTCTCTTTTTTGACAACTTTATCTATTATATCTTGCCACATCATTGATATAGATAATTGAGTGTGTGCAAGGTGAAAGTCCCACATTGAAAGCAAGATCCCTTATAATGCAGTTTAAATAAAGAAAATGTCATTTTAATACTTAAGTTAACTTTTGAATTGAATAATAAGTTAAGCTTTATAAATTGGTATTAGAGTACAAGATAAATATGCTTCACATCATGCACCTTAAGCTTAATGTCACTTGGTATTTGGGGGTATGTGTGCAGATGAAAGTCTCACACCAGAAGCAAAATGCCTTATACTAAAGATTAAATAAAGAAAGTATTCCTTCAACTCTTGAACTAGTTTTTGGGTTGAATTTTGGATCTTATAACTAGGGCCATCATTTAAAGGGCCCTTTGTATTAATATTAGTTTGGGTTGTTTCAGCCATTTTACGCTCATGGTTTGTATCTGATTGTTAAAATCACTCGGTTGGGGAGACTTCTTTTCTCTTTTTGTCTCTCATTTGGTGGTGTTCCTTGCAATTCAGTATGCTCTATGTTAAAGATGCTTTGCTGAACCAATGAAAACTTCGACAACCACCAGGTGTTATAAGCATGACGTTGGCCTTATTGAAACTTATGTGCTTCTAGTTATGTGTAATTTGGTGGATTCGTATATGGAAAGGGTAAATGATGCACGTAATCTGGAGAAATAGTTTTGATTTTGTTGGACCACAGCTGATGATAGATTGCCTTACAATCGTTAAGATTTGCTTTGGTGTCACAGACATCAGATGGTTCTTTTCAAGCAATGAATGCATGAAACATCCTTGGCCAATTCTTGAAGATGCAATAATTTGGGTTTGAAATTAGAGGAATGGAACTATGAGATATATGATTTCGGTTAAACTGGAAGTACAAAGGAGAGTACCACTCCACCATTTAATTGTGTGGTATGAAAAGAAGCCAATTAACTAGACCAATCAGCTCTCCTTTTTAAATGGTGCTGTTAAAATTTGAGCTTATTTGTCTTTGTGTCTTTGTATGCCTCTGGATCAATACTACTGGGGCCTTTTTGTTAGGTTAGTTGCCATTGGTTGTAGATGGAAGAGGAATTAGTTCTGTTGCTGCAATACACCTCGGTCACAGAAAATTAGTAGTGTGTTGATTTAAATGACAAATCAGTTTGATTGTTGTTGTAATGACTTGCTGCTTCTTTATTTATTCAAAGAATCTGATTTCTACCCCTAAGTTACCTTTGTTCTCTCTGTTTGTCAGATCTCAATCTAAACATACGAACTTGGGTCGTTTGATGGAAAGGTATGGCTCAAAACTACTGGGGACATCATATAAGGATCCTGTTACAAGTTTTAGCCTCTTTCAGAAGTTCTGTGTTCAGCATCCTGAGGTAAGTTTTGCCGTGCACTTCAACGTACTTGCCATTTGATGCAAAATAGCATTTCAAGTTAGAGGAAGTGGTTTGATGCCTATTATGCAAATGCCGATGTTTTCAGGTTTACTGGTCAATTGTTCTAAAAGAGCTTGCAGTGTCTTTCTGCTGCGCCCCTACTTGCATTTTGGATACCACTGACAAATCAAAGCCTGGAGGAACATGGCTTCCCGGTGCGGTTATGAATATTGCTGAATGTTGTTTGCAGCCTAGAAGTCACCCAAGGAAAGAGGATATTAGCCTGGCTGTTGTGTGGAGGGACGAGGGCTGTGATGACTCCGATATCTGTCGTATGACATTGAAAGAATTTCGAGAACAAGTAATGTATGTTCTCCCTCAATTCCATGTATCTACTATTTAATATAAATCGCAATAAGTATCTGGTGTCCGAGTTATTTCTAAATGCAAACTATAATGTCTTTCACATTAACAATGATTAGGTCCTTGTGAGAGTGCTTCCTATAATATTTTCTCATTAGAGATGTTATATGTTATAGGCTTATAGGGGATGGTGGGTGATGGTTCACAAGAGTAATTGAGCCCACTATGCCAACAGGTCATGGCCTTTTGGCTTAATGGTTAGATTCGTCACATTATAACATCTAAAGAGAGTTCATTAGTTAATACAAGTAATTGTTTCCTATTTTGGATAGCCAAGAATCATTCCCATCATCTTTTATTGCCATCATCTTGACTACAAGTATGCTATTCTCATTTTGGCAAACCAAGAATCATTCCTATCATCTTTTATTCTCTTGATGCAACTCACAGGTTGGTGGCAAATGCCTTGGACACAATATTTTCAAAGGGTGATGTAATTGCAATTGACATGCCAATGACAGTGACTGCAGTTATCATATATTTGGCAATTATCCTAGCAGGATGTGTTGTAGTATCAATAGCTGACAGCTTTGCAGCAAAGGAAATTGCAACTCGTTTACGTGTGTCAAAGGCAAAGGGTATCTTCACTCAGGTGATCTTCACTTCTCATTCCCTCTTGTTTCCCGTTTTGCTGTTAATCTATCTATTGCTGCTCCTGTCTCAGATTTGTGGTCCTTCCCCAGCCAGTTACTATGAATAATTTCGTGAAATTTGTATGGAAAAAACAATGTCCCTTTGACATGTATTTAATTCTTGGGGAGCCATTTAGTTAGTTACTACCGTTTACAGAATGTCAAATTAAACTAGGATAAAATATGAAAGAAAGCAATGAAGCTTTAATGCATTGGTCATGAAACTTCCTTGTGCTTTGAACATCGTTAATGCAACCTGACTTTTGAAATTCTCTCCCTTCTGGGTTTGGCTTGTACATGCTAAAGTAGTTCACTTAATCTCGGACTAACTTTGATATGTTTCATTTAACATATGAAGCCCTTCATTTTGAAGATTATTCATGTCTCTTTGTATTCAGGATTTCATATTAAGAGGAGGTCGCAAGTTTCCTTTGTACAGGTAAAGACTATCATTCTATAGTACCGACAGATAATATTTTTTTTTCATTTCATAGGTTATAGAATTAAATGGAAGACCCTGGCTGAAAATTAAATAATGTTACATTTTGCACCAAATGAGAGAGAGAGAGAGAAAAAAAAAAATCAAAGACCAATGTAATCTGCTTCTTTTAGGAACTGCAGGAAATGACTGCACCATAAACTAGGATGGAAATTGTTCCTTTGCACGTTGGTTACTATCTGTTTATGAATTTTGTTTATGATTTCAAAATGGAGTCTAAATATGCTTTTAGGACACCTATGAATCATCATGGCTGTTCTTCCTTCTCCCTGCAGTCGAGTTATAGAAGCTGATCCTGTAAAAGCTATAGTTCTCCCTGTGGTTGGATATGAAGTTGAAGTTCAGTTGAGAGAGCAGGATATATCATGGAAAGTTTTCCTTACTAGTGTCAATCACCATCCAAGGTATGTGTAAACCATGGTGTGGGATTGGTCCCATGAAGGAATTTGTTAATGAAAATAAAGTTCCTTCAACATTATGTTAACAATGTCCGAAGTATTAATTCCAATAATGGCAATTCTTCTTGACAGATCAAATCATTATACACCTGTCTACCAACCGATCGAATCTGTGACTAATATTCTCTTTTCATCTGGAACCACAGGTAGGAAAATTGTTCAAGCATATGTCTATTTCTTAGCTTGATTGCAAGATTCCTTTTATCATAATCATCTACTTTGTTTGTGATTTTCATTAGGAGAACCAAAAGCTATTCCATGGACACAACTCTCACCAATTCGATCTGCTGCTGAATCGTGGGCTCACTATGATGTTCAAGTTGGAGATGTCTACTGCTGTCCCACAAGTTTGGGATGGGTACTTGGACCCATTTTTCTCTATTCATGCTTTCTAACCGGTGCAACTCTAGCACTTTACCATGGATCACCTCTTGACCGTAGCTTTGGAAAGTTTGTTCAGGTGCTTATATGTTAATATACTTTCTCCCTTCTTTGAGTTTGAGTGAGTGCATTTCTTGAAAAAACTTGTTATGAGCCAAACCATGTTACCAGGGTGCAACTTGTTTTACAATCTGCTATTTCACGGGTTAGATGCTTCTGTTGAATATATAAAAGCCAATCCAATGCTAATAACTTTTTTCGAGATTAATATTAGCACACTTCTGCTACCAACCACCTTAACTTGTTGTGTCAACTTCGTTCAGGATGCAGGGGTGACTGTCTTGGGCACGGTTCCAAGCTTTGTAAAAACTTGGAAGAGTACAGAGTGTATGAAAGGCCTAGATTGGACAAGGATAAAGTAATGTCTCTTCAAACTTTAGAAAAACTACGCTGGAATATGACTCTAACAGCTTAGCAATGGATATTTGCAGATCATTTATATCTGCTGGGGAAGCGTCCAATGTGGACGATGACCTTTGGCTTTCTGCAAGAGCTTATTATAAACCCATTATCGAATGTTGTGGTGGCACAGAACTTGCATCAGCTTACATCATAGGAAGTCTGTTGCAGCCACAAGTTCTTGGAGCCTTTAGTACAGTATCGTTGACAACAGGCTTGGTGATCCTTAATGAACGAGGAATACCTTATGTAAGAATACTTTCTGGACAGTTTACACTTGGGGTTCATTTTCTCTTGCTTCTATTGAAATTACCAACCTGTCAACCGACCAGGTCGCTCCATTAACTGATTGTTGAGAAATTTCAACAATTCTGTCAATAATTTATTAGAAAGTTCAATTCTTATCCAAAAATGTCAACTTAAGATGTATAAAAGATTCTTCAGCAAGATTTAGATAATACACGATGATTTACATTGTTCTTAACATGACTCTTTGCAGTTAAAGTGGATTGTAGGCTTTCTATCTAGAGGTGATTCATCCTTTAACAAACTAATATGACTTGTACTTTTTGCATGGGAGAACTGCTTCCTAAATTTAGTCTTCTAGCTTTGATACAATGTTACAAATCTGAATACCTAACCTAAAGTCAACTCGAACTAAGGGGTCATTTAATATTTAGACAATCCAGGGTAACTCATACAGATTGAGAAGCAAAGCCCTTAGAAAAGCATATTTTGTATATGGGTGTATTTAACCTCTTTGACTTATGTGACAGCCCGATGATCAAGCTTGTGTTGGTGAAGTGGGTCTCTTCCCCATATACATGGGAGCAACTGATAGATTGCTTAATGCCGATCATGAGAAAGTTTACTTCAATGGAATGCCAATGTACAAAGGAATGGTATATGCTTGTACATGCCTAACTTTAATGTCACTTATGACGTGTTAGATACAGAGACATAGAACGAGATGCACATTTCAATATATGAACATAAAGTAGGGTGATTAATGTCATCACACGATTGGAAACTAATCACCCAGATCCTACAAGATGCAATTCCATTTCGTTAATGATTTCCCTCGATCTGCTATATGGGTTCTAAATATCTGAAGACTTGATGCATATGATTTATGTCCAAAGGAAATTGAAATTAATACCAACATGAACCTGATTTTTAAGATACTAAATGTTTTTAGCCCACCCAGATAGATAAGTTCTGTACATGCATTGATGTTGCCTATCATCTAGTTATTTTTTTGTATTCATCTGCCACAATGGATTGAAGTTGGCCTATTATCCTATTGTAACTTGATACTTACATTTTCAGCGCCTCAGAAGACATGGAGACATCATTAAAAGAACTGTTGGGGGGTATTTAATTGTACAGGGCAGGGCTGATGACACAATGAACATTGGAGGCATTAAGGTACCACATTCACCAATGTCCTCATTTTTGGCTTAATCATTTGACATTGACTCTGCTTGATTAGAAGACAGTTCTAAACATTTTATCAAAACCGGGTTGCCTTTGGAAAGTCAATCTGTAGCACCTTTCATCATTGATATGAACAGACAGAATACCAATCTTCTCTAACTTGCTTTCAAATATTGATGACTGCGAATGTTTTTTGAAACACAGACAAGTTCTATTGAAATCGAGCGTGTGTGTGACCAAGCTGATGAAAGCATCATGGAGACTGCTGCGGTCGGTGTTACACCAGTAAATGGTGGTCCAGAGCAGTTGTTTGTATTTGTGAGAATAAAGCAAGGTTATGATGCTGAACCAGGCAAGCTAAGGAGTATACTCTCAAGGGCCATTCAACGCAACCTCAACCCTTTGTTTAAGGTTTGGCCCTATCAAATTATTATTCTTGAGATGATGCAATCATTCATACTTCAACGAAATTGCTTAGTTTTGACCTTAAGTCTGTCTCTCATTCTTTAATCTTTATGCACAAAAAACAGGTGGAAACTGTTAAGATTGTACCTGAGTTTCCTAGAACGGCTTCTAACAAGTTGCTGAGAAGGGTTTTGAGGGATCAAGTGAGACATCAAATGTCAGTACGGAGTAAAATTTAACAGCAACCTCATCATTGGTAATGTCAAAGCTTACTGTCCATTCATGTAATATGTATTTTACGAGGTTCAACTACTGATATATATATATATATATAAGCACATAGAATAAGAAATAGTGGTTGAAAAGCATAAAACATATAGCTGGAAATCCATGGTTGCCATTTGTTGTGTCATTAATGGCTATATTTTGGTAGCCCTGGATGTCATTTTCAAAGAGTTATATTTGTGAACTATGAGTGGTTTGCAATATTGCGTTTATGCAAATGAAATAACTTGTTGACAGCACGAAATGGAACTATATTTCTATTTATCACAATTTCATGGCTCCAAGCCTGGTTCTTATTATATTGCCCATTGGACTACATTGTTAGAGACAAAAACGTAACCATCAACAATCCCGTCGGCCACGTTTAAACCAAAAACTGAAATAAAACAAAAACCGAAAGTCACCACGTCGGCCACGTCTGAAGTAGAAGCAACGGTTTTTGAAGTTAGAGTAGGCACGCACGTGTAATACACGCACGTTGTCTTCTTAACTATTCTTCTTCTCCCTCTTTTGACAATTATACAAAACGGATGAAGATAAATTAGGTGTGTTTAAACCAGAAGAAAACAAGTCTTTTATTGCAATGAAAAAGAGAAAAAATCATCAACATAATTAATGAAAATTTTCGCTCAAAATTTAAAAGGTTTTAGGGTTCTTCATACTTATGGTTTTTATAATCAATTTGATATTGATTCAATTAAATCACATTGGCACAAGTAAAGGTAGAGTCTTTTCCCCACTTGCTTGGGGTATTATAAATGCTTTCAATGGTTGAGTATCCGAGATAGTATGTATTTTATAACACTTAAATCTTGTCTTGATATCATTTCTATACGAAAAAATGACACTCCTCTTGATAGAGTTCTAGAGACAACAAAATGATTCAATCTTTGTTAAGAAAAAAAAAAAGAAAAGGAATACTCATAATTTAATTTATTACAATCTCATGGTTCCAAGCCAAGTTCTTAAGTGATTAAATCACATGGGTATTGTAAAGGTAGATCTTTTTCCTCCTTTGCTACTGTATTACATATGCATCCAATGAAATGTACTGACAATAGTGTGATTATATATATATTTTAAATCTTATTCTAATATCATTGTTATACAGAAAAGTAATACTCTTTCTTACAAATCACTTTTAGGGATAAAAATAGTTTAATTTTTGTTGATAAAAAAGTCATAATTTTAGGTATGAGTATCATACTCTTTTACTCGTGAATTAAAATATTCTAATGATGTCATCAAACTCAGAATAAAGGATATGTTAAAAACGTTATATGTTTTGCATTACTTAAATCTTGTTACATTATCCTTCTTGCATAACAAAATGACCCCTAAAGACCTATTAAATCTTCAACCCACAATTCCAAAAAGATGCATATATATAATGGCATCAACTCGAAGGAAAATCCTCTACAATCAGGCAAGTTATCTGTTTGGTTGGTGCCCGTCGTAGTCGGTGTGGGAAACCGTCGAAAAGCAGCCACAAGACTAGAAGGTAGGAGAAGGTGGTCCAAACCCCTGTCACGTGGAGAACGATGTCTTAATCCTTGGAAGACAGAGTGACAAATAAACCTTAATTATTGATAGTTAGAAAAGAATACTTCCTGAAAGATACCCATCTTCTTTGGGGCATTTCTCATTTGTTGAGAAAGTGATAGAAAAGTTGACTCGTTGATTGAGAGTTCATCACAGTGAGAAGCATTATGGGGAGCTGAAATTTTTTGGAAAAAGCTAGAAAGCACTGGAGGATGGGATTAAAAGTCGTCTAACTCGAGAATAGGACAAGCTATCACCTCATTTTATTCATTCATCATTAGATAGCAGCCCTTGTTTTTATAATTATTACAGAACATCAGCCTGTGTAACTATTATGGTGCACTGTTTTGTCTTTGGATATGGACCTTTGCTTTTCATATGTTTTTGACATAGTAAATATATTTTGAAATTAAGTTATAATACTTAAAATTTAATTTAAAAGTTAGTTTATAAATTAATTTTTTAATCTTAAAATTTTTATTTTTAATATTAAATTTTTATCCCCTACATACAACTTAAATATCCTTAGACAAATAAAAACATAATTACTTTTTATTGCCTTTTAAGTTGTAAAAGGTTCCACCTAAAGTATGTTGACAACGTGACATACCTCGTTCTTAAAATATACATCTCTCATCCTCTGTCCACGTGTGCTTTGTCTCCGCCAGAGTCAAACTCCAGCTTAAACTATTGCATTGACGTGTGATAGAATTCACCATAATATTTTGTCAGATCGCATAAAATAAAGGAGATTTAATTTAATTTTGATATTATATTAAAAAGTTTTGAACTTCAATTTCAAAATAAATTTATGAAATTTTATTTTATTTAGATTTTATTTCACAAATTTTTTGATCTTGTTTTGCAAAAAAACGACTGAGTGTTAACGTAAAATATGTTTGTCGCTTGTTTGTAAATCTGTTGAAAACGACTGCTACTTTTTGTCATAGACCTTGGGATTATCAATCATGGCTTTCCTCGAGTTGGTTGGGTTTGGAAGATGAAGGTTGCTCCAAAACAAGTGGTAGATCACGTGGTCCAACCTCCCCCCCACATTTCTGTACCTACTCTTTCAGCTCCTTCACTGTTTTACTACAAAACGTTGTGAAGAGGATGCAGATTCCAAGTTCATTTTCTCGAGAAGATGAGTAGAGTTGAGGAGTACATGAATTCAGAGACGGATTCCCAAGAATCCCGAGGGATGGCGAAGAGCATTCGCGAAGTTGGAAAGCAGGAGTTGGTGAAGGCCGGGCTGACGGTGAAGGAGGCCAATGAGTTCCAAAGGGTGCTTAAGGAAGCAGTTTCTGCAGCCAAAGAGTCGGACCCGAGAGAGATATGGCGCGAGGTGGTGGCTCGCAGAGTGCTCAAGCCATGGCACCCACATGGCCTGCACCAGCTGGTCTACCACACGGTGTATGCTAATTGGGACGCGTCCTCCAATGGCCCTTCTCCTTACTGGTTCCCTTCTCTGTATGGTTTTTGCTTCGCTCCCTTTTTTCTAGCCTCTTCTTTCACTGTTCATGGCATTACTGTCACATTTACTTTAGTTGGTCCCCTTATTGATTGCCTTCTTTTTTCTATTTATCTCTCTGTTATGGGAGGTTTGCGATGGTAGTTTTGCCACGTCCTTGAGAGAAACAACTGAGGCCAATAATCATTTTGAAGTTTTCATTTTGCTGGTTTTGGTTTTTTTCAGCCATTTCATGATCACTGACTCCATCTAGATGTTAAATCTCACGTTGAATGGACTGTATGTGTTTTCGATTGGGTTGGTTTAGGCAATATATTGCAGAACATGCAAAAGTTGCGCAGAAAAATGATTAGAAGAAGAACAACAGATCTTTTTGGCTGCTTGTTCTGAATTTCTTGGTGGGTGTATATGGAAAGCGTCAATGGTGACGAAAATTGGGAGTAGTTTTGACTTGGTGAGAACTCAACAGGGAAAGGAGTTTTGGTTAGGTAAAGCTGATTAAGACTGCTTTAAAATTGTTAAGATTTTCCCTGGAGTCAAAAGGCAGGTTAGTGCATACTGAGATATGATATTATAGCTAAACTCTTAGTAGAAAGGAACCTACCACGAGGTTTGAATAGAAGCCAACCATTCCTTTCAAGGACTATTACTCGCAGAAAATTACCAATTTGATGATTCAAATTGTAGGCCAGTTTGATTGTGTGTCGTAATAACTTGCTGCATTGTTATTTTTATTACTCTACAAAGTGTCTGTTTTCTACCCCTTACTGATTTTGTTCTTTCTGTTTACCAGAGATCATTCTAGACGTACAAACTTGGGCCGTTTGATGGAAAAGTATGGTTCAGAACTGCTAGGGACTCAATATAAGGATCCTATAACAAGTTTTAGTCTCTTTCAGAAGTTCTCTGTTCAGCATCCTGAGGTAAATTTTGCCTTTTGGCCCTACGCTTCTAGGTAAATGCCAAGTTAGAGGAATTGATGTTTGATTCAAATTATGAATGTCAATTATCTTCAGGTTTACTGGTCAATTGTTCTAAAGGAGCTTTCAGTTGCATTTGTTGAGGCCCCAAAGTGCATTTTAGATACCACTGACAAATCAAAACATGGGGGAACTTGGCTCCCTGGTTCAGTTTTGAACATTGCTGAATGTTGTTTGCTGCCTAGAAGTCATCCAAGAAAAGAAGATAATAGTTTGGCTGTCGTATGGAGGGATGAGGGGCATGATGATTCCGATGTTCATCAACTGACGTTGAAAGAACTTCGAGAGAAAGTAATGTATGCTCTCTCTTGATTCTACTTTTACCCAAAATGACTTATTATGCTGTTATGAGATGCATTGAAGTAGGGGGCCTCTGATGATTAAAGCATCTCTGTTTTTCTCTGGATCAATGGCAATGCATTCTTTTTTTTTTTTTTTTTTAATATTTTCTTCTCTGTTTTTAAGCAAAAGAAAACCCTGAAGTTCAAAATGGCTTTAGGTGCAATTAATCATAGATGCAAACACCTTAGAACTTGGAAACAAAATATTCTACAATATTTGCAGTTTTGACTGATAACTGGTTCATAATGAGTTGTTTTCTTTGTTTGGTTAGAATTGATTGGCAATCTTTTAAGTGGCAGCTGTCTTCATGGATATGAGAGGAAGAAGAATAGGATTATGCTTTGAAGCATGCCTTAGGTTTCTTGAAAAGGGTCCAACTTCCTCTCTTAAAACCAAATGTTAATAGAGGAAGACACCTAAATATATATATAAGATATCAGGCTAAGATATATGTAATATATCTCTATTCTTGATCATAGTGATTGGATAAAGCAATTGGCAAAGGTCATGAGAACTTAATCCATGATTAGGTGCCACACTTGAACCTAAATTCTAATACCACATTAGAAATGACTCAACTTCCTCTTTTAAAACCAGTTGTTAAGAGTGGAGGGACACACCAATATATAAAGACAATACCATGCCAAGATATTGATACCACTATTTAACAAGGTATTTCTTATATTAGCAAACAAAAGCATCTTTCCTATTAGTTTCTAGTTCTCCTAGTATATGGTTTGTTCTTCATTCCTCTTGTCACCATTGCCAAATCATATTTTAATGTCCCAACCTACTCTTTTTATCACCTTTCTTTTTGGCTTTATTGATGTGTTTAAATATCATTCTCAGGTTGGTAGCAAATGCATTGGACTCAGTATTCTCAAAGGGTGATGCAATTGCAATTGACATGCCAATGACAGTGAATGCAGTTATCATATATTTGGCAATTATCGTAGCAGGATGTGTTGTTGTATCAATCGCTGACAGCTTTGCAGCGAAGGAAATTGCAACTCGTTTGCGTGTGTCCAAAGCAAAGGGAATCTTCACTCAGGTCACTCCCACAAATCATCTGTTAAGTTAAAAATGTGGACTGACTTGGGAAATGAACGAACTCAGCCCTGTTTTTTTCTTCCTTTCCCCCTATAAAAAGAACAACATATTCCTTGTGGGGATTTTTAAATTCTAAGTTTCATATTTTTGTGTTATTAACCTGTCAATTTCTGCTTTCATCTCAGTTTTTGTTCTCCTTCCCAAGGCAAAACCATAAATTGACAATTCAGCTTTACTTATCGGTTTACAAATTTAGTGCTTTACGATGAAAATTATTTTTTTGTTGAATATTCAGGATTTCATACTAAGAGGAGGACGAAAATTTCCTCTGTACAGGTAAAGACTGTCATTCTCTAGTAAGGATCAAAACATGCTTCTAACTGCTGAACTGAAACTAGTTGATGACCAGAGAATGCTATTTTGGGATCTAAAAAAGAAGCCAACCGATTCTCCTTAAATTACTTCTCATAGGCACTTCATGAAGTTTCTGTCCGACGAAGCACTTTGCTAAGATTGAAACAACTCCATAGCATCAAATCGCTTTTTTCTTTTCTGATTGTAATTTACCATGTCATGCTTATCATACACCTTTAGCATCTTCATGGAAATTCTTCTTTCTCTCCTTGCAGTCAAGTTATAGAAGCTGCTCCATTAAAAGCTATAGTGCTCCCTGCAATTGGGAATGATGTTGGCATTCGGTTAAGAGAACAGGATTTGCCATGGAAAGATTTCCTTCAGAATGCCAATCATTATTCGAGGTATGTGTTCTGCAGCACCAAAATACTTACAGAGGAGGTTCAAAAGAATTAATTACATTAATAGAAATTCTCTTCTTAACAGATCAAACAATCGTATTCCAGTCTATCAACCCGTAGAAAGTGTGACTAATATTCTGTTTTCATCAGGAACCACAGGTAAACAATTGTTCAAGTGCCTAGCCTTTGTCATACTTTGACATCAATTTTTCTTTTATCATAGTTTTCTAGTTTAAATTTTGGCTTCATCAGGAGAACCAAAAGCTATTCCATGGACACAAATTTCACCAATTCGAAGTGCTGCTGATGCGTGGGCTCATACTGATATCCAAGTTGGAGATGTTTTCTGTTGGCCCACAAATTTGGGATGGGTGATGGGACCAGCTATAATTTACACATCCTTTCTATCTGGTGCAACCCTTGCACTCTATCAGGGTTCACCTCTTACTCGTGGATTTGGAAAATTTGTTCAGGTGATAAAGTCTTTTACACTAACATACATTTTGGTCTTTGGGTTTATTTGTCACTTGAAAAGAAGAATTATGAGGCAAACCAAAGAAGCCGGCAAGGGCATGAGAATGAAACCCAGTAGAATAGACCTTTGGCAATTTGACAAAACAATTCCTAGGCTTTCTTGAAGAGAACAAAGAAAACAAAAAAGTTAGGCAAGTGGTATTATAGAAAATAATAACAAAGAACAGAGTTTTACTTAACCTTCCAGAAAGAACAGGCCTCTGCATACAAGAATATAAAAGTTTGGCAATAGTAGTAAGATGGTTTGCAATTAGCATACGTTTTCCAGATACTAACATAATGTTTCTGCTACTTTTGTTCAGGATGCAGGAGTAACTATTTTGGGTACAGTTCCAAGCTTAGTAAAATCTTGGAGGAGTACACAGTGTATGCAAGGCCTAGACTGGACAAGGATCAAGTAATATTTCTTTGGCCTTTAGACAAAATATGTGTGCGTATTACTCAAAGTAAACACACTTAACAATGGGCATGTGCAGATCATTTGCATCCACCGGGGAGGTGTCCAATGTTGACGATGACCTTTGGCTTTCTTCAAGGGCTTATTACAGACCTATTATTGAATGCTGCGGTGGTACAGAACTGGCATCATGTTACATTCAAGGAAGTCAACTGCAGCCGCAAGTTTTTGGAGCCTTTAGCACGGCATCAATGACAACCGGCTTTGTCATCCTTGATGAACATGGAATACCTTATGTAAGAAACTTTTCCTGGGTCTCTTTTTGGCTCATTTTGTTTTGTTACTGTTGCAATAACTAGTTCATACATCTGATCTCTCTATTCTGTTTACAGCCCGATGACCAACCTTGTATTGGAGAACTGGGTCTCTTTCCCAGATATATGGGAGCAACTGACCGATTGCTTAATGCTGATCATGAAAAAGTTTACTTCAAGGGAATGCCAACGTACAAAGGAATGGTATGCTTAAGACTCCCTCTTATAACGTACATGCCTTCTTCTTTTGCTGGTTAATTGAAGTATCCTAAATGATATGTTTGATTCAGACACAGACTGAGATACTCCTTTGAGAATACCAGTTGTTTCTTCCAAAGAAAGTAGCATCATCAGTTTCATTACCCTATTCTGGGACTAATCGCCCAAACTATAAGATGCAGTTCCTCTTTTATATGGACATCTTAACACTCCATATTGATTGCCATCTCAATTCGCTAGATAGGGTTTGTGATCCGAGTTTTTTAGATAGTACAAATTGTAATTATTCATCCACAGTTTAGGCAATTACTTGTTCTTGGGATGCACCAGGAAGCAAATCGAATTAATCATAAAAGAACTATTTTTTCTTTCCGACAGTAGTAGTCCACCAATCTTAAGAGTTTTATCACATAAATTTCATTTCTAGTTCTGTATTGGTTTTCTCTTCCCCACAGATAATAGTGGATGTAAAAGCCTAAGTATATCCTTCTTGGCGAGTTATGTGATTAAAGGTGGCCTTTCATCTATCCTAACTTAGTACATGCTCATCTATCCTGGCAGCTGCTCAGGAGACATGGGGATGTCATCAAGAGAACAGTTGGAGGCTATATCATTGTGCAGGGCAGGGCTGATGACACCATGAACCTTGGAGGCATTAAGGTACTATGTGCACCAATCCTTGCATATGTTACTTTGATCAACATGGTCTAAAGATTTTATCAAAGATTGGGACTAGAAAGGAAGCCTTCGTATTTTGAATATTTCCAAACAAATTCTTGACATGTACCACACTCAATTCATTCATTTATTAGCATCAGCAAACTGAATTATTACTTTTCGTTAAGTTGGTATCGCTTGGACTATTTTTTGAGTTATTGAAAACCTCGAGCACTTTTGATATGCAGACAAGTTCCATTGAAATAGAGCGTGTGTGTGACCGTGCTGATGATCGAATCTCGGAGACTGCTGCGGTCAGTTTTTCACCCATCAATGGGGGTCCCGAGCAGTTGGTTATATTTGTAGTATTAAAGAAAGGCTTTGACGTTAAACCAGAGGAGTTGAAGGGTATATTCTCAAGAGCAATTCGAAGCAACCTCAACCCTTTGTTTAAGGTTTGACTCTTATGCTAACATTGCTTGTATACGTCAAAGAATGTTAACAGAGGATGAAACATCATCTTTCCTACGTAAATGTTATTATTAACTATATCAGATCTTCTGATAGTTTCGCAAATGGATCAATATTACTCCATATGTTATTAATCTAATTTCTATGACTCTTTTAACTGATTGGTAGGTGAGCACGGTAAAAATTGCTCCAGAGTTCCCCAGAACGGCTTCTAACAAGTTACTGAGAAGAGTCTTGAGGGACCAAATGAAGCATGAGATTTCAGTTCGGAGTAGAATGTAGGGACAACGTCATCGTTGGTGCATCAGACCTCAACAGTCTATTTATCCGAGGTTTTTCTTGAGATGCTTGAACCACTGAAGTACTTATGCAGAACAAGAAGTAGTTAATAAACATGAAATGTGTAGTTGTGAATTCTTTATTTGGGGTGTTTTCTTTATAAATATTGAGTCTACATGACGACAGTGTAATGTTAGTGGCAGAGTTTGAGATTGAAAGTCATAAGTGGCTTTGCAATGAGGCCGACTGGCAAATGAAGGAAATTGTTACAATATGAAGTAAAAGTAAAAGTGAAGTTCTTTAGTTCTGAATTCTTCATAGCTAGAACCTTGGTTCTTGCTTTATCATTGTTGCTTTACTTGGAGGATGCTATTGGTACCTACCTATTTAATTTACATATTGATGGTTTCATTGGTCAGGTTGATTCTAGTTAGCAGGAAAATATTATACATATCAAGTACTAATTAGCGGAAACTGTCTTGCTGTATTGATATAAAAGGAAACCTGCTGTGACCATGGTCCATGTATCTAGAGCAATGATTCAGAGATACTTGTTTTTCAAAGAAAACCATTTAAAGCCATTTAAAACCATTTAAAAGCAGTCATACTTGTATGTTCAAAATGCAGATAGACAAGCACTTCGTGTTTCATCTGTCTAAAACAAAAAAGAATCAAGATGAAATCCCTGATTGTACAACATCAAGACATGACTAATAACTTCTGTTATTTCAGAAAGATCTCACTTTCTTCCGACTCAATTTATTTAATCATGAGTACTCTTATTGCGATAGAAAAACCACCTCAAATCTCAGAAATATCATATTTCTACAAATTCAAATGTCTTCTTCCCATCATAGGCCTTCCCGAAAAAGTGTTTCACATAATCAAAATACTGAACTTGCTTATATGCCGCTTTCTCCCCTCCCTCAAGCACCTCAGGCAAAAACAAGTATGTCTGCATCACGTGGCTTGGGGTTCACGAAAACGGGAATTGAAATCCTCTTCTGGCTCCCATTAGCAGCCATACGGTGCTCAACGCTCCAGTATCTGCCATTGCTCATTATTTGCAGTACATCACCAACATCGATCACAAGGGACCCATTTACAGGAGGAACATGGACGCACTTATTGTTGTCTCCGCGTACATAAAGTCCAACGATGTCATCTTGAAGGAGGATAGAAAGGGTTGAGACATTAGAGTGACATCCTACTCCTAACGTAAGCTAGGGGGTTAGGACATGCAGGATTGTTTTTGAGGTTAATCCTTTTTGAACCCATTAACATTGATACTTTCTCTCCATTCACTTCCTTCACATTTAATCTCTTCATTAGCACTTCTAACGGCCCTTTGATAACAAGTTCAGAACTCTTCATGTATTCTAGCACTTGGTCCTTGAAAGCTAAAACAGTTAATTCACACGCAACTGCATCAGTGTGTTAAATAGTAGTTGGCATGTATCGCTGATATTTACGTGTCAATGCAACATAGAATCGCCATTTTCATTAGGAGGATCCCACCACTCAATGCAATTAGAACAGAGCCATAGATATCACTAGTAGCTAGATTGATTTGGAGGAAACATAGGGATCCATCTCGTTTGATAGACATACAAACCTTTCTATACAAGTTTATCTGCAGTCCACTCATCCATTAGACTCAAATTGCTTAAAGAATTGTTGTTAAAAGGTTGCCCCAATCTAGAGGGACTTCTACATGAGACTAGATCTTTTTCATTCTTTAAAGCTTAAAAAGTTTCCAGATACTATGGATAAAGTGTCATTTTTGTGACATCTAGATAAAAGAGTTTCATTTCACATTTGTAACGTTGCCATCTATACAGGAATTTCATACATAAAGAGATCAATAGAAGAATTAAAAATTAAAGTTGTTTTATTTAAGGGAGAAAAGTCTTAACCTTGGTGTTTGATGGTTGGAATACAAATCTAGGCTCATTAAAAAGCCAAATTTTGCATGGCTGGATTTCATTGAATGAAGTAAAACCTATTGATTTTAGTGGCTTATTTGAGTGAAGTTGTGAAGCAAGATTAATTGATCTTAGTGGCTTATGTGAGTGAAGCTATGATGAACCTAAGGAATTGTAAAAGGTCTATTCTTAAGTTTAAGTTCCATAAATCTAGGAAAGATTTCTAGTTATTTCAGTTGGTTAGTTTCAAGATTAGACCTTAATAAAGACAAAATTACTTGAATTACCAGATAGCTTATATGAACTTTCCAATCTTAAAAGGCTTGTTTAAAATGATTATACCTCTCTTAGAACATTGCCAAAACAACCATTGAGTTTAAATTTCTTCAGCTTAAGAAATTATCCACTATTGGAGGTATTTCATACACTAATGGATGGAATCATTCCTAGCTCTATCAAGTGCTAGTCCTTAGTTAATTGGTTAGATATGGGGAAGAATGGATTTACGAAATTAACTAGTAACATATGCGAACTTTCTAACCATGAACAACTTTATTGGACAATTGTATCTTTCTTTGCCCATGCCCAAAATTGCCATTGAGTTTACGTTTCTTGAGTTTAAGAAATTGTTCATCTTTGGATGCATGTAATAGCCCGATGACCACACAAATTTGAAGAGAGATATTACAAAGCAGTGGTTGGTCTTCTACAGCCACCTTCACTGGTTTTGATTGCAGAACTCACAGGATTCTATAGCCATCTTCACTGGTTTTGATTGCAGAACTCACAAGATCCTATATATGCCTCCACAAAGTATTTCATATCAGCTTTTTTTTGTGTCTTTGTTTCTCTCCTTTTTGACATACACGTCTCTTGTTTACAAAATCAACAAAGCTTCCTTGAGATTGAAGGACCTATAATTAATGTTTTCTCCTTCTTTGTGTATTCTTTGTCCGTAGTATCAACCAATTGAACCTACAGCTGCTGCATTAGTTCTAATAAAAGAAATCAAATGGATTGCATTTCGGACACTAATGTGGGTGGAATATGTACATGGGAAACGTTGATTGTTTATGAAATCCTTGGGCAAAAGAAAAGGTATAAATGAAAGTTTGATGAGGCTGAGAAATCACATATTGAAGCATGCAAGAACAGTATTCCAGATATTGGAATATGTGAAGATAATAACCCCATTCTTCCTAAGTTCATTTGTAAATTGGAACTCAATGAAGGTAGTCCAGAACGGACAGTTATCTTTTGTTAGCCTAAAGTGTTTCGCATTGGGTCATTTTACAGGCTTATTGTTATGCAGAGAAGCCCAAGCCCAACCCTGTGGTCTGGTTACAAGAGGAGAGGGAGAAGGAGAATCAGAGTCTTGGATGTTGAGTGTTTGGAGTGTTCTCTTTGTGCCAGTCTCTTATATAATGTTAAAGAGTTTATCGTCCTTTATGATACTGATTTGGTGACAACGCCCTATAGGATCTGTTAGTTTATGGTTCTGCTCCTACCATATTCCTTACATGGGAAAAGGAGCATCTCGGCTTCAATTATTGCAAGCAGTGAGAATGTGGAAGTACTTTTTTGAGTTTGAGAGGATATGAGGTGTGATGTCGTGGCCTCTTATGACACGGGGGAAGACTAGCCTCTCACTATCTTCATGGGTGGGACTGCTAGGGCGGCAAAGACAAGAAAAAATTATGGCTTATCTTAAAGCCATTAAAAGTGTGGGTCTGGTCAGTGAAACCTGTGGGCAGTAAAGAAACTCCCCGACGTGCGGCAATGAATGGATATAACAAAATGATGGGCGGCACGCAAGGAGCGATTGGATACTTGAATATTTTCGCTTTCTATAAGCAGAGGTTGTCTTGTATAGAATTGGAAGTGTTGGAGCTAAGTTGTATTGCCGTTGTTCTGTCTGTTCAGTTTTTTCTTCATTACAACATAGTCAATACAAACAAGAAGAAATGTTTATGAAGACTAGATTTTGTGCGAAAATTTTCAGGTACGTAGACTAGATTTTGTTGGAGCTTGTTCAAGTTTTCTCAAGTTGAAAATTGCATATCTCGAGCTGGTTTGGGAAGTCTTAATGCTTATCTTGAAGGTTGTTTTCCTTATGCTCATATGTTAGTATGCTAGTAATTGATCTTGGGATAGAAACTGGTTATGATCGCGTGGAACGTCTGTGAGGGTAGGAGATATGAACGTTTGGAAGGTTGTCATGCTGGTTTCCTTACCTGTTATTTGTGCTACATAGGCTGCCTTAATTTTGTTGTTGCTTTAACTTCCTAGTTGTCTTAAGTTATTGGTGCCTTATCCTTTGCTGCTGTAGAATATTTATTAAGATGTCAGTGTTGAATCTCACGTTGTCAAAGAATATTTATGAATTCTTGTTTATAAAATAATAAATTTCATAAATTTAAAAAATGACTTTTGAGTTAGATAGTACAAATATAACAAAGACAAGGTTCATTCAAAAGAATCAAACGCTATTTCTTCTCAATAGTTCTAAGCAAAAGAAAAGAGGGCTTTGCCTCTTTCGTGAAACTGCAAAAGCAGAAGCTGCAATGAAGCCTTTCCTGAGATCTTTCAACATGGAAGATGTTTTCGTAATACTCTTGTTTTATAAACATGAATATTTTACAAAATCATGTCATCTATCTCCTATGAAGAGTATGTCTAAATTTAATACACCACTTTCTTGCAAAGATCCCAGTAAGAGCTACTCCGGATCCTGATCTTCAAATTTGTGTCCAGCATTGTTGAACTCAAGCCACCTCTTGGACTTGCAAAAACTCATGAAGAAATACCAAGCAATTCCGACCAATGTCAAAAGAGCACTAACCAAATAAACAGCTTTAGTAGCCACGGCCATTACATAGACCAAAAACCCAGATGGAATCAAGCACATAATCAGTAGTCCCGGCAAACCCATTGGAACTCTGAAAGGCCTCTTCACTCCAGGCAACTTCTTCCTCAACCAAATGAAAGATGCAAACTCCAATAACATCCCCAAACTATACAAGAAATTAACTGAAGATATAATGTCTACAAAACTCAAGAAGGAAACTGCAAGTGCTATCACTGTTGAAAGCAAAATTCCCACCCAGGGTGTACCAAACCATGTTGATCTTAAACCGAAAACTCGGGGTAAAAATCCTAAATCCGCCATTCCAAGAAGTTGGTATGCGCAACTGCTCAATTGGGCTTCATACAGTCCAATTCCCGATAATACCGCACCAATTTCAATCCAAACTTTCAACCATTTCCCACAGATAATTTCTGCAGCATCTGCAAAATATCCATCAACCCAATCTTCTTGATGTAGAGGTATAGCTCCAGTTGCGGCCAGGAGAGGAATCAAGTAAGCCAAACAAGTGAGCAACCCAGCAGAAAACAATGCTTTTGGAAATGTTTTCTGGGGTTGTTCTACTTCCCCAGCCAAAGTACTAGCATTGTCCCAAAAATTCAAGTTCCAAAACAGGGTATTGAAAAACAATGTCCAATCTTTCTCCACACCCTCCTGACCCAAGCTTATCCACCTACTAGGATAAATCTTGGGAATTGCAGCCAAAGACATTACAATAAAAGGCGAAAGTGAAACAATTCCTAGAGTTACAGCAGTGTACCCAACTATAGTCAGACCGGTGTAATTCAGAAAAGACAGGACCAAAGTTGAAACAAATATAGCAAAGTAGCGCGGCAGGCCTGAAGAGAGAACGGGCAATACCAGCTCGATATAGGATACGCATAGAACTGGGTACGAAGCCAAGTTTATGACCCCACTGAGTAACTTCCAGGAACCCATCAAGGAGCCCCAGAAGGGGCCAAAGGCTTGGTCCGCCCAGATGACGTACCCACCATTACCGGGGAAGGTAGTGGCGAGCTCCGCCGTGACGAGGGCCTCGGGAATGCTCCATATGAAGGGGAAGATGAGGAATCCAAGAATAGCAAACAGCGGCCCGGCGGCCCCCACCGCAGCCTCCTCGCCATAGGGGCCGCCGGCGACCTCAAAGTAGATCAGGAATACGAGTGGGATTAGTGCTAATTTTTTGGGCGTTTTGGTGGTGGTCTGAGGAGGCGGCAGTTCCTGTTCAAGGAGAGGCTCGTCGTTTTCTGAGGAACGGCATGTTTCCATGGTTGGTTATGGATATTTTGGACCGAAAGGTAGTTGCCTCTTGTTCTGTGTTATTGGCTCCAAGACAACTGGCTTAAGTCACTTTGCATCACGAGAGAGACAGTACTGTACCTTTTATAGAATAAAAATTGTGGATATTTTTTATTTTTATTTTTTATAATTCACATGTGTTACATATATATATATATATATATATATATTTGATTTTAAATTTAAACTTAAACGAGTTAAACAATATTTACTCTCAACTAAATTAGAATTACAAACAAGTATCAAATGACAAAAACACATTTATATAATAAAAATAGTGAAAATAATATATTAAAATTGAATACATATTTTATATTGAACTAAGGTAATGCAATCATTTGAATGTTTGATCCAATGGTCATGAGTTCATTTCAGCTATCTTTCAAAGTGAAAAGGAGGAACTCGAGTTTTTCATTTGACCCAAATTAAGTTCCTCTCTTTCTATTGAAAAGAAAGTAATTGGATTAAATTGATTTTTTTTTCTTTTTTAGGATATAAGCTATTGAACTTGCCTAACTCTCATTCGGGTTAAGAAGTTAAAGATTATTATATTATTTAAAAAATAAAAAATTGTTTTGCATATCTTCAATGTGAAGGAAATTTTTTTCTCCTTTTTAAGCAAAAAGAAGACGCATTTAAGTCTTTAAATGTGTAAAAACTAATCATTTCCGACACAAGTTAAAAATTGTTGGCCTCTTCTGAATGAATCTAATTTACTTTGTACCTATAGGTTGCTCTTTTTGTTACTTTAATAGATTACTTTTACAATCTAGTTTTCTTTTTATCTATCTAATTTTTTGGCCTCTTTTTAATACTTGTTTTTTTTCCCTGTTAAACTTAATTGACGTCTTCTATTAAATCTAAGATCTAAACATCACATCAAGTATTACAAATATGAAAACGCAGGTCATAAATTTTCATTCTAATCTTTTCTTTTAAAGTCAATTGAGAAAGAATATGAAAGGGCTTTTACCTTCCCATCATCGTATAACTCTTTAAACGTATTACACTAGAAAAAAGAAAAAGAAAAGTGCAGCTCCGTGCTTTCAAATCATAGATATGATCACACTATCAATTTAATATAATGTATACCTTTTCCAACAAAATTAAGTTAGACTGATCAAAAGTTGTGGTTTTGCTTATGATAAAAGAGAGCTCTTGTGTTCAATAATTAAACAAGAAATCCATTTCAAAATAGAAAGCTCAATTATTGTCTATTGTTTATCTCGGCATGCTTCTCGTATGGCAGTTGGTGGCTAGGTTTCCTTCTGATTTATCTCTAGAAAGCTGGTAACGTGATTTCTCTAATTCTTGATTTTGCAGCCAAATATGAAGTATAAAAAGCATGCGATGGGAAGTATCAGAAGCAAGCAACCAAAAACGTGTTTAATGAGTCTTTTAAGCAGATCAGGCCCTTGACTTCCTCACAAAAAAAGCTCCAAATGCTTGGAAATTAGTAGGACTGAATATCTGTTACATGTTCTGTTCCTGGTATGTGGGAGCCCAAGACCTGGTAATTAGTCCCCGAAGAACAAAATCCTCAAAGGGACTTGGACAATTGCGACTCCGCCGAGTTATTGTGGCTAAAATCATCGAACGAAATCAGATTTAGGAAATCAGGGTTCAAAAGGGAACCCAAACTTGTCATAGTTTAGTCATATCGCCCTAAAACCACAACCCCACAAACACCACCCTCCCCACCAAAACCCCTCCTTTTTGTCGAACTGGGGCCTATCACGAAATGTACAAAATTGGGCCCAATCATTACCACCTCATACTACTATGCGCAAAATGTATGTCCTAGCCCAGAACCACTGCACAAAATAAAACACAAAACCAAACATCATGCATCAATATATACTTAGCCCAGTAACAATCCCTCCCCCATTTGCATTATTGTACACTAAAAAAACAACAAGGTCTCCTCTAAATCATTTGTGTTCAAGCCCATTTTCAACAACATGCCATCCAATTCCAACAGACATGACCATTTTAGCCATCTCAAAAGAGGCACCCCTAAGTATCCTTCAAACACTAAGTTTTTTTATATGTCCTTTGAAAACACAATTTGGTTGAAGAATTTCAATTTAATTTTCCCTTCGCAAATCGAAGTCTTATTTCATGCATTACATACTTGATATTTTGTCTTGCTTAACTTACAAGAATTTTACTCATTCTAAAAGGACAAGTAGATTACATAAAAACATGCTAAAATGACATGTGATTGACGGATTTCGAAGGTCACTTATTTTCTTAAGTTTATTTCTACTTTTGCTTTATTTCATGTATAAGTAGAAATTATTTAGCATTCTAAACCTAGAAGTAAGTGAATTGCCCTCTACGAATATTTCTTAGATACAATTTTTACAAGATATGAAATTTTTATAATTTTCTCATATGACATCATAAGTGTCATTCTACATTGAAACACCATGAACTCCCCTTTAAATTGATTTGCATTCAAGCACCTCTAGTAGAAACTTCTATTTAGTCCTAACAAACACAACAATCTGTTTCAGCCAACTCAAAACGGATATCTTTTAAGGCCCTTCAACATGAAGCATTTTATATTTTCCAAAACTAAGATTCATGTCAATCATCTCCATTTCCATTTCCTTTGTAAATCAAGGATTCATTTAGAGCATTATATCTTTTACGTTATACCTTGCTAAAATGACAAGTTTAGTCATGTAAAAATGACAAGAGATTTATATACACATCTTAAAGCAAAATGTTGGTGATGAATATCAAAAACTCTTGTTTTTTTTTTTCATTCTTTATTTTTCCTTTATGTCTTGTATAACCACATGTGATTTAGCCTTTTTTTTTTTTTTTTAAAGTCACAAGCACTTGAATTGTTTTTTCACTTGCAATGGATATTTCCTAAATATAATTCTTACAATTTATGAAAATTTTTGATGATATTCATACCTAACCTCATTTGCATCATTCTACACTAAAAGCCCACAAACTCCTTTCTAAATCAACTTGCATTTGAGCCCCTTTGGAAAAATGTTCATTTAGTCACAATAAGTACAACAACCCATCTTAGTCATCTTAAAAGCAATCCTTTAACTCATTTCAATTTCATTTTCCTTTTGGATATCAAACTCTCAATTAGGGCACTACATTTTTTTTTTGGCTGACTAAATTGAAAAGAAGTTCACTCATGCTAAAATAATGTGTGAGTTACATACATATGCTAAAACAATTTCTTGTTGAGGGATTATAAAATTCATTTGTTTTCTTTGTTATTTTTCCTCTTTAGTTTTGCTTTATGTCTTGTGTAAACGCTTGTTGTTTAGCCTTTTGAACCCATGAGCAATTGAATTGCCATTCAATGGATGTTTGACTGATATAAATCTTACAAGATAAGAAATTTCAATGACTTTCACACATAATTTCATTTACAGCATTCTACTCCAAAAAGCTATAAACTCCTTTCTCAATCAACTCATTTTTGAGCCCTCTCAAATGACATGCCATTGAATCCTAGCAAACATGACAAGCTATTTCAACCTTTTTGGAGTAGAATGCTACAAATGACATTATGTGCAAAACTTCAATGGATGTTTGATTGATATAAATCTTACAAGATAAGAAATTTCAATGACTTTCACACATAATGTCATTTGCAAGATTTTATCCCAAAAAGCCATAACTCCCCTCTCAATCAACTCATGTTTGAGCCTTTCTCAAATAACATGCCATTGAATCCTAGCAAACATGACAAGCTATTTCAACCTTTTTGGAGTAGAATGCTACAAATGACATTATGTGTGAAATTTCAATGGATGTTTGCTTGATATAATTTCATATCTTGTAAGAATTTTATTAGGCAAACATCCATTGAAATTTCACACATAATGTCATTTGTAGCATCCTACTCCAAAAAGCCACAAACTCCCCTTTCCATCAACTCATCTTCGAGCCCCTCTCAAACAACATACCATTTAATCCTAACAAACATGCCAACCTGTTTCAACCTTCCTAGAAAAGGTACCGCTTAAGCCTTTGGTAAACCAAGTATTTGTACGTCTCTTGAGAACCGAGTTTAATTGAAGTCATTTCAATTTACTTTTCCCTTCTCAAGTTAATACCTAACCCGCGTGTTGCGGTATCGAGAAGCTTGGCCTTTTTATATCCTTTGGGGACACAAGAATCACATTGATTTTTGGACCTTGCTTCAAAAGACCATTCACCTATGCTAAAGAGCGTTTGGAGTCACTTATCCTACTCACTCCAATAAATGGCCAGGCGTTAATCTTTCTCTCAGCACTAAAGGGCAAGGTTGCTACGTGAACAATTGATGAGAAGTCATTGTATTGCCATCAATCTTCGTTTTACAAGTTCTTCATTCGTTTTAGCTGGAAGGTGATATGGATTTTTTTTTTCTCGCAGCACTAAAGGGCAAGGTTGCTACTTAAACAATTGATGAGAAGTCATTGTATTGCCACCAATCTTCTTTTTACATGTTCTTCATTCGTTTTAGCTGGAAGGTGATATGGATTTTTTTTCTTCAAAATAATGAATGAATGACTTTGTTATGACTTGCCACCAATAACACATCAAACTTTTTTCTTATGAACACAAAAATAAATTGAAAATAATCGTTTTATAATCATCCAATATAAGCTTTTGCTAAGACTAATAAGATAAGTAAATACTGAAAATATTATAAATACCATATTCTTCACTATTTTCTATCTTTAAGACTTAGGGAAGAGTTTTTAAATACATGAATATCCAAAAAAAAAAAAGAAACATTTGTATTCAAAAGATATAAATAGAGATAAGAACTAATTTTGCCTATTGTAACATTTTTCCATACCTATGATGTTTCATTCTTTATTTATTAATTCTTCTTATGAGGTTTTCGTCAAAATCATAGAATCAATGTAAGTAAGCCTTTTTTGTAATAAAAGAAATATTTAGATACCTAATAGGGAAAGTTTCCTAAGAAAATGGAGTATGATATAATATTAAAAGCTTTTCTTGCTCTAGGAGCCTTGAAAAAAAAAAGCTAGAATTTGCTAGGATTAAAATGTAAGCACGTGAGTATTACAAAGTCTTTTAAAGTATTAGTGAGACATAACACCAAATTTACATCCCTATGTGCAAATAAAAACAAGTCATTTGCAAAGTAAAGGTGAGTATTTTTTTTCCTTTTTGCAACACTAATGAAATTTGAAATTAGAAGTAGAAGTTTTCTCAATAATAATCTTGTTAAAAATCTCATGACAAGAATATATAAATAAAGGGACAAGAGAACCTTCTTGCCTTAACCTATTGATGTCCTAAAAAAAGCCAACATGTTAAATTTTAATGGCAATTAGCTTACCTTTATCTCCTATGTGATAATTATGAAGTAACTCATGACATAGCATAACATTTTTAGATACTTAACAACCTATAATTAAAACAACTTGATTTTGGCTAGCTACAATAAGGAGAATGAGGCTTATTTTCTTTAAAAGTAGATTAGAGATTGCTTTATATAGAACATTTTAACATGCATTTGGTTAGAAATCCTTCATGCAATTAAAATTAAAGGTTCTTGGAACTAGACATAACAAAATAGTATTAATAGCTTTCAATAATTTCTTGGATGATAAAAAATTTAGCATTGTATCTTTTATGTCATGTTTGATAATAGACTAGATTTTCTTATAAAAAGACTATTGCAGCCATCAAGACTTGGAACTTTAAAATCATGAAACCCCTAAATAACTCTCACCACATTTGATCATTCAAAAGCAAGTAGATTTAGTAAGTCATTTACATTCTTATGAAATGAGGAAGCATACCTTTTAGTGTGAATATTATTAGTAAAAGAACTACTAAGTATAGATCTATAATATGTAATGATAACATTACATAAGGCATCATTATCAAAAATAGTATAACCATATTTTATACTAAATGAGTAATTTGTTCTAAGCTTTTCTATGCATCAAAGATGATAATAATATTTTACAATTATTATCTCATTTTTTCAACTAAAGATTCCTGAAATCTTATTTTAGAAGGATTTTTTCATGTTTACATAATGCAAGTAATTGCTCCATTTTAAGCCTTTCCTTAGAGCTTATAAGCACATTAAAAGGGTCAAGTTATAGATTAAGTTGAATCTACTACAGCTGTTCTTTACTAACCAATATCTTTTGATATAAATCACCAAATTGGGAAAATTTCAGATTCCTAAGCTAATTCTTAAGTGCTTTTAACTTACTTACAAATTTGAACATCTTGATGTCATTGACTTTTATTGTCATACATAATTCACAATATCTATAAAATTAGGGCTATTCACCCAAAGATTAAAGTATTTGAAAGGTGTCTTGAATGAAATGATTCGGAATATGACATTGGTTAAACCTCATTATTTGGGTCCACTATTCACATGGATAAACAAAGGTTTAAGCACTTGTCTTAGAGCTAGTAAAATTGAAAAAACATTTACTAATGAGGAATGGATTCTCAAATTTGAAAACTTTTTTTTTTTTTGGTGAAAGGTCAAATTATATATCACTCATAAAAAATTTACAAGATTGTTCGATTACAAAATATCATCATCTAAGCTCAAATATTGCACTTGACAAATTCCAAAGCTCTTGTAAAAATTTATTACAATTTGTAAGCTTAACTCCTCTAGTAGATGAAATCTTGCCTCTCACGTCCTTCTTGATTTTGGCAATAATGGTTGAGTTTTCTAGACTTGTATTGCTGAATCTTCTTCTATTCCTTTCGCTCCAAATGTGATACAATACGGCCTTGAAAGATATACTAAGCAAAGTAGCTGCAAAGCTCTTCTTCTTAATAGTGTTGATCATCCAATATATTTCAGCTCTCCAATGTTCAATTCTTCGAGTTAATCCATTCATGCCTAACAAAGCCTTCCAGATGTAGTTTGTGAACCTGCACTTAAAAAATAAATGTTCATGTGATTCTTCTTCTTGTTGGCAGAGGTTGCATCGTAGATCCACTGAACTATTCCATTTTGCCACCCGATCTGCTGTGGATAGTTTGTCTCTTAAAATGATCCAACATATAAAATTATGCTTCGGTACTTCTTCTTTCCAAACAAGTGTTGCCCATTTGGAATCTTCTCTGTTCTCTCTTAGTGCTACATAACTCTTGGCAATATTGTATTTTGAGTCTGTCACTAGTTGTGTTAGTTCATTTCTTACTTGTAAAATATTCCTAAAACTCCAAGCTAGTGATCCTTTCATCTCAACTTCTAATACATTCCTTTCCTTCAAATTTTCTGTTATCATCCATTTAACCCATAAGGAGTTTGAATTGGGGTGCACAAGAGACCATAGGAGTTTTCCAATTGCTGCTTTATTCCAAGTGTGAATGTCTATCAAACCTAGTCCTCCAGAAACTTTAGGCCAGCAAACTTCTTTCCATGCCACTTTCGCTACACATCGTCCATTAGATTTACCTGTCCAAAGGAAAGTTCTAATCCTTTTTTCAATTTCATAAAGGGTCTGTTTTGGCAGTAGAAAAATTTGCATCCAATATGTTTGCAATGAGAATAGAACACTTTTGGCTAGCTGCAGTCTCCCCCCATAACTAATATGCTTAGACTCCCAACCTTCAATTCTTCTCAATATCTTTTCTGTCAGGATAGTACAATCTAGGTTGGAGAGTCTTTTAGTAATCAATGGTACTCCTAAGTATTTTATGGGAAGTTGGCCTTCTTGGATAGGAATATGATCAAGTATTAGAGCCTTTTCCTGTTCTGACAAGCCTGAAAAGAAAATTTGACACTTCTCTGGATGCATCTTCAAACCTGTTATATCTTCAAACTCTTGCATAGCATCTAGTAAACATAATATGGATTCAATATCTCCATGAGCAAACAAAAAGAGATCATCAGCAAAGCATAAATGAGTGATCTTTTCTTTGGCGCATTTCCAGTGAAATTTAAACCTTCCAGAAGATACTTTATTTTGTATAATTCTGTTAAGAATCTCCATCACAATAACAAAGAGAAAAGGAGAGAGAGGGTCTCCTTGTCTAAGTCCCTTTGCCCCCTTAAAAAAACCTGTATGAGAGCCATTGATGTTCACAGAATATCCCACAGTAGTGATGCAGCTTTCAATCAGCAATCTAAATTTGTCTGGGAACTTCAAAACTTTCAGTGTATTTAGGATTGCATTCCAGTCTATTGAATCATATGCTTTCATAATATCAACCTTAATTGCCACCCTTTTCCCATGAATATCTTTGTGATAATTGTGCATCAACTCTTGACACAACAAAATATTTTCCTTAATGTTCCTTCCTGGCACAAAAGCTGTCTGACAGGGATGTATGAAATGAGGCAAAGCTAAACTTAGTCTTCCTGCCACAATTTTAGATATGATCTTGTACAACACATTACAACAAGATATTGGTCTAAAATCTTTCATATTGGTGGCATTAATTTTCTTAGGGACAAGAGAGATTACTGTTGAATTTATACTTCGCAGTAGCTGTCTCCTTTGAAAGAAAGCTATTACTGCATCTTCTATGTCACTCCCTATAATACTCCATGCTTTCTTGAAGAAGAAGCTATTATATCCATCAGGACCTGGAGCTTTGTAATCACCAAAGGTATTAAGGACCTTTTGTATATCTTCTCTTTGAACGTCTGCTATAAGGCTTCTCTTTGTCTCTTCTGGAATTTCCATAGGAAATAACTCTCTTAATCTTGTTTCTGATGGTTGAGGTTGGTTTGCCCTCCCTAGCAAGTTTTGATAATAATTTAGAATTTTGTTCTTTATCATTTCAGGATCTTCAGTAAGTTGCCCATCATCTAATTCCAACTTAACAATGTGATTTTTTGCTCTCCTCTTCATCATGCTTCCAAAAAAGACTTTACTATTACAATCTCCCTCTTTCAGCCAATTATTCCTTGATTTTTGCTTCAGAAGTATTTCTTCATGCTTGCTACATATTAGTAACTTTTCTAACCACTCCTTTTCTTCATTGCGCAATTGGGTATTTGAAGGATCATCAAAGAGCTTTGCTTGTGCTATTTGTAGCTGCTTCCTTGCTACCTCTGTTTTCCTTGGTAGTTCTCCAAATTCCTCTCTATTTAGCTTTCTCAACTCTTTTTTCATTTCCTTCAACTTTATCATTATTCTGTACATTATAGTGCCATCAACCCTTTGTTGCCAAATATTCTTCACTATTGTCATAAATTGGGGGTTGTCTGGCCAAAAGTTGAAAAATCTAAAAGTCCTTTTCTGACTTGGTCTATTATTGCCCACCTTGATAATGCAAGGACTGTGATCTGACAATCCAGGAGTACTAAATTCAATGGAGAAATCCATATTACTTTGTAGCCATTTAGGGTTTACCAAACATCTATCCAATTTACTGCCTTTGAACCCTATTCCTTTACCTTTGTTCGTCCATGATAGGAGCGGTCCTACAAAGTTTGGTTCTATAAGTTCTGCATCACTTATGAACTTGTTGAAATCTTCTATTCCTTCTATCCATCTACTAGCTACACTAACCCTCTCATTTAGATTCCTCACTGTATTAAAATCCCCTACTAGTAGCCATTGAGTGTTCTTTCCATAACTGTTATAACATTGTGTGAGGTTACTCCAAAGATCCTTTCGTTCATTCGCTGCATTTGCTGCATAGATTGCAGATAAGTACCATACTTCATGTCCCTCTTCCACTTTACAATTCACTACCTGTTTAGAACTACTAAGCACTGTGATGTTGAACTGTGGCTTTTTCCATACAATCCAAATCCTACCATTTTCATTATCTCTATAATTATGGATAAAACCCCATTGGGGAAACAGAGAATCTATCACCCATTGTGCTTTATCTTCTTTTATTTTGTGTTCTAATAGAATGACAATGTCAGCTTTAGCATTCTTGATAACTTCTCGTACCTCCTTTTGTTTAGGGCTTTTATTCAAGCCCCTGACATTCCATGAGAATATGATCATTTGTCTGGGGGTATAGTGTTTTCTCCTTCAACACCTTCAAGACCTACAATATCATTGCATCTTGCTTCATTTGGTTCTTGATGATTACTTATAAGCACACTAAATCTATTACTGGTATTGTCCTGCTCACATGTATTCCTTTTGGGGCTCCTTTTGTTTCCCCTTCCATTCACACTTGCTTTATTGCTTTGTTCTAATTTGGCTTTTGGACTTATGGTGGATTCAACTTCATGTGTTATTGAATTTACAATCTTATCTCTTATATCCTCATGTCCTTGCTCGTCATGAACTTGATCTTCATTACCTTTATCCAATTTTTCTTTATCCTCACATCCTTCATCATATTTCTCCATCTGACTTAATGGCTTTTGAACTGGAACCCATATCTCCTTTTGCTTTATAACACACTCCTTATGTCCAAAGCAATCACATTTTTTGCATATTTCAGGTAACCAACAATACTCCACTCCTACCTCAAAAATAGCACCATTACCCATGTCAATTTCAAATGAAGTTGGTAGAGAACACTTTGTATCTATTTCAACACATACTTTTGCATATGATATCCTTTGTCTATGTTTGGTAGCTTTATCCATGTATAGTGGCTTTCCAACAGCACTAGCTACATAGCTCATACCAATCTCATCCCATAAAGCATGTGGGACATTGTGCAACTTTATCCAAATTGGTATTGAAGTGATTTTTCCTTTCTGCAGTCTAATAGTGTTATGCCATTTTTGCAGAAACATTGGTTTTCCTACCACATCACAAACTCCAGCTTCTAATACTTCCTCCATCTTTTGTTTATCAGAGAATCTAAAAAAGAAGAAGCCACTGTCTGTTGCAGAAATATCTATTAAGCTTTGTTTTCCCCATTGCTTTTCTACAATTCCTTTTACAACAGAAAATGGTAATTTTGAACCCAAAAAGAAACCCACAACACAATTTTCATAGAATTTACTTCCTTCTTCAATAACTTCCTTAGGAGGGGCAACTCTAATTTTCCCATCATTTAATACCGGTGGCTGGTATTTCATATGAGCATTTTGTGCTAATCCTCCTAATACAACCTTACTCCAAGAATCATGTTTTCCTTTATGTTCAAAACTCTCCTTAAAGATAATGTTGTTTGTCTCTTCTAGCCTCTCATTTTTCTCCTTATTTCTTGTAGGCCCTTGGAATAAACTTTCTTGGATTTCTTGTTCAATTCTCTCCTTGTCTTGTTGAGATAATACATTATCCTTGGTCACACTTCCTTTAGCCATGTTCCTATTTGCAAGGGTTAATCGTCCAGATTTCATTATTTTAACTTCTGTATCATTATTTTCTCCTAAAGATTTCCAACACTCTTTAAGTTTCCTTATTTTCCTTTTCTCTCTTCTCTCAAACTCAGCACTCTCTGGGTCTATCCTCTGAAAATCCTTGACCATCAGCAGTTACCAACTTAGTACTTAACTAATTTGATAGGCAGGATTTTGGTAAGATGTACCAAAAGTTCATAATCTACTCAGTATATAGACCTGATAGATTCTGCCTTCTTCTACCGACAATCTACTTAAATCCCTTTAACTTAACTTAATATAGAAACATGGCTTTTAGTAGGTATATCCTTCTCTTATCACTCCAAAACAAATATCTTAACTAAGCAATCAATAAATCAAAACACACCACGAAACAACTAAATTCACACCTAACTCTCACTACACCAACTTCTACTCCTAAATTGCAAATCCAATATATAAAAAAAATAAAAATAAAATAAAATAACAAATAGAAAAATAAAACACACAGAAACAACACTCACTTCAACAGAGTCTATCCTAATTATAATCTAATATACAGAAATGTTTTTTTTTTTTTTTTTTTTTTTTTTTTTTAACTTACCTCCGAGCCTAGGAGATCCGGCGATCAGCCATCAGGTCTTGTCTCCCGCTGACCTGCTCTAAATCCTACTACCTTCCGCCGGTGACCACACGATGGGGATGCGATGGGGGAGCGGGGGGAGCGGGGGGAGCCTGGGATAAGTGGCCAGACTGTTTCCTGCGATGGGGGACGGGATCTGGGTTCTGTGGAGGGGGGGCAGGGGAGCTTCGGGAGGAGTGGGGATACGATGGGGGACGGGGGAAACGATAGGGGGGGCGGGAATTTGCTCTCTAGTGTATTAGATCATTCTTTATGTCTAGTTACATTTAGTAATACTGCACATAAGAAGAATTCTTCATTTAGATTCTTTAATTTTTGGATGGATTGCTTAAATTTCATGGATACAATTAGTTTAATTTGGTAGTAGGAAATAGTAAGCTAAAAATATTCCAAGTAGTGTGAAAACTATGAGCTTTGAAGTCTCCTATCAAGAAACTTTATACAACTTAGTTTGGTGATCTACATTAGAAGATAAAGAATGCTAGAAACAATTTATAGCAAGTGCAACACAAATTAAAACTTAGTCCTCATTGTCTTAATATATGTTTTAAGGAAAAGACACAACTAGAGTTATTACTTACAATGACTAAACATGAAGAAATTCTACTCAAATAGAAATCTAGGAACCTATGGCTAAAAGAAAGGGATAATAATAGTAATATTTTCTTTGCATCATTGATGTGAAGGAGAGCACAAAACATAATCAGTAAACTAGTATTGGAAAATGGATTAGTTATCACAGAACAAGAGAATTTAAAAGCCACTATTATTTTATATTATAAGTCTATCCTTGGTAATGCTAGAAGTATCTTCACTGACTTTGAGACGTACACGTCTATTCCATGATGATGTAAGTGTATTTCTTAATCCAATAAATTTTGAGCATTTAGATATTATTAAAGCTTTTTGGGAAATGCATGATTTTAAAGCACCTAAACCAAATGTATATAATAGAAAGCTTGGCCTATCATTGGAAGAGATATAAAGGATGTTGTACTAAAGTTTTTCTCCTCTAGGAAGTGGTTAAAGGTTTCAAACTCTACATTTCTATCTTTAATCCCTAAGGTTCCTAATTCTAGTTGTAATAAAGATTACAAACCAATTGTATGTTGCAATGTTTTGTACAAAATTATATCCAAGATGCTAGTTGAAAAGCTAAGTATTATTCTACTTGCTATGGTAAGCCAAAACCAAATTGCTTTCATTGAGGGAAGCTAGATTTCTGAAAATATTATGCTTTGCCAATAACTACTTCATAATTATCACAAGGGTGATAAAGGTAAGTGTGTGACTATAAAAATTGATCTTATAAAACCATATGATATGGTTAAGTGAGAAGTAATATTAGAAGTTTTGAAAGCTATTAATACTCCTCAGTTGTTAATTAATCTTATAGTTGAGTGTATTACTATAACAATATTTTTAATAAATTTAAATGGAAAGCATCTAGGCTACTTTCAAGGTACCAATGGACTGCGACAAGGGGACCTATCGTCCCTATATTTATTTGTACTAGTTATAGAGATACATAATAGGATTATTACTACAAAGACCTCCATATCATCGTTTAAGTACCATTGGCAATGCAAACCTAAAAAAATAACTCATTTATGCTTTGTTGATGATTTGTTTCTTTTCTCTTATAGAAATATAGCTTTAGTGCTCTATTTTGTAAAAGCTTTGGAGGAATTTGCTAAACTTATAGGTCTATACAATCCAAATAAATGTCAAATTTTCTTCTTAAGGTTATCATAACAAGAGTATTTTCTTTTTCTAGACCACTCACCTTTCTTTATGGTTACACTCCCAATTTGATGTTTTAGAGTTCCTTTAATTACAAAAAGACTTACTTATGCTAATTGCAAAGGTTCGACAGATAAAATATTTGAAAGAATAGAATGATAGGGAATGAAACATCTTAGCTTTACAGGAAGGTTACAATTGAAAAAGTTAGTCTTAATTATCACATGTACATTTTGGATGCAAGTTTTCTTCCTACCAAAACAAGCAATTTATAAGTTGAGAAAAAGATCAAGAACTTTCTATGGGTAGGTAATACATAAATTCCATACTTTTACAAAGTTGTTTGACAAATAGTTTTTTCCCTAAAGAAGGAAGTGAGATTGGGTTTATCGAATCTTAAACTTTGGAATAAAGTCCTTTTTGGGTGTATGTTTTGAAATCTCATCAATCTTCCATATGCTTCGTTATGGAGTAAGTGGATCCATAATACAAAATGTAAAAGAATTTCAATAATGCAGCTTGATACCAAAAGTTCAATGACATGAAGTTGGAGAGGTCTTCTTAAATTAAGGCCCATATTTACCTCGGTTCTTTATAGGTTTGTTTATTGTTGTGAAGAAATTTATTAGAATCTTCAATTATTTAATAAAAATGGGTTGGTATGATTTAATTTGGATTAATGGCATTTGCAAACATAATTTCATTAGTTGACTAGTTTGTTAAGATCAATTTTCTATGGTAGAAAAAATGGTATGATGGCTTTCTTTAATTAACTTATATTGTGATTTTTGTTAGTCCCAAGTTGAAAATAGGAGTCATCTTTTTTTTGAATGTCTAAGGACAGTGATGGTTTGGAAGACTATCTTTGCTTAGAATGAAATTTGACATCATATTGGAAGATGGAATGACAAATTGCAATGGATGATTAGAGCAACTAAAGAAAAAGATTTTTCTATAAAGCTTGTTAAGATATTTTTTTTAGCTTGTGTTTATTGTATATAGGTATAACAAAATAGAAGAAGATTTCAGAATAGAATATTTAACATCCCAATTTTGTTGGTTGAAGTAAGGAAAATCGTTTGAGTGAGAGTTTCCTTGTTTCAAAATATAAAATCCTCATAGGAAAATGTCAATTTGAGTGGGATTTGGAGGCTTCTAACCTCCATTTTTTCACATTTTTTGTAATTGTTGTAATGCTAGAGAATGCCCTTATACTTTTTCATAATACCTTTTATTAATGTAAACTTTCATTTCTAAAAAAAAAAAAAGTATTTTATTCCTTTTATGAGTAGTATCTAATTGAAATTTTTTTGATATTAATGGATGCAAGAACTTAATAGAAAAGCTATTGAATTTGAATATCCACTTCTGCACTAGTTAATGCTTTATTAATCTTGCTACCTCTGAGATTTTGTGTTAGTCTTTTATTAGACTAATGAAAAAAGAACCAATAAAGGAAGGTTCTACCAATCCTAATTTCTCAATCATATCATTGGGATCTTTCATGCCTTTTGTTTATCTGACATGTGGACTAATGCATTCATTTACATGTCAAATTCAATAAAATTACCCATTAGTAGCTAGGGAACATTTCTTACAATTTGGGATGAGAAAAGTTAGACATTTGTTGCTAATATTAGCAATTTAAACTTTGAACTATAACAAATGATTAAAGCTATTAAAAGAAAAGATTTGGTTGCTAAACTTTTTAGGCTTTATTTTTTAGCATGTGTCTATTGTATTATGATTTGAACAAAATCATAGACATTTTCAAAATAATATTGTTGAGACAAAAATTTTATTGGTTGGAATTAAAAAAGTAGTTCATAGGAGAATATCTTTATTTAGGAACAATAAATCCTTTCAAGCAAATACTTTATTGTGTCATAGTTTCAAGCAAATTTAATTTTTTCTTAAATAAATTGTAATGATAGGATATGTCTCTAAGTTTTTGTATTCTCTTATTGAGTAAACTCACATATATATAAGGCAAGTGAACACTGCAACAATAATTCCGATGAAAGCGCAGCCCTAGGGTTAATAACTATCTATAATGACCTGGTCACCCAAGGACTAGAACTTCAGTAATTTATGTCCGTCCCTTGCGATGACAAAGTCTACGCTTGTAAGGAATCCTTGCCAGCTAAAACGGTAAACGTTGCAAGGCTGACTCTTTATATGAATAGCCTGGCTTTAAAAGCTTTTGAAGTTTGATTGAAAAGCGTTCCTGGTAGCCGGTCCTATAGTCATATGGTCATAATTCCTGAAAAATCCATATCCCCGTTGCGCTATAATGAAGGAAGCTCTGGTAGGAGAAACGCAACGTTAGATGGCAACAGAATGAACTCTGATGAATTCTTTAATTAGAAAGCATGTCTTTAAATAATTAGAGAAAGGTGAAACGACTGGTCATATATGGGAAACATTTAGCTCAAGTACTTCCAGAAATCGCTACTTTTTGCGTAATGTGAAGCTTCCTCTTACGTCATTGAGTTTTGTCTCTCCAAAGCAGATGAAAGGCCAAGCTTCCCGGCCTCCCGAAAGGCAAAACTTAGAGAAAGTATCACATGGTTAGGTATCAAGATTGGGAAATTAAGAGACAAAGACTATTCTATTTTTTGAGTGAGAATAATCGATAAACAAATGAGCTGTCATTTAGGGTCATTTGTCTCAAAGTAGGAGGGTTGGATCAAGTTACAAAAAGCAGAGAAGTTAAAGGACATTCTCCCTTCCAAACATTCATCAAAATCTTGACTCTTTAATGACAAGTAATGGTTGTAATTTGAGACTGAGTTAAACAATATCGGTTGGCTCTTTACAATGAGAAATGCCTATCTCTCTCTCTCTCTCTCTCTATCTCCCTGGAGGGAATGAAGGAGCGGGTCATAAAAAAAACAATTATCATGATGCGAAAAAAAGGGGCATTTATTACTTAAATTGTGTTTGAAATTTACATATACTTGTGTCACTATCGTGGGTGCAATTCAATAATAGTATCTCCGTTATAAGACCATTTTGCTGATTTGCTTGAAGATTGATCTAGCTTGTGGTCCTTTGTTGGCATCTTTGTCTCCGTTCTTCTATGAGGCATAAACGCCGGCTCTTGAGGAGGTTGGAGGGTAATAGAGCAACTGTTTAGTGTAATAAGTATCAATGCCATATTGGGTCTCTCAGCTGGATTTTCCTGCACACATAACAAGCCAATATGGATACATTTGATCACTTCATCGCTTGAATAAGAGTCTCTAATCGATGAATCCAACAATTCCAAAGGTTTTCCATCCTTCCAAAACTTCCAAGCCTGCATTAAGTTGAGAAAATTCGTATGAGGTTATCTTTTCTTCCTTTCATTCAATATTAGTGATCTAAAGCAATAACAAAGCTATACTCACATAACTTCGAAGGTCCTTAGAAATGTTTGTTTCATAGGAAAAGAAGTTGTTCCTTTTACCACTTAATATCTCTAAGACAAGGACCCCAAAAGTGTAGACATCAGTTTTCACAAAAAAAAGTCCATATATTGCATGTTCTGGAGCCATATAACCACTACATATTGCCAACACAATAAGATTAGTGAAGGATAAAAAATTTCTATAATTAAATCTAGTAAACTTATAATAATTTGGAAGACTATTCTTGATTAGAATAGAATATGATGTTATATTAGAGGTGGAATGAAGAACTATAATAGATGATAAAAAAAATTAAATAAAATAATTTAGTTGCAAAACTTCTTAAGAAATCATTTTTAGCTTTTTTTTTTAAACTATATATGGGTTAAATGTAATAAAAGATGATTTTAGAACAAAACAATTGACATCTCAATATTATTGGTTAAAGTAAAACGAATTATAGAAGGGATATCTTCTTTGTTTCGAAACAGAAAACCCTACAAGGAATGTCAATTTAAGTAAAATTTGAAGGTTTTTAACCTCTATTTTTTCATAGTTTTTGTAATTCTTATAATACTATGAGATGACCTTATACTTTTTTATACTAATTTTTATTACTGAAAATTTATCTTTCCATAAAAAACAACAACATCTATTAATCTTATAACTTAAGGTATAGGATCTAATACATTAGAAGGAATATATTTCTCTTTTTCCTTTTTTTCTCCCATGAAGTTCTTTGGATGAGAAAATTAATGGATCCAATCTTTTGATTATGCTAAGCAAACAAAAGAAAATTGTGTTTGCATTCTTCTTTGTCTTGGTTGTGATCAAAAGCTCAATTTCTTTGTCTTGGTTATGTCCATCTTTCATTTTTAAAGTTCATTTGCGGATAAGATGGAGTAATGCAAATAATCAACTATTAAAGAATATAGAAGAATTCTTTTTTATACTCAACTTATGCATGCAGGGTATTGAATCTCAAATCTCACGATTAGAGTCTTTACTCCATGGAGTAATATAAAGAAAAAATGTAATTTCAACTTACTATATTCTAATGATTGTACTGGTATTTCCTTGAGTTTGGTCAACTGCAAATAGCTTTGAAGCACCAAAGTCTGCAATTTTTGGATTCATATTCTCATCTAATAATACATTGCTAGCTTTAAGATCACGATGTATGATTTTGACAGGAGAATCTTCATGAAGATAAAGTATTCCAAGGGTAATCCTTTCAATAATCTTGTAACGTGTTGCCTAATCCAATAGTTTTTGTTTTTTAGGATCTACTCACTCACCAAACAATATTAGTTAGCATAAACAATGAGATCTAAAGATAATCAGTTAACTAAAGAAGACATCTACAAAATCATTGAAGTAAAATTAATAGTAACTTTACATTTTTTGACAACACAAGAAAGTAATGAATTTTAGAAATATATTACCATATAAGAGATGGTCGAGGCTTTTTTTTTGTATGAACTCATAAACAAGTATTTTTTCTCCTTCTTCCAAACAAAAACCTAATAGCCTTACAAGGTTTCGGTGTTGAAGCTTGGATACCAAGATAACTTCATTTTCAAATTCTTCATCACCTTGCCCAAAACTTTGAGAGACTCTTTTCACAGCTATTTTTTGTCCATTTAGAAGGAGACCTTAAAATATGCCTTAAACAATTGTCAAAGCAATTTACTTGCTTTATATGTGAAAACAAAACTACAAAAGCGCCACACTTTTGAATCATTCTGTTTAAATTCTTTAACCTTTAGTGTTGCTAGGGGTGGCTCAAAGGGGAATAGAAAATTAAGGTAATTTCCCAAGAGACGTAATAAAATTTAAAGCCTTTTATATATAGTCTCCTCAAAACAGAAAAAGACCGGAAATTGTGGGACTTATGAAAGAGAATAAGAAAATATAGTGTGTACAAATTGGAGAATAAAAGAGTCCGAGAAAAATAAAAAGACTTAAAAGAGTAAGAAATATAACCTAATACGTTTGAAACCTTTCTAAAAAACTAAAACTAAAACATATCACTAAGATTTTTTCGTTCTGAGAGTGCTTGTTGAAGATGTTAGGTTTAGGATTTTTGGTTTTAATATTAAAAAAAAATTAAAGAAGTAAAGTGAGTTGTAGTAGCTACCACCGAGCTCTTTGTCATAACTGGAATCTCAGTGTTATAGTTGACAACAGTCACTAGTTTGGTAATGGTTTTGGCTGTATTTCTTCTTTCTTCAAACCTTGTCAGCCTTGTAGCAGGTGTGGCATCCTGCTGGAGTAGTTTCGTTTTTCCTTTCACTTGAGCTAATGTTTTCTAGTGTCAAGCGCATAGTTCCTTTGCCTGATGGATTTAGCTACTTTCTTGAGTTATTGCTCTATGTTTGAGGATCCGGTATATATGTTTTATTTTCCTTTTATTTTACTACAAGCATTATTTATTTTTTAATTTCATCCATAATTGATCTCACTCCTTGTGTTTTTCTTATGTATTTTTCCAAAGTTATTCATTCTCACATATGTTAAATAATTATTATTAGATACTATAGGTCGTAGCTTGATGTAGCTTTAATTTTTAAATACTTAGAAGAATGACATCAAGTATGTTGTTCTAATTTTATACTCCACTTTATTATGATATTAGTAAAGTTATTTCTTGTAATTATGTTTATACTATCTATAGGCATTTTTTAATCTTAAATATGTCTAGTAGAAAATATGAATTTTTACATAGCCAATGTACGAAACTAAAAAATTATAAAAATTACTTCGATATAAAAGACTAGATTTTGTTAAATACTGGAAAAGTTTAGATAAAATCCAGGAAAAACCAATAAAACTTTAGTTTCCTTTCCAAATCCTCATTTTCACAGTGTTCATGCAATTTATGTGTATTTTATACTATTTTGTTTCTTTAACATTGTCAATAACAAAGTGATGCTACATATATACTACTAATTGACTCCATATATTTTTCTAAAACATGAACTAATTGTTTGCAACTCCAGTTATTGGATTGATTTATCTATTGATAACCTTGTCAAATATGGTTGAACTCAATGATTTGTTATGATCTATTCTTGTCTCACAAAGTTTGGTGTGCGGTTCTAGACTTATTTTCTCTCTAAAGTTTCACCCATATATTGATTTCGATGCTTCACTTAAGACTATCATGCAGGTTTTTACGTTCTCACATATTAGCATTTCATTTTGTGAGTGTTACACATCGAAGTGTTATTTAGTTGAACCTATTTCCTGCACACTTTATATGTACCATCTCTTTCTTCTATTATAGATTTCCCTTTGTATATGTGCGTAAGATGAGAGTTCCACAGTTGAAGATAAGATCCCTAAGGTGAAACTTGAATGAAAAGATTCTTTAGCCCTTGAAGTAGCTTGTAGGTTAGATGTTTAGGCCTTTGGACATGATGTCAAAGTCTAGATTAACTATGCTCTACCCCTATTTGCCCTTAAGCCTAACAATACTCAATGTATGAGAGTGTGCATGTATGATGAGAGACTTATATTAGATGATAAAATTCTTGATGTAAATTTTACATGAAAGGACCCTTTTATTCATTAGCTAGCTTTCAAATTAAGACTTTGACTCTACAAATGTAGTGTCAAAATCTATGTTGATTCACTTTAACCCCCATTCAACTTTAAGCCCTTTAATTAAGTATATTTGGTGCATAGGGAAACATATATTTTACCTAATTCAACATCAAGCTAAGATATACTTAGTATGCAAGTAAGTGTTAGGGATGAAATTCCTACATTGAAAAGATACAATTTTGGTAACATTTAAATGAAAGTCACTCAACTAACTAGCTCAATGGTGAATTTAGAAACTCCAACTATAAAGTTTGAGGTTCAACATCCTGTGTGCATACATTGAGTGCCTATGTTTTAATATTTAAATTTAAAAAAGATGCCCTTTAACTTATGAATTAATTTTTGGGTTAGACTTTAGATTTTTAATGCAATAAATTTTGGAAGACATTACTTAAGTATTCAATCTCACCTGGTTAAAGGCTGCAACTAGTAACTACATTAGTAGTTTTGGATTTATAATTCAGCAATTTGCTATAGTCAATTGGTTTTAAATTGAAAAGTAAGCTAAAGGCAATACTATAAAAGGACAGCTGAATCTAACCTTGTAAACTTCCCCAAATCCACCTGCCCCTAGCTTGTCATTCTCTGAGAATTTGTTTGTGGCGGCTTCAATCGTAGCCAAATCAAATTTCAAGGAGTCTACAAGCTTCTCCATAGTTGTATCATCCTTAGGAACTGCAGGGCCGAACGGTTAATTTGATGGATTATACAAAAGCCAAGATTCAAGACATGAGGAATAACAGGTCATATAAAATGAGTCAATGTATTCTGTACCAGTATGTTCCCGTGAAGCATTCCCTCTCCTTCGTAAGTAGAAGCTCCCCACTAACAGTGCAGTTGTGCCAGCAACTATAAAACAAACGATTGCTAGAAATGGGATTTTACCCTTTCCTGCGGAATCCACAGAATGTTCATCGACTTGCCGAAAGAAGGAACAATTCATGTAGAAGAGAAAACATTTATATACCAACGAGCAACTGACCAGAACTCTGTGGCGAACTCGAAAGCTTCGGGGGAAGAATTGCTGGCATAGGCGCATGTGATGGTGCATTTTGAATGCGGTAAAACCGGTACGTTTCGTACCTTACTCTACAGCTAGGAAAAGAAACTCTTGCTCCTTGGATTCCACCACAACATTCCGGCAGTACCGCTACTGCTTCCTTCATACACAAACTGCAATCGGAGCCGGATATATCAGGCGTGCACTGCCCCAGGGTGTAGATTGTTTGAGATGCAGTAAATTTTGCTTCTTTTGTCACAAACTTCTTGGTACCTATTCGAACGTTTGCAACTTGGATCACCAAGCCTTTCATTATCTCCATCAGTAACTGGTTAAAGCGATCTGGATCAGAAACATTGTACAGGCTCGGCATGTAAAAATTAGGATTGATGTCCATCTTGGAGAAGAAATATTGGTTCGAGTATCGTAGCATGCACTCCTCGTACCAAATCACGGCCTCTTTTGCTATGGAGCAGTACCTTAAGGTCAGATCTTGGATTCCTTCTCCTATGCAGTCCTGACAACCTTGGAGGCTGATGTCACCACGGCAGAAGAAGAGGCCGTTGACAGTATCGGAAGGCTTTTGGCCGACGGTGTTGTTGTAGAAACCATCTTCACTTCTGGCGTTGGAGGAAAAGGAAGAGAGTAGAAAATGAAGATTGGATTGGAAGGTGCTGTTCGGAGTGAAAGTGGTCTTGTTTGAACAAAAATGGTACAGGTGAGTTGCAGTAGCTTCTCTTCTCAGGCTGAGCAAGGAAAGGACCAAGAAGGCGACGGATACCGGCAAAGGAGCCATAACCATTTACTTGAAAAAAATTTCTCTGCGTATTTTCTTATTTATTTCCTTTTTTAGGATGCTAAGAGCATATGCGGTATTGCTTTGTAGTTCCGCACAATCTGCACTTTTTTCTTCTTCATATTCTTGTCTTTAAAAATTCTTCGCTAAATTCTTATCTTTTAGTCTTAGTAACAGCTTATGTTGAAAAATAATAAAACGATCATTTTCAATTTAAATTTTTTTCATTTAAAAAGAAAAAATAATTGAAATATAGTTATATATATATTTTCCTTAAAGTAACTTTTAAAATGAATTATAGACCCTTGGACTTCTATGCCCTCATTGGAAGTGGAACATTTGTTTTTAACAAAAAACTTAAAATCTAATCTAAAAGTTAGCCCATGAATTGAAAGATATTTTTATATATAAATACCTATAATAATTGTATCTTTCTAATGTCAAACATTTGTTTCTAACTTTTTCTTGTGTACTAAGCATATTTTAAGAGCAAAAGATTGATCAAAAGGTGTAATGAATTAACCTAGGGACTAATATTATAATAAAAAACCTAAAATTCAACCCAAAAGTTTACTCATGAGTTGGGAAAACATTTTTTATATTTAATACTATCTAGGAGCTATGTCTCTCCAACATACAACTTTTGTCTCCAATAGTTCCGATGAAAGGGCAGCATGTCGTGGAATGATGAGTGCAAAAGCAAAACTATAGAAAGGCTTTTGTACATTAGATTATTGTTTTGTTTTTCTTAATATTATTGCACTCGAGTTGTTCACCTCTACCTTGATTCTTCCCTCTTAGCTAATCAACATACACCAACTTATTATTTCTTTTTCTATTTTTTGGTGAAAAAGTAAGTTTTTATTAATAAAATTTAGTATACAAAAGTATAAGAATATACCTTATCATTATAAAAATTATGAAAAGATGGAGTTTGAAAGCTTCAAATCTAATTCAAAATGACATTTTCTTAGTAGAATTTTATATTTCAAAATAAAAAAAAAACTTTTCTTTCCTTTCATTACTCTATTATTCCATTAAAATTCTTCATTTCTTCCTCTAATATGATGTTGAATTCTATTTTGAGTGAGGATAGTCTTCCAAACCATCATTATTCATACAAAAGCTTTTCATAGCACATTTTTTTTTTCTCACTTTTACTCTTAAAGGGTCTTCTATTGTGTTTAGCCCTAGTAAACTAAAAAAGATATATTAAGAGGTTTAGTAACCAAATCCATTTCTTTAATTGCTCTATTTATCTATTTATGTTTTCCATTGCATTCTCCAATGTCATGTGAGGTTCAATTTTAAGTGAGGATAATCTTCCAAATCATCCTTGTTTGAATATATAAAAAAAGAGATGACTTTCATTGTTTTACATGTGACTAACAGAAATCATAATATATGTTAAATGAAGGAAGTCATCATATAATTTTTTCTACTATAAAAAAAAGTCTATCTTGACAAACTATCCATCTAATAAAGTCATTTTTGGTAATATCTTCAATTTAAATTATATCATACCAGTCCACCTTTTCATCGATTAGTAAAGATTCTTGTAAACTTCTTTGCAATAATAGGCAAATTTAGAGAGAATTAAGATAAGAGTGGACCTTATTTTGAGGAGGCCTCTCCAACTCTACGCCATATCACCTTTTATACCAAGTTGCATTACTAAATCTCTTTTGCATTTTGTATGTGAACCTATTTAAGTTTACTTGTGGGTATCCGAGGAGAAGGATGTGATTTTTTGATTAAAGTAAAATTACTATCATGGAAAGCTGTGGTTGCCATGTGAGAATTGGCTTCTAAAACAACATTGTCCAATGAAGAGAAATGAGTTTGCAGATAGCTTGGGCCAAGGAGGAGTCGGGACATGCCCACATGGGAACTAGTGAAGTTGACTAAAGAAAGATAGAGAGAGTTATCAAGGCCGATTGAAATCGAGAAAGATAGGATATAATATTAAATGTTCAGTTCTCTTATGTGCAATCCGTCCATATCGATAGAACAAGAAGATTTGATGCCAACCATAGTTTTTCTGTATAAGATATTGGTTGAATGCAAGTTCATGACATGCCCAGCTGGGAAAATAGAGCACTTCAATTTCAACTAGGGTATTCCAATTTTTTTCGTTAAGTAACAACTGGGGTATTTGGTCTCTGATGTAAATTGAAAGAACCACGAAAGCACCCGAAACAGGTAGAAGTTAATGGAAATAATGGGTCGACGGAACGCACTTCTAAGACCAAATCGGCCAATACAAAGTTGGGTCGGTGGAATATATATTCAACCAAACCTGTAGTCCGAACTTTTCCAATTCGCTTACTTTCTGACATACCTAATAAATAGTGAAATTGAAGGGAGGTTCAACTTTAAGAAAGTGAATTCCCACCAAGAAAACTCTTGAGATACTAACGGATGAAATTATCTAAAATTGGCACCATACATCGAATAGCTTGATGCAACTGGTCTTGATTTGTTTGGAATCCGACTATACATCATGTGTGTGATACTTGATCGTAACAATTAACAAGATATGGACTAATTATACAAATTCAATACATATTTCATCTTGTTATTATGTAATGCCATCAAGCAGCCCTTAAACAAAACGGTCATTCAACTAGGGTCAACAATCTACTGCCGCTTGCCATGGAAGTTTTCAAGTTTGATGTGTTCTTGGTGGTAAGTCATAACAAAGTCATCCACTCAATACTCTTATAAAATCCACATTAACTTCCAGTCAAAAAGAACGAACTTGTAATAGAATGATGGCAATACAATGACCTTTCATCCATTGTTTAGGGAGCAAACTTGCCCTTTAGTGCGGAGCGAAAGATAAATGCCTGGCCATTTATTAGAGTCAACATGCTAAGTGATTCCTGAAACCGCTCTTTGGCATAGGGGAAGAGTCTTTTTCACAACCAGGTCCACAAATCAATGTGATTTTTTTGTCCCCAGAGGATATAAAAAGGCCAGGCTTCTCGAGTCCCGAAAGGGTAAAATTTAGATACCGTTACAAACGGGTTTGTCAATAAGACTAGGAAATAAAGAAGATGAAAGTGGCTTTAGTAGCCACTTGGGAATATATCAGATTCCTTATGCTCTAATTCGCTGTATTTGAGAATATAATAAACTAAAAAGAAGAGTAGAATACTATTCTAACCTTCTATACCTCGTAAAATCCACCAGGAGCACCGAACACGTTTGTGGCTGCTTCCATCGTAGCCAAATCAAATTGCACGGTGTCAACAATTTTCTCAACATCTCAAATATCATTGCTTACTGCACGGCCAAAACAGTGAATGTAATGGACTATCCAACCCATAGCACTATGGTGGCAGCAATGACAGAGACGTGGCTGCTATAACCATTATTTTCTTCTTCCAATCATCATCAACAAAGACTGCTTTAAAGTGCAAAATATGAAACAATACATGCAGAACAAAAAGATTTACTGAGCAAAAAGCAATTCTGCTGCTAACGGGAAGGTGGAGTAGGAGTAAATGCTTATGTTAGCGTCGTCGATGCATTAAGCATTCGATAACTTGAAACTGACACATTAAAACTTGAAAGCCAATTGATTAGCTCAAACGTACTAAGTGTTAGAAATATTGTCACAAGATTCAAAACTTTAATCAAAAAGTTAGCTTAAAGGTTTGAAGAGCACTTCATTTAAGCTTCACCATAAAGAATTATTCTTCATGTATGAGATTGTTGTCCTGTGCATAAACATAAGTTACTACTACATATATTGTGATGATGATTTGGAAAAATAATATACTTACTTTTAATAATAGAAATGTGCCGTAAAGGGAAAAAAAAGAACAAAAATGTCTGGTAACCATGTATAATGCTTGTTATTTGGTGTTATGTCTAAGCCTAACGTTCAACATGAATATATTTATTTATTCCAAGGGGAGAATATCTTGATCCAAATAAGAGGAAAACACAAATGATGAATTTTACAAGACGTCCAGTCGTAGCTTTGTTTCCATGCCCTAAGTTTTCAACAAAGCTTGATAATGGCATGTGCTTGGACTATATTATTTTAACCAAAGATGAATTTAAGATCCTAAGGTGTCACATTGCTAAATAATAAGATGAACTTATTTCAGTTTAATATACACAATCTCATTGGTATTGCCGAACACATACATAGAACATACATGTTTGCCTCCAATTGAGATGAATTTAAGTTTAATATTTCAGTTTAATATACACATACATGAATTTAACATACACGTTTGCCTCCAATTGAGATGACAACCATGTTGTGAAGACCCTATAAAGCCTTTGAAAATGGAAACATGTGGAGGGTTATTTTACAATTAACCTAAAAGAAATTGCAGGGGGATGTTCAATCAATATATACCATGATTTTTATTAGTCTCATGTAAAAAATAGGAGTCATTTTTCTTAAGTGTGCATGAATATGGATGATTTGAAGAAGTATCCTCACTCAAAATAACATCTCATGTAAAATTGAAGGATGGAATGAAAACCTACAATAGATGATCAAAGAACCTAAAGGAAGGAATTTGGTTACTAAACTTTTAAGATATTATTTTTAGCTTGCATTTAATTTTGTTTATAAATATGTAAATTTCTTATCTAAGAACAATAGAATATAAAGGTTTAGTGGCACACTCTAGTATTACAACTTATTTAAGAAAAAATTAAGCTTGAAATTCTTAAGCTATGATTGAACAAAACATTTGTTTAAGAAGGTTTAATGTTTTTAAATAATGATGTTCTTTTACATACTACTTTCTTATTTCTAACTAGCAAGATTAGTATTCAATAACCTTATTTTGGAAACATCTATGGTCCAAATCATATATAATAGATACATGCTAAGAAAGAAAATTTAAGAAGCTTTATAGCTATAGCTTTTCCTTAATTCCTTTAATCATCCATTGTAATTTAGAACTTTAATTTTTAATGGTCTATGAAGGACTTGTCATACAAGGATACTTCATGAAATTTGTTTAGTCAAGATATATTGAAAAAACATGTGTGAATTTCTTTCAAATTGAGGCTCACATAAATTACATTGCTGATTAAATAAAAAAAGCCATTAGAGTAACACTTTGTTATAGAAAGTTTGTTCAAGCATATGAGTCATTCAATGAAGTTGTATTTGTTGATTCCATTTGACTATATCAAGTTATGTCATTTAATCTTAACATTAACTATGCATAATTTTTTGTAAGAACTTTATCAGAATGTAGGGAGCAAGAGCTATTGATTGGCATGCATGGTGGCACATGGGTCCTTTGCTTGGCTATTGGTCGATTGGCATTCTTATGAGATGGAAAATCACAAATAGTTATGAACAATGGATCTAGGCAAAACCATATGAACTTGGTAGCAAATGGCGGTAAACGGTTATGAATCCAAGGTGGCACAAGGTCAAACTATTGAATTTGGAAGGAGTTTCCACATGAGATAAGGAGAAAACTAGTGGATTACACAACTTTTCTCTCTTAAAAAAAAAAAGAAAAAGAAAAAAAATTCTAGCATTGAAATTTGGGTAGGATGGGGTCAATATTTCCTCCCCCTTCCACACAGATTGGTATGTTTGGTTTTGGAGAATCAAAAGAGGAAAGTCTTTTCTAGTTTTGGTAATCTCAAAGTTTGATGCTTTGAATGGTAACAGAGAGATAAAGAAAGTGATGGAGAGGTAATGGTAGCCCATAACGCTTCTAAAGGTAGTAGAAGGCAAGAAAAGTTGGTTTTAAACATCAATTTAGTCTTTTTTTAGCTATGTCTATGTAAGATTATGGACTGTATGGATCCAAGTTACTCTTTATTAATTGAAAGTGAGTCTTCCAAACAATTGATACTATAAATATAGAATTGATGGCATATCTTGAAGTGATAAAGTTCAAATGAAAATTGAAAAAAAACACCTCAAACACTACAAAGGTTGATGTAACAATTTAAATTATAACATTACTCTTCAAATCATGGATTGATGATTTAATTAGAATTATTGATGCTCATACATTAGATAACATTGATGAAATTGAAACTAGTAAAGGAGTATAGTTAAAAAAATTAAGGAGAATATCTCTATACTACATCAAATAGTAAAAATACTTATGCATCTACTGGTGGAAATGGGTTGTCTTAGAAATATATTACAATGGATAATCTTATAGAGATAAATAAATTAGATTATCATATTCTTTCCACAAGGAAAAATAAGCTTGTTGTAGTACCCCTACCAAAGGCTATTAATAAAGGTAAAAGTCATATTGAAAATTATCTTGTGAGTTATTCTTCTTTAAGAATATCTCTTATTATTTAGTTAACTATTGTGTGGAAAAATTATGGAGAAAAGAAAACTAATCTAAAGTTTTAGCTACTAAAAAAGGTTTCTATTTCTTTCACTTTTCAAATATTAAGAAAATGGATGAGGTTATTGAAGTAGAAGTATGGCATATTGTAGGCCAACCACTTTCCCTTCAAAAAGGCATCCTTTCATTATATTGGAAAAAACAAACATTTTTATGGTTCCCATTTAGGTATAATTACATAATGTTCCTCATATGTTGTGGTCTAACACTTGAATGAGTAAGTAGTATGTTAGGTAAAGTTTTATACATAGATAAAACTATTGAATAAAATTTTTGATTATCATATGCAAAAGTGTGTATTTTGATGGATATTAATAGTGCATTCTCTAAAAAAAATTTGAAACAAACGTAGGTAAAAAGGAATCACATGAAGTAAGAGTTGATTATTGTTGGTTCCTTATAAAATGTAAAGTATGCAATTACTTTGGACATAAAGGATGTAATCCCCCTCCCCCTCCCCCCTCCCAAAAAAACAAAAAACTGTTTGGGTTCCTACAATAGTGTGAATCCTTTAGTTCAAGCTACTTAGAATGAAACTCAATATACTTATGATCTGGGGCCAACTACAAAGTTCTGGGTGATGCTCAAATTGTTTTGAATGATTCTTGTGAAACAAGACCGTCTCTTATTGTAGAGGATATTGAAACATTGTTGTTACATTAAAGGAAATAGTAGGAATCTTTTACTTTTCCCTAGGTACCATAAAAAATAAATCTTTTAGCAAGAAAAAAGGCAAGGAGCAAAATTTTAACCTTTGAAAATAAGTTTGCAATACTAATGGAGGACACACCTTTCTATTGCAGATTTGGATTAATGGGTAAGAGAATAAGCCTCCTAATAAATGAAAGTACTTTCATGGAATGTAGGGGCTTAGATAAAAGTATTAAAATAAGGGAATTAGCAAGTTTTGTTTTGTTCCATGCCTTTCACATTATTACTATAATTAAACATAAAGTTGAAGAGTAAATGTAAATGCACTCTTCGAGTTTGGATTTGCAGATTGAAAGTACATTCATAACTATAGATCTGGTAGTCTTGTAGACTTTAGGTTGTTTGGAAAGCTTCAAATCTACAAGTTATAATAAAAATGTTGTCATCTTTAGTCATCCATTGCTTAATTGAAAAGCCAGGTATGCACCATTACTTGTTGTCTAGCATTTATGCAAGTAACTTAAAAGTTAAAGGTGGAGAATTGTGCACTAACCTTATAGCTTCTCTAATCTTACTTAATGTTCCTTAGTTACTCATGAGAAAGTTTAATGAAAAATAGAATACAAATGAGTAGATTAGCCTAAGTGTTAGATAGGCATAGGGAATTATGACATTGATTGAACCTTTTTTTTCCAATTTTTTGCTCACATGGACAAACAAAGTTTCAAGAACTAGTCTTAAAGCTAGCAAAATTGATAGGACTTTTACCAATGCAAAATGGATACTTAATTTTGATAGATTAACAATTAAATTTTTACTTCTTGGTGTATTAGATCATTTTCTATGTTTATTAAATCTTGAAAATACTACAAGTATGAATATTATTTAATTTCTAGACCAATTACTCATGTTTTATAGATATAGTAAGTTCAATATAGCAGTGGGAAATAAATGGCTCAAAAATATTTTAGGTTGTACAAAAACAGAAATCTTTAAAGACTTGAAGCAAAAGTGTTCTAAATAATAATCTTATTAAGAATTTTCATAACAATGACAAAATAAATAAGGGGATAGAGGATATCCTTATTTTAACCTATTAATGATGTCAAAATAACTAAATACTCACTATTAAAGTTAAAATATGGTAGTGGTAATGTACTGTCAACCAAATCTAAGGAGTATGAATAGCTTGGAAGACTTCTAATGTTATATCCCATTTATTTTATATGTGTTAAATGAATTAAAAGATGATTTCAGAAAAAAAACAAACATGACTAATATCCCAATTTTGTTAACAATAGTAAGGAAAGTTGTACTAAAAAAGCTTCTTTACTTATAAATATAAAAATCTACAAGAAACATGTTATTTTCAATGAGATTTGGGGACTTCCAAATTTCATATTTTCATAGTTATAGTAATTTTGAAATACTAAGTATACCCCTTTGGTCTTGTATTTTAATTATTATTAATACAATTTACTATTTCATCAAACCAAAAATAAAAAAAAATAAAAAATTCAGGGATGTTTGCCTTGAAAGGCATCCTCATCTTAGGGGAGTTTCCATTGATATTCCTTTTTCAATTTATTTTATTTATGTATGACTTATTTACTAAAAAACTAATGTCAATTACATTGTTCATTGTAAAAATCTCTCTCCTATAAAAAGTTCGATGATATGAATGTTTATGTGATATTATTGCTATGGGGGACTAAGTGTTCCATTGAAGGCCTATTGCTATGTACACTTCGAGACTGGAGCTACTTTAATATTAAGTCTTGGGAACTTCTTTTTCTTTTTCTTTTTTTCTTTTTTTTTTTAAAGTCAAGGACAATACCTAACAAATTATTAACCATAACTCATGTGAATACAAAGGGCAGTATAGAAAACTAACCCTTGTAAGGAAAAGCTAAAAGACTTATATATTAGGTTCTTAGTAGAAGTGTATGTACTTGAAGAAGCAAAAATACAAAGGGCTACACATAGGCATAATCCTATGGTGACCTATAGTTTCCTAAACCAAGTTGATCATTCCTAAAAGCACACTTATATGATCTTGGTAAGGAGCCTAATTGATCAAAAATTTGGATAGGTAAGACATGATGGTCATGATTTGCCAATCTACTTGCACCAAAACTCCCCTTTCTAAAAATGTGTCGAATCTTGGTGTATGAAGGCAACAAGTCAGCATGGTATTGTAACACATACTCCATGTGCCATGGAGGTTTTCATCGATGTAACATGCATTGCGCCAAATAAAAAGAGTTTGATTCGATGATGTGGGAGACTTAATTCTAAGTATGGCATAGTTTAGGACATGTGAACAAGGTATAGGCCTCAACATGTGCATTACTACTTTGTCCAAATTGTAGCAATGCTCAAATAGTATTTCCATCACTATCCTTTAAGACCTTTCTTCCAATACTAATTCCACTAACACTCGATCCATCTAGCTCACCTAGTGAAGGTGGTTTCCATTTAATCCATGTTCCCTTGTTAATGTTAATTTGCCTTACATAGATATATAAAATCTCTAAAGCAATATGATACAAAAACTTGGTAGGGTGAAGATGGAAAATGAGGTGGTGACATACCTATGGGGAATATCATTGCACATGTGAGGCAATGCCATTTGTACTCCTTTATATTTAAAATCGTTCTTGGTGAGCCAAATACTTCGAGTTATCAGTAGCTCTTCACTGGTTGTTCCAAGTTGCTTAAGAAAAACCAAGATGTAAGCAGTAACATAAGATAGGTAATGTCAATTTTGAACTTGTAGAACACTAACATATTAGGGACATATTCGTTATGCCAGCTCGCTATGCAGGAACAAATGCTCCCATTGTTTCTCGATGCTCTCGTGTGCAACATTGACATTTTGAAGCTAACTTTATACCTTTCGTTCGTATGTTACATTCCACTGCTAAGCCATTATAGAAAGCCTTCCACAAAAAGAGCCCAATGTTGGGAGGTTCCCTTAACTCTTATTACAGGGGATGGTCATAGATCATAGCATAACGTGTTATCCAACCTCTTATCATTCCAAACGGAGCAAGTGCCTTTCCGAATTATCCATTTGCTATGGGTTCTTGGGTTCTTGTGTAGTTTAATCTAGTTTTGTAAACACAATGATCTGTGTTTTTTATGCATTCACCTTTGGACCATTATCTGCTTCATATTCCCAAAATAGCTGCATCAAATTACTAATGAAACATTCATCGCCTATTAAAAAAATCAACATACCATTTACATAGAATAAGTAAGATACTCCTTCAAACCAATTATCTCCTTTATACTTCCTTACGTCCCCTCATTCCACTAATACTTCTAGTTTACGGCTGAATGCCTCTTGTGCTAGGATGAGTAGGTTAGGGGATAAATCTCCCTCCCGTAGACCTCGTGTATACTAGAAAAATCCATACCTTTTCTCTTGCAATTGGATTGAAAGGCTTGGAAACTTGAGTGAATGCTACATCAAGTAATTAAAGGTGTTTTATTTTGTTATAGTTGAAGGATTCCAAATTTGATTTTCTCTTAAAAAATTTTTAATGTTAGGGTATACCCATAAGCTTTTATATTTTTTTATTTTTTAATGAATAAACTTATATACACATCGAAGAAAAAGAAAATAATCGAGCATGCCTATGGGCTACAACAATTTTGTATTTTACATGGGGGTTAGGGCATATGTGCTATTCATAAAGAACTTTATGACTAATAATAAAATTTTAATTCTCATTTTCTAAGAAGAAAAAGTATTTGTTGTTAACTTAATCTTTCCAAAATTAAGATACTTTAGTTAAACAATATCTGTGGAATTAAGAAAAGAAAAATAATCACAATTAATCCTTATATATTTTTTTAATGAATATAAAAGTTTATTCATCTAAAAACTTAGATAGAAATTTTCCAAAAGCTTATACTTATTTCTTAATTTCATCGTTATAGGTAGATTACCAAATATCACACTTACATAAGTTTCCTAAAATCTTACACTTTTTTTTTTGGTGAAAAGGTAAATTGTATTAATACATATTAAAGTACAAAAGCATAGGGGCATACCCCAGTATTACAAAAGTCACCATATCTATGAAAAGATGAAAGTTGGAAGCCTCTAAATTTCACTCAAAATAACATTGCATTGAGAAGATTTTATATGTCTAAACAAAGAAGCCCTCCCTCGTACTATCTTCTTTATTTTCGCTAAGAGAATAAGGATATCCATTGTTTTTCCCTGAAAACGTCTTCTATTTCGTTTAGCCTATATACAATAAATACAAGCTAAGAAAGATATCTTGAGAAGTTTGGTAGCTAAATCCCTTCCTTTTATTGCTTTGATCATCCATTGTAGTTCTTCATTCCATCCTCCAATGTCACGTTGGATTCCATTCTGAGCAAGAATACTTTTCCAAATCATCCTTGTCCATGTACATTCAAAAAAGAGATGACTTCTATTTTCTAAATGAGATTGACAAAAATCACAATATATGTTTACCGAAGGAAGCCATCATACAATTTCTGTTGCTGTAGAAAGTTTGTCCCTACAAACAAGCCATCCAATGAAATTATGTTTGCTAATGCTACCTGTCCAAATTAAATTATACCAATCCACCGTTTCTCCAACTTGTCGAAGATCATTATAAATCTTTTGGCAACAATATGTAAGACTTGAGAGAACAAAGGTAAGTGTGGGCCTTAACTTGAGGAGACCCCACCAACTCCAAGCCATGGTATCTTTTATGTCTAACTGCATTATTGAGGTTCTTTTACACTTTGTATTGTGAATCCATTTACTTCATAATGAGCCTTCTGGGAGATTAATGAGATTCTAAAGCATACGTTCTAAAAGGACTTTATTCCAAATTTTGAAGTTCAGTAAACCTAATCCCCCTTCTTTCTTCGGTGAACAAACAGTTTGCCAAGCTACTTTGTAAGGACGATGCATATCTATATTACCTGCCCATAAAATCTTACACTTATAAGTAACATGGTAAAAGAATAAACCACAAATTATCATTCTCATTTTATAAAGAACAATTCATGTAAAAGAGAAAATGCTTAGGTACCAAGCGGGCTTTGAGATTCAGTCGTGAGAAAAGAGCTACCGCCCGGGCTCTGTGACAAGCTCTAAAGCTCCGGGGGAAGAATTGCTGGCAGAGGCGTTGGTGTTGCTGCATTTTGAATGCGGTAAAACCGGTAGGTTTCGTACCTTACTCTACAGCTAGGAAACACGACTCTTGCCCCCTGGATTCCACCGCAACATTCCGGCAGTACCGCTACTGCTTCCTGCATACACAAACTGCAGTCGGAGATGGATATGTCAGGGGTGCACTGCCCCAAGGCGTAGATTGTTTGAGATCCAGTAAATTTTGCTTCCTTTGTCCCAAACTTCTTGGCACCGATTCCAATATCTTTAACCTGGATTAGCAAGCCTTTCATTGTCCCCATCAGTAACTGGTTAAAGCGATCTGGATCAGAAACATTGTGCCTACTTGGTACGCAAAAGCTGGGCTGCGTGTCCATGTTGGAGAAGAAATATCGGTTCGAGTAGAGTAGCATGCACTCCTCATACCAGCTCACAGCCTCCTTTGCCATGGGGCAGTACTGTAGAGTCAGATCTTGGATTGCTTGTCCTATGCAATCTTGGCAATCTTTGAGGGTGATGTCACCACGACAGAGGAAGTGGCCGTAGACAGTGTCGGAAGATTTTTGGCCTACGGTGTTGTTGTAGAAACCGTCTTCCCGTCTGGCGTTGGATGAAAAGGAGGAGAGGAGATTATGAAGATTGGACTGGAAGTTGCTGTTCGGAGTGAAATTGGTCTGGTTTGAACAAAAACGGTACAGGTAATTTGCAGCAGCTTCGCTTCTCAGGCTGAGCAAGGAAAGGACCAAGAGGGCGACGAAAACTGGGAAGGAAGCCATATCCATTTCCTTGAAAAAAAATTTCTCTGCGTATTGTTTTCTTTATTTCCTTTTATAGGACGGTAAAATCTTATGCTGCGTTGCTCTATAGTTTCGTACGAATGTTCACTCTTGTTTTTGTATTCTTGTATTTAAGAACTCTTCGCTGCGTTCTTAAAGTTAGAAAATAGTGAACAATACGTACTGATAGTATTTCCAGTAATTACTTATCTTATTAGTCTTAACAACAGATTATAGTGGAATATCGTAAGACTATCATTTTTCAATTTACTTTTTTCATTAAAGAAAAAAAGACAAGACCTATATCAATTTATGTATTTTTTTTCCTTTGTATAATTCTGAAAATTGAATTATAGAGCCTTTGTCTTTTATGTCTTCACGAGAAAGGGAACAACACAGAAAGATTCTAGTCAAGTTTCTATTACAAAGCTTAATGTCTAATGATTATGCTTTCTAATATGGAGCTTTCATATCCAATACTCTCACATACCAAATATATCTCAACTTGTGTTTAGATATTGTAATAAAAAACTTAAAACTTAATCCAAAAACTTACTCATGAGTTAGAAGAATATATTTTTATATTTAATGTTAATTAGTATTGTATCTTTCTAATATGCAGTTTTTCCCTCCAATAATTTCGACAAAAGTGTAGCATTTTGTGGATTTATGGTAGCAAAACCATAGAAAGAATCTGGTAAATTAGATTATTGTTTTGCTATTCTCAATACTTTTGTACTTATGTTCTTCACCTACACCTTGATTCTTCCATCTTAGCCGATCAAAAGCCAACAACTTGTCATTTCTTTTACCATTTCTTATTTTACATATAAGACAAGGAAGTGTATAATTAACATCTTTCTCTTTTTAACCTTTTTTTTTGTGAAAAGGTAATTTATATTAATAGGAATTAGAGTACATGAGCAAAGAGACATATCTCAATATTACAAAAGTTAGTACAATTATGAAAAGATGGAGGTTAAAAGCCTCCAAATCTCACACCAAATAAAAGTTCCCATTGTAATTTTTCACTCCAACCTGTAATGTTATGTTTGATGCCATTTAGAGCAGTGATAGTTCTCCAAATTAAAAAAGAAGATGACCTTTATTTTCTACATGGGACTAATAGAAATGATAGCATATGTTGATCGAATGGAGCTATCAAATAATTTTTTTTTGTTGAAGGAAGTTTATCTCTACTAGCAAGCCATCCAATAAATTGTATTTACTAGTATTACTAATCCAAATTAAATCATATCAATCCACGTTTCATTAATTTTCCTAAGTTCCAAATAATAATTTAGCAACAATATGTAGAATTAGAGAGAACTAAGGTAAGTTTGGGCCTTTACTTAAGGAAGCCTCTTTAATTCTATACCATAGAACCTTTTTATATCAACTTGCATTATTAAAATTCTTTTACATTTTGTACTATGAATTTATTTACTTCATACTAGAGATTTTAGGAGGTATATTAAACTTTAACACATATATTTCAAGAGGAATTTATTCCAAATTTTGAAATTTAGTAATCTTAATGCTCCTTCCTTCTTTGGTGAGCAAAAAATTTTCCAAATTACTTTGTAAGATTAATTCACATCACTGTTACCTACCTATTCCCTTCTTCTTCTTCTTCTTTTTTTTTTACCCTTTTTTATTAGACAAATAAGACAAGTAAGTGAAAAATTAGCACCTTTATGTTTTTGTTGAAAGGATGAGAAATTTTTGGAAATACTTTCTAAAACAGGAGTAGGATCCATTTATTCAATTAGATTTTGAATATGGGCCTTTTGCATTTGTCACTTTTGCATAAAGGAGGAGAAAACTCAACGGGATCTCATTATTTTGGAAAGCTGTGGTTGTTAGGTGAAAATTGGCTCCAAAAACAAGATTATCCAATGAAGAAAGATGAATTTTCAAACAGTTGGGACTAAGGTGGAGTTTGTAGCACAAATCGAATCCTCCTTAAACTTAGTAAAGTGAAAAATTGAAGTTGACTGAAGCAAGATAAAGAGTTGTCAAGGCCAATTGGCATGGAGAAAGATAGGATGCAGCATTAACTGTTCTACTCTGGTATGCAATCCTTCCATATCGATAGAACTAAGAAAAAATAGATAAGAGTTGACTGATGCTAAGTGGTAACACGATCTATTGTTGAGAGCTGCCCGTAGTTGGAAAGGTAGGAAAGGTGTTGTAGGCTTTGAATGGAAGTCCTAGTAAGCAGCGGGAAGTACCATTATTTTTGGTTTCGTATCCTCCAGACCATTTCCCAAGGAAGTCAAATGGATTTATTTTTGCTTCTTTGGTAAAAGGATTCGATCAATCAAGTGCATAAATAGAAAAAGAATGATGTTACATCCGAATTTTCTATTTTGCTAACAAAATAGAACATTTACTCATACTGTTTTATTTATCATTTATTGTCTTTATATTACGCAACTTTACAAAAAGTTATTATCATATGGTTAGGACTTCTTAGAACATTGAAAGGTGCATGAACCAAATAACATTTTGATGATATTTTCTTTAAATGTAACAACAATTAATTCAAACAAATATTAAATATCAGTCAAACATACTTGTAACGAAATTAACATGAATACAACTTCATGATATGCTCACTTGGGAAAATAGAGGAATTTCAATTTCAACGAGGGTATTTTATTTATTGGTTAGTATCAACTAGGGTTTTTGGTCCCTTATGTCACTTTAAAGAACCACGAAATCACCCAAAAGAGATAATGAGTTAGTGGAAATAATGGGCTGAGGGAACGCACTCCTTCGTCTAAATCGGTTCATATCAAGTTGGGTAGGTGGCAAATATTTTCAACCAAACCTGTAGTCGGAGGTTTTCCAATTTGCCCTTTTTTTTTTGCCCTTGACATACATTTTGAATAATAACCCTAAAGGGAGATTCAACTTTCAAAACCCTATATATCAACTGAACGCCAACTAAACAAACCCTTGAGATGCTAACGTAGAAATTTAGTTAAAATTGACAACATACATCAAATTGCTTGGGTGCAACTAAGCCTTCATTTGTTTGGAATGCGAACTATACACCCTATATGATACTTGCTAGTAATAATTAACAAGATATGGACTAATTGCATAAATTCAATGGACAAACCCCTAACATTCTGAATAGTGCTTGTATTTTTTTTTTTTGGTGAAAGGTCAAATTATATATCACTTGTAAAAAATTTACAAGATTGTTTGATTACAAAATATCATCATTTAAGCTCAAATATTGTACTTGGCAAATTCCAAAGTTCTTACAAAAATTTATTACAATTTATAAGCTTGTAAACCTGTATTTGGTAAAGCCATGTTGATGGATTGATATCAATTTTACTAAATACAACATGATAAGACCACATTCCTTAGTTGTATCATGTAAATTGCACCAGCCTAACAAAGAACTTTTTGGATTGGCAAGGACCAAGTTTCAGCTTGTTACGATGTCATGCCATCAAGTAGACCTTAAGAAAGAAGGGTCAGTCAAATAGCGTAATTCAACAATTTACTATTGCTTACCCCGAAAGTTTTGAAGTTTTATGTGTTCCTGGTGACAAGTCATAGCAAAGTCATGCAATCAATATTCTTATAAAATCCATATTACCTTCATGCCAAAACAAGCGAAAAACTTGTCATAGAAGATGGACGGCAAGAAAATGACCTCTGTCAATTCTTTAAGTAGCTACCTTTCCCTTAGTGCTAAGAGAAAGATAAATGCGTGGCCATTTATTGGAGTGAATAGGCTAAGTGATTCGTGAAACCACTCTTTGGCGTAGGGGAAGAGTCTTTTTACAACCAGGTCCACAAATCAATGTCATCTTTTTGTCCCCAAAGGATATAAAAGGACTAAGTTTCTCGAGTCCTGAAAGGGTAAAACTTAGATACCGTAACACTGGGTTTAGTTATAAGACGAGGAAATAGAGAAGAAGAAAGTGGCCTTTTTTTTTTTTCAAAGAAACAGAGGTAGTTCCATAATAACATCAAAGTTGAATATAATAATCATACTTTTAAAAAATATGGTACAAAAGATATGATAAGCCTAATCTTTAAAAAATAGCAAAATCCTACATATTAAACTGCTCTACAAAGGCACAAAAACAAAACATAAAATACATTGGGAAAAAGTGATACAAGGGACGTTCAAAAGAATGTATGAAAACAATGTCGCCCACTGTGGGGCTCCATGTATTAATTCGCTGCATCTGAGAAGATATTAAACTAAAAAGAAGAGTAGAGTACTAATCTAACTTTGTGTATCACGCAAAATAACCCAGCGCCTAAAATGTGTGTGCCTGCTTCAATCGTAGCCAAATCAAATTGCAAGGTGTCAACAAGTTTCTCAAGAATTCAAATATCATTTCTAGCTGCACAGCCAAACAGTGAATGTAATGGAGTATCCAATTGACAGCACCATGGTGGCAGCAATGACAGAGACGATGGTTTCTATAACTATCATTTTCTTCTTTTATCATGATCAACAAAATCTGCGTTGACATGTAAATTAATGAAACAGTTCATGCGGCACAAAAAGATTTACTAGGGAAAAAGCAATTCTGTTGCCAACGTGAAGGTGGAGTAGGAGGAAATGCTCACATTAGCTTCCATCTTTGCATTAAGCTTTTGGTAGCTTGAAACTGACAAACTGCAACTTGAAAGCCAATTGAAAAAGTCAAACGTACTAGGTGTTCGAAATATAGGTTATTCCTATATTTATTATGAAGATGAGATAGTAGGCATGCTTTTATATAGACATATGAATGATTTTATCCAAAGTACTTAAAAAATATGGAATGATTTTACCCATTTTAGGGAACATCTGGGTGTAGATTAAAGAGAGGGCGACTCCACCCAAGCAAATGGGCCCAACTCAACATGCGACTACATCCATTCCAGAAAAGAGTGCTAATCAGTGAAGAAATGAGGTTCAACTTGAAGTGGAAATTGGTTTCATGCTCAAAATTGTCACGCCTTAAGCCCAATATTATTGAGCCTACGGGCACAAATTATTAGGACTGTAAACCAAATTAATCAGGGTCTTTAGCCCATAAATTAATTTGAGCCTTAGTATACAAAAAAATGATTTTACAAAGTTGATGTTTTAGCGCTACAAAACATTAGCTGAAAGTCAACTATTGACAATAAGTCCAAACTAGAATAAGTTTATTTATATATCTCTCTCCAGTTTCATTGTGAGTTTTCCAATTTCTAGCAATGTTACACAGGAGCTTCTCGCTTCTATGTTCCAATAAAGTTTACCTAGAAATTGTCTTCGTAACATAACACTCAGGCCATTACGAATTACAATTCATTACAATTCGTGAATAGTTGAATTACTAACCAGGGCCTAGTTGTTAATTCCAAGAACCTTGGTCTTGCGCTATATTCCTATTGCAACCTTCATATATAAATAATGTATATATCCTTTTTCTTTAATAAATCAACCAGAAAATCTTGGTCTTAGATGGTTGTCAAATGGTATATTAATTAAGGTGGAGTTCTATTCAAGGACTCAGGAATAGTTGAGAATGATGCAAATATTTTGTTTATAATTTTTAAAATGACTGTCTGTAAGTTTCATAAACAGATCATGGACGTTTCCTATCGGGTTTGCGATAGAAATGTTTTAATGGAATATTTTAGTTAAATACTACTTAAAATGATTCGAGGCTATTGGCTTTTGCAGTGGCAGGGACCAGTTATATTGAATAGAAACAAGATGTCTTTTTCCGATTTTTTTTACTAATTTGATAAATAAAGGATCGTGCTTAAAATTGAGGAGACATTTTAGCATAAATGACTTGCTAGTGTTGATTTACCAATACCATCCATCAGGTATATCCTTGATTTACAACTACCGACTTGAACCTATTGAAAAAATTGATAAAAAATTTAGAATCAAGATTGAACCAACCTATAAATTGGTGTGGTTCAGTTTGAGTAGAAAAGTAAATAAAATATCATATGCTAATCGAAATGAGTCTACCAGATTTAGTGAAGCAAATTACAAAATGATGTTACCTTTGCTTTACGTGCCTTCAATAGGGATTCTAGCAATCTAATGATGTTACCTTCTCTTCAAGCAATCTCTACATGATTCTAGCAAATTCTCTGTTAACCGTGGAGGGATCCATAGAAAAGTTGTCTACTTCTTTTTAAATGACTTTCAAGTTTTCGTTTTTAAGTTTAGAAATGTTTTACAAAATCCATCGTTTGTTTTTGCACGATGGAGGGATCCACAAAATAAAAGATTGGAAAAACGACAAGGTCTCCCATTCGCCCGCATTCCATGATCACGTTCAGCTCACAGAAACTTGATTTGATTCCGCGAACTTCTCTAAAATGACAATGAATGCATATTGTGATCCTTCTATTGCTTTCTTGAGACTCAGATGAATTTCTTCTCATTGTTCTTCTATTGCATAAATGGTACAATTTTTTTCGCATTTCCTTGTGTTAGTTGGATAGGTCAAATATCACAACACGGAAAAGAAAAAGAGAAAGATAATAAGTTGAGAGAACTTAATTATATAAATCAATTATGGTTTAGAATATACATTGATATTGTGATTTATAAAAGAATAACTCTAGAATTTCTTATATGACAACTAATTACATAAGCCAACTAAACACCTAAATATGTACAATATCTCAATGTATATTCCAGGAACAACTAATATCTAATCCACCAAACCTAGAATATTGCATCTTCCTTTAACACTCTTCATTAAACCAAAGATTTAAATAAGTCATATGCTTTAAGGCTGGAGAGAAAATGTTAATATTGTTTGCTACAAAGTGCTTTTGTCAACAAATCTATAGGTTGCTTTTTGGTTAAAATGTGGGGTGTCTCAATGATCCTCTCTTGTACCTTGTTTTATATGGAATGACAATCTATTTTCATGTGTTTGGTTCTTTCATGATCAGTAGGGTTAGCTGCTAACTTTTTTGTTGCTTCATTGTTACAAAACAAAAAATAGGTTGTATAATAATTATGCCAAAATCCACAAAGTAAACTTATAAGCTAAACTATTATGGTAGAAATGAGACTTTGCATTAATAAAATGTATCGTATAAAAGCATTAGGGCATTATTGCAATATTACAAGAATTACAAAAATTACAAAAGGATAGAGGTTAGAAACCTCAAAATCTCACTCAAAATGACATTATCTTATGAGGATTTTATATTTTGAAATAAAAAATCTCACCGTCATACAATTTTTTTTACTTTAGCGAACATGATTGTAATGCCAATTGTTCTGTTCTAAAATTGTCATATATTTTTTTTTACTCATATATAATAAGTACAAACTAAAAAAGATATTTTAAAAAGATTCATAACCAGATCATTTCATTTAGTTGTTCTTACCATATATAATAAGTACAAACTAAAAAAGATATTTTAAAAAGATTCGTTACCAAATCATTTCATTTAGTTGTTCTTATCATCTATTATAACACTTCATTTCATTCTCCAATATGACATTGAATTCCATTTTGAGTAAGGACAATCTTCCAAACTATCCTTGTTCACAAGTTAACTAAAATGAGGCATTGTAACATTTCTTCTACTATAAAAAAAAATCTTGATAAGCATGCTATTTAATGAAATTACGTTTGCTAATGCCACTAATCCATATTAGATTATATTTGGCCACTTTTTCATAGTCAAAGGTCCTAATAAATTTCTTTACAACAAGAAGTAAACTTATAAAAAACCAAGGTAAGTGAGCCTTAGTTTGAAAAGACCTTTCCAACGCTATGGCATGGAACCTTTTATATCAAGTGACATTACTAATTTTTTTTTTTATATTTTGTAGTGTGAATCCACTTACTCTGTAAAGAAATATATGAAAGATTGATGAGATTTCAAAGAATATGTTCTAAAAGGCTTTATTCCAAAGTTTAAGATTTGGTAACACAAACTACCTCTATTGTTATACTGGCCATTGTTTTATATTCTAATGTCATAGATGATAATAAGATAATAGGCTACTTCTTTGAATTGGATGGCCACATACGATCCATGTAGATTGGTGTTGTGGTGTCAGAGTAATCAGGCGTGAGAATAACTACATAAGCTTCAAAAGCATCGCCAGCTCACTGTTTTACTCTCCTAGAAATTCTAAGTCATAATATAAGCAATCATGGGAAGTAATCAAGTGATCTCCGAGTAAAATTAGGTTGTCCCATCCTTCCAATAGCCCCAAACTATACCTAGACAATAAGAGCACATACATGTGAGACAGACCTCTAACATAAATGTAATCCCTCTGTATCTTGCTCCGAGAATGGTGTTCCAAGGTCGAAAACCTTCATGTGAGTTTGTGATGGGCGAGCGAGAAATAACCTTAATGAATTTGTTCCTTGCAATCGAGTACTTCCAGGATGATGCCATACTTTTACAATGATAATTATGAATGCACAAAATATGGTCAAGTTTGTTACTGTCAAAAGGAGTTCACATTAAGGACAAATATTTACCCAATCCAATAAAAGCCAGCCCTGACAAAATTTCCAAGCAGGATTGAGTACTTCCGTGACTCCAGTGATATCCCTTCTTAACAAGGTGGTGAGTTCTGGTAATCAACTTCAGATTATTAACTAGCACCAAACTTTTCCACAAAGCTTGTAAAAAGCTCAACCAAACATATTCATAATGCTTATTGTGTTATTATAGTTATTGACGATGGAAAACTACTTAGTAATTTCATTTACTCTGGCGATAAGGAAAACGGAAGTGGATGAGAAAACCTAAAAATATGTGACGGAAATAGCATACTGTATGGGCTCACCTTTTCCGTTCATCATGACAGCCTGCTGACGGAACTTGCTTTGGGGAAAGGTTTCTTTTCCTCGTCTGCCGGGAATCCACTAATAGATTGCTTAATGCTGCATGCTTACCTTTTTATATGCGTAACTTATATGTCATTTATGATGTAGTATGTGTGCACACCTTACAAGAGATTTCACAAACATTAGTTTTTTTCCCCCCTCTAGAAAGTAGTAACTAGTATAATACAATCTTAGGACCAATCACTCATAAAACATGATACAGTAATGTTTATAGTGATCTCTTGGCTCACTAATTGTGTTATAAATGTATTGAGACTAAGTCCACATTTTTTGGGTCTTGATTAACTGGAAGTAATTATGATGATCATGGACATAATTTATTTTTACATACTAACTATTGCTTTATCAACCATAACACAGATAACTTGCCAACATACATTCTGTTGCTATTATCTAGTTATTATAACGGACCATGGAAGCTAGTTAGAGAGTATCAATGCTATTATTCCCACGTTATTGAACTAACACCTTTTTGAGTTGACTCGTGTATTATTTAATTTAGTTTTTTCATTGATAATTTGAGTTTTTTGGGTTCATCTTGGTTCATTACAAAATCTTCAAGAATTATGAAGTTTTTGAAATGTTTTACAACTAAGTATTTCGAGAACAATATGTTTTATAGTAATTGTATGATATATGTTCCATAACCAGTGTATTTAGAGTTCTTTATTCTAGAATGACATGTATTTAATTCTTAACGCATTATTGCAACAATCTAATGTTTGCTTCTGTTTTCTTTCAATTCTATCCTTAGATTCGTCTCTAGTCTCTAAAACTCAAATTCACAACTGCAATGATGATATTGTTTTTGGAATCAAATCAAACTTCTCAAATCCTAACCCTTGTTAGTATTTTGTAATTAATCTTGGACATTCTTTTCTTATGCGAAACATTCCTATCTCATGCTATCTAAAATGCGAAGCCATACGTATGACAAAGAATAAAACATATTAAGATTGTTCTGCTTATCTTTGAAAATTTTGGGATTGTAGAGACATACTAAGCTGCACTAAGAACTACGACGCAAACAAATAAAACTTGAACTAGAGTGAGCCTTTTGTATTGAGTTCAAAAATCTTTTCAACAACAAAGAATTTACTTATTTTTATCTGTGCTAGATTGTATTTGGTAGATAGAACTAAAAATGAAATTACCTATAGAAAAGATGAGACAATATTCAAAGTGAATCATCTGAATATGAGGTAAAAGCCCTTTTTAAGATTCATCGTGAATCAAAAGGAGAAATAGCGAAGCATTCTTAAATTTTAAGCAACGACAGCACACACAAATTTTGATCTAAGCTTCTGAAGACCCAAAATTTAATAAATTAACGGGATGGAGGAGGCATGCTTAATGGCATTGACTTGGACCATAGGAAATACCTTTTAGTTTTTTCTTTTTTTTTGGGGGGAAAATGTAATTTTGGATTAATAAAAATTAGTGTACAAACACATAGAAGCATACCCCAACAATACAAAACTTATGAAAGTTACAAAAAGATGAAGGTTTGAAGCCTTCAAATTTCACCCAAAATGATTTTTTTATAGGTGTACTTTATATTTCAAAACAAAGAAATCGTTCCTTGAACTATTTTGTTTACTTTTGCCAACAAGGTTAGGATGTTAATTGTTTTGTTTTGAAAATGTCTTCTATTATGTTTAGCTAATATATAGTAAATACAAACTAAAAAAGATATCTTAAGAATTTTTATAGCCAAACTCATTTCATCCTCTAATATGAGGTCAAATTTCATTCTAATCAATGATAGTTTTCTAAATCATCCTAGTTATATACATTAAAAAAAAGATGACTCCTATTTTCAATTTACAACTAACATAAATCACAATATATATTAATTGAAGAGAGTTACCATACAATTTTTTCTCTTGTAGAAAGTCAATAAACAAGCTACATAGTAAAATTATTTTTGTTGATGCCACTAATCTAACTTAGATCATGCTATTCCACTTCTTCATTAACTGGTTAAAGAGCCTTGTAAGTTTCCTTATAGCAACAAATAAACCTATAAGAGGGGAGTAGAATAAGTGCCGTCGGGTGAGCAAACAGACTTCGTAGAACAACCGAACCGGACAGAGCTGGCGCGTGGTGGCTCGTGCCGGCGAGTGGTGGCAAGTGGGAGTGGGCGACGGCGAGCCTGGGGCCAGATCGACTATTCTGTGACAAAGGCAGCGTCTGCTGCAGTCAGATTAGGAGAAGACCGGGGGCTACGGTGGTGACGTAAGCGGAGATCGACGATAACCCCTAGGGCAGAAGGGTCGTATCTCTCCCACCAGCCGACAAACTCTGATTGTTGTTTTGGGGTGGGACAGAAAAGGCTCTGCGTGATGGTTTTTCCGGATTGGGTTTTGATGTGATAGATTTTTTTTTGTTTTGGTTTTGGGTGGGAAGATATTCCGGGTGGGTTGTTCTTGGTGTTTGTGTGGTGACAGAAACAGGTTCTGCTCTCTTTGGTTTGGTTAGGAAGAAAACAAAGAGAGAGAGAAAGGAGATGAAGGCGTGAGGGGGATTTTCGTATCAGCAACACCATTGGAGGTCCTACATTAGGAAAAGGTGGATACAGAGTTTTGTGACTCTCAAACATCAATTTAGTTTTCCTATGGCCTGCCTATGGTAAAGTTGGTAGATCGAATAAATCCTGAAGCTTTTTCTGTCAACCGAAGACGCAACTTACGAACACTAGATTCAATAAACACTGAACTAATGGCCCGTAGTCGCAGTGGGACAACAGAAACTGTTGCTAGAGCCTCAAGGCTTACAAACTCTGAGATTGCAATTGAAATTGCAGCATCACTTTTCAAGTCAAGCTTGGATGGTTTAGGTAAAATTATGAACACTCAAACTTTTGATATTACTAATGAACTGGCAACTGGTAAAGTAATGGTTGCAGGAGAAAATGTTGGTGGGGGAGAAAAAAATCAAGAGAATATCTCTATGAGTGCGATAGTTGGCCAAAAGATTAGTTCATCTGTTGGAAACTCTGGGATGTCTTGGAAACATATTGCTATGGATAATCTTATGAAAACGGCCAAGTTAGACTATCATCCTCCTTCCAAAGAAGGAATAAGCTTGTTGTAAAACCACCACTAGAGGCTATTGAGGAAGGGAAAAGTCATTTTGAGAATTGCCTTGTGGGATATTTTTTAACTGAAAATATTTCTTATTATTTGGTGAAAGGTATTGTGGAAAAATTATAGGGAAAAGAAAACTTATCAGAAGTGTTAGCTACTGATGAAGGGTTTTTTTTCTTTCGCTTTTCAAGTATAAAGAAAATGGAAGAAGTTATGGAAGTTGGAGTGTGGGATGTTGCAGGTCGGCCACTTTTTATTCAGAAATGGCATCCTCTTATTAGATTAGAGAAAGAAAAAATTTCTGCAGTTCCCATTTGGGTGCGCTTATATAATGTTCCACATGTGCTTTGGACTACTAAGGGTATGAGTTATGTGAGTAGTGTGTTAGGCAAACCTTTATACATGGATAAAGCTACTGAACAAAAGTTTCGGTTATCCTATGCTAAAGTATGTATTTTAATGGATATTACTAGTGAATTTCCTAACAAGTTTGATATTGATATGGGAGGAGAAGAACCATATGAAGTACATGTTGAATATTGTTGGATTCCTCATAAATGAAAGGTATGTAATTGTTTTGGGCATAAAGAATGTACTCTAAAGAAAAAAGAAATATGGGTTCCCAAGAAGTCTGTAACTCCTTTAGCTCAGAACTCTCAGAGTGATATTACCCAAGAAAATCAGATTTTGATTCCTATGAAGGATCCCCCAGTAACAGGGACAACTCCAAATTCATCTGAGACTGAAGTTTTTTCTGTTCCATCTAAAGTTGCAGTTGCAAATACTAAATCTTTCTCAGGTACCAAAGAGAATCGATATTCGGGAAAGAAAAAAGACAAGGAGCACAAAGCCATATCCGAGAATAAGTTTGCGATATTAGAGGAGAACTCATTCATTAATCCTATTGTAGAGATTGGGATAACGGTGGCAGAAAATAAACCTCCTAATAAATGAAAGTACTATCATGGAATGTTAGGGGTTTAAATAAAAGCCCTAAATTAAGGGAGATAGCTGATTTTGTTTTGATCTATGATCCTCAAGTTCTTATTTTGCTTGAATATAGAGTCAAAGCAGAAAATGCTGATATAGTTGTAAAGAATGGGTTTGCAGGTTGGAATTATATCCATAATTACAGGTTTAGTAGTATTGGTAGAATATGGATCCTTTAGAAAGCTTCTGATATTCAACTTACCGTTAAAGAATCTTCTTCTCAAGTCATTCATTGCTTAATTGAAAAGCCAGGTATGCACTCATATTGGTTATCCGCTGTTTATGCTAGTAACTTAGAGATAGAACGTAGAGAATTATGGACCAACCTTACTAGCTTTTCTAATCTTAATGTTAATGATGTTCCTTGGTTAATTATGGGGAATTTCAATGAAATATGGAATACAAGTGAACGCATTGGCCCTAATGTTAGATGGACACAAGAAATGGAAGATTTGAATGAAATGATTGAGACAATAGCATTGATTGAACCTCCTTATTTTGGTCCATCATTCACATGGACAAATAAAGGTTCAGGTATTGGTCTTTGAGCAAGTAAAATTGATAGAGCTCTTACTAATGAAGAATGGATTCTTAAATTTGAAAAATTTGCTATTGAATTTTTACTCCTAATGTATCAGATCACTCTCCATGTCTTGTTAAGTTTGGTAATGCCACACGCAAGAAGAATTCTTCATTCAGGTTCTTTAATTTTTAGGTTGATTGCTCAGATTTCATGGATATAGTTAGCTCAATATGGCAACAAGAAATAGTAGGTTCAAAAATGTTTCAAGTGGTGCAAAAACTAAAAGCTCTGAAACTTCCTCTCAAGAAGTTAAATGCAACTCAGTTTGGTGACCTACATTAGAAGATAAAGGATGCTAGAGACAATTTACAACAAGTGCAACACAGATTAGAACTTAACCCTCATTGTCCTGATACTCGTTCTGAGGAAAAGACTCAACTAGAGTTACTACTTGCAATGAGTAAACATGAAGAAATTTTACTTAAACAAAAATCTAGAAACCTATGGTTGAAAGAAGGGGATAATAATGGTAAGATTTTCTTTACATCATTAATGCGGAGGAGAGCATAGAATAGGATTAGTAAGCTAGTATTGGAAGATGGCTCAGTAATCACAGAAGAAGACGGCTTGAGAACTGCTATTATTTCATATTATCAGTCTATTCTTGGTCAATCTAGAAATATCTTCACTAACTTTGAGAGGTACGCTTCTCTATTTCATGATGATGTAAGTGCACTTCTTAATCCCATAAGGTTTGAGCGTTCAGATATTATTAAAGCTTTTTGGGGAATTCATGATTTTAAAGCCCCTGGTCCAGATGGATATAATAGCTTATTTTATAAAAGAGCTTGGCCTATCATTGGAAGAGATATAGAGGATGCTGTACTAGAATTTTTCTCCTCTAGGAAGCTACTGAAGACTATAAACTCTACATTGTTATCATTAGTTCCTAAGGTTCCCAATCCTTGTTGCAATAAAGACTACAGACCAATAGCATGTTGCAATGTTCTCTACAAAATTATTTCCAAGATGTTGGTTGAAAAACTGAGTGTAATTCACCTTGTAGTGGTAAGACACAACCAAACTGCTTTCATTAAGAGACGTCAAATTTCTGAGAATATTCTACTTTGCCAAGAACTACTTCACAATTATCACAAGGGTGATAAAGGTAAACGGGTGGCTATAAAAATTGATCTCATGAAAGCATATGATATGGTCAAATGGGAAGCAATATTAGGAGTCTTGAAAGCTATTAATACTCCTCAGAATCTAATTGATCTTGTTAGTGAGTGTATTACCACACCAAGATTTTCAATAAATTTCAATGGAGAGCATGCAGGCTATTTTGAAGGTACCAATGGACTGAGACAAGGGGATCCATTATCCCCATATTTATTTGTATTGGTTATGGAGATACTAAATAGAATTATTATTGCAAAGACCTCCACATAAGCTTTTAAGTTCCATTGACGATGCAAGCCTGGGAAAATCACTCATTTGTGTTTCGCTGATGATTTGTTCCTTTTCTCTCATGGTGATATAGCTTTAGTGCTTTGTCTTATAGAAGCTCTGGAGGAATTTGCTGAACTCATAGGTTTACATTACAACCCCTAGTAAATGCCAAATATTTTTCTCAGCGTTATCAGAGCAAGAACAACTTCTTATTCTAGATCATTCACCTTTCCCGATGGGTACACTCCCTATTCGATATCTTGGAGTTCCTTTGATTACAAAAAGACTTACTCATGCTGATTGCAAGGGTTTGACAGATAAGATATTTGGTAGAATAGATGGTTGGGGAATGAAACATATTAGCTATGCAGGAAGGTTATAGTTGGCAAAATCAGTCTTGATTTCCACATGTACATTTTGGATGCAAGTTTTCTTATTGCCAAAACAAACAATTTATGAGATTAAGAAAAAGATCAGGAACTTTCTTTAGGCAGGTAATGCAGATATACGACGCTCTCATAAAGTAGTGTGGCAAATAGTTTGTTTACCCAAGAAGGAAGGAGGATTGGGATTACCAAATCTTAAACTTTGGAATAAAGTCCTTTTGGGACGTATGCTTTGGAACATTATAAATCTTCCAGATGCTTCTCTATGGAGTAAATGGATCCACAGTACCAAATGTAAACGAACTTCAGTAATGCAGCTTGATATCAAAGGTTCCATGGCATGGAGTTGGAAGGTCTTCTCAAATTAAGGCCTGCACTTACCTCGATTCTTATTCGATCTTCCTATTGTTGCAAAGAAATTTATGAGCACCTTCGACCAGTAAATGAAAAAGTGAATTGGTATAATCTCATTTGGACTGGTGGCATCAGCAAACATAATTTCATTGGATGGCTAGTGTGTCAAGATCGACTTTCTACAGTAGAAGGCATGGTATGATGGCTCCCTTCAATTAACTTATATTGTGATTTTTGTTAGTCCTATGTTGAAAACAAGAATCATCTTTTTTTTAAATGTCCATGGACAATGAGGGTTTGGAAAACTATCCTTGCTCAAAATGGAATTAGACGTGATATTGGAGGATGGAATGAAGAATTGCAATGGATGATCAGAGCAACTAAAGGAAAGGATTTGGCTGCCAAACTTCTTAAGCTATCTTTTTTAGCTTGCATTTATTGTATATGGGTAGAACGTAATAGAAGACGATTTCAAAGCAAACTAGTAGACATTCCAATCATGCTAGCTAAAGTTAGGAAAATTGTACGAGGGAGAGCTTCTTTGTTTAAAAATATTAAATCCTCACAGGGAAATGTCATTTTGAGTGAGATTTAGAGGCTTCCAACATCTATATTTTTGTAATTCTTGTAATTCTGGGGTATGCCCCTATGCTTTTGTACACTACTTCTTATTAATGCACACTTACATTTCCACCAAAAAAAAAAACAAATAAACCCATAAAGAAAAGAGATAAGAATAGGCCTTAGTATGAGGAAACCTCTCCAACTCTTTGTTATAGATCTTTTTATATCAAGCTACATTAGCAGTCTTTTTACATTTTGAATTACGAATCCACTTAATCCATAATAAAGAGTTTGAGAGATTAATGAGATTATAAAATATATGTCTCAAAAGAATTATATTCTAAGTTTTAAGATTTGGTAATCCCAATCCCTCTTACTTTTTTCATAAGTAAATTATTTGCCAAGCTATTTTGTGAGAATTTTATGTAATGGTACAACTCCCCCAAAGAAACACTAGAAGACTTGTGATAGACTTGCATAGTACAAGCAGAAAAACATTGATGCATCAAAAGTATACCAAGTAAAAGATAAGTACTTTCTTATTCCCGAGAACAATGAAACATTTTTCTAAAATTACCTGCCGAGAGTTTTCTTGTATCCGACCTTCGGTTTTGCTCTAATAACCCATAAGATATAGAAACCCTCATGTATGCATGTTATGCTTGCTATATCCGAAAATATAAGCCGTCTTATCAGTGTGAATAGAGCAGGATTCGGTTCAGTACTTAAAGAGACCTAAACCCAAAATAAAGTTTCTTACGCTAGCCTTCAGTTCATCTTTTTTCACAAGAATAAAAGGGTAAACATTGGCACCAGTGCAAGTATCTACCTCTACAATTTTCTCCTTTCTTTTCTGGGTTCGCTTCTCCTTATCGCTTAAAAAGGTGAAATGGCTCATTTTTTAAATATTGGCCTCACCCAAAGCCTTGAAGATTACCCGTCACGCTTTTTTCTACCTTGAAAGCTCTTGAAAATACCCATAATTCAATCGAAAAACTAACCCATGATGGATGAAACTTTCTCAATATAAACCAAATCATAGGCGTTCCTCTCTCTTAGTGTGGGGCATGGGCTTTAACACCCCTCTTGCACACCAAGAAGCCACGTTGAAAGTAAGATCTCACCTAGGCTCTAGTTCCATCTTGGAAAAGGCTTATAACTCAACCTAGAAGTCAATATATTGATAATGGATTTATTCAAAATTTTGATGTTCATATGACGAATAATAAGGTGTTTTAGATTAATGTAAAGTATGGTTAGATTCCTCCTAAATATAAGAAATGCAATTGCTTTGAATATAAGGATTGCACTATTAGGAAGATTTATGCATTCCCAAGAAGAATGTGACCCCTTCCCAAGCTCTAATTTTGCTAGTAAATCAAAAAGGAGACGATCAAATCCCACTTACACTTAGGGAAAATGATGTTTCTTAGGCTACTAATATGAGTACTAGTAAGCCTAGTGTTGGTTGTTATACCACTCAAGGTAATAATAACCTTGATACAAACTCAAAATTTATTCTTATTACTAGTAAGAGGAGAATTCCCAAAAAAAAAGAAGGATAATTATCATGTAACCATGTTAGAAAACAGTGTTGCTAATCTTGCTAGTTAAAATTATAATCTTTTGGATCTTTATGATAACTTTGGTGTGGTGGAGAAGGGGCAAAAACCTTTAGATCATTGAATGTCTCATCTTAGAATGTGAGGGGCATCAATAAATGCCTCAAGCATTGTCCCAAACAAAGAGAAAATGTTAATTTTATACTATCATAAGCTTCAACATGTTATCATTTTGATATTGCATAAGGTAAAAAAAAAAAAAACCTCAAATTTTGCCATTAATAGTATGTTTACTAGTTGAACTTAGTCTTATAATTATGTATATTTTATGATTAGAAGAATATGAATTTTATGAAAATTAGTTGACTTGCAATTTTCAATTTAAGGAACTTCATCCTAGGCTATTCACAACCACATTAATAAGTTGAGTTTGCTATCATTCTTTTTGTCTACTATCTATAGAAGCAACTTGAAATCTAAATGTAAGAAGTTATGGGCGAATATTGATCTTTGCTCATTCCAAAATGCTAGAAATGTTTACTGGCTGCTAATAGATGATTTTAATGAAATTTTCATGTAAATGAATGCATGAGTCCAATCGTTAGATGGATGAAGGGCATTGAGAATCTTAATAATATGATTGGGAAATTAGGATTGGTGGAACCCTCCTTTCTTGGTTCTTTTTTCACTTGGTATAATAAAAATTCAGCACAAATCTTAGAGCTAGCAAGATTGATAAAGTAATAATCAATGCAAAATGGATTATCAAATTTGATTGGTTTTCCATCAAGTTCTTACCTCAACTAGTGTCAAATAATTTTTTTTCATTAGTTAAGTTAGATAGTGCTCATAGAAGGAAAAATACACCTTTAAAGTTCTTCAACTTTTGGATAGATGACCTTGATTTTATGGATATTGTCAATTCTATTTGACAATAAGATGTTAGTGGCACAAAAATATTCAAAGTTGTAAGGAAGTTAATAATACTTGAGGTTCAACTTAGAAATATCAACTAAACCTAATTTGGTGATTTACATTAAAAGGTAAAGGTTGCTAGAGAACAATTATAATAGGTTGCCTAAAACATAATCACTTACCGAGTGCAAGAAGATGGTTTTATCAATTATCAATCTACAATTGATAGTTCTCGTGCTGATAACATTCACACTAAGAATGAACATGTTTTTATTTTATGAGAATGTAAATGACTTTTTCCTACTTTTGAACGATTAGATATGGTGAAAGTTATTTGGTGATTTTATGATTTCATTGGCTCTAGTCTTAATGTCCATAATAGTTTATTTTATAAGAAAGCTTAACTTATTATTAGTTGTGATATAGAAGATGTAGTGTCAAACTTTTTCTCATCCATGAAATTATTGAAAGCTATTAAAGCAATCATCCATAATTACCATACATTATTTCTATAAAACGGCCGTTGCACCTATACTAAAATGTGCAACACAACTTTTTTAATTGGATGACATAATTTGCCATGCAAAAGAATGCAAATGATTAAATGGTATTGAATGGAATCGTCTCTAACTTATAATTTTTCTCTATTATTAAATTAAATCATTACAAGGCAAGTTAGTAGATCACCTACTATCATACATTATTTTTGTAAAAAGCTCTACTAGATACACCTATTGAGATTTGATTTATGTTTCACATTATCACTAAAATAACTTGTTATATTCCTTAAATGTGAAGGTGATCCTTCTTGAGAAGTGTTTCCTTACTCTCGGAATAAGGATTTATGTCAAAGGTCGGTATGTATCCTACGTTGTTAAAATTCTTACATGTTGCACTCTTTATATGTATAAATATTCTTTCTTCTAACAATAGTTATACTAAAATACGTTATACAATCTCTTTAATTGAATATTACATAACTATTTTTGTGAAAAGACTATGAATAGTTAGATTAAATAATTAGAATATCTCTAGTTTATAACTAAATTCTATCCTCATTAAGTTCAGTCATCATAAGTTAAGTCAATGGATCATCTATTTGACACATGCATTATTTCCATAAAAAGCACCACTAATGCAATTTTAATTATATGAGAGATCATTATCTACATTGAATTCAATTATCATAAGTAAAACTAATGGATCATTCATCAACACACATACATTCTTTTTGTAAATGTCTCCACCTAGTGCAATTTTAATAAAAACCATCATTATTGATATGAAAGGGATCATAATGCGTATATGAAATTACTAAAATAAATTCTTGTTTATAAAACTTCTACCCTCACTAACTTCAATTGTGAAATGTTAACACAATGAATACATTTTTTTTCTTTTTTAATATTACAACGCATGCACCTAATTCACACATATAAAATGTCTAACTCCATACCTCATAGTTGGATTCTCTATTAACTCATCATTATGCTAGCTGGCTAAGTGACAACACAATGATACACTTGCATTAGTTCTATAAAAAGCTCCACCTAGTTCATAAATCGTCTATCCATAATAACTTCAATCATTATAAGTGAAGTGAAATGATCATAAATTAACAAAACTAGTTTATTTCCATAAAAGGCTGCACCTTGTACAATTTGAATTGGATGACACATGATTGTTAATGTGAAAAAGATCCAATTTGTTAGATGAAATCATTAGAATATCTTTTTGGCTTCAATCATCAAAAGTCAAGCCAATCAACCATCCATAATTACACATATATTATTTCTATAAAAAAACTACTACAGCTATACTAAAATACGTAATACAACATTTTCAGTTAGATGACACATAATTTTCCATGTGAAGGGATCAAATGGTTGGATGATACATATTGAAATCATTTCTAATTTATAACTCTTATATATTATTAAATTGAATTATGGCAAGTTAAGTGAATGGGTCACCTATCATTATACACTCATTATTTTTGTAAGAAAACTCTTCCAATTGTACTTGTTCAAATTCTATTTGTATTTCTTATTTGTAATATTTTAGGTTGTTGTGTTCCTTAGATGTTAATGTATTCTTCCATGGAAGTGTTTCCTCACCTTTGAGGTAAGAATGCATCTCACATCATTAATATACTAACATGGTGCGCTCATATACATAAATCTTCCTTTTTCTTATAAACTTGTTTTAAAGAAGGAAATGAGTCATTCAACAACACTTATATTAAAATAAGTACTACAATTCCTCTAAGTGGGTGACAACATTATTCATGTGCAAATGATCTAAACGGTTAGATGAAATAATTACAATATCTCTAGTTTATAACTAGATTCCATCCTCGTTGAGTCTAATCTTTATAAGTTAAGTCAATGAACCATATATCATCACATATATTATTTTCATAAAAGCTTCACCTAATGCAATTTGAACTATATAACACATCACTATCCATGTGAAAAGGATATGAATGGTTAATGAATTAATTGGGGAAATATCTAGTTTCTAATTTTTCTATCCTTGTTGAATTCAATTATTATAAGTAAAGTTAATGGATCACCCATCAATACACAAACTATTTTCTTAAAAAGCCATGCCTTGCGTAACTTTAATTGGAGGACAAATTATTATCCATGTGAAAAGGATCAAAATGGTTATATAAACTCTTCTAGCATCATTGACTTCAATCATTATAAGTGAAGGTAATGGATCCATCATTACACTTGCATTATTTCTATTAGAAGCTCCAATTAGTGCAATTTTAATTATTGGATACACCATTCCATGTGAAATTGTTCCAATGCGTATATGAAAGGACTAGAATACTAGAACTCTTACATCCTTATTGACTTCAATCATTATTAGTGCAGTCAATGGATCATCCATCTATGCACCTACATTATTTCCAAAAAAAACTCCACTTATTGCAATTTTAGTTGGATGACATATAATTATTCATGTGAGAATTGTTAGATGAAGTTACTAGAATAGATTATAGCTTGTAACTCTTCTATCTTTGTTGGCTTCGATCATCAAGTCTTGTCAATCAACCATTAAAAAATTACAATATATTTTTTTTCTAATAAAGACCTACTACACCAATACTAAAATATGTAGTACAACATTTTAAAACTGCATCATGACAAATCAAGTCCATGGATCACCTATCATTATCTACATTATTTTTATCGAAGGCTCCACCAATTGCACCTATTCAATTCAATTTCTATTTTTTTTTTCTAGTTTGTATTTTACACTATCAATATATTAGCGGTTTTCAATTGCATCGTATCTTTCAATGAATGCATTATCTATTTTTTTCTAGCGGATTTTCAATTGGAAGACATCATCATCCATGTGAAATAAATCAAAATGATTAGAATAGATTCTTGTCCATAAATCTACTATCCTCATGGACTTCAATCATTATAAGTGAAGTTAGTGGATCTGTCATTGCACTTGCATTATTAAAATATCTAATATCATCCATTTAATTGGATGACACATCATTATTAATGTGACAAGGATCCGCATGGCTAGATAAAATGGTAAGAATAATCTCAAGTTTCTAAGTAGATTCGATTACAAGTTAAGTCAATAGATCATATATCATCACACATACATTATTTTCATAAAAACACTCCCCTTCGTGTAATTTTAATTGTATGACACATCATTATTTATGTAAAAGTTATTCACATGGTTAGAGGAACTGATTACAAAGAACCTTTTGTTTCTATTGTGATTGACTTTTGTCAGTATATATGAAGTTCAGTGGATCATCCATCAATACACATAAATAAAACCATGCTTGTAACTTGGCCTAGCACTCTTTATGTTGTTCTCCATAGGTAGTCTAAACCATGACTACTGAAGACAATATCTCAGATTGGTCTCGTTAAAGTTGAAGAAAGTATATCTCATGATTATAAACCGTGCATGATGCGCCATGAATTTCAAGTATAAGAGAGGAGATATTGTCCATCTGAATTTTACATAACTTCTATAGTCTTACTTGATCTGCTTCTTCGTTTCCAAAACTAAAAGATAGTCAAATATGAAATCGCCATAAAACCCATCTCGGATGATATCTATGGGTCAATACCTAGGCTTTTTGCCATGGTGGTCCAAGGCCAATGATGGGCCTTGGAGAGAGAGAGCAAAGGTTAACTATATGCTAGAATTTCTCAAATATGATATGTAAAACTACAAATTTGTCAATAAAGCTTGTAAAATTGCAAGCAAATAGGTTGACAAGGCATCGTGATAGTAGCTGTTTGATTCTGATATTATACCGACAAGATGAATTTTCTAAACCTATTGTACTATATAGTTAAAACAAGAAAATGAATTTATATTGAGTTTATGAAATGGCAGCAAGGCAGGCCAAATAGGTTTGTATAGATATTTGAATGCCTCAAACGGAGCTGATAACGTTGCTTTGAGCCACCATTAGGTTTCGAAAATGTCCTAAAAGAAAGACTATGCAGAGAAGCAATGGCTTCCAAAATGCATGATCCCTTTCCTGTGGGGGGTGGGCCCCGACGTTCTCCAATGTGTGATCCTTCCATTAGTTTTAGAGATTTGGAGATAGAGCAATAAGTAGACATGCGCTTTTGTTATTTGAAATGAAATCAATTTTCAAGATAATAATGCATTCATTGAAAGACAAGATGAAAAACATGCACCTATAACTTCTGAGTGCCAGAAAAGATGAAAAGCTAACTTATGTATAGGATAAAAGTTTTATATTACTTATGTGATCCTTTGTGGTAAAGTTTAAAAGAAAAAGGTGTATTTTTATTTTTTAGCTAGTTTTTAGATTAAGTTTTTGGGCCTTCTAACATAACTCATAGTCTTGGCTCTTCCCCTTCCAAACAAAATCCCAATAGTTTTACAAGATTACCATGCTAAAACTCGGCCATTAATAAAACCTAATTTTAAAAAATTTTAACTCCTTGTCCGCAATCTTTTGATAACCTCTTTAGCGCTACTTCTCCTTTAGAAACTACGCCCTATATTACATGCCAGAAGTTATTATAGCACTCCATATTTATCTGAATTTCAAAATGAGTAGCTCTAATTGGATGCAATCCTTACAAATGAATTTTGGAAGTCACAATAACTTCTTCTTGCTGTGCACATGCCTTCCAATCCACCCTTTATTGACGGCTCCACTGAGGCGGCTAAATCCCTGCAGGCGCACAATAAAGACATAAGCCAAGAAGAACAATCAAAGCGATAATAAACCTATCAGCCAACGTGCAGAGAAAGTGAAAAGGCATTTGGAATTAAATACGCAAACTTGAAAGACCACTTCCCTGATATCCTTAGACTTGAGCAAGCGTGTAACTCTCTGTGGAAGTTAGCAACCACTAGAAACAAAGCGTGAGACTTTCCTTGGAAATGAGAAAGTGCAGGAAACAAAGCGACAATCCCTTAAATGTGGTCGTCCTATACAATGATGATTTTCTGATTTTGCTCTATATAAATATTCTGTATATGTATATTGTCATAATTGTCAAAAGCTTCAATACAAAACAATATCTTTTCTACAATCTTCTTTACCCTCACCAATCTTGTTATGGGCAGCAAAGTTGTTTGTGGCAGCTTCAATTATACCACGCGAAACTCGAACGAGTGTGAAGTTGTAATGTCATCCGCTACTATGCATAATAGGCAACAAAATACATTGAAATGAAAATATAGAAAGTGAATTGAAATAAAAGAGTCAAAAAAGTTTTTAATTCCAAAAGAAAGGGTTTGATCCTCCCATATAAGAAACGAAACAACAATTAGGATTTCAGCTTTAGAGACACTTTCGGGTACGAACGACTAAGAAATCTTTAAAAAAAAATAAAAGTTATCACTCATAGTAAATGGTACATGACATTTTAAATGAGACCAAGCCTTTTCATTGTTTCCTGCGTTTTCCCTCTTTCTAGCATTGTTTTTCTTCGTCGCTCTCAACTTCGGTAACAGAAGAATGAACTGGATAAAAACACTAGTACGACAAGAAGTTGAACATATATGGCTCTGATTGTCTTTGCAGAGAGCCGCCTTTTACCCGCACAGAAGCAAGCTTGATGTACATGTCATATTACCATAGAGAACCCACACAAACAAGAACACCCAAAAGACTATGAGCCGATTGATTCATGTGCTGGCACCCTGAAGGAAGAACAATTGGTGCAAGGTCCTGTTATGAGCCCTGAGCCACTATTCATTTCCAGGTCGAGGACACGAACATCAAAAATCAAACTAGGAGAAATGATTGAACTTGAATACATGCCTAGAATCAAATACTTATCACTTTTAGAACTACAATCTGGCTGTTGGTTGGTTGATTGTGTAGTCACGTTCGTTGTTGGGGAATGCGTGGTTGCTTTTACATGTAAATCATCATCGCTAGTTCTGAAGAGTCTTTTTTCACGCCTGAAAGAACACAGTTGGATTTAGATACAATCAAATTAGAGAACGGCCTTTCCCCACTTTTGAGAGATATATGATCTTTCCTCTAAAACATGGTCAAAAGGGATCACAGCTCAAGCGAGCACAAGGAATGAAAAGAAAGAGATTGAGTTGCAGTGTCATCAGATCCTCTGCGAAGTCATAAGCTTACCTCTGAAGTTTGTAAGACTGGTGCCGGCAATGAAGCTGAGGGAGTTACTGAAGGAGATGGAGCTAGCTGCAGCTGAGACAAATTCGTAGAAAAGATATATCTAAAACCTAACGTTGCATCTTGGCTTGAGAATCCTCCTTCCTTGCCCTCCATGAAAGGATATAAGCACCTCAGTGACAGAACTATTAAAGCCAATGTTGCAATCAACAGAAGAAAGGTCCATCGTGCATTACACCAAATCACATATCCTGCTAAAAAATGAATAATTCAATTCTTCTGTGGTAAAAAAATCTTTAGAAAAGTTAGCTTTCACAACAAGGCCACACACCTGACCCACCATAGTTGCATTAAATTGGACTGAGTTTACACTGACAAAGTTTCTTTTGGAAATTCTTCCAAAACTGAGAATATGGATCAATTTGACTACCGTAGCGTGCACAGATTGTACCATATAACTGCTTCTTCCAGATTTTGACAAACAATTGTTATGTATACAAGGATTTAATAGATCTACAATGAGGTTGAAAACCCAAGATCTATGTAATCAAGTCTAAAACAAAAAATAAACATAATTAGATGAAAATAAAGAAAACCTATTGTACTTTTTATTTTAATTTATAAATATGTGAGTTTATTCATCGAAGAATAAGAAAATACAAAAGCTTAGGGCATACCCTAATATTACAATTCATCTAAGAGAAAATAAAATTTGAAATTCTCCAACTATGAGACAATAAAACATTCGCTTGAGAAAGTTCAATGTTTCTAAATAAAGATGCTCTTCCATGAACTACTCTCCTGGTCCTAGCAAACAGAATTGGTATATCAATAATCTTATTTTGAAAACATCTACGATTACGTTTAAACTATTTATAATAAAGATATGCTAAGAAAAAAAGTTTAAGAAGCTTTGCAGTCAAATCATTTTCCTTAGATGCTTTAATTATCAATTGCAGTTCAGAATTCCAATTGCTGATATCCTTACAAAGGCCTTGTTGTAGTAGAATACTTATCCAAATCTAACCAGTCCAAGTATACTGAAAAAACAAGTGTGACTTACTTTTATACTAAGAGACAAAAATTATAATACATATCAATTAAGGGAAGCCATTGAAAAATCACTTTTGTTGTAAGAAGTTTGTCCTTACATATAAGCCAACCAATGAAGTTAGTTTTACTAATTCCTCCTGACCATATCAAATTATACCATTCAACCTCAACATTTACCTATTTTTCCTTATGAAGATCTACACATGTGGAATTCAATCTTCAAGTTACGCACATATCCTTTATTCTTATCTTAAAGGCACTGGCTTGATGAGAGAAGCTAAGGCGTTATAGTTTTGTAAGAATGAAGCCTCTTATAATCCTAATACTTTATATATTATGATTATATATTATGAACTAGAAGATAGAACTTAGCCCTAACCTTATGTGCTTCCAAACATGCCTATTTATCATGGCCCTATTTAGCAAACCATGGCCTATACTAGTTAATTCATATTTTTTAAACTAAATGCACATGCTTTACTTTATTAAACCAACATTAATATAAGCCTACATTATGGTAAGCCTAAGAATTAGTTTAACAATGTGTTCGCAATTGGCATAACTTGGGGGAGATGTCTTTCCTACATAAAAATAGACTACATGCCTTCTCAGGACCTGGCCAGTGCTGGTGTGGTAAAACCTGTTGCTGTAGGCGTTACTGCACAACGTTGAGGCCCATCGGAAATAAGCTACTGGAAGTATAATTTGCTCATAGTTACAAAAATGGTGTACATAGCTAGGTTGCCAGGCAATGGTTAGAGGAGATGCACTACGATGACAGAAAAGAACAAGAACAATCCAGAGAAGGCCGTTGTTTTGATCATGTATCAGCCATACAAAGAGGATTAAAACTTACGGGGACAAAGCTTCAGCTTGTTATGACTTCTCAACATCGAATTTCACGTAAAAGTGAACGATGCAACAATGATTCTGCTAAAAGCGCAACTCTAGAGTTAACAACAACCATCTATAACAACCTTGTCATCGAAGGAGTAGAATTCCTGTACTTTGTCCTTGCCTTGCGATGACAAAGTTTCCGCTTGTAAGGAACTTGCATCAGCTAACACCCAGTAAACGGTGCAAGGATGACTCTCTATATGGACAGCTCCGGAGTCATTTGCCACCAATATCTACCCAGTCATCAAACTGTAAGACTACAGTAATTAATGCTCTTGAGTGGATTTAAAAGCTATGAAATTTGATTCTGGAAAAATACATATTCTCATTCGCTAAAACAAAGGAGATCGGGCAAGGGAAGCGCAATGTTAGACGGCGACAGAATGAATTCTTATGAGATCTTTAATGAGATATCGTGTCCTTTGGAATTAGAGAAAGGCAAAACGCCTGGCCATATGTTGGAACCATTAAGCTCAAGTCCTTCTTGAAAATGTACTTTTTGCCTTAGGTGAAGCTTCTTCTGACAACCACGTCATTAAGTTTTGTCCCTCCAAAGGAGATGAGAGGACAAGATTCTCGGCCTCCCAAAGGGCATAACTTAGAGACAGTATTTTGTTTTTATGGCAAGGAATAATCGATAAACATATGATGGGAATTCATTTAGGATCATCCGTTGCAAAGCAGGAGGGTTGGATCAAATAACTAAAAATTGGTCGTTTCTTGACTCTTTAATGACAAATAATGGTTATAATTTTAAATTGAGCTAAACAACACCAGCTGGCTTTTTACAGTGAGAAACGCTCATCAAACCCTCATGGCATCGATACTTCTTATGCTAAACTATTGCTATGCTGCAAATCTTGATAGGGATCCAAACGAAACTTGGACATTTATTATTTAGGCTGTGTTTGCAATTTACAGATACTTGTGTCCTACTATCGAGGGTCTAGTTCAGTAACAGTTGCTCCATTGTAAGACCATTTTACTGATCTGCTTGAAGATTGATCTAGCTTGTCCTCCTTTGTTGGCATGTTTGTCTCCGTTCTTCTATGGAGCACAAACGCTGGCTCTTGAGGAGGTCGGAGAGAAACAGAGCAACTGTTTAGCATAAGAAGTATCGTTGCCATATTGGGTCTGTCAGCTGGATTTTCTTGCACACATAACAGGCCAATATGGATACATCTGATAACTTCGTCGCTTGAATAAGAGTCTATCACAGATGAATCCAACAATTCCAAAGGTTTTCCATCTTTCCAAAGCTTCCAAGCCTGCATTAATTGGCCAAAATTTCTATGAGGTCATCTTCTCTTCCTGTCATTCAACATTAGTGATTTAAAGTGATGTTTGAGTTGTACTCACAACACTTCGGAGGTCCTCAGCAATGTCTCTTTGATAGGAAAGGAAGTTGTTCCTTTTACCGCTTACAATCTCCAAGACTAAAACCCCAAAACCATATACATCAGATTTCACAGAAAACCGTCCATATATTGCATATTCTGGAGCCATGTAACCACTATATATCACCAATACAATAATGTTAGTGAAGAATAACACAAAATTCTATAATTAAATTTAATAATCCAATTAATTAATATATAAGATTTGAGAAATTAATGGATGCTATCTCTCAATTTTGCTAAGCAAAAAAAATAAAATGTGTGTGCCCTATTCTTTATCCTAGTTATGATTAGTGGCTCAATTTCTTTATAAATGTGGTGTCTATAGATAAGATAAAGTAATGAAAGTAATTAGCCAACATGGAGTAACATAAATAGAAAGATTTAACCATGAACTTACTATGTTCCAATGATTCTACTTGTATTTCCTTGCGTTTGGTCAACTTCAAAGAGCTTTGAAGTACCAAAATCTGCAATTTTTGGATTCATATTCTCATCCAATAAAATGTTGCTAGCTTTAAGATCACGATGTATAATTTTGATACGTGAATCTTCATGAAGATAAAGTATTCCTCGAGCAATCCCTTCAATAATCTTGTAACGTGTTGCCCAATCCAATAATTTTTGCTTTTCAGGATCTACTTACTCACCAAACAATATTCAATTAGAACAAACAATGAAATCCATAGTGACTATGCAAAAAGCACTGTAATAGAATTTCAACAGTGACCGTGCAAATTTTGACAACATAAGAAATTCATGAGTTTTAGAAATATTTTACCATATAAAAGGTGATCGAGGCTTTTGTTTGGTACAAATTCATAAACAAGTATTTTTTCTTCTTCCTCCAAGCAAAAACCTAATAGCCTCACAAGGTTTCGGTGTTGAAGCTTGGCAACCAAGATAACTTCATTTTTGAATTCTTCACCACCTTGTCCAGAATCTTGTGATAGTCTTTTCACAGCAATTTCTTGTCCATCTAGAAGTACACCCTAAAATTTGCCTTAAACAATTGTCAAAACAAATTACTTCCTAGTATATACAAAGACAAAACTACTAAAGCTCCACATGTTAGACTCTTTGTGTTTAAATGCTTTAGCCTTCACTATTGATAATGGTGGCTCAAAGGGGATAAGAAATTAAGGAAAATTGCCAAGACTTAATAAAATTTGAAGCCTTGTATAGAGAATTTCCTCAAAACCGAAAAAATAGGACATTATGAGACTCATGAAAGAGAATAACAAAACATAATGTGTATAATTTGGAGAATAAAGAAGTTCAAGAAAAAAGGAAATAAATAGAGCTAGTAGAACATTTATAATGACTTAAACAAGTAAGAAAATCTAACATAATATGTGTGTAAAATTTAAAAAATAAAAATAGAACATATTGATAACATTATCTTCTGGTACTTTGTTTTATTTTTATTTTATTTTACTACTAGCATTATTTACGTTTTAATTTTATCCATAATTGATCTCACTTATTGTGTTTTTCTTATATAGTTTTTACAAAGTTATTTCTTCTCATATATGTTAAATGGTTATTATTACATACTATTGGTCCTACTTAGATGTTTCTTTAAGTTTCAAATACTGAAGTGTGTTGTTCTAATTTCATACGTTGCTTTATTGTGATATTAGTAAGACTATTTCTTTTAATTTTTTTACACTATTTATAAGCAGTTTTTAATCTTAAACATGTCTAGTAGAAAATATGGATTTTCAAATAAACAATGTAAGAAAGTGACAACATTATAAAAACTACTTTAACATAAAAGATTAGCTTTCGTTAAATTTTAGAAAATTTCAGATAAAATCCAAAAGAAAACTAATAAAATTTTAGTTTCCTTTCCAAATCCTCAATTTTGTAATTTTCATGCAATTTATGTGTGTGCTTTATACTACGCTCATTATTGAATCGAATTATATATTAATATTCTAGTCAAATATGGTGAACTCAATGGATTTGTTATGAGCGATTCTGATGTCACAAAATTTTGCTTGTTTTTTTATACTCATTTTTCTCCTGTACTTTCACCCATATATTGATTTTGATACGCAAGAGCCACCGAACGATGAGCTCTAAAAGAGGGGAGACTCCCTTCTTATTCTACTGGATCGGACATACACAGTTTTGTATGCATTTATCTGATCACATGTGCGTCAAATATCTCCTCTGATCTACCTTCCCACCTTATTTTCTTTTCCTTTTTTTTTTTTGGGGTTGGGGGTGGGGGAGGAATTAATGGGAGCAATTTTTCGTACCCATCGCTGTTATAGTTTGGAATAGCGTAGACTACATTTTAATAGTTCTGTGTTTGTAGAACTACCTTTTAGCAAGTAAATTTAAAAGGTTTGTTTAGTTTGATGCTCCACTAAGTACTATCATACAGACTTTTTTATAGTACCTTTGAACTAGCTTGGAGAATCTAAGTTGATTGTGCTCCACCTATATGACATTGAGCTTAATGATACTTAGTGTATAGAGGACTATGTGTAAGATGAAAATCACATATTAGAAGAAAAGATCCTTACAATAAAGATTAAGGTGAATGAAAGATCCTTCACCTAATGAGCTAACTTTCAAGTTAAAATTTTGAGTCTTGAAACATGGTATCAAAATTTTGATTGATTAACTCTAACCTCCAGTTCGTTTTGAGCTCTCTAGGTATGTTTAGTGCATAGAGAGCAACCTTTTCTTCATGTTCATCCTTGAGCCTAAAGTATACTCAGTTTGCAAATAAGTATTAAGAAAGAAATTCCCACATTGAAAATATATGGTATCTTGATAATGTTTGAATATATACACAAAAAGGTCCTCTTAACTTATAAGCTAACTCATTAGGTTAAACTTTAAGCCTTTTAAGATCAAAATTCAAATTTGAAAGATGTTAACTAACTATTCAATTTGATCCAATTAGGGGCTGCAACCAGCAACTACTTTATTGTATTTGGATTTATCATGCAATAATGTGCATTGAACTAAAAGGAAGGCCAAATGTAACCTTGTAAACTTCCCCAAATCCACCTGCTCCTAGCTTGTTATTCTCCGAGAAGTTGTTTGTGGCGGCTTGAATCGTTGGCAAATCAAATGTCAAGGAGTCTACAAGCTTCTCCATAACTGTATCATCATTAGGAACTGCAAGGCCGAAAGGTTAATTAAGTGGATTATACAAAAACCAAGGTTCAAGACATGAGGAATAACAGGTCATATAAAATGAATCAACTTATTCAATACCAGTATGTTCCCGGAAAGCATTCCTTCTCTTCGCAGGTAGAAGCCCCCACCTAACAGTACAGCTGTGGCGGCAGCTATGGAACCAACGATTCCTAGAGCTATGATTTTTCTCTCTCCTGCGGAATCCAAAAAATTTTCACTGACCTGTAGAGAGATGGGAGAATTCATGTAGAAGAAAAAACACTTATATACCAAACAAGCAACTGACCCGAACTCTGTGAGGAGCTTGGGGGCTTCGGCGGAAGAATTGCTGGCATAGGCGTTGGTGTTGGTGCATTTTGAATGCGGTAAAACCTGTACATTTCATACCTTACTCTACAACTACGTAACCCAACTCTTGCCCCTTGGATTCCGCCACAACATTCCGGCAGAAAGGCTATTGCTGCCTGCATACACAAACTGCAATCGGAGATGGATAGGTCAGGCGTGCACTGCCCGAGGGAGTAGATCGTTTGAGATCCAGAAAATTTTGCTTCTTTCGTCCCAAACTTCTTGGCACCCATTCCAACGTTTGCAACCTGGATCAGCAAGCCTTCCATTGTCTCCATCAGAAACTGGTTAAAGCGATTTGGATCAGAAACATTGTATCTGCTCGGCACGTAAAAACTAGGCTGCCTGTCCATGATGGAGAAGAAATATCGGTTCGAGTAGCGTAGCATGCATTCCTCGTACCAGATCACAACCTCCTTTGAGATGGGGCAGTACCGTAGAGTCAGATCTTGAATTCCTTCTATGCAATCCTGGCAATCTTGGGGGGTGATGTCACCACGGCAGAGGAAGAGGCCGTAGACAGTGTCGGAAGCTTTTTGGCCTACGGTGTTGTTGTAGAAACCATCTTCCCGTCTGGCGTTGGAGGAAAAGGAAGAGAAGAGATTATGAAGATTGGACTGGAAGGTACTGTTCGGAGTGAAAGTGGTCTCGTTTGAACAAATATGGTACAGGTAAGTAGCAGTAGCTTCTCTTCTCAGGCTGAGCAAGGAAAGAACCAAGAGGGCGACGGAGACTGGGAAGGAAGCCATATCCATTTCCTTGAAAAAATCTCTCTGCGTATTGTCTTATTTATTTGCTTTCTTAGGAGGGCAAAATCTTATGCGGCGTTGCAGTGTAGTTACCTATCAATGCGCACTCTTGTTTTCATATTCTTGTATTTAAAAACTCTTCCCTAAGTTCTTAAACAAAGAAAACAGTGAAGAATACGGTATTTATAATATTTTCAGTAAATACTTATCTTATTAGACTTAGTAAGAGTTTATATTGGAAAATAATAAAACGTTCATTTTCAATTTTTTTTTATTAAGAAGAAAAGCCAATTGTGCTGTATAATTTTCAATTTATTTCGTTATTGTTATGATAATTTATAGACCCTTGATCTTCTATGTCTCATTAGAAGAGTGTTGTGAGCATAAAAGCTCGTGACTAGTTTAGAGCCAGTGGATGGTGGTTCGAAGTGGTGACTTGGACGTGTAGGAGCCATGATCTTAGGAATTAAATTGTCCATGAGGGAAGGGATATGATGTAGGGAGCGTTTAATCAGCACCCACAACATTCGTCCATTCGCCCTAAACTATTACTGTCTTTAATGCGTAACAAAGAGGAACAACATAAAAAGATTGTAGTCACATTTCTAATAGAAAACTTAATGTCTAATCCACAAGTTAGTTCATGAATTGAAAGGACAATTTCTTTTATATTTAAACAGTAACTAATGATTATAACTTTTGAATGTAAAACTTTTGTTTCTATCATTCTTCGACTTACCAAGAGCTTAAATTCAAATAGGAGGTGCAGTTAATCGGCCTGGGATGTGATACTATATTTACAAAACTCAAAATTTAACCAAGAAGCTCACTCATGAGTTGGCAAAGTATTTTTCTTTAATTTTTAATACTATTCAAGACCATATCTTTCTAATATGCAACTTCTGCCTCTAATAATTTCGACAAAATATTTGCATGTCGTGTATTGATGGGAGCACAAGCGTAAAAGGATCCTGTAAGTTAGAATATTGTTTTGTTTCTTCTCAATACTATTTCACTTATGTTCTTCACCCCCACCTTGATTCATTCCTCCAAGCGGGTCAACAACCAACAACTTGTCATTTATTTTCCATTTTTTATTGTCCAAACAAGACAGGGAAGTGGCAAATCAGCATCTTTGTCTTTTCGTCAAGTGGACAAAAGTTTTTGGAAATGCTTTTCAAAATAGAAGTAGAAATCATCCATATAAATAGATTTTGAATATGAGCATTCAGGTTTATATTAACTATAGCATTTGGTTCCTCAACATAAAGGATGACAGGTGAAGGCTGTCATTCAGTAATTGAAGTGAGATCACTATTTTGGAAAGCTGTGGTTGCCATGTGAGAATTGGCTTCTAAAACAAGATTACCGAATGAAGAAAAACGAGTTTGCAGAAAGCTTGGGCTAAGATTGAGTTGGGATTATCTAAATGAACTATTAAAGTTGACTGAAGGAAGATAAAGAGAGCTATCAAGGCCAATTGACATGAAGAAAAATAGGATACAATATTAATGTTCTATTCGCTTATGTGCAATCCTTCTATCTCGATAGAACTACCGAATAATAGATGGAAAGTGTGTGATGCTGTGTGTAAACCCGACTAGTAGTTGGCAACAACCCCTAATTGGAAAGGCAGGAGAAGTGTTGTAAGCTCTGAATGGAGGTCCGAGTAAGCGGCGGTATGTACCACTATTTTTGGTTTTGGATCATCCACATCATTTCTTAAGGAGGTTTGAATGTATTTATTTTTTAATGTAAAAGGATTCAATCAAGTTTTCAAGTTTAATGTGTTCTTGGTGGCAAGTCATAACAAAGTTATCCAATCAATATTCTTATAAAATCCATATTAGCTTTCCGCCAAAACGAACGAAGAACTTGTAATAGAAGATTGAGGGCAAAACAATGACCTCTCATCAATTGTTTAAGTAGCAATCTTGCCCTTTAGTGCTCAGGAAAGGTAAAAGCCTGACCATTTACCGGATCAATAGGCTGTGGTTCCCAGAACCGCTCTTTGGCATAGATGAAGCGACTTTTTCCAACCAGGTCCACAAATCAATGTGATTCTTCTGTCCCCAAGGGATATAAAAAGGCCAAGCTTCTCCAGTCTCGAAAGGGTAAAACTTAGGCACTGTAACACGCGGTTTAGTTATTAAGACTAGGAAACAGCGGGTGAGGCATCAAGACTAGGAAATAGTAGCTGAGGTACTATGATCGGGAAAGAGAGGACACGAATAATTTTTTACTGTTTAAGTGAGAAACAATCATTAAAAGCATAATGATCTTTTACAATGATAATCCTGTATACTAAAAAATTTTAAAGGTGATGGCATAGAAAATAGGACATCTAGATATCACTAGGAATTAGAAGTTTACTTTATTCTGTTTTTTGCCAATTCATCAATCAGAAATGCCGATTGTTTGAGAGAAATTGTGTAAAACGAAATCAGCATGAATGATGATACATCATGAAAAAACATTGATCATTTCACATGGTCAAGATGCAAAACAATAATACTAAGCGTTATTTCAGAAATTCGGATCTGAAGGAAGCTTCTGCGTTTGTTTATTAGACTATATCCACATTTAGAGGTGCCTGTGTCACACTATCGGACGTCTCGTCAACAATCTAACCTACCATTTTGTTGGTTTTTTTGAATATTGATCTAGCTCCTCCTTTGTTGACATGTTTAATTTCGGCCTTCTATGTAACAAACAACAAACCGTAACTCTCGAGGGGACAGGAGGGCAGAGTTATTGTTAAGCTTAAGAAGTAGTGATGGCATAATGGGTCTATCAACTAGATTTTCATGAATACATAATGTCATATATGGGTACATTCGATAATTTCATTACTCTAGTTGCTGAGAAATGACCACATCAATGCCAAAAGTTTTCCATCGGTTTAAAGATCCTCATCATTGACTTTCATTTAGAGGTGCTAATTTTAAATGATGAAATTAGAAAATACTCGCATAACTTATGAAGTCGTCGTCACAGCCTATATTATACAAACAATTGATCTTTTTACCACTTGAAATCGCTAAAACTAAGATACCAAAATTATGTACATTAGATTTTGTAGAAAACTATGCACAAATCACACATATTGAAGTCATGTAACTACAACAAAAGTCACCATGAAAACAAAAATATTAGTCCAAAATAGAGTAAATTGATATTAAATACAATATTTTTTATTTTTATTCTAAAAAATATGAAACTTCTAATATTATTGTTAAAATTATATATACATCATGAAATTGATTCAAGATAAAATTAATGGATAAATTTCCTGGATTAAGCAACAACAAAAAAAATTCTTCGCCCGAGCTCCTTTTTTGCATGCTGTTTAAAACGTTTGATCTTTTTGAAAGATGTTATACGTCTATTTTTTAGTGTATCTCTTTAGATAAAGACACATTTTCCTTTTCCTAGCTACCAAGTAATTAGACAAACATGGTTTAACATATATAAAGTAATGTAATTTGTAGTGTACTAAGTTCCAATCATTAATTGTATTTCCTTTAGTTTAGTCAATATATCAAAAGGGTATGAACAACAAGAAAGATATTGATTTAAACATTCATGTTCCTAAAGTAGAGGCTGGCTCTAATAGCCACATTTTCTTAAGATTCGAACCCCATTTATTAAGTTAAAATAATAAAAGTAGGATAGGGTATGACCTAACCCAAAATTACATGCCCAAACAAAGGGGAAACGCAATAAGGCCCATATAACAATATGTCTAACCAACCTTTTAGTTTTTCATCCTATAGACTCTGGAGAGTAATCCATATTAACTAAAAATTGGTAGAAAAGACTCAATTATTTTAATGTTGTTAGAGCATTATGCTCTAGTTTTATGAATCACCACTACCTTTTTACTAGGAAGCTCCATTATAGCATCAATATTTTTTTTTTATCCTTGACAATTTGAGTCATCACCTTTCTTCTCACTTTGGATCAAAGATAATCATTTTCCACTTCGATGCTATTACGGACAACATAAATATGATCAATAAGGCCATCTTCAGTTTTTTGTTTTCTAGTCAATTTCCTTTTGCTTCTTTGCTATTTTCTCATATTTTCCAAGGGCCTTGTCTTTCAACATCGTCATGAACTAAGCCATCGAGCCTTTTAACCCAATCTGATTCAACGTGGCTCCATGACTTTAGCATATTACAAATCATGTTTCTACATCAAATATGGGCCTTGGCAACCTGATGCAATACAATGGGGATCAACAAGTAATGTAGTAGGTGATAGTGCAGGCCTTCCCATAATGAATATAGGTAATCTTTGTAAACCTTAAATTTTAAAAATTTAATATTCTTGTGGTCCTATCAATTAAAAAAACTTATTTATTTGTCTTCAAATTTATTAAAGATAACAACTGTGTGCTCTCACTTTATCTTGATTTTTGTTCATGGTATTTATTGCTTAAAGCCCTTTAATGTAAAACAATCACTAACAACTTACAACTTCTTTGAATATGCTTGAAAAATGGTGTTTATAGTTGGGAAATGCTACCTATCAAATCTCATAAAGTTGCTTCACATGAATAAAATTTTGTTTATTGGAAGTATTCCTTCTTCCAATGCTTGTAGGATTAGAAAAAGTGCAAGACTAGCACATCTACTTGCAAATAATATTTCACAAACCCCAATGGACATAACCCACTTTGATATTTGCAGGTCCACTCCAATTCTCTTATGTTTAAAGAAAACAAATATTACATCGCCTTTATTGATAATTATTCCAATTTTTCTGAATCTACACTTTCTAACCTAGAGATCAATTTCTCATTATTTTTGAGAAATTCCAAATATTGGTTGAAACCAACTTGGAATGAAAATAAAAAAAATATATTCAATGTGATAGTGCAGCTAAATTTACTTTCACACCCTTTCATTCTAAATTAGGTGTTCATTAAATAATCTCAAACCCATATTCTCCCTTTCATAATAGGTGTATTATATGCACACATTGTCATCTTGTCAAAACTAGGCTTTTTCTTTTAAATCAGGCCTCCTAGCACTTTATTTTTGAAACAAGAATGCACATCATAAACACGTTGTCAAACCCAATCATAGATAACAAAACCCTTTGTGAAAATTTATTAAATTAATGGCCATCAATTACCCATCTTTATGTATTTCAGTGTTTATTTTACACCTATCTATGCCCATACATCAAGCACTAGCTTAATACGTGTTTCAAAGCTTGTGCATTTCTTAAGTACCCGTGAAGGTATAAAGGATATGATCGCCTTTGCACCCAAACAAATTAAATTTTCATTATTTTTTATAAGAATACATACCCTCCTATTTATTAATGTACACCTCCTGATAATGCTTTTTATTGGCCTATATAAATGACATTATTCTTATAGGTTGTGCCAATGCACCTTTCTTCCAATTCCTTATTAAATTAAAAAATAAGTTTGATATTAAAGATCTTGACAACCTATATTATTTTCTTAAGGTTGAAGCCTAACGAACCTCCAATGACTTACTTTTATATCAAGCCAAATATGACATTGAAATCATTACCCATGCCAATGAGGGAGAGGTTATGGTGTCTCAACTCCGTTTGATTGGTCACCTACCATTCATTACAGATGGAGAGCCTTTGCCTAATTCCACTCACTACTAAATCATTGTTAGGACTCTTTAATATTTGGCTCTCATAAGAGTTGACATATCCTATATAGTTAATCTTGTGGGTCTATTTAAGCAAATGTTGCAATCAACAAGAGAAATGTCCATCATGCACCACCAAACCACATATGTTGCTAAAATGTATAATTCATTTCTTGGAAGGTAAACAAATCTTAAGAAAATTAGCCTTCATAACAAGGCCGCCCATCAAACCCCACCAAAGTTGCTTTTAATTGATGTAAGTTTATATTGACAAAGACTCTTTTGGAAATTCTTCCATAATTGAGGATGTCGATGTATTTAAGCAACATAGCATGCACAGATCGTACTCCATACCTACTTCTTCGTATCTTGGACAAATAATCTTTATGTGTTTGCACTTAGCCTAAATGCAATTCTTACAATTGGCCAAACAAAGAGAAGTTCCAAATTTTGTATTATATCAAGCTCCACATACTATCATTTTGATAGAGCATAAGATAAAAAAAGAAAATACAAATTTTGTCATTTATAGCATGTTTATTAGTTAGAATTACTCTAATAATTACTTGCAATCTATAATTGGAAGAATATAGATTTTGTGGAAATTGTCTAAGTTACAACTTTCAATTCAAGGAATTTTATCCCAATCAATTCACTACTACATCAATAGGTCAAGCTTGCTATCATTCTTTTTGTCTATTATCATATGCAAATAACATGGAATTTAAACATAAGGAGTTATGAGCAAATATTGAGCTTTTCTTATCCCAAAATGTTAGAAATATTCTTTAGCTACTAATAAATGATTTTAATAAAATTTGGCACATAAATGAATGCATTAGTCCAGGTGTTAAATGGACAACAAGTATGAAATCTCAATGACATGATTAGGAAATTAGGATTGGTGGAACCTTTCTTTATTGGTTCCTTCTATACTTAGTCTAATAAAAGCTCAATATAAAATCTAAAAGCAAGTAAGATTGATAAAGTAATAATCAATATAGAATGCATTCTCAAATTTGAGATATTTTCTATCAAGTTCTTACTTGTATTGGTGTTGGATCATTCTCCTTCCCTAATTAAGTTAGATACTACTTATAAGGAAAACAAAAACACTTTTTAGATTCTTCAACTTTTTATAGATAGCGTTGATTTTATGGATATCATCAATTCTATTTGGCAATAAGAAGTTTTTAACATCAAAATGTTTAAAGTTGTGAGGAATCTAAAAGCACTAAAGGCACAACTTAGGAATTTCAACTCTACCTAATTTGTTAATTGACATTAGAAGATAAAGGTTGCTAAAGAACAACTACAACATGTTCAACTTGATCACTTTGATAAATTTTTGCACTCTAAGGGAAGGCTTAAAATGGAACAACTACTTACATTAAGTAAACATGAAGAAATCATTTTTAAAACAAAAATAGAGGAATCTTCAGTTGATAGAGGGAAAGAATAATAGAAGAATATTTTTTTTCACCATTCATTCATAAAAAAGCCTAAAACAAAATCACTCACGTAATGCAAGAAGATGGTTCTACTATTTTTGACAATGATGCCTTGTGAAAAGCTATCATACATATTATCAATCTATACTTGGTATTTCTCCTACTAATAACATTCATATTGAAAGGTACACTTCCTTATTTTAGAAAAATGTAAATGACATGTTAAATCTTCCTACTTTTGCATGATTAAATGTAGTGAAAGTTATTTTAGGGTTTCATGATTTCAAAGTTTTTTGTCTTAATGGATGCAATTACTTATTTTATAAGAAAGTTTGGCCTATTATTGGTCATGATGTAGAAGATGTAATGTTAGACTTTTTCTCATCCAAGAAATTATTAAAAGCTATTAATGCTATTTTATTGTGCTCAATTCCAAAAAACTTCATCCTAGTCATATAAAAGATTTCCAACTAATAGCTTTCTATAACGTTCTATATAAAATAATCTCTAAACTACTTTCAAAAAGGATATGCATCATTCTTCCTATTATGGTTAGCCAAAACCAAATAGTTTTTAGTATGGTTCATTAGATATAAAAAATGTTATGTTTTATTAAGAGTTGGTCTTTAATTTTCATAAAGATGATAAGGTAAGTATGTCATAGTTAAAATTAATCTCATAAAAGCTTATGACATGGTTAAATAAGATGTGGTATTAACAATCTTTCAAGTTATTCATACTTCTTAGATGTTGATTGATGTGATTGGTTAATGCATTACCATTACCAAAATTTTTTGTGAACTTCAATGATGAGTATGTTGGCTATTTTAAGGGCACCAATGGGTTAAGAAAATGAGATTTCCTACCATTTTATTTATCTCTTCTTTCATAGGGGTACTTAATAAGATTATTATTGAGAAAACTTTTGCTTCTACTTCAAAATTTCATTAGCACTACAAAAAGGAGAAAATTGCTTACCTTTGCTTTTCTAATGACTTATTTTTATTTACATATAAAGATGTTAATTCAATGTTATGTCTAATTGATGTTTTGGAGGACTTTGCAATACTCAGTTATAATTGATAAAATTAGTTCTTACTTTTATTTACACCTTTTTGATGTAAATGTTTCTTTTTCTTAAACAAACCCATTTATGAGATTAAGAAAAAAATTAAGTACTTTTTTTCGGCAGATAATTCAAAAGATTATAAAACTCATACCATTGCTTGGCAAGTTGTTTAAATACCTAAAATGAAGGACTTAGGTTGCCAAACCTTATAGGTTGGAAAAAGGTTTTGCTGGGATGACTAATTTATAAGCTCATCAATTATCTAAATTCATCCTTTTGGGGTAAATGAACTCATAGTACAAAATGCAAGTGAATTTTAGTTATGCATGTTGACATTAAAGAAAGTATGGTATGGAGTTGATGAGGCATTCTCAAGTTACAATAGATTCTTTCATATTTACTATCCAAGCCTTCTTATTGTTGTAAAGAGAAATAAGAAATTACACCAAATTAATATTGTGGTTGAATAGCATGACTAGATTGGGTGAAGTGGTATCAATAAATACAACTTCATTGATGGCTCCTCTTAATTAACGAGTATCATAATTTTTGTAATTCTAAATTTGAAATTAGGTTACACTTGTCTTTTCAATGTACTTGAATTAGGAATATTTGATGAAGTATGTTTATACAACAGGGCCTTTATCGGATCATCAATGATTAGAACTCTAAACTATAAAGGATAATTGAATTAACTAAAAAAATGATTTGGCTATGAAGCTTCTTAAACTTTCTTTTTTAGCATTTATCTATTGTATATGATTTGAATAAAATCATAGATGTTTTCAAAATAAAACTATTAAAAATACTAATATTATTGGCTAAAATAAGGAAAATAATATGTAAGAGAACATATTTATTTAGAAACATTAAATCCTTTCAAATCAATGTTTTGTTATGTTATAGTAGTAGAATTCCAAACTTGATTTTTTCTTAGATGAATTAAAATATTGGGATATGCCTCCTAAGCTTTTATATTCTCTTATTTTTAGATGAATAAACTCACATATTCATAAAATAAAAGGTCTTCTTTGATAAAGCCAAGTAGATGGATTGATGCCAATTTTACTAAAAACGATATGATAAGGCCACATTCCTCAGTTGTATGATGTGAAATGTACCAGCCGAACAATAAAGAATTCGGATTTATGAGGACGAAGTTTTAGCCTGTTATGATGTAATCCCGTCAAGCAGCGCTTAAAACAAACCGGTCATCAAATAGTGAAATTCAACAATTCACAATCGCTTGCCTAGAAGGTTTGGAAGTTCGATATGTTCTTGGACATAAGTCACAGCAAGGTCATCCAGTCAATATTCTTATAAAATCCATATTACCGTCCAGCCAAAACGAACGGAGAACTCGTAATAGAAGATTGATGGCAATACAATGACTTCTCATCAATTGTTTAAGTAGCAACCTTGCCCTTTAGGGCTCATAGAAAGATAAATGCACAGCCATTTACTGGAGTCAATAGACTAAGTGATTCTTGAAACCGCTCTTTAGCATAGGTGAAGTGTCTTTTTACTACCAGCTCCACAAATCAATGTTATTTTTGTGTCCCCAAAGATTTTAAAAAGGCCAACTCCTCGAGTCCCAAAAGGGTAAACCTTAGATACCGTGACACGCGGGTTAGTTATTAAGACTAGGAAATAGAGGAGACAAAGAACTTTTAACTGTTTAAGTGAGAAATAATCATTAAAAATCTAACGAGCTTTTCAAAAATAATCCTCCGTACAAAAAAATTGAAGGCGACGAAATAGAAAGGACAGTTAAATATCACTAGAAATTTGAAGTTTCATTTAAATTCGAAAATTGGAAGATACGCCATGAAAAACCATTTATCATTTCACAAGATGAAGATGCAAAACAACAATAAAACTGAACACTATCTTGGGAGTAGTATTGGCATATGAGGCGTGGGATCCTAACGGAATTGGGATATGAAGAGAGCTTGTGTACTTATTTATTTATTGGTAGAAATGTAAATTTGTATAATGAAAAGTAGTGTATAAAAGCACAATAGCATAGTTCAATATCACAAAAATTACAAAATCTACAAAAAGGTAGAGGTTGGAAACTTTCAAATCCCACTCAACAATTTTCTTGTAATGATTTTATATGATGAAACAAATAAGCTCTCTCTAGGACAAGTTTTCTCACTTTATCCAACAAAATTGGAATGTCAATTATTTTATTCTAAAATTGTATTATGTTAAATTCTGCCTATATACAATAAATGCAAATCAAAAGGAAAAATATCTTAAGATACTTTACAGCCAAATCTTTTTCTTTAGTTGTTCCATCATCTATTGTGGTTCTTTATTTAATCCTCTAATATGACATTGAAGCTCATTCTAAGTAAGAAAAGTCTTCCAAATCATCTCTGTCCATATACATTTAAAAACATCTTGTGCAATTATCACTCAGGCTATATCCACAGTTACAAGTACTTGTCTTGCACTATTAGTTTGGTTCAACAATTGTTCCTCTAGCAATAGAAACAAACCTCAGTTCTTAAAGTCAAAGAAGAGTCAAAATCATTGTTAAGCTTTGTAAGCCTCGATGGCATAGTGGCCTATTAGTTGTATTTTATCAACACATATTATCCGATAAGGATACATTTGATGATTGTCTTACTTGAGTCCTTCTAAGAATAACCCATGAATTCTGAAGGTCTTCCATCCTTTCGAAGTTCAAGGCCTACATTAAGAGGTCCTCATCATTGACTTTTATTTAGAGGTGATTATTTTAAATGATGAAATTAGTAAATACTCACATAAGTTGTGGGTCCTCATCATAGTCTATATGATACAAATAGAAAATTATCAGACTTATTGAAGCCATATAACTACAACAAATGTCGCCACCAAAAAAAAAAATATTAGTCAAGGATAGAGTAAAATGAAATTAAATATAAAATTTTCTCTTCTTATTCTAAAATGTGAAACTTTTGATATTATTGTTGACCTTATTTTTCTCCTTTTATTTTGCTATCATGAAATTACTTCATGATAAAATTAATGGGTAAATTTCCTATAATAAGAAAAATATAAATGAATAAATCCTGGCATGAGTCCATTTTTGTTCTCTCTTTTGGATGTTGTTTAAAACGCTCCATCTTTTATGAAAAATGTTTTACATTTATTATTTTTTAATATATCTCTTTTGATAAAGACACACTTTCCTTTTTCCTAGCTAGCAAAAAATTAGACAATCATGGTGTAAAATATATATAGTATTGTAATTTGTTGCTTACTAAGTTCCAATGATTACTTGTATTTTCAAGACATTCATTTAAGCATTCATGTCCATAAGGTAGGGGCTGGCTCTAGTAGCCGCTTTGGAATGGTTCAAATTTCGCATGTACTCGCTGTATTTGAGAAGATAATAAACAAAGAAAGGAGAGTAGATTACTAATCTAAGCTTGTATAGCTCGTCAAATCACCAGCTCCTAACATGATTGTGGCTGCTTCAATCCTAGCCAAACCAAAATTCATACATAATCGCTAGTTGCACAGGCAAGCAGTGAATGCAATGGACTATCCAACTGACAACGCCGCGATGGCAGCAATGACGGAGACTATGGTTTCTAGAACGATGATTGTCTTCTTTCCAACATGATCAACCAAAATCTTCGTAGACATGCAAAATGATGAAAAAATATATGCTGGACAAAAAGACTTCCCCAGCAAAAAGCAATTCTGTTGCTAACGTGAAGGTAAGAGTAGGAGGAAATGCTCACATTAGCACCGGTTGGTTGATGCATTAAGCATTCGGTAACTTGAAACGCAGTTGATTATGTCAAACGTATGGAATGTTAGAAATATGAGTTATTCTTATATTTATTGTATGATGATAAAGAGTGAGAGTTGTTTTCAAAAAATAATACATTTATTTCCAATAATAGAAATGTATCATAAATAAAATAAATACATAAGGGACCTTGTACAATACTTTTATTATGCATATCTATATATATCTACTTTATTCGCCCCGTTATTCTAGTAACGTAAAATTATTTTTTTTTTTTGTGAAAGGTCAAATTATATATCACTTGAAAAAAAAACTTACAAGATTGTTCGATTATAAAATATCATCATCTAAGCTCAAATATTGCACTTGGCGAATTCCAAAGCTTTTGTAAAAATTTATTACAATTTGTAAGCTTGACTTCTCTGGTAGATGAAATCTTTCCTTTCACATGCTTTTTGATTTTAGCAATAATGGTTGAGTTATCTAGACTTGTATCGCTGAATTTTCTTCTATTCTTTTCACTTCAAATGTAATACAATACAGCCTTGAAAGATATACTAAGCAAAGTTGCTGCAAAGCTCTTCTTCTTAACGGTCTTGATGATCCAACATATTTCAGCTCTCCAATGTTCAATTCTTCTAGTTAATCCATTCATGCCAAATAAAGCCTTCCAGATGTAGTTTGTGAACTTGCACTTAAAAAATAAATGTTCTTGTGATTCTTCTTCTTATTGGCAAAGGTTGCATTGTAGATCCACTAAACTATTCCATTTAGCCACTCGATCTGCTGTAGACAATTTGTCTTTTAAAGTGATTCAGTAGATAAAATTATGCTTTGGTACTCCTTCTTTCCAGACAAGTGTTGCCCATTTAGTATCTTTGTTCTCTCTTAGTGCTACATAACTTTTGGCAATATTGTATTCTAAGTCCGTCACTAATTGTGTGAGTTCATTTTTTACTTGTAAAATATTTCTAAAACTCCAAGCTAGTGATCCTTTCATCTCAACTTCTAATACATTCCTTTCTTTCAAATTTTTTGTTATCATCCATTTAACCCATAAAGAGTTTGAGTTGGGGTGCACAAGAGAGCATAAGAGTTTTCCTATTGCCACCTTATTCCAAGTATGAATGTCTATCAAACCCAGTCCTCTAGAAATTTTAGTCCAACAAACTTCTTTCCATGCCACTTTCACTACACTTCGTCCATTAGATTTAGCTGTCCAAAGGAAAGTTCTAATCCTTTTTTCAATTTCATAAAGAGTCTGTTTTGGCAATAAAAAAATTTGCATCCAATATGTTTGCAATGAGAATAGAATACTTTTTACTAGTTGTAGTCTCCTCCCATAACTAATATATTTTGGCAATAAAAACCTAAAAATTTTAGGTTTTTAGTAACGTAAAATTAATAAATATTGAATACTTGATCATTTGAGTCTATTTGATTGGTTGATTTACTTTTGGCTTGCAAAAGTAGATGCATAGTCCAAATGGGAGATTGTTAATGTCTTGCTCGAAATAAAAGGCAGACCTAAAAGACAAATTTTACAAGACGTATCCAGTCGTAGCTTTATTGGCATGCCCAAAGTTTTCAACAAAGCTTGGTGATGCATGTGGTTGTGTTATATTATTGCATCAAAAATGAATTTTTGTTCCTATGGTGTCACATGGATAAACAATAAGATGAACTTATTTCGAATTACTAAATGCAAACTGACGGGTATTGTCAAACCCATAAATAGATATATATGTTTGTACTTCCAACCAAGATGATAACCATGCCTTAAAGATTCTATAAAGCCTTTGCAAATGGCAACATGTGCTTGTTTTGGGATAAGCGTTATTTTTCAAATAACCTAATAGAAAAAGTGGGGATGTCTTACGGGAGTTTGCCACTTACCTTCCTTTTCAATTTTATTTTATTTTTATTTATATGTAACCTACTTACATAAACAAAAATGTCAATTGCATCGTTCACTTTAAAAATCTTCATTCTATAAAAAGTTGAACGCTATGAATGTTTACACGGTAGTGCAACTATGTGGGATTTATTCTTGCATTGAGGACCTACTGTTATGTAGGGGTCGAGACTAGAGCGTGTTTAATATTATGACTTGGGGAACTTTTGTGACCACTGTACGCAGGCCATTAAATGTGGGTTGTCTGATTGTGAGAAGGTTAGCAATTTGGTTACACCCACGGGAAACTTGCACTAAAAGTGTGACTGGTTTACATATTTTTTGTATTTTACATGGGGGTTGAGGCACATGTGATGTTTATATAGACCTTTATGATTAATAATGAGATTTTAATACTTGTTTGCTAATAAGAAAAAGTATTTGTTGTTTATTTCGTCACTCTTTTCAAGATTAAGAAATTTATTTTAGTCAAACACTATTGTTAGAGTAAAAAAAAAAAAAAAGAGGGAGAAATAGTCGCAATTAATCCTTATCATTGTTATAAGATTTAGGTGTTCTCGCAATGAAAAAATATTTAAAAAAAATTAAAGAATATAAGTTTTACATAATTTTGATAAAATCATACATATATCAATGGATACAATAATTTATTTTTTATTTGAAGTTTTTATACTTAAGAGCTATAAGAAAGTTTTCTCTTTAAAATGACATGTACAGAGGTTTCCAAAATCTCATACTTATTTCTTCTTTTGTTCATCACAGATAGGCTACCAAATAACACACGTACATAAGTTTCCAAAGATCTCACAACTATAAGTAATAGGGTATTAAGAATAATCATATGAATCAACTTAAGGCTCAATATTACAAGTTCCAATATCAAAGAATTAAGAGTCTACAATGTAATCTAGTGGGACCAAGAAAGCTGAGATTGAAGATCAGTCCAAGAATATTCCATATGATGCAGGAGTATTCACGTATATTATTCACCCCATTACTATTCATGCCGAGTCCCAAGATAAGGAGAAGCCCCAAGACCAAACCCAAATATTCATTAGTAATAATTTGGCCCAACTTATACAAGCCCAATCCAAAGAAGCGTGATAAGGTTGACCAAGTGGTTGGGAAGATAGTAGTTGGAGAATTAGTAGTTAGCTACATTTATCAAAGTGGTTGGGAAGATAATAGTTTGCTACATTTATGATTATGGTTACCTTAGCTTGCTGTAAATAAAAGACAAGAGTTCATTTGTAAAACACAGTAAGAGATTTGAGATTAAGCTTGTTTGTAGAGAGAAACCTAAGTGTTTCATCTTGTGCTTCCTTTAGCCAATTTTTTACCAAAGGTTGGTGGTGAAGCAACTCCCTGACTGGTGGTTTAACCTTTATATCTTGGAAGGGTTACTTGGCATTTATCCTTTTAATTTTTGTATCTTCAATATTCCTTGTTATTCAAAAGTTACTATTTCACTATTCATAACGTGTTCTTAATTTCAAGTTTTCATTTTAAATCCTTTATATTCTAGTATTTAATTTTCCTATTTTCCATTTCCTAGAATTTATCTGTTCTTCTTATATTTTAAGCTCTTGTTACTGCTTTTACTATTCATTACTATTCATACATTCTTCTCATTTTCCAGTTTTTCATTCTATTCCTTTTTATTCTAGTCTTTAACTCTTTCCATTATTATTCCAATTCTCTAAATTTCAACATTCCTTGTTTTTCAATCCTAAGCTCACTCTTTGGACCCATGACGAGTTGCATCAAATAAACTACAAAATTATCATTATCATTTTATAAATGAGATGATTGTCTTAATATCACCTGATTTTAACTTCATTTCTTACCAGTAAAAAAATTGAGAAACCAAAGCGAAAATGGGCCCCATTCATCAACTTGCAGCAATATGAAAAAATTCATGTAGATGAGAAAACACTCACATACCAAACGGGCTTTGAAATTCAGTTGTGAGAAAAGAGCCACTGGCCGGACTCGGCGACAAGCTTGAAAGCTCCGGGCGAAGAATTGCTGGCATAGATGTTGGTGCATTTTGATTGAGGTAAAACCGGTACATTTCGTACCTTACTCTACAGCTAGGAAACACAACTCTTGCCCCTAGGACGCCACCACAACATTTCGGCAGTATGGCCATTGCTTCCTGCATACACCAACTGCAGTTGGCGGTGGATATGTCAGGTGTGCGCTGACCCAGGGCATAGATTGTTTGAGATCCAGTGAATTTTGCTTCTTTTGTCGCAAACGTCTTGGCACCGATTCGAACGTTTGCAACCTGGATTAGCAAGTCTTCCATCGTCTCCGCCAATAACTGGTTAAAGCGATCTGGATCGTAAACGTTGTGTCTGCTCGCTACGTAATAACTAATTTGCGTGTCCATGTTGGAGAAGAAATATCGGTTCGAGTAGCGTAGCATGCACTTCTCGTAAAAGATCACGGCCTCTTTCGCTGTGGAGCAGTACTGTAGAGTCAGATCTTGGATTCCATGCAATCTTGGCAATCTTGGAGGGTGATGTCACCACGGCAGAGGAAGAGGCCGTAGACAGTATCGGAAGCGTTTTGGCCTATGGTGTTGTTGGAGAAACCATCTTCACGTCTGGCGTTGGCTGAAAAGGAAGAGAGGAGATTGTGAAGATTGGACTGGAAGGTGCTGTTTAGAGTGAAAGTGGTCTGGTTTGAACAAAAATGGTTCAGGTAAGTCGCAGTAGCTTCTCCTCTAAGGCTGAGCAGGGAAAGGACCAACAGGACAACGGAGACTGGGAGGGAGCCATACGCATTTGCTTGAAAAATCTCTTCTGTGTATTGTCTTATTTATTTACTTTCTTAGGATGGCAAAATCCTATTTGGTGTTGCTCTGTAGTTTGTATCAATGTGCACTCTTTCTGTGATATTCTTGTATTTAAAAACTCTTCCCTAAATTCTTAAAGATAGAAAATAGTGAACAATACGGTATTTATAAAATTTTCAGTAATTACTTATCTTATTGGTCTTAGCAAGAGCTTATATTGGAAAATCATAAAACGATCATTTTCAATTTATTTTTTTCATTGAGAAGAAAAGCCAACCGTGCTATATAGTTTTCAATTTTATTTTCTTATTGCTATAACAAATAGTGTTATGGGCATAAAAGCTTGTGACTAGTTTAAGGCCAATGGTTGGTTATTGTGAGTGGTGATTTTGATGTGTAAGAGCCATGAGCTTAGGAAGTTGAACGGTCCATGAGGGAAGACAGAAAATGGAGGGAGCGTTTATTCAGCACCAGCAACATCCGTCCATTGGCCTGAACTAGTTACTGTGTTTAATGGGTAACAAAGAGGAACAATATCAAAAGATTTCAGTCACATTTCCAATAAAAAATTTATAGTTTAACTCAAAAGTTAGTTCATGAATTAGAAGAATTTTTTTTTTTGTGGAAAGGTAAATTATGTTAATATATATTAAAGTACAAAAGTACAGGGGCATACCCCAATATTACAAAAGTCATCATATCTATGAAAAGATGAAAGTTGGAAGCCTTCAAATCTCACTCAAAATAACATTGCATTGAGAAGATTTTATATTTCTAAACAAAGAAACTCTCTCTCGTACTATCTTCTTTATTTTCGCTAAGAGAATAGGGATATCCATTGTTTTCTCTTGAAAATGTCGTTTATTTCGTTAAGCCCATATACAATAAATACAAGCTAAGAAAGATATCTTGAGAAGTTTGACAACTAAATCCTTTCCTTTTATTGCTTTGATCATCCATTGCAGCTCTTCATTCCATCCTCCAATGTCCCGTCGAATTCCATTCTGAGCAAAAATACTTTTCCAAATCATCCTTGTCCATGCACATTCAAAAAATAGATGACTTCTATTTTCTAAATGAGATTGACAAAAATCACAATATATGTTTACTGAAGGAAGCTATCGTACAATTTCTGTTGTTGTAGAAAGTCTGTCCTTACAAACAAGCCATCTAATGAAATTATGTTTGCTAATGCCACTTGTCCAAATTAAATTATACCAATCCACCGTTTCTCCAACTTGTCGAAGATCATTATAAATCTTTTAACAACAATATGTAGGACTCAAGAGAACAAAGGTAAGTGTGGGCCTTAACTTGAGGAGACCCCACCAACTCCAAGCCATGGTACCTTTTATATCCAACTGCATTACTGAGGTTCTTTTACACTTTGTATTGTGAATTCATTTACTTCATAATGAGCCTTTTGAGAGATTAATGAGATTTCAAAGCATACGTCTTAAAAGGACTTTATTCCAAATTTTGAGGTTTAGTAAACTTAATCCTCCTTCCTTCTTCGGTGAACAAATAGTTTGCCAAGCTACTTTGTGAGGACAATGCATATCTATATTACCTGTCCATAAGAATTTCTTTATCTTTTTCTCTAGAAGGAAATTTTTATATTTAAACACTATTCAATGATTATAACATTTGAGTGTAAAATATTATCTCAATCATTCCTCCACTTACCAAGCATATTTTTAAGATCTTAAACTTGAATGGGAGATTTAGTTAATCAACTTGGGATGTGTCAAAATGTAACCCAGAATCTCACTCATGAGTTAACAAAATATTTCTTAATATATATATTTAACACTATTCAAGACCATGTCTTTCTAATATGCAATTTCTACCTCTAATAATTTAGACAAAAAATTTAACTATCGTGTATTGATGGGAGCAAAATCATAGAAAGCATCCCGTTTGTTAGATTACTGTTTTCTTTTTTCTCAATGGTATTGCACTTATGTTCTTCACCCCCACCTTGATTCATCCCTCTGAGCGAGTCGACAGCCAACAACTTGTCATTTTATTCCCCATTTTTTACTATACAAACAAGACAGGGACGAGGCAAATCGGCATCTTTGTCTTTTCGTTGAGTTGACAAAAGTTTTTTCGAAATGCTTTACAAAATAGGAGTAGAAATCATCCATTTAATTATATTTTGAATATGAGCATTCAGGTTTATATTAACTTTAGCATTGTCACTTCAACATAAGGGAGGAGAGGTGAAGGCTGTGATTCGTTAATTAAAGTGAGATCACTATTTTGGAAAGCTATGGTTGCCATAAGAGAACTGGCTTCTAAAACAAGATTACCGAATGAAGAAAAATTGAGTTTGCAACAGCTTGGGCTATGGCGGAGTTGGGATTACATGTCAAATCCCCCTTAAATTTAGCTGAAGTGAACTACTAAAGTTGATTGAAGGAAGATAAAGAGACCTATCAAGACCAATTGACATGGAGAAGAATAGGATACAATATTAAATGTTCTATTATCTATGTGCAATCCTTCTATCTCGATAGTACTACGGAAAAATAGATAGAAACTGACTGATGCTGAGCGAAAACACGGTCTATAGTTGACAACAAGCCCTAGTTGGAAAGGAAGGAGAAGTATTGTAAGCTTGGAATTGGAAGTCGCAGTAAGTGGCTGTGTGTACCACTATTTTTGGTTTTTGGATCTTCCACATCATTTCCCAAGGAGGTTTGAATGTAAAAGGATTCAATCAATCAATCAAGTTTTAAAGTTTAATGTGGTCTTGACGGCAAGTCATAACAAAGTCATCCAATCAATATTCCTATAAATCCATACTACCTTCCCTCTAAAAAGAACGAAGAACTTGTAATAGAAGACTGAGGGCAAGGCAATGACGGCTAATCAATTGTTTAAGCGGCAATCTTACCCTTTAGTGCTCACTGAAAGATAAACGCCTCACCATTTATTGGATCAATAGGCTAAGTGATTCCTAGAACCTCTCTTTGGCATAGGCGAAGGGACTTTTTCCAACCAGGTCCACAAATCAATGTGATTCTTGTGTCCCCAAAGGATATAAAAGGGCCAAGCTTCCCCATAATCGAAAAGGTAAAACTTAGGTGCTGTAACACGCGGATTAGGTATTAAGACTAGGACAAAGCGGGTGAGGTATTAAGACTGGGAAAGCGAGGAGACGAATGATTGTTTACTCCTTAAGCGAGAAACAATCATTAAAAGCATAATGCTTGTTCAATGATAATCCTTCATACTAACAACTCTTAAAGTTGATGGAATGGAAACTAGAACAACCGTTTATCATTTCACATGACCAAGATACAAAACAATAATGCTAAACATTATTTTAGGAGTAGTATAGGCAAATGAGGCATGGAACCCCTATTGAAATTGGGATATGAAGGAAGCTTTTGCATTTATTTATTAGACTATATCCATGTTTAGAAGTGCTTGTGTCGCACTATTGGTCAACAATAGTTTCTCCGCTAATCGACCACTGTGTAGGTTTCTTTGTTTATTGATCAAGCTCCTTCTCCTTAGTTGACATGCTTGGTTTCGGCCTTCTATTTGTAATAAATAACAAACCTTAACTCTCGAGGTGAAAGGAGAGACAGAATTCTTGTTAAGATTAAGAAGTATTGATGCCATAGTGGGTCTATCAACTAGATTTTCATGACTACTTGTCCAGATACGTTTGATAATTTCGTTATTCGAGTAGCTCAGAGATGAACCCATCGATTGCAAAGGCCTTCCATCCTTTCAAAGTTCCAAGCCTACCGGAAGAGGGCGTCATCATTGTCTTTCATTTAGAGGTGATGATTTTAAATGATGAAATTAGTAAATATTTGCATAACTGATGAGGCGAGTCGCATTCCCAAATTTGGGGGGACCCCTCCTTTCATTCGGTGAGTTGGAATGCGAAAGTCTTTATATTTGCAAGGTGGTCCAAAAGCAAATTCTCTTTATGTCGCTGCTTTCTTTGTGTCGGAACTGCGTTTATTTTCTTTGTGGTCCAGGTCGAAGGTCTACCCCGTTTCGGTAACGTGGAAAGTAGAACCTCCCATGTTCCCGTTCTCTTTTCTTTGTTGATAAATTGTCTGGTAAAGTAGAAGCTAAAATTACCATAAGCTAAAAAAGTTCCCTTATTAATCCATAACGCAGTTTGTTTTACTTGGAGTATCTTCCTTCCACCATACATGGTCTCTTCGGACAAATGAGAAGAAAAGAATCCACAATCAATTACGACCGCTCAAACAGCACAAATCCCCCTCATAATTGCGGGTTATAAGTGGAGATTTACCAACTTAGGAAACCCTAGAACGAATACATAAAATCCAAGGGTTTACTTGCACAATTTACACAACAATACTCCACATCTAGTACAAAGAAAAATTGCAAGTAAGTTTACAAGAGAATAGCACTGATCTCAGAAAACCTCTTCGCCGAGGAGTACGATTTTCTTTTGGGTTTTATTCTAGCTGAAGTGATAGATTCTTCCTCTTCCTTGCTGATTCTTTGGGTACAGATTATTCTGTGGGCAAACAGTCAGATTCTCGTCAGAGAACTCTTTGTCTGCTGCCCTCCGCCTTCTTCCAAAATATGATGAAGCATTTTCTGCGTTCCTTATCGGATTTAAAATCTCCAAACCAGCTTCTGTATTTTGGTGCTTTCCGGAGCTGCTTTTTGAAGAATAAGGCGGCGCAGAATAGTCCATATCCTGCGTTGAGTACACCAAAATGTGTTGTTCCTTTGCGTTTTGAACAGCCAGCTTGGCAGAGAATAGCATTTGACAGAAGTAAGAGTAATAGCTGTTAACATTTTAATATAAACGCAAACATTGATATCGGTAGGAGTTAGAGAGTAGCATCAACACAGCCAGGCGAGGCACTTGTTTACCTTATTGCCTTTTACATCCAGGTAGACGAATGCAAGCAATTAGTGTTGTCTTTATTATAAACACGGGAAAAACCTTCAGACTTTGTTTTTAAGCCTATCTTTGATGAGTTCATTTCTTGTTAAACCATTAGCAGCGTGAGCCTTATGGTTATGTTGGTTTTCTAGGGACATGTTTAACAAGGATTGGTTTGTTTAGAAATAGCAAAAAAGCATATTTTAGGGATTGATCAAAGGAATAAAGGGGATATGAGAAATTTTCTTTACAAAGCAATATGGGAAAATTAATGATCATTCATAAAGATGTAGAGAGAGTAAGGTTTTGTAGAGAACTAGACTTACAACAAGAACTTTTGGAAAACGTGAGGTTCTCTTTGAAGTCTTGTTTAGTTTAAGTAAACAAGAAAAAGCTAAAAAATAAATAAATAGATGCCTCATAAATTTACTTAGGCACAAAAGAGGTAAAATTATATGCAACAAAAAAAACAATTGCTAAAGATACATATAATATCTTGAAAGATTTTTATACAAACATAGTATAATACATCTTCTAGAATTTCATGACAGTTTGTAAAGAATTGTGGTTTAAACTTCTCTTAAAAACTAATTGACCTTGAAGATAATTATTATCTTTGTTGCACAATTCTTATATGCCATCTAATTGATCAAGTGTTTCTTGAGGATATTTCTATCAACATCATATTTAGCATTTGCAAAAATTGAAAGATGATGACAAACACTATGGAACTAACCTCATCAGTTTTCAAAAGCCATTCTAATCTTTGAACATCTATTTGTATATATTTTTAACATAACTTGTAATATAAAATGTTAGTAGACAGTCATGAAACAGTAAAATAAAAATTATGTAACATTTAAGGCCTTTAAACAAAATAACTTATAAAACATGATAACAATTTGACAATGTTATAAATTTGAGGGGAAAAACTCTAGACAAATAAGGTTACAATTAAAAGTACGTATAAATATAAGATTTAATACAATCTCATCCAAGCACAAAATTCAACTCTGTCAACATTTTGCAACCAAAAAAACAAAAAAAACCACTAAATAGAATAAAAGTATCTTAAAACAAAAGAAAGTAGAATAGGAATAGTGAACAAACCTTGATGAAGCTCAGGTTACCATATGTGCGGCAAAGCTCAAGACACCATGTGGTTGAAGTGGCCCCACGAAAACGCTCCTCTAAGGCCCTTTCAAACCCACGAAAACGTACCTCTAAGGCCCACTATACGACTCGTCCGTGCTGAAGAAAAATAATATAAAATTTTTCCAGCCACCGATCCTTCCTTCTCTCAAAATGCAACAAGGCTTCAGCATTGTGGTCATAAGATATGTTTAATTAGATAGTAATGTATCTTCCTTAACCGAAAACCGTTTACCGTTTATTCCAAATCAACCTAGCTACTATTAACGTCTATGGCTTTGTTGTGTGAGTGACTGGAGTGGCAGGATTCCCCTTTGGTGAAAATGGTGATTCCGTTTTACGACCAGTTTTTGGTTGATCGGATAATGGAATCAGAGGATATGATGATCCAGACAAAGCACATTTTAAAGGACATTTTGTTGATGCTTTTATCTTTGTGGGTCCCAATCTGGGAAGAGTTGAAGCTCTTTTGATGAGCCTTGAATCAAGTTACCACTTTGAGTACATGTTAGAAGCTACTATAGTCTTCAAAGTGAAAATAGGAATAACTTTCAGACTTCTATTTCTAGACCAACCTATATGATTAGTGGATGTCTTGTCAGATTGTCGTCAATTGAAGATTTATTTTAGCTTTCTTCTTTTATTGAACTGTTAACCAAAGATTGGTTTCTTACAGCAAAGCAACGTATTTGAGAGTGCTTTACCTATACTGCCACCTGTAACTGGAAGTATTGGCCTACTGGCTTTCCTGATTATAGGAATCACACTAGATTTTCAGATTTATTCTCAATGTATATGCAATGTAGTTCTCTACTTTGGTATCATAACCAAGTGATGAACACTCCCAAAGATGTGGTGGAGTAAGTTTTAACTAGTGCATTTTGGTCACGTTCAATCAATGAACCTCTTCAATTCAACAAATAAAAAACGGAAAAGAGTTCCTCTATGGCCCATTGGACCATTCATGAGGCGTAATAGAGCAGTAATAAAAATCTTTTGTTTCACTTAGTAAATAATAATGAAAGAGAACCAGTTACAACAACCTCAAAAGTAATAATAAAAATCTTTTTTGACTACTTTAAATAAAGGCAAGAACAATTGTTGTCATTTATAAGGGGATAATGATCTGTTTATTAATTTCAAGTACATCACTGCTCACATGAAAAGGAAAGAGTGAACTAAAAATTCGGTAAGAATTGTAATATAAAAAATAAAGAAATAAAAAACTTGTATATATGATTTTATGTTGACGTTGCATGTCTTCTAAAATTTGAGACGTGGCCGCTTTAAAATGCAGTTGTTGGCATTTATGAGAAAATAAAAAGTCCACCAATACCCTGCATCTAGCAAATGGTGCAAATTTGTGTACCCACACACTCACGGTGCGTGTTTTGTAGAACTTTTGTTTTGGTAGTAACAGATTTCCTCTCTCTTTATTAATGTTTGATAGGGATTAATCAGGTGTCTTCTGGATAATGTCGTGTTTTGCTTTTTATGGAGTAGGCAACAAGCCTCCATCAAAAAAATAATAATCCTAATAATGCACGACACTCACTAGAATAGGTATGTTTAGATTCATCAACACTAACGGTATAATCATTACATGCAGATGACTGATATGAACAAAACAGAAGCCCTGCATCAAGTAATGATAAAGTTTCCTCGGATTCATAAATCAAATAGTCATCTCATTTTACATTTGTCCTCTATCTTTGATTCCATCCATCCCTACGTTGCCAATGCTCCTTAGGGGCCAAACTGCTAAAACAGGCCGTTCAACTATGTACCACGTTGCTCAAATGGAAGACCAAGCCCAACAGTATTAATGTGAGAGAGAAATAACTTGAATGGATTTGTACCCTTGCAGAAACTCCCTACCAAAATGGATGCAATGTTATATATGATGGGCATGTGAAATAGCCTGAATTCCGTGAAGGCCTCAGCAAATATGGTCTATCGCCATCTTGTGGTTCAAGACACAGAACATATGAAACCACGTGTGTCGGTCGTGCATTACGGTCTCAGAAACATGACTATCAGATTAACACCTCCACCCCACGTCAGCTGCAGCCGTGTCAAAATGCGGAAACACGTTTCATGCGCAGCTTGTCCTCCTAATGAGATGGTGGTTCCGACCGGAGAACTTGAACAAATAATAATGACCAGGTAGGCACAGGTTATACTTTATTCAGTGTTGCTTCAATCAGTTTGTGCTTTATGGTTATGTTGGTTTTCTAGTGACATGTTTATCAACGATCTTTCTTTAGAAATAGCAAAGAAGCATATTCTAGGGATTGATCAAAAGAATAAAAGTGGATATAGGAAACTGCATACCAAGGGACGAAGATGGAAAGTAAAAAAGAATTACGAAAATCGAGAATAGTATAATTATCAGTATTAATAAAGTATCATGATGCTAATCCATCATGACACAGAAGATCACATGCCGTCAAACTTGTTGACTCATGCGGTTACGTGGAATATCCGGCCGTAAATTTCGGAAGCTTTTCCGAAAGATATCTGCAACTTCCCCTTTCTCATCAAACATATTTTATTGCGATAAAATCCCTCCCCTATTCTCCAGATATCAAAATCTCAGATAAAATCCTACAAAGACAAAACATTAATCTAATCCACGTGAAACTAACAAAATGATTAACTTATAGGAATTAAGACAATCTTAATCTTGTTGTGGTAATCCACTTTGCTGTCCATTTTTCCAACTTCGAGGTCACTGTTGTGTTTTCTTTCTTCAGTGAAATGCATGGATGCATGATGCTTAATGTGCAATCATTGCGAACGATTTTATCACCTAATGTAATACTAAGACAATTGATTCTTACGTCTTCTTGGAAACTTCTTCAGCCTTGCAATCATGATACTGAAATTTGAGTGATTCTAAACTTCTTTGTTCGGAAGTCTATTGAAAAATTTGCAACCTCTGTGAACAACTTTCTTCATTATTTGAGAATTCCGATAAATAATAGATGTTCTACAATCCTGAAAGGTGTATAATCTTAGTTTGGGTCTTTGTTAACATTTGGAAACTTAATCAAACTCCATGAGTCATTCATTTAAGTTGTTGTTAATGAATATATGTCAATCACAATATATTGGATTTTCTAATTATATTGGGTTTCTTTACTATGGTAGGTTTCTTGGTTGTATTAATATTCTTAAATATGCTTTCAATTCGTTGTCCTGTAAACTTAGGTTTAGGCTTGTATACATATGTATAACATTATATAGCTCTAATTAATATTGCAAATTCAATATGTTTGAATCCACTCATTTGTTGGCATCTTCTCTCTTTCCTTTCTTTCTTTCATGTGTTTGTGGCATGGTATCAAAGATAGGATTTTCTCAGTACTCCTATGGACTCCAATTGGCAAAGTCTAGGCATGACTCACGTACTATAGCAAGAGGTGGTTTAATAAGATGGGGCCAATGACTTCATCATGGTGGGAAGTGTGTGAAGATTTAGCCAATCAATTATATGTTATTAAGAAAGTTATTAAAAATCATGTTTATAAGATAATAAATTTTATACCCTTTGAGCCAACATTTTATGAAAGGATTAGGTTTTCTTTCCATTATATCTTTAGCAACCCTATAAGCCCCCATTATTTTGAGTTACACAATATATATATAAACCTTTTAACAAAGCTTGATGATGGCATTTGGTTGTACTTTATTATTGTATTAAAAGATAAAATGGGTATCTCATGATATCATATAACAAACAATATGATATACTTATATCAAATTAATAAATGCAATTACATTGGCGAACACAGATCATACATTTATGTGTATGCCCGTCCAACCAAGATGATAACACACAAAGTCGATGAAAGAGCGAACTTTGCTTGGTTTGGGAAAAGGGTTATCATATAATATCCGAAAAGAAAGCATGTCCATCTAGCCAAAAGGCATGATTCTTATCTTAGAGGAAGATGCCACCAACCTTTCTTTCCAATTATTTCGTTTTTATGTGACTTATTATAAAAATAAGATTAATTTCATCCTTAATTTTAAAAACTTCATTCTACGATGTTATGAATGTTCAAATGGTACTGCTGCTGGGGGGTGAGTGTTCCAATGAGAGACTACTGTTGTAGACTTCGAAACCGGGCTTGAGTCAAACTTTGTTTAATTTTAAGCCTTGGGTGACAAACAACCATATGCAAACGACTGAAATGGGTTACGGGTAGAAAATTTCCAAACAGCACCTTTCAAAGGCAATAGAAGGATGCTTATCACCTATTTCATGCAGACGGTGTATAGAAAAATTGTCCAAGTAAGATAAGGCGGGATCATCAATAATTGCTTTGATTCTAGTATGCACTTTTACTCATTCATATTTCCAACAGTAAAAATTACTATTTATAAAGTAATTTTTTATTATTTTGTGAATACGTTATGTTATTTTGTTTCTACAAGATTATATTATTATTTATAAAAATCCCAACTAAAAATCATTGAAGCATCCATAACAAAGATCATGCTGTCCCTAAGAACTTCTTGACTCGCATGGTCGAGTTTGTCAAAAAGAAGAGTAAAGAAAATGTGTCCGGCAAACCCTGTAGGAAGTCACGCGGCGTGTGAAATTGCGTCAGTGACTTCGAACTCATCGACGCGACGTGCAGATTGCTGATCGTTTCAACACCACCTTCTTGTCCTATAAAAATTCCCTAAACCCTCCCCCTTTCCTCACCGTCGTAGCCATTCTCATTGCTCTCATTTCACCAGACAAGAGCACCCACCGCATTCCCTCAGAATCCCTAACGGCACAACCAAACGGAAACGCGCTTCACCTCGCTGCCATATTGCTCTTCGCTTATCTTCTGATGTCGTCTCCGTCCTTCTCATCAGCCAGGCTCCTGACCTTTCCAACGGACGAGCCGGCCCCGTTCTTCGGCTTTCCGGAGATGACATGGTTGTGGCTTACCCTATGGAGAAAGACTCTCGTCGTGTCTGGCCATGTGCTGACGCGGAATGCAGCAAGCCCAAGCTCGGCTCCACAGCTCCAAGACTCGCCTGGAAATATGGGCCACTGGTTCTGGTTAATCTTCCCATGGGACCCCCCTCGGGACCAAGCAAGAGGACAAACAGCTTAAACAACTAGAGATGTACGCAGCGATCAAGATGCCGTTGGATTTGCTTGCTGGTTCATTTATTCGTTTCCTTCTTTCAATTTTTTTTTCCTCTTCTTCATGATTCCACTACTTTTCATGTTTAAATACTACTTACGCAAGTTCTATAGGCTTATAGACAGGATCTGAATTTTCTTGTTGCAGCATCATAATATTGTTTAGCATAATATGACTGAATGTATATCATAGTTTCTTACATTGATTCTGTTTCAATTTTAATGTAATGAAATGTTTTATATTATCAATTTTGATGAGTGAACATTCAGTGCTTTTTCAACGACCGTCAATCATAATGTTACGGAGAACTTTTAAAGTAGTCTATTTTGATGTTATTCGATGTTATTTGGTAGCTTGATATGTAGGCTACTATAAAATTAAATGTATATGCTGTTCCATGTATTTTATATTTATGTTTACTTTTTTTATTCGATGTCTCGATTTATAAGTATTACTATTTATAAAAATTACTTTCAAGCTCGCAACTTAATGTATAGGGGTCCTAACTTAAAAATTAGGCTTGTGTTTCTCCAAAGACGCGTCAAAAGCTAAGACAGTAATCTCCCACTACGAACGAAAAGCAGAGTTGAGGGTGCTAAATTTCCGTCTCATCTCTTCTTTTGAGGACATGGAAATTGCTATCACTTCACGGGAACCAGTAATGTGGAAAGTTAAAGCTTGTTTTTTCAAATATTTAGCTTCATTCACGGGAAGTGTAGGACATGGCGAAAGAAAAAGAAGCACGCAAACCGGCAAACGTTCAACTATGAGTAATACAATGAAGTACTGAAGCAACAACTGTAATCACTTAGGAGAAATGTTTCGTAATATTTCGTCAATGCATTTCTTACCAGCTTTGTCGTTAAACATGAAAATGATTTAATGAGATAGGGGAAACTATTCAAAGTAAATAAAAGATGCATACCGGGGATGTGATGTTGAAGATTTTTATATAGTTCGGAAAATTGAAAAAGAAAAAATTCTAATGTAAAAATAGAGTTCACAGTCATAACTGGATATATATTATTGCAAGTTCTTGAACAGTAATCACAATCAACGTATGTGCACAGATTGACCTTCCATGTTTTATCAATATTGAAACGCAGGCAAGATTGGTCGACAACATTTATGAAAGAATAGATAGAACTATTTAACAAAGAAACAAAAACTACTCACATATTTGAAATTATTATAAAAATATATACCTAAAACAGTATTAAAATAAAGGAATCGAGAACTACACAAATTTTTGAAAGTTATTATAAGAAGCACACTTAAAATAATAATTTTTTAGTTTTAACTTACAAGAATATTTACATAAAAATTACAAAGAAAAAAAATTAGACAATCTCAATTTTCCAAACTCTTAATACTTGTTACAGAAGTGGCCTGGGCGCAACCCCCAAAAAAATAGTAGAACTCAATAGTGGGTGTAAATTCGGAAGGATGTTTTATGCCTCTCGAGAAGATTTTTTTAAAATGATCAACTTTATGAGAAAGTAATTAAGAAATTTCCAAGTTGTTTAGTTCTTACTTCTATTTGTACCTTTTGGATGCAAATATTCCTTCTCCCAAAACAGACCATTTATGAGATTGAGAAGAAGATTAAGCACTTTATTTGGGTAGGAAATTCAGAAGACCATAAAACTCATAAGGTTACTTGGCAAGTTGTTTGTTCACCTAAAAAGGAAAGAGATCTTGGACTACTAGACCTTAAAATATGGAATAAGGTTTTATTGGGATGGTTACTTTGGAATCTCATCAATTGTCCAAGTTTATCCTTATGGAGTAAATGGATTCATAGTACTAAATGTAGGAGAACTTCAATTATGTATCTTGACATCAAAGGAAATATGGCATGGAGTTGGAGAGGTCTTCTAAAGCTACGACAAACTCTCACCTCTACACTTTCCAAACCTTTTTATTGTTGTAAAGAAACATATAAGGAATCACGTCAAGTGAATACTGAGGTTGAATGGTATAATTTAATATGGTCAGGAGGAATCAGCAAACATAATTTCATTGGTTGGCTCATATCTAGGGACAAACTTTCTACAGTAGAAGTGGTTTTTCGATGGCTCCCCTCAATTGATATGTATTGTAATTTCTGTGGCTCTCAATATGAAAGTAGATCACACTTGTTTTTTCAGTGTACTTGGACTCACCAGATTTGGAGAAGTATTCTAGCACAACAAGGCCTTCGTAAGGACATCAACGATTGGAATTTTGAATTGCAATAGATGATTAAAGCAACTAAGGGAAAAGATTTGGCTGCAAAGCTTCTTAAACTTTTTTTCTTAGCATGTCTTTATTGTATATGGTTTGAACGTAATCGTAGACATTTTCAAAATAAGACTGTTGATATACCAATTTTGTTAGCTAGACTTAGGAGAGTAGTTCGTGAAAGAGCATCTTTATTTAGGAACATTAAACTCTCTCAAGCAAATGTTTTATTATGTCATAGTTGGAGAATTCCAAATTCTATTTTCTCTTAAATGAATTGTAATGCTGGGGTATGCCCCTAAGCTTTTGTATTTCTTTATTCTTCGATGAATAAACTCACATATTCATCAAAAAAAAATATTTCCAAGTTGTTTGCAGTAAAATAAGTTATGTTTATATTGATGTGTATGAAGAGAATTGTAGGCTACTTGCACATGCCTAGTTTTATCCCTCCATATTCAGCTAGTAAATTCTACTAATCAACTTTAGGCCTACTAAATTCTTGACCTTTCACCAAAAAAAAAAAAAGAAACTTTTGACCTACTACTCAAATATGACATACCAATCTACAACTAAATTTGTCAATAATGCTTGTAAAAAAAAATGCAAACAAATAGTCTTGCAAAGCTTGATAAGATTAGCAATATCTATAATTCATCTTTTTTGTCATTGCATTAAATCCCCAAATGTCAAGTTAATAAATCAAGCTATTATTACACTTTTTAATTTTGTAAAACCTCCACCTACTTAAGAAAGCATCTTAATAATCTAGGCCGAGAAATATTACTAAATACAAACCCTACAATCCTAATGGATTCACTTAGTTGAATTACTAGTTAATTTTATTTTATTTTTATGCATGCACTCAAATTCATATACCTAAGTGTTGAATCTTTAGTCCCTTGCAATACTTTCTTTCAATTGAACCAAGTACTCCTTGACCAAACTCTTTATTAGTAATTTGAAACACCTCAATCCTTTTGCACTATTTTTTAGTGCCACTTGTAGATATAAATAGTCGTGTTTCCTTTTTCTTCAATACAGAAACCAAAAATATTTCTTTGTTTAGATAGTTTTCAAATGTATAAATTATAATGATAGAAAATAATACTAAGACTTTTAAAATTTTTTACAACAACAATAGCATAAGTTCGGTAAATAAACATGGATGTTTGTTACTGAATTTAGAAAAATCTACTCCAAATTATTGGAATCAATAATCATATTATGTAATTATCCCTAAATTTGTCAAACCTTTATTATTAACCAACCAATACTTAAATACAGTGGTGTAAAAAAAAAAAGATTCGTGGGTTGCTTGAATTGCCCGAAGGTTTCTATTCATTGCTTTGAGCCTCTTTACACCATAGGTTGGCTGGCTGCTTTCGTTAAGCAAGGATCGGATATTGCTCTGCGGGCTCAGGTCGAAAGGTTCACGCGTATTGGCAACAGGGAAAGTAGAAGCTTTCGGTTTCCATTCTCTTTCTCGAGATATTGTGCCAATAACGTGAGCTGAAGAGTTCAAAAAGATTCTTCTGCCAATAATGTGAGGTGAAGAAAAGATGTTCCCACCATGTCAAAAGTGGAACTCCATGTTCGGCATGAATTTCGGAGGATCTGTGCCTTTACGAAGTGTCTTAATTGTAGGAACGGTTAGAAGATTATTATAAGATCTAAATTCTGAGTCAAATCTTATTTCAAGAGATATTTAATTTATTTAAACTACAGATTATATATTCAATAAAAGATTTTTTCTTAGACATACACCCATGCATGTCTGAGCAATATTGAGCTTAAAGTAGCATAAGGTAAAACAAATTTAACTTAAGTTTTAATATTATATTAAAATACGTAAAAGTTCAATTTAAAAATTAACTTAAGAGTTGAAAAAATATTTTATTTATTTAAAATTTATAAAAATTATATATTTGATATGAAACTTTCATTTTACATATAAAGACATTAAAAAGGTTTCAATCTTATGTAAACAAATAAAAATAAAAAATAAATAAACAAGGTTAGAAAGTTTCCAACTTACTCATAGCAAGAGTAAGGTGTGTTCATATTCCTTGTGCAAAATTATATCAAATTTGCCAATAAATATTATAAAAGGTGCAAGTAAACTTTTTGACAAGGCTTGATGAAACATTTCCTTTATAATCAAGTTCATTTGTCCGTTATTATTGTACAATCATCTTCATAACTACTTGATGCTACAAACATATTTGTTAAAGAAAAATTTCCTATCAAATTTCACAATTTATGACTTACGGTCCATGCCCATCTGTTCTTTTGAATGCACCAAGCAAACAATTTTGAGTTTAAATAGTTTTCAAATTATGTCAGTTTCATTCAAAGATTGAAGATGAAATAATCACAACAAGACTCTTTAAATTACTTTCAATGACAATAGTATAAGTTCCACAAACCAAACGCGGACGTTTATTATTGCGCTTGTTATTGGAAGTGGAAATGGAATATTTTAGTAAAATAGAAAAGCCTTCTCAGAATAACTGGAATTAATAATCATGTATGTAATTATCCGTAAATTCGGTAACACTTTGTTATTAGCCAATGAATATCTCAATAAAGTTACTCCAAAAAAAGAAATTTAAGTAGAAGATTCTTTTCTTCGGACCACAATCTTCGCATGTTGGCGTTGTTGGATTCCGGGGATAAAAGACTCATATTTGGAAATCCACCATTCCGGAACGTTCAAAGGAATGGGCTGGGAAACTTCAAACTGGCTTCAAATAAAAGTAAGTCCTTTTCCTAAAGCTCTGCGCAATGGTTTAAAGAGAAAAGATTCGCGGGTTGATTGCGTTACACGAAGGTTGTCTTTCCATTACCTGGAACCTCTTTGCAGTAAGGGCAGCTTCTCTTCATATCACTTCCATGCGCTGGGTCGTCTCTATCGCGTCAAAAGCATAGATTTGCAGGCTGCTTTCGCTATTAAGGTGCCGTGTATGTTGCTTTGTGGGCTCAGGTTGAAAGGTTCACGCGTCTAGGAACCGAGTAAAGTAGAAGGTTTCAGGTCCCATTGCCTTTATCAAGAAATTGGGTTTGTAATGTGGGCGAAGACCATCCCATAGGTACAGGTATTGAATATTAGTTTTCTGCCAACCAAAGCTGATAGTTTATGCTCAAAGACCATACAAAGGTCACATGCCAAGCTCTAACGGGCTTGCCGAGCCATGTAGCCTACGTATAACAAGGGACTCTCCACCTACATCTATCAGCGCCTCAAGTCAGCGAAGGCAGTCTATTGAATCAATCACAGAAGGTTGTTCAAGTACATTCGAACGGCTGCGAGAACGGCTAGGGGAATCTCAATGTTCCCTTCGCTAAACTGTTCCTGTTTTACCCGCAGTATGTTTTTCCTCCGTAATGGCGTATTTAGCGTATTCCCTTGTTACCGTGAAAATGGGGCACTAGTGTTTTGTGAACACAGCCTATAAATTTGCCTCTTTACTAATGTATCCATTATCAAGTTGAGAGACCAATATACAGGAAATTCTTCATACTCGGTAGTCTATTTGGTTTCTTTTTTCAAAAAAAAAAAAAAATTATTATCTCTCCTTCCCCAAGCATAACCATTGAGTGAAAATTCGGCAACACTCCAAAGAAAGTGAGGGAAACCCGAAGCCGGTTAAATTGTAATGCAGATTAACATATTTGCAAGTGTTCTCTACACATCTATTATACAGAGAAAAACTAAAGAGTATAAACAAGTTGGCGGGAAAGAAAGCCTTCAAGAGAAAAATCTTTAGTCATTTCAGGTGTCACGGTTTGTGATGATTGCCAGAGCAGGAGTTTCGTCTGTTCGCTTCCTGTGTTGATGCTTCATCTGTAAACCTGTATGGCTATTCTCTGATTTTCGCCGACAGTTCTCGGTGTTGCCAGTTTGGCAGTCGGGCTTTGCACGAGACTCATTGGTGCTGCCAGTTGAAGAGGCGGAGGTTCCTCCGATACACTATGTTCAGTTATACGTCAGTCTGTTGCAGTCGGCGGCATCGTGCGAGTTCAGGGAGCCAGAGAGACTTTTGCTTGCTTTGGTTCACTTTCCCTTTTCAGCGTGCCGTTTCCCTTTTCCACCATTGATTTGAAGGCAACACAGGTCTCAAATCGATCAGACTTTTATTTTAGTGGATTGTGTGTAATCATCAATAATAATGACAACAATTAGAACCTTGATGAGAAGCAATTGAGGATGGTCCCAAAGATCACGATGTACTTTCTCAAAAGAAAATTTTCTTTTATTTAAAGAAGCATCAAAGGGTAACTTTGTGCTTTTACTGATCTAACAAGCATTGGATGACATTTATTTTCTTCCATAATCAAAATTTGTTTCTCATATAGTAAAATGAATTTGGATGTCTAAGTCTTTTATGCCAAATAAATGCATCCGTCTCTTGCTACCTTCAAGCAAAATAAGATTGAAAATGTTTCTCACAAAGGATGTATAGATTTCCTTCTTAATTCTCTATGCCAAAGTTTTCTTTGTCCTTGATTCCCTAATGAATAAAAATTGATTGTTCAAGATAATATAACAAAGATAATCATCGATTATACATGAAATCAAGACAAGGTTATTTTGTATCCCATGAGAGACCAAAACTAATTTCAAGGGAATATGTGTATTTGCAAGTGTACTACTACTAGTATGTGTGCTCTCAATTGGTTCAACATGTCCAACTAAAATAGAGTTAGAACCATGATAAGGAAAAAACTCATCAAGTTTACTAGTTGTGTTTGTTATCTGCACATTTGCACCATTGTTAAGAACCCACTCCTTCATTGACTACTCATTGGTTTGCATGGTGGTCAAGGTACTTATAACTTTACATTGTAGAATGACCCTTCTTCTAGCAAATCTAAAAAAAAAAAAAAAAAGAAGGGGGGATGAAGAACATGAGTCACCCTTCCTATTGTACCTGTAGTTCTGAGTGTATTAGATGACCCTTGCATAAAGAAAGAGCTAGAGGTATGACCTTTGCCTCATCCATCTTTGGAAGAGAGATAATACTATATATGAAAAACTCAAATGATTGCAGTTGTGAGACATTGCATATTGTGGTACAAGAGGTTGAAACATTGCAATAAGGAATAATTCAAAATTTTTACTAAAACTTTCCAAAAAATAATTTATTATTATTTTCTACATTATTTTAATTTAAGTACACATAAATTAATTTGTAATTTTAATCACAAGTATATTGAGCCTAATCAAAGTAGAAATTAAAATAAATAAATAGAAACTCTTCAACCTAATTCAACCCTTCCTCCTTAGGTTGTCATGAACATTACACACCTTAGATTTGCTCAAGCCAATGTTATAATTTAAAATTGTGTTATTTTCCTTAAAAAGAGTTAATATTTTATTACTTTCATTCACAATTAAACAGTCATTAAAAAGAACAAAGTGTTTTCCACCTTTATAGATGTATCTAAACACGTTTCACCATTGAAGAAGGTAAATAGCTGATATTTGAAAAACGTGGCTCCAAGCGGATGACAGCATGGAGGCATTGATGAAAATTTTGGCGATAACAGCCAAAGAGGAAAGAACTCGTTGAAGTACATCAAACAAAGAACTTAGTTTTGCATAAAATATCTGTCAAACTAAGAAATCATGAAGAAAGAGACTTTGCAGCACGTCATGAAGAAAATTTGAAAAGTTAAGAAATGTGTTCAGACGACAAAATATTTAATGACATCTTTGTTTGTAATCGACGATGAATAGAGTTAACCTTGAGTTTCTACACTTTCCACTGTAAACAAATTCAATTTATAGTTCAGGTACATCGAGATAAAGTTTCAAGTTTTTTCCTATGTTTAAACTACAACTTACAACATAAATCATGTTAAAATCCACTCAGATATTTTAATGTACATAGCCTTGGATATAAAAACAGCAATAAAATTAGCACCTAGATTAATGCGGTCTAACTAATAGGCCATCAAATATTTCATTCTGGAACGAAAGACACTCAATCTGGTAGCTCTAATATTGAGTCGAGCACCTACAACAAAGTAAAATAAGTAAAATAAAAAACTAAAACTTGACTCGTGCTGTCAAGCACAGTAGAAAGTGGGACGAAGATTTTGCCTTTGGAGAACCGATATGACCAGCCAAATATCCACTGTTTCCCACCCACCGCAACGAAAGAAAATATATAAATAATAAAAGAAAAAGAAAAGAAAAACTAACAGAGTTGAAAATAAAGTTTCGACATAAATAATAAGTTCCGCATCTTCCGTCAAAGTTATTGTGTTCCTCGTATTTTCAAAGACTAGCTTTACGTTTAAACAGTGCAACATGTGCTAAGTGCCCAAAAAAAATGAAGAATTCTTTATTTCATTCCCATTCAAAAGGAATAAAGATGTTAATCCAACCAAAGTTCGTCAAATTTTGAACGAATTGTTAGCATCTTGTACTAGACTAATATTGTTGAACAAGGGTGGTGGGGGTACCGGGACCAAGGTCACAAGAGAATCAGAGGAGGGGGAGCCTGATTCGGTAGTGGGGGAGGGGGAAAGATGGTGGTAAGGAAAGGTCTCTTCATGGAACACCGCATTAGCAGTAATGTATATGCGGTAAGTAACAAGACAATAGCAATGGTAACCACGATAGCCAAGAGGATAGCCTAGGAAGATACATGCATGAGAGCGAGGAGCAAGTTTGTGAGGAGCATATGGGTGAAGTTAAGGGAAGACCGCACAACCAAAAACCCGAAGATGAGTGAGATCAGGGGGTTGGTGAAACAGAGTTTGCTAGGGAGAGAGATTATGGAGGACAAGGGTGGGAAGGCAACTGTTGAGAAAAATAGTCATTTCAAAGGCAAAGTTCCAAAACTGAGAAGGAACTGCGATTGGAGTCATGAGGATGAAACTTGTTTTGACAATATGTTGGTGTTTATGTTTGGCAATGTTGTTCTAAAATGGAGAATAGGGACAAGAAATGCACTACTGAATGCTAACAGATTGGAGATAGGTGCTAAAGGTCATTAAGAGGAATTCAGGAGCACTATCACATTGAATGACTTAATGGCGGCACTCAAGCTGGTTCTCAACAAACTTATGAATGGTAGTGAAAATGTTGAAAAATTAAGAGTAGGTGTTAAATGAATAAAACCAAGTAAAGTGAGAAAAATTGTCAATGAAATAAATATAAAATTTATTTTTATTAGATGACTTAACAAAGGAAAGGCCCCATACATCACAATGGACAAGTTGCAAGGGATGACTCAACCTAGACAAAGTAGGGGGGTGGGGATGGCAATGTCTTTTATTGAGAGCACACACTTCACATGGGGGAAACGATGGAGAATTGTAAGGAATACGACTAGATTGTAAAAGACGAACTAAAATAGATTATGAGGGATGACCCAAATAATGGTGCCAAAGGAGGAAAGGACTAATGCAAGACACTAAAAGAGCATGAGGAGACATGTTAGACAACTTAAGACGGTAGAGACTATGATCAACTGTTCCTTGGAGGATAATCTGGTTCATGAGATAAGATATTACCCAAAAATGAGTGGTAAAAAAAATAAAATAGACATTATTATCTAACATAAATTGAGAAACAGATAAAAGATTTTTGGTAATTGAAGGCACAACTATGACATTACATAATTGAAAGGAAGGGGTGGAAAGTTTACCTGTGTGAATGATAGGAAGGGAAACACCATTACCCATGATGAGTTGTTGAGTACCGTGGTAGGGAATGACACCAAAAAGGACAACGAAGGAATAGATGACATGATGAAAGGCCCCCGAGTTAGGATGCCAAGATGTGGCATCATGGGTAAAAGGTGGAAGGTTAGGGGGACCATAATGAGAGAGTGGAGGTGAAAGTTAGGTGTAGTGGGCCTCTGGTGGGTAGTAAGAGAGGGTGGGGTTAGGATAGGTTTTGTGGGCCTAAGGATGGTAGGGGGTGGGGGGGGCTAAAAACTGGGTTAAAATGTTCTTAACAATTGGACACATGGTAACTAGGCTTGCAGTATAAGTGGCAGTAAGGCCCATTATAGCATTGGCCTTGTGAATTATTGCGAAAAGGTTAGGATGCATTGGGTGGGCTCGGGAGAAGCCCATTAAAGCTAGGTTGGGCTACAAAGGGCGTGCACTAACATGAGCTCGCACACGTACCTAGGCCTAGGCTCGAGTTAGCGGGGGTGGAGAGGCCCGAACCCTGGTGCGGGTGCACATGACCCATGAACTGACCTGGGTACACTACAAACGCAACGAGTGAAATCAGAGTTGCATTCCAACTGGTGGAACGACCTTCCTAGGCCAAGATCAAGCCAAGGATGGCCTCACAGGTGAGTTACTGGGTCTACTAAAGGATTGAGACTAACGTTGCGAGCTCGTCATATTCTTCACCAAGGTTGCAAAAGACGTGAGTAAAGTACTCATCGTTGGATATATAGTCGCTGATGGCAACATGGTGATCAAGGATTTGTTTCATGTCATGAAGGAATTCTATCATGGAACAAGATCCACAATTAATATTCTAAAAGCAGAGATGAAGAGCAACCGAGCGCATAAATGATTGAGTCGTGTAGGAGCGCGTGAGATGCAACCAGGCAGCAACAAAGAAGTGGAGGTTTATCAACTGGGTGACCATAGTGTTCGTTGATGTGGCCAAACTCCACCCAAGAGCCACTTAATCATAGAGGAGCCACGAATGATAGGTGAGGTTAGGGGATTTCATACCATCAAGGTCGATTAGGGTTTCAGGCAGTGTGGGCTCATAGCCATCAAGAATTGGTAGAATTTGTGGTGAGATAAGGAATGGCAGGAGTCTCATCTTCTAGACAACGAAATTCATGCTATTAAAGCACTCGGTGGCAGTCAGAGCTGGCATCATCGACATTGGAAAGGCCATCAGAACTATAGGAAGAGCTTAAGTAGGGTTAAGGTTTTATGAATTAGTCATAAGGGTGAGAGAATTTTCTGGTAAGTGGGTGTTGGCCGCTACCTCCATTGATACCATGAAGGAATTGGTGAATTCACAGCATATTGACTAGAATTGCCAATTGAAAGAGAAGAGGAGAAAACTCTAATTCCTAAATTCTCGATGATAATTTTCATTAGATTCAATTAGGTTAAATACATAAATCAATACAAATTATAATGGAAAACACTTATAAATAGAAATAAATCAATTTTCTTTACAAAATTACAAAATCATATTAGGAAAGCTTTTCCGGCAATGAGTGGCGATCGAGCATTGGTTCGCTCAATCGTGCACAGACGCGAGGCACTTGTAGCTAATGTGGCCCTAGGGATGACATGGCATGGTCATGGAAGGTGATGTGGCCATTAACGTGGAGGACTATTCTAACAGTAACCTTTGACTCTACTTAGATCAAGTTTTACGTAACATTTTCTCATTTGATAATTGTTGTCGTTGTTGAAGTATTATGTTTCATGTGAACGTCCAGTGGAGGGTTTTACAAGGCAGAGTCCAACCATTCATGAATCTTAGAACAGGATCAAATCTAATTAAAGAGTAATGTTTATGCTAGAAATACTTTGACAGACAAACAACTCCACAAAGTCAAAGAATTCCGACAGAGAGTCTTGTCTTTTTATTTCTCTGTTTGATTTTCTTTGGCCGCGTGAGATCTGTCTCCTGAACAGTATTTACCGTGTTAGGAGTAGGAATCCTTGATTGGGCAAGATTTAATGCCGTGCTTCACAAGGGTCAGTCCTTAGGAGATCATTGTCCCCGTCGATGTCACAGACTCGAGAGTAAGGCCAGTTACGTTAGAAAATGAAGAACCTAAAATATGTAGGACAATAATTGTTTGGAATTCTCTCAAGTGCTTTTATAAAGTAGACGCTTGCCCATCAAAAGAATTCAAGTTATTCCAATCTAAATATTTATTTAGTCAAGTCCCTTGAATGGCTTAACTTGTAGTTAATGCTCTACCAATGAGGATAAGGACGGTTCTTTCTATTTAGATTAGTAGTTCTAGTTATTGTTACATAGTTGCAGATGTAAAGAAGGCAAAGTCTCATCTCTGGGGTATCAGTACTCTTATTATTAACTTCTTACAGGTATGTCCTCTGATGATTTGAATCAACTGCAACCCATATTTAGCTGACTTGCAAGTTTCTATCAACGGCTACTAGCAGTTGGGTTACGCTGCACTTAACATTTAGTCTTAAGTTATAACTAATCGACTTGATTTGAGTTGGCTTGATGACAGGGTACTGATGCATGTCATAGCCAAAGAGATTTGAAAAGTTCTAAAATTAGCACCCACGTTAATGCGGTTTAACTAATAGGCCATCAAATATTAAATTTTGGAACGGAAGACACTCAATTTGGTAGCTCTGATTTGTCTCGAGCACCTACAGCAAAATAAAAAACTAAAAATTGACTCGAGCTGTCAAGCACAGTAGAAAGTGGGACTAAGATTTTGGCTTTGGAAAACAGGATATGACCAAACAAATTACCCATTATTTCCCACCCACCGCAAAGAAAATGTATAAGTAGTAAAATAAAAAGAAAAGAAAAACTAGTACAGTTGAAAACAAAGTTTGGACATAAATAATAACCTCAGCATCTCCGGTGAAAGTTATTGTGTTCCTTGTATTTTCAAAGACTAGCTTTACGCTTAAACAATGCAACATGTGCTGAGTGCACAAAAGGAACGAAGAATTCTTTATTTCATTCCCATTCAAAACGAATAAAGATATTAATCCAACCAAAGTTCGTCAAATTTTGAACGAATTGGGAGCATCTTGTACTAGGACAAGTTGATTGGGCAAGATTTTAATGCCGTGCTCCACAAGGGTCTGTTCTTAGGAGATTATTGCCCCCGTCGATGTCACAGATTTGAGAGTAGGGCCAGTTATGTTAGAAAATGAAGGATAATAATTGTTTGGAATTCCCTCGAGTGCTTTTATAAAGTGGACGCATGCCCGTCAAAAGACTTCAAATTATTCCACTCTAAACATTTATTTAGTCAAGCCCCTTTGAATGGTCAAACTTGTAGTTAATGCTCTACCAATGAGGATAGGAACGGTTCCTTCTATATAGATTAGTAGTTCTAGTTATATTTACATAGTTGCAGATGTAAAGAAGGCAAAGTCTCATCTCTGGGTATCAATGCTCTTATTAGTAACTTCTTACAGGTATGTCTTGTGATAATTTGTAGCAACTGCTACCCATATTTAGCTGACTTGCAAGTTTCTGTCAACGGCTACTAGCAGTTCGGTCCCCCTGCACATAACAGTATTTAGTCTTAAGTTATAACTAACCGAGTTGATTTGAGTTGGCTTGATTACAGGGGACTGATGCAGGGCATAGTCAATGAGATTTGAAAAGTTCTAAATGTCTCTCATATCTCTTTCCTCTCGCATACTCTGTTTCTTTTCTTTTTTTCTTCTTTTTTTCGTTGTGGGATCGGGGGAGTGTTAAGGGGGAGTGTGGTGTCTAATTTTGTTGAAATCTGAATCTTGAAACACTGGCTAATATGTTGTTTTGCAGGTCTAAGGTCGTGTGCATCGACTATTTCATAGAAAAACCCAGGTACGATGGTTAGTTTCCACACTTTTTTTTGAATATCATTCTTTACTTGGGCCTCATAACCCCAAGCTTACGAGGGCAAACTGATACACAAGTGAAAAGATACGAGGTTAATATGGTCGCGGATTTTGTTCACTCTTCTCGCTGAAACTCTCTGTTTTGATAGCCATGTCTTATAGCATATCTAATCTGATACGTTCAGACATCAATAAAGGCAAAGGGTACTGGGATGGGATGGGATGGGTTGGGTTGGGTTGGGTTGGGTTGGTACCAGCAGAAGACTTCTGCTCTACGCCTATTACCGAAACTCACATACAAATTCCGATGGACAAGCTTAACCATGAAAGTTCCTATAATATTTTGACATGCAAAAAAATCGATAAATGTAGTTTTTTCCTTGGCCAATGTTAAAATTATGCAGCACCTATTTGCACTTCTGAAGATTTTGCAAATTAATTCTGGGATCTCTTTACAGCAGTGGCCCTGATTCTTGTGTTCATTGATCACAATACATCTCATTGAATGAGTAACCAGAAGTGATGTCGTTGAAGGTGGAAGTGGTTTTCATTCTGTTGATTTTCTCCTGTTTGCAGTCTTCTTCATTTACAGATCTTCAAGGTATGGGGCTGTGTCCGTTTGATATTTAATTCTTTTAGAGTGCATGTAGCTATGCTGACTGTATTTACTGCTCTCAAAGCCAAAGATTCAGGGAGATAGTATATGTCTTTTTTTCTCCGTGTGAGTCTTATTTAACTTGGTCCAAGCCTGTGCATATTTCAGATGCAGTTCTCTTACTCTAATATGAAAAAATTATCTGCTTTCCTCTGAACTCCATGACTTCAACAAACCTCTTCTCCACCCTTGTCCCCTAAGGAAAAGAAAGAAAAAGAAAGAAAAAGTACAGATGTGTTAGCACGACCATATTGACTTGTTTAGTTGGTGACTGTTCCTGTATTCTATTTCAGGGGAAGCCTTGCTTGCATTGAAGACTTCATTAAATGCTCCATCGAGTCAGCTCACAGATTGGAAACCAAGTCAAGCTAATCCTTGCACTTGGTCCGGTGTTGAGTGTGACAGTGATAATAAAATTGTCCATTTGTAAGATGCTGTTTAATATACCCTTTCCTTTCACTATTCATTTATTCTTGACGCTGCTGTTGCTAACAAATCACAATTTTTGTTATTTGTCCAAGGTTATATATTTTAATTGCAAATATTAGCACTTTTGGTCTCACGTATGCCTTTTGTCTATTGCTTCTTTCCAGAACATTGCAATCAAAGGAATTTAACGGAATCCTGTCCCCTCGAATAGGAAGTATAAAGTCTTTGGGGACTCTGTAAGTATGAAAGTATTATTGCGTCTAATCTGAATTCTAAACCATGTTGTTATCCTTTAACCCCAGTCTTTTGTATTATTGTTTATTTTGGTCTTCTTCTTCCAATAAACTGGAACAAACAAAGTTAGAAAGCAAAAGATTTAAGGGTAAGAATGTCATAAATTTTCTGAAAAACTCTTTAACGAAGTTTATGCACCTGTCAACCTTAAATCATAATTAAATTATCTCCATGGTCTTTGGGATTTGTTAGACATTTCTGGGGTTGATAATCTGCATATGCTAAGTATAACCCGGCTTGTATCTCTTTCACTTATTATGCAGAATTTTGTCAGGAAATAACATAGGAGGTGAGATACCAGAAGAGTTTGGATACCTAACGAATTTGACCAGTTTGGATTTGTCCAATAATTATTTAACTGGTGGCATACCACCTTCCCTTGGTAATCTTAAAAAGCTTCGTTATTTGTAAGTAATTTTTTCTGCATTCTCCGCACTTTACAAGATATTTTTGAGAATACACATCTTTTGATAATTTCTTCTTAATATTATGATTTTCTTGATTGTGCAAGCAAGTATTTGAGTCAAAATAATCTTGTTAGGACTATTCCTACGTCAGTGTCAAGCCTTCCAAACTTGGTGAATCTGTATGTTATCGTTGTAGGATGTGGAGATGATATGATAAATTTAATTTTTGCTTGTTTAATCAATAAGTTTGAATCTCCATAGTTTCTTTTAGTATTCAGTGACATGATTGAAACTCTTTTGCAGTATGCTAAATTCAAACAATCTCAGTGGTGACATTCCTGAGCATTTATTCCAAGTTTCGTCATACAAGTATGAAGAAGATATATCCTTATGAATTTACATACATCACATGTTATATTTTTAGGATTTGGATTCCCTCATTTTCACCTAGCCATATCCATTTGTATTGTAGGATTAACACCACCCATTTACATTTGTTTGGATGAGATTTCACTAAGTTGAGTCATTTTTTCTCCCATAGTTTTAACTACATCCAAACCCGTGTAACTCTAATTGATATCAATCAAACCATAAAAAAATATCTTTCAACATAGATTACAAGTAACAAGAAATTGTGCTCTTTGACATTCTACTTACTTAAAGGTTCCATCTTACACTTACTATTTGAAGCCCTTAATTTGACATTAAAGTTCATTGGTGCTTAAACAAGCTCTTTATAGATTCTTGTAAGGTGCTATTTCTGAAACTGAACTTTGTAGTCCTATTGTTCATATCAAGAAACACAACCCTTTTCATTTTTGGCAACTAAGAAATATAATCCAATACAGTGAAAAATGTCAAATTTTCTACATAATTTTTCCTGCGAGTTGAAAGGCTACTACTTACATGGAGCAAGAAGGGAGAGATGAGCCACCATGATCTTATCATCCTTTCACCTTGCTGTTTGTTAGGTTCCAAGGAATAAGAAGTTTAGATTTTTCAATGTTATGGTTAAAATGATGATGAATTTTTTTTAAAATTTTTTATAAAGGGAGTTTTCATCTAGTTAGTCATTTAGGGTTGATAAGTCCAAAGCATTTGTGTCACTTGGGTTCTTTGGATTTTATTTTTCTTTTTGGCTGCAATTGGTAGGCCAATTATTTGTGAATATTGGATAGCAAAATTTCCCTTTACTATCATAAAAGAATATTTCTATAACAAATTTTATTATCATTAACTATGCTACTGGTTCTTACTTGTTGCAGCTTTTCAAGAAACAGATTGAATTGTGGTGACAATTTCCCTCATCCTTGCATATCTAGAAGTGATGATTCAGGTTATTTATGATTTAAACTTAAAATTTTTTCCTAAAGTGCATAGTTTCTTAATTCTTTCTTTTACAAGTTCAATGCAAATATTTTAATTTTCTTGATAGGTGCTTCGAGTAATCCAAAGATTGGGCTTATTATTGGAGTTGGTGTGGGATGTATTGTTATTCTTCTTCTTGGTGGCTTGTTGTTAATTTTGTATAAGCGTGGATACAAAAGCAATAAGGGTGAAGTTTTTGTAGATGTTCAAGGTTTGTTTTTCTTTCTGCCTGTCATGATAAAATGCCTGCAATTAATATTCTCAGTTACAATGTTCATTCTAATTGTTTTCTTTGTGCATTATCCGTGAAAGCATAAACAACTCAAAATTTTAGTTTCAATATAATAATGCAATCATGTTAACTCTTTTTCTATGACATATCATTATGTTAAAACCATTTAACATAGCGTTAGATTCTATAGTGTTCACTTGAATTATTGAAAAGCTTATTGGGCATATGGCATCACGTTCAAAATTTAATAAGAAGGTTGTAAAAATGATGATGTGAAAAAACTGAAATAGGATTTTCTCTCAAATACTAGTCTATCTTTCTTGCATGATTTTTTCTGTCAAAAAAACACTAAAGTTGTGAAGGGGAATAAATATAGTAGCAGGGTTCCATCGATAAGAAAGTTGTAAAAATGATGATGTGAGAAAACTGAAATAGAATGTTCTCCTGGATACTTGCCTATCTTTCTTGCATGACAATTTATGTCAAAAAACAGTAAAGTTGTCAAAGGGAGTAAATATAGTAGTAACATTCCCTAGATATTTGAAAAAGAAGGCTCATCTAACATCTTGGTCCTCGTTATCCATTAATATTCATAGGATGAATTGCATCATTTTAGAATACACACATCTTATAGGCATCACTAGAACAAAAATAAACGTTATAGAGACATTACACTTATTCAAGAATTGGGACACCTTTCCTTTATCTTTCTAATTCCTTTTCAAGTTGTAGTACATGTATCATGTAACTCAAGTTTGGAATAAATGACTTCTAATGTATTATGACATAGGGAATTGATAAACACAACAAAAAGTAGTTTCCCACTTCATGAATACCATAGATAATCTGCATTTTCGTTATCATTTTCCTAGTAAATTGCTACTAAATTTCAATATGTGTAGTCTCTCCATGAAACATATTAATAGAGATAAGTTGCACAAAGCAACTTGATTCTTACAAAACAATATGTTGAAGGATTCATCAAACTACAACAATACTTACATATAGATCAAACACATGATAGCATAAACATATATAGCCTGGCGAGCAAATTTAAGAAGGTTAAGACCAACAAAATGTCCTAAGTTTTCCATAGTTTCTTCTTATAGGTTTTCCTTTACTTTTTGTCACACTAAGCAGGCAAAATCTTATAGAACTCTTTCATTATCTAGTATTCATGAAATGCTCATTACAAACCCATAGGACTCTACAACTAATTCCTTAAAGGAACTCTCTCAAACAACTAGCCAACCCCTCTAAGGAGGCTTTCTCAATAAAATAGTTTACTCATTAGGTTCCCCTATAGTTTCTCTATTTATAAAGGAAAACCCTAGTTCTATAATTATATAGATGCCCTTGCTTATAGTAAGATATTACAATTATATCTTTTTAACCTAATTGTTCCACCAATCTCAACATGATAAAAAACCATTAGACTTGGAAGAATGATCTCCTAGAGTAAATATTATAGCTATGTTACTTCATTTCTCTAAACTCTACTTCTATACACAATCGTGCTATCACATTCTGCTTTTGCTCTATATGACTAAATCAACCCCCAAGAATAGCTACATTTACTTTGAAATTCTTGATTTTTCTCATACAAGAGATTGAGATTAGGAACTAGATTAATAATGAAAAATATGTGTAACAACAGCAAAATGTGAGTCTCTTGGAGATGTGAAGAATTAATTTTCTACATTCATTGTACAAGACATGGTAGTTGTCGGATAACTCACGTTTTGAGCAAGTTAACTATATCTATTGGGAATATTAAAATAACTATGCTATGTCTTCCAAAAGTTTCTAATTTAAATTTCTTTGAATATCAAGAAGTTCTATGCCTACTAGGCTAGTTTCACCTAACAGATCAAGTACATATTAGAGAGGAGGTTAATACATGCTTCAGACTTAGATATTTCAATGCCAAGGTTGTCTCTGTGTTTTTCTTGAACCTTTGGTTGAGTTAGCAAATCAATAATCACAATATCATCAGAACATCAAGTTAATGGTCAAAACCGGTTAAAAACCAATAAAAAAAGACATGAGAAAAACTTGCCAATAACTCGAACTGTCAAAATTCCCTAGAAAACCACTAAGAATGTCACAAAACGAGCTCTTGCAATTGGCTAACACTAGCAAGAATCAAATACACCGACTAGATCAAGAGCCGATCTGCTATGGATGTGAGTTTGGATTCTTTTTGTTTCCACCAATTTTCCCAGGGCTTGACTTGGTTGAAGAAGAGTGCATATGAGCTAGTTGATTTACTTATTTGAGCCTGATTGTGTGTATTTTGATTAGATGAGGGGACTGGGCTTTATCTGTTTTTGATAGGTATTGGCTCAAGAATAAAGTGTATCTGCGACCAAACAAATAGCTATTTTTGTATCCCGGATAACGATTCATGGTTGGCTACTAGACAATACTAAAAATCAGCACAGATATACTGCCTTAGACAATCATGATAATCACATAACCAGGAGCAACATTGTCAACAATCTCTAGAGGAACTCCTGGCCACACTGCCAACCGTCCCAACCAATACAAATACTCCATGGATCATTTAGTTTTCAGGATAAAGTTACCATTTCAGTGCTCATCAAGGAGACTGATGACATTAGCAACGCCGTCCATCTAAATAAAGTCATGGTGATGAAATCTTTCACTTCCGCAACAAGTTTCAGATTATTGCACAAGCTTCTGTACTAGCTAGGGAAAGAAGAGATAGAAGAAAGGAAAGGAAACGGATATAAGAAAAGAGAAATGGTGGGGTTTATTTTTCTCTGATCTTGTCTTAATTTCTACCACTTAATTACAGTGTTAGAACATAGGTATTGACAAAAGATAGGCTCAATCATACAACTTGTAACTCATAATTTACTTATAATTCATTTTAGACTAAGGAGAGTAAGAGGGACAAGTCCTTTTCTTTCTTTGAAAGTCAAATCAGTTTGAATTGTGTAATTGATTAGTCCATTAGATAGCTTTATTTAGTCTAGTTTGGTCTTTAATGTATTTCTCTATTTATCTAGTCAATATATTTGCTCCGTGCCAGGCTTTTTTTCTTCGTAAGTCCCGTAGTACTTCTTCTCAAATGAATAGAATTGGTATCTGATTTGAACTTTAACTTATGAATCTGCTTTTCGAAGTTTCACTTTGATATTTCTAACTTCTATGATGACTATGTAGGTGAAGTTGACCAAAGAATTGCATTTAGTCAATTGAAAAGGTTTGCGTGGAGGGAATTACAGCTAGCAACTGATGACTTCAGTGACAAAAATGTTTTAGGACAGGGAGGTTTCGGAAAAGTTTATAAAGGGCTTCTTTCTGATAATACAAAAGTTGCTGTGAAACGGTTAACTGATTATCAGAGTCCTGGGGGCGATGTTGCTTTCCATCGGGAAGTTGAGATGATAAGCATAGCTGTTCACCGAAATCTGTTAAGGCTGATTGGGTTTTGCACAACGCCAACAGAACGCCTTTTAGTCTATCCCTTCATGCAAAACTTAAGCGTTGCCTATCGTCTACGAGGTATTAATTACCAAGTCTTATGCGTGAATGGATTTGTTATTGGCTGAATGCTAAGTGTCACCCACATATATACACTAATGGGTAGAATGGATGCAAAACTTGGCTCTTTTGTGCATCAGCAGTTGTTGGACGGCACTTGACTGGTTCTTTTGTGCCACCATCTACTTAAGGTCGCCTGTAGCGAGCTTAAGTCATTCCCTGACTAACTCTGTGTGTCTTACATTCAAAACTAAGAAATCATTGAAGCTTTTTAAGCTGATGAAGGTAAATTACATTCTTTTATTGAATTTCATTATAGTAAATAGAAATTAAGTAATCCACAACTTCTTTTTTTATGGATGTGTATTAAGTATTTATATTAATGCAAAGTAGCTTGAGTTGATCTCAAATGATTTGAAATTAAAAGAATTAAGATGGGGAGAAGAATTTACTAAATTGAAATGCAGAAGTGATGTTCCTTAAAAGACTTTAATACCATGGATAATATTACAAAGTTGTTATGGATTTTCTCGATTTTTTACCTTTGGGACTCATATTTTCTACTTCTTTCAACTAATAGCTGAGCTCACAAAAATGATAAATCTAAGAATTTGTGCACTACCTGCCTAAATATGTGATGACATAATGATACAAAATATAAATAATATTACTTAGCTATATTATTCATAAAAAAACTTATAAAACTAGAAAATAAAAAGAAAGGCATAACTAGGAGCCACCTTTGACTAACCTACTCTAACAGTAGGGTGTTTAATACTCACTTTGCTTCTTTCTATTTGGATTTCTTTTCATTTTTTCCTTTTTTGTTTTCCAAATTTAAAATTCTTTTTATGGAACGGCATAATTTTGACATGTTATTTTTGCTACTCATTTGATGAAAAATCTGGATGTACATTTTAGATGTACTTATTGGTGATTTTTTTATTTGGTTGGAGGTCTAGTAGAATGGTGAAACTTCTAAACACAACCAATTGATAAACTTCTAGTAGAACGGCATAATGCACTGTTACTTTTCGAACTACCTTGGCTAAGTGAACTCACTTTGATTGCTAAAAGGTCTTGTAATGAAAGTTGTAGTACTTTTTAAATTACACCCCGCTGATTGTCAAGAATTTTGTGGTTGGTAATCAGAATTTGATGATTGTGTATTCTTGAAAGGCAAAAATGTCACAGGATTTCGATAGCATTTAACTCTTTTGTCATTGATTGCACTACTGTACTCTATTGGCTTATTGGATGTAAATCACTTTGTGTAGCTTATTGTGATTTTATGAATCCAGTTCTGGTTTTGCTTTCTGATGATAAGGTAATGACACAAGCACTGGTGCAGAACTTAAACCTGGGGAACCCATTTTAGACTGGCCTACAAGAAAACGAATTGCTTTAGGCACAGCTCGTGGCCTTCAGTATCTTCATGAACATTGCAATCCTAAAATTATTCATAGGGATGTTAAGGCTGCAAATGTGTTACTTGATGAAGATTTTGAAGCAGTTGTTGGTGATTTTGGCCTGGTCAAATTAGTTGATGTGAAAAAGACTACAGTAACAACTCAAGTTCGTGGGACCATAGGCCACATAGCACCTGAATACCTGTCCACTGGGAAGTCATCAGAAAGGACTGATGTTTTCGGTTATGGAATCATGCTTTTAGAGGTTGTAACTGGTCAAAGGGCAATTGACCTTTCACGCTTGGAAGAGGAAGATGATGTTTTATTGCTTGACCATGTAAGATAACCATCCTAAAGAAATAGCATGTAGTGGCTTCATTCTCCTTACTAAATGAACAACCTTTTATCCTATTCTTACTGTACTTCTGAGTTCATCGTCCTTAAGCTTTGAGTTGCACACCTTTTTTTTTTTTTTCGTTTTTGAAAATTTACCCGCTAATTTGTGGGTCCTGTATTAATCTTCATCTGAAGGTCAAGAAGCAAGAAAGGGAAAAGAGACTGGAAGCCATTGTAGACCTTAACCTAAATAAAAACTATGACAATAAGGAGGTGGAAATGATGATCCAAGTTGCATTACTTTGTACCCAATCATCGCCAGAGGACCGTCCAGTAATGTCTGAAGTGGTACGAATGCTTGAAGGAGAAGGGCTGGCTGATAGGTGGGAAGAAAGGCAGCGTATCGAGGTTAGTCGCAGGCAAGAGCATGAGAGGCTGCAGCGAAGATTTGACTGGGGAGTGGATTCGGTGTATAACCAAGATGCCACTGAACTATCTGGTGGAAGATGAGGTAATAGATAATTCTTGGTCCGTCCCCACTTAGATTCTAGTCATGCAGCATCCTTTTGGGTAGGGTAACTTACACTTTTTCTTTACTTTTGATGCTTGGTTTCATACCCAATTCGAAACTCCTGCTCTTCAAATTTGATATTTGATGCTCTACGGGTTCCCGCTTTCTTTCTTCTTCATTAATTTTTTTTTTTCTCTTGTATTTGTCTTGTCTTCTTTTCTTTCTTTTTTTTTTGTCTGACCAAACAAATTGTTTACAAGACCATGCATTCTATAAGATGATACCTTTCTCATTACTGGATATGTGAATATGTTGCTACTCTTGTTTTCAGTTGTCTCCATCTAAAAGAACAATATTATTATGGATAAAACAATAACTTGGTTTCTCTCTCTCTCTCTCTCTCTCTCTCACACACACACACACACATGCACACACATATACTGAACTTTCTCTGTCTCTCATATTGCTGAACCTTCTCCAACATTAATGGTGTATATTCAAAAGTTTTATCTTACAATATCTTTTGCACTTTGTAAAACCTATTTCTATCCAATTGGATCATCTTAATGACAAAAATGGATCAAGAGATATGATAGACAAGTCATAATAAATATTGAGATGAAACAAGTTTATGTAATACAACTAAACTTCAAACCCCTAAAAGTGAAATGATAGGCCACCACCACTAGCATCCAGTTTGATAATTATTGTTGAAATAATATGGCAGTAAGTTGGCTATCATATCAATAGTGAGTTGGGATGAGGAAATGACAAAAGCATGTGAAATACTTTCAAATGGAGGCAAAGAATAGTTGTTGTCAGCTATAAGAGAATAATGATCTATTTATTGGTTTCAAGCATGTCATTGCTCGCATGAAAAAGAAAGAATGAGAACTAAAAATTTGATAAGAATAGTAAAAAAAAAAAAATTATTTTATGTTAACATTGAATGTCTTATAAAATTTGACATGTGGGCTACTTTAAAATGCAAGAGTGGTTCATGCCATTAATGAGAAAACAAATTGGTATATCAATAGTTTGCATACAGTAAATGGAGAAAATTTGCATGTATACACTCATGTTGCATGTTTTATAAAACTTTTGGTTTGGTTGTAAGTGATTTCCTCTTTCTTTATTAATGTTTGAGAGGGATCATTTTATTTATTCTTTTGATAGGGATTAATTAGGTGTCCTCTAGATAACGTTGTATTTTTCCCTCTATAGAGTAGGCTCAAACTCGTCTAAGTAATAAGATTTTGGGCTTTAATAAAAGCTATGTATATGTGGTAACAAATATTTAACATATATATAATTATCCTAATAATTCAAGACACTCACTAGAATAAAAGTGTTTAGATTCATCAACATTAATGGTGTAATCATTACTTGCAGATAACTAATATGAACAAAACGGAAGCCCATCATCAAATAATGACAAAGCTTCCACGGATTCATAAATCAAATAGTCATCTATTTTACATTCTTCCTCTATCTCAATGATTCCATCCATTTCTACATGCTCTTTAAGGCCAAACGGCTAAAGCAGGCCATTCGACTATACACCACGTTGCTCAAATGGAAGTCCAAGCCCAATAGTATTCGCGTGAGTTTGTTAAAAGAGAAGAAGAGAGAAATAACTTGAATGGATGCGTGCCCTCGCGGACACCCCCTTCCAAAAAGGATGCTACGTTATATATGATGAGCATGTGAAATAGCCTAAATTCCGTGAAGACCTCATGAAGCTTGTCAAGACAGAGAACATATGTAACCACGCATGCCCATCATGCATTAGGGTCTTAGAAACATGACTATCAGATCAAGACCTCCACCCCACATCAGCTGCAGCGGTGTCAAAATATTGAAACACGTTTTATGCGCAGCTTATCATCTTAAGGACATGGTGGCTCCTACCGGAGAACTTGACATGATAAGCAAAAGCTGTGCCTTATCCAGTCTTTGTTTCAATCATGCTGTGATTTTATCAGTCTCTCAGAAAAACAACTTTAATTTATATCAAAGATGAAAAAGTTACAAATTTATGTAATATAATGAGTAATAATTGCAATGATTATGAAAAAAAGTAATTGCGAAAATATGTACTCCAAATGATAATGGAATCGTTTGCTCGATTTTGTGCTTCTAACTAATGATGTAATGTGTATGGAGGAAATAGATTAAACAAAAATTATGGTTTTGGATGTATGGGTGTGGTTGTTGCATTGATTCCCCCTTGGTTTTGATTCCATGTTTTGTGCTAAGCATTTTAAACTTTTGTAGTCTTAAGTTTTACTTTATGCTGACTCATAATAGTTCTCCTGTTAAAAAGTAACAACAAAGTAAAGTCACTTGTAAGAGAGAAACATTTACTAAAAATACTAATAGTAACCAAAAGGTTCTAATAAAAGACATTACATAATGCTTTTTTAAGAATTCTATGACAATCTTTCAAAAGTCAAACCAATATAAACTCTTCTTAAAAGTCTATTCACATTGTATATAATTATCATCTTTGCCATGCACTTCTTATAGTCCACCACCGTTGAGTTATGAAGCAAAACATAATTCAGTCAAAAGGTTTCACACCCTTGTTTGGCTTGACATAACATTTAACAACTATAAAAGTTAAAAGATAGTTACAAACACTAGAGAACTAATTAAAAATATCTAACAAATGAGTTTATAATTAAAAGTATATGTAAATTGAAAATGCAGTAAATCTCATTTGAGACAAACTCAAACTGGTCGAATAGTGGAAAAACAAAAACAAAAGAACCCAAAAAATAGAACAAAATTACCTTAAAATAAAAGACAACCACGATATGAATAAAAACAAAACTATAGGAGATTCCTAGGAAAAGGTAGGACCCATTTGGAAAGACTTTGTGACATATACGACAAATGGTAAACAACTTTTTTCTTGCCTTGCTCTTTCACTTTCTTGCCCCAGAAATAGTTGTACTTTTGAAAGCTGCATTCGACGACTCATCTCGAAGACTCTTAACCACATATTACAAGTTATGAAGATAAACATATCATTTCCTTCTCATGGCCATTTGCCAAACAATATTGAATATTGTTCTTGTTCTGGTTCTGGTTCTGGTTCTGAATATATTATTCATATATGGAAGTGGTCTGAAAGGGCATCACGTCGTCCCCAGAAGTTGATCCAAAATGTCCACGTTGGAGTTGGTGTTCGTCCCTACTCCGGCAGTGGGTCACCTAGTCTCCACAATAGAGTTTGCAAGGTGTTCACTTGATCAAGATGACCGTTTCTCAATCACCATTCTCATAATAAAGTCAGCTTTTGAACACATCTTGGATGCATACATTTTATCAATTGCGGCCTCTCATCCCCATATAAATTTCATCCATCTTCCTCGAGCAGATCCTCCTCCAGAAGAGCTTCTCCTTCAGTCTGCGGAAAAATATCTGACCGATTACATTGAGAGGCACATATCTCATATAAAAGAAGCTATCGTCAACAGGTTGTTCTCCAAGTCGATCCCAATTGCTGGCTTGGTGGTGGATATGTTTTGTACCGCCATGATTGATGTGGCACACGACCTTGGCGTTCCATCTTACGTCTTCTTCACTTGCAGTGCAGCCCTTCTTGGTTTCTTGCTCAACCTCCCAGCACGGCATGCGCAGGTTGGTATCGAGTTTAATCAATCGGATCCTGAGTCAATCATACCTAGTTATGTCAACCCTGTTCCCCCTAGTGCTTTACCTTCATTTGCGTTCAACAAAGAGGGTGGCTACATCTCTATGCTAAACCATGGAAGAAGGCTTAAAGGGGCCCAAGGTATTGTGGTAAATACGTTCTATGAACTGGAATCCCATGCGTTCGACTCCCTTTTGGATGATGGAATACCCCCTGTCTACGGAGTTGGACCATTGATCCACTTCACTAGTGAAACATTTTCAGATGAAAATGACACCGAACGTGATAAGATTTGCAAGTGGCTCGACGATCAGCCTCCATCATCCGTGGTGTTCTTGTGCTTTGGGAGTTGGGGGAGCTTCAGTCCACCGCAGTTGAAAGAAATTGCGATTGGCCTTGAGCGGAGTGGACACCGATTCCTCTGGTCCATGCGTTTGGCATCCACAGATAAGCATGCCTCGCCGCTTGATTCTCGGAATCTCGAGGAGGTCTTGCCGCCGGGATTCTTAGAAAGGACGAGACGAATTGGAATGCTATGTGGATGGGCCCCACAGGTGGAAGTCCTGGCACACAAAGCTGTCGGCGGGTTTGTATCCCATTGTGGGTGGAACTCCATCTTGGAGAGCTTGTGGCATGGCGTGCCTTTTGCAGTGTGGCCGATTTATGCTGAACAACAAATCAGTGCTTTTCAGATGGTGCAGGATCTGGGATTGGCGGTGGAGCTGAAATCGGATTACAGGCCGGGTGGTGAGCTTGTGACGGCTGAGGTGATTGAGAAAGCGGTGAAATCTGTGATGGATTGTGACAGTGAGATTAGAAGGAGGATGAAAGACATGAGTTGGAAGAGCAGGAAGGCTGTAATGGACGGGGGATCTTCATTTGCTTCAATTGGAGGGTTGATTGAGGCCATTTCAAGAAACAGTGTTGTACCAACAGTGAACTGAAATTGACGTCCCTTTGTAAGTTCAAGGGTTGCTTATCTTTTCGTTCCTTTTATTTCCCAAAACTTCCATGTTCAGCAAGTGGTGCTCGAAAGTTTCCAGAAAATGTAGACGTTACTTTAAAACATTAAAATATTTATTTTAGATATGTAATAGCTCTAGTATATAGAATATTTATAAAAAAAATCACGAACAAGACTTAATAAAAACTTTAGACCAAAACCAACCAATCACCATTGAGACAAGTTTCTTTGTCGAGTTAGGTGGAAAAATCCAAGTCAATGTTTGTCGAAAGTTTAGCAACAATAAATAGGTGAATAATATAAAGAAGAAACGAACTTGTTCGAATGGAAGAAACAAGAAAAACGCGTTTGTTTGATGCAATTGTAACGAATTGCAATGTCGGAAATAGCACAATACAGTTTTCAGCAACATTGCAATTGCTTTTCTGTGCTCAATCGGCGTACTGCGTGAAGAGCTGAATTCGTGAGTAGTTTGCGTTCAAAGCAGGTTCAGTCATTATATTGTCTTGCTTGCGAGGCTGGCCTTTTGACGGGAAAAGCAAAGTAGCTGTTGCAGAGTGAAAAAGCAGAGTCTTCTGGTCGAAGTGAGGAAAACCAGATTTGCTTCAAACACCGAATCAGATAAGAGAGCAGCTTCGCACAGCATCATCTTGATGGTAAAACCTTCAGATCAACCCCGACTTGTACACTGCCAATGCCCAAATAGCTTTCAGTATATGACGCGGGACGTCCAACAACCCTTCACCTCCACACAAATGATCAAACATTATTGAAAATATTCAATCGTTTGTTTAGCAACATTACTAGCATTAACACTGAAGCTCTATCCAGCCAAATGGAAGCCAATTCAAACCCATGTACACCCATGTATAATTACACAATACACATGACTTCCAACTCACAAACAAAGATTTTGATATAAATGTTGCATCATTAATTTTCAAGAATTTCAGAGCAATCTATAAAAAAAATTATTACTACAACATAATTTTTAAAAAAGTTTATGCACAATAATTAGCATCGTTGTCACAAAATGCCTATACTTTTGTCCAACTGATGTATGTTTTATCTATGACAATAATTATCAAGTAGAACATATTCAATAATTATGAAGTAAAACATACTCAATAAAATATCTAGTAAAAATCTTTGTTTAGATATCACATTTAACAACTACAAACAAATTGAAAGATAGTGTTAAACACTAGAAAACTAACTTTATCGACACTAAAAAGCCATTTTATTTTGAAAATATATATTTGTATATTTTCTCTTGAACATGACCTATTATTTTAAATAATTTTTTAGATTACTTTTTTTTATCAAAAAGCAAATAAAAGATATAGAACATTCAAGAATAACTAATAAAGTTTATATGAATTGGGCTATATTATAACTTTCAGAAAAACATAACTCTAGAATTAAACTTACGGCTAATGAATAGATACTTTAATAAATCCACCTCTGACCATGAATTTAACTGTCAAATATTGGCAAGAAAAAAAAACAACAAATAGAACAAGTTTTTGTGAAATTAAAGACAACCAAAACACAAAGAAAAAACAAAACTATAGGAAGGAAACTGTGATATGCCTGCGACACCGTGCGACGAAAGACTCCCAGTAAAAAGTTCCTAGAGGCCGATTAAATCACCCGTAAGCACTGAAAAAATTATCCATGAAAATTTTATGTTCCCCAACATTTTACTATTAGTAAAATAGTAATGATTGTGAAAAAGAAAGAGCGAGAGAAAATCGGGATAACATTTTAATGTTTGAGCAAATCTCGCCTCATCTGTTGGTGCATTTACTTTATGGGGCCACGAACGTTCAAAGGAAGTATCTAGCCAAATAAAGAATAGATAAATCAAAACCAGGACGAGAAATTCCAATAGCAACTTCATCGATGTGGGTTGTAGAATCTCCTCTAAAGAGAGCCCCTGTTAAAAGGTGAACCACAGGCAACACAAACATGAATATAGTTTACCTCTAGATAATTCTGAATAATCAATCATCCGTGTATCACCAAGCAACCCTGGATCATCAGAAAAATCTAGTAGACAAGCGCTTATTCCAAGCTTCCGACGTTTGTAGTATCTGGAGCAACGACTTTACAAACAATCAACAAAAGCACATGCCTTTAGTCTAACCGAATCCAAATCCCAATCCATACGAATTGTAATTCTCCTCTGGAAGTGGGTCTCTTTGAGCCAATTTGGGATTTTGGGTACTTCACTCGGGCCACATGCTACCATAGAATTGATATAGTAAGGCTCTAAACAAAATAAAAGACAAAGAATAAAGGGCAAAACGTTGTGCTTTCAAGTTGTTGCAAAACACAAATTATTTATTTCAAACTGTGAAACATGTATGTTAGAAAGAAGAGTAAGAAACTCTCCTCTGTAGGTTTTTGTCAATGCAAACATGAGGTCTCTAAAGCTTGTCATCAAAATCAAGATAGTCGACTATAGAAGAAGGAACACATTAACATTTCAGTTAGAATCCCTCTATCTAGTTGCTGATCAAATGGCATCATAATTTCTTAATTTCAAATAAAACAATTCTCAATGCTAAATTTGGTAATGATGCAGGTATAATCTTCCAAAAAAAATGTTTTGAAGATGGAAAGTGCACATAGGCTTTCTAGTAATTTTGTAAATTTTTTCCTAGATAAATTTAAAGCCAAGGGTAGGGAACAACATCCTCCTTTGATAATCACTAAGGTCTTCTTGGAAACAATTTTACGGATTTGAGGTTGATTTAACCTTAGTCAACATTGCTTCAATGTTCCGTGCTGCACATTTCTTGGAAATGAGAGACGATCTTGAACAAGGAAATATCATGTCCAAAATTGAGGCTTTTCTAAGCTTCTTAATCCTGATCTTGAACAAGCATTTTCAAATTTTTCATTATTGAGAAAGCGTCGTAACATAACTTCATCTCCTTGGTTAACTGAAGTTTTAAGGCAATGCCTTCAACCTCATCAACTCCTTATAAAAAGAAAAATAAAATTGATATGGTAAAAAATAACAATTAAATAAATGAAAAAATTAGTATCAAATGTATTTCAATGTATATGTCTAAATAATCCACTTACAGTTTTTTTCTTTAATATAGAAATGATATCTTTAGTATGGCACAATTTACTGCGTCTTGCAATTTGCATACCCATTTCCGCTAATAGATCATTCATAAACAATTTTTTATCTCCTAAGAACTTTATGAGGCATTTCCGCTCAAGATCTACAAGAACTTTTTCTGAAAAGTAATTCAGACTTTTCAATTTAGAGGCAACAAGATCTTTATACCATCCATTGAAAAAACATGGAATATCTTTAAATGATTCTTGTGCCCTTTTATCCAATCCTTGTAAATTGATTTCGAGTTTCTTCAAAATATCTTCCACAAGATCTGCTTTCAATAGTCCTACGTAATCCTTCCATAAATTCTCCTCCTTCTTATCGTCTAAGTAGGAGCCAAACACTTCCAACGCTGAAGGAAGGCCATCCGCACAATCCACGATATCATGAATAAACCCCACAAGCTCTTTTGGAGGATGAAACTCACTTTCAGGACGAGATTCGGCATGACGTTTAATGAATGCATTGTAGTGAAAGAGCTCAAAAGCATCATCATGGTTCAACTTCTCAACGTCATAAATATTGTTGTCATTTAAGTGTGGCAAATGACGATTTCTGGTAGTGATAATGATTCTACTCCCGTTACCAAACCACTTAGGACTCCTTGACAATGCCTCTATTTGTTCCTTTCGACACACATCATCGAGTACAATAAAAACTCTCTTCATACGCAATCTGTTTCCTAATACTTTGATCCCTTCACTTACATCCCCAAAATCATTCAACGTGTTTGCTGCTGTGTCTGTGAGGATTTGAGAAATAAGATATTTTTGGCATTGAACAATCTCTTTACCCGATGCTTCTCCAATTTGAGGAACAAAGCACCTACCATCAAATTGAGAAGAAATTCTCTCATATATTACTCTTGCCAGAGTCGTCTTACCAATCCCACTTATACCACAAATTCCTACAAGGCGGACATTAACCGATTCTATTTCAAGTAATCTCCACATTTCCTTTAGTGGGGATTCCATTCCAACAAAAAACTTGGGTACCTGTTCGGTGAAATCTAAATACAAGTGAACATGTCGAACAAGTAATATAATGATAAGAAAGATATCGTCCCACAGAGATTGGTGATTACTAAACCAATTAATTACTAATAGTGAACAACTCCTAGAATTTATCTAACAAATCAAATTAATAGATGATAGATTAACTAACTAAATCTAAGAAAACTAAATACAAGAAATATGTTAGAGCATATGATTTCACCATAATTACTAGGTATTAATATTGATTATTTATGCTTGCAAGAGAGATAATATCTATGTGATGGCGGAACTTCCTAATTTATTCACTATCCTATGTCTAGGTATAGCAAACCTACTTAGTTTATTAATTCACTATATCTCTATATATGAATTGAAACAAACCAAATGCATTAGGATCTATGAATATTTCCAGTTTACACCAAAAGCCACACAAATAACATGGTGTATGTCTATCCATATTTAATTTATGGTTACATATTACAAGAAGCAACTGCATGCTATTTCCTATCGGTCTTTAACATGCAAATCAGATCATCTAAGTGGTAGCTAATCACCTAAAAGCATTAAACTCCGTAATATGTAGCTTCACATAAATAAAATATCTTGCAAAACATAATAATCATAAGATTCATACCATCATAATTAGGTTACATCGTAGCTCTAACAAAAATAAACTAAAACATAAAGAAATAATGAGGAAGAATGGTAATAAGAAATAAAGAAGGCATCTTGAATCCAAGAACAAGAAGTCTGTCACCCTTTTTGTCTTCTCTTCAAGAAAACCTTGAATTCTTGGCCTCTTTCTTGAGTTGTGCTCAATTTCCTCCTCCCCTTTCTTTTGCCTCTTCTCTTCTCTTAAATAGGGTTTAGGTTTAGACCTATCTCCTATCCTAGTAGAATTAGGTTTTAGAGACCTAAAACAATTGGGTTTTAAACTCCTAAATTAATTGAGACTTGAATTCCTAACATGACTGGATTTTCTATTTAAATAGAAAATCCAATAACAATAGAAAATCTAATAACAATTATCTAAAGCCCAAGCCCATCTTGACTTTCTTGATCTTGATATTACAATTTTGCCACACAATAAGCATCAGGTTCTCCATGTTTATCCCTTTTCTCCTTGTGCTACAAAAACAAGACAAATTCAAATAAATAAGAGGAGTTCAAATATTTTCTCATAAACATTGTATTATTTATTACCTAAAAAATAGGTAAAATAACTCTATAAAAATAAAGTTATCAAAACCCCCAAACTTAACATTTTGCTAGTCCTCTAGCAAAAGCAATAAACAATATATGTTTTAGATAAAACCCTTTCATGATATTCTCCCATAATTGCTCAACTTAACAATTCAAAGAAAAATATAGCTTTCATCCAAACACCACAATTGTTTCATAAGATAAGATAGACTCTTAACTATGTTGACCGTATGTGTGTGTGTGAGTCCTTATCTTTTCAACTATATGCACTCCAAATGGATTCATATTAATATACAATCTCTTAAAATCTTTAACCAAACCTTATATGTTTGCTTTTCATTCCTCTCTCCACTAATGTAAGCCAATCATCTAATCAAAAATCAATAGGACTTTTATAAGCTTGTAATGTAAGGCTGGGCTAGGGGTAAGATGAAAGTCATTTAGGCTAAATTCACCCATGAACACATTGCTTTCTAGGATCTAATTTGAGCTTTTGTCACTTCCTTTCTTTGCTTTCTCTTTTTTTTTTTTCGCAAATGATCTTTCTATCACCACTTCTCTCATTTATTTTTTTTTTCAAAAATACTTGATTTCACTTGGATTTTGACACTTACAAAAGTCACAATCATGCTTGCAATCATAAAGTAAGTAGTAGGACTAGAAATGTAACCATTATAATCTTATCTTGTTGATGACATCCAACTACTATGCAAAAGTCAATTTCTGAACCTTTAGTTGCTTGAATTTGACAATAGGCAATAAGAAAATTCTATTCTTGGACAGATGTTGCTTTTTTTTTTTTTTCATTCACAAAAGCAACATATTATGCTACATAATCATTGCAATCAACATTCTTCCCATATAACATCCTTCCCCTCAACTTCTCTTCACTCATATAGACTTATATCCTAAAAATCAATATGTTCAAGGGTGTAGGACGAAAAGATAATTTGTCAAAGGCTCAAGGGTATATATATGTGGGTGTTAAATAAAAAAAATGGATATGAATCAAGGCTCAGCGGGGTGACTGGTGATAAATAAATAAGGTTGGCTTGAAAGGCTCAAACGATCCAAAGAATGGCCTAAATCATTTTCTCAATTAGATGCAGCTTAGGATTTCGCTTCAAGAGAAAATCAAACAAATTCTAAGATTCAGGTGAGATCTAAGAAAATCACATACTTCACATGAATGTTCTCTAGAGATACACACAATTTCAAAAATGAAGGACTTTTAGTGCTTAATAGGAGGATCAACATAATCAAAATCACACTTAATTCACACCACAATTGTAGGTTTGAATAAAATCTATATCTTCCAAAGAATCACCAAGAATTCACAACATGGGATGTAATCATGACATAAAAAAAAATTTCAATCAAATTTAGCACAAAGGTTCTTTCCCTACCCCCAAACTTGAATGAAGCATTGTCCTCAATGCAAAAACAAAAGAAAGCAATAATAAAGAAGAATTAGGAATGAGAAAACTCCCTTGATTGTAGGTTAGATCCACATAGAGCTTTGAGGAGATGGTGGTGACAAAACTTTCAATGAAAAGATGAACAAAAATGCTTGGGTTGCCTCCCAAGAAGCGCTTGCTTTATAGTTTTCAGTCAAACTATCCTCCACATGTTGCTCAAGGAGGATGAAACTCCAATAGTTTAGGAGACAGCTTGTGTCGTTTGATTGTTGAGCATTCTTCAATAAGCACAACTGTCTCATATACTTCTAACTTTCTTTTGTTCTCCAATTTCTCTTTCAAAAGTTTTGCACAACTAGATATGTGAACTGGAGCATCTGCAAAAGGAATGTTAATGTGCAGTTTTAAAGATATATCAAGGAATTCCAAAAATTGCTTATCTTTTACGCGTTGCTGGAATCTTTGGGGAGATGAAGCTGGAGGCATAAGGGACATAGGATTTTCTAGAACAAGCTTGCTCCTAGGTGCCTCCTTAAGTTGTATGCTGACATCTTTATCATTATCTTTGAGACTCTCCTTGTCAACATCAACTTCTTCTACTTGCTTGCCATATGTTGGGGTTATTGCCTCTATGGTATCTTCAAGACTTTTCTCTATATCACTAGGCAAAGAACCCTCTTGATTCTCTAAGATCATACTAATGAGCTGACTCATCTGCACCTCTAATTTTCGGATTGAAGCTTCTTGTCTCTGAAAGCTCGCTTCTTGATTATGAAATTTTGCTTTAATCCCCTCTGTAAAGTTTTGGGTGGTGACGGCTAGCTCATTGATCATGTCCTCCAAGTTAGGTTTCACCTCTTCTGTTTGCCAAAATGTTGGTTGCAGTCTCATCTCACTTAGGTTACTCTATGAAAAAGTTTGATGGTTGTGCCATCCCAGATTGTACGTATTTGAGTAATAATCATTTTGTGACCTGCTAGGAATTTCAACAAAATTAGCATAATCATTATAATGAGCATTAAGGTTACCTACTTGACATTCTGTGCTCTCATGTGCTCCACCACAAAATTCATATGATCTACTTTGATGTCTCACAACTAGAGTATTTAGGTTGTCTATCTTCTCATTGAGCACTTCTAATTGTGTAGACATTATGGTGAAGATATCTACTTCATGGACTCCACTTGCTTGATGCATTGGTAGCCTCTTAGTAGACCATTGATAGCTATTGGCTGACATTTCCTCCAAAAGGTTATACGCCTCTTCTGCAGTTTTGCTGTGCAAATCCCCTCCTGCAGCTGTATCAATTACAAAACGAAGATTTGTACTACACCCATCATAAAAAGTTTGTACTTGTAACCAAATGGGTAGTCCATGATCTGGACATTTCCTCATAAGTTCCTTGAATCTTTCCCAAGCTTCATACACTGATTCATTGTCCATCTGCATAAAAGTAGTAATATCATTATGCATTTTTACAGATTTCGCCAAAGGAAAGAACTTACTAAGAAATTTATGAGCCAAATCATCCCATGTAGTAATTAATCCTGCAAAAAGAGAAAAGAACCAATTTTTAGCTGTATCTCTAAGAGAAAATGGAAATAGTTTCAACCTAATAACATCTTCTGTAACTCCATGATCTCCAATCATGTCACAGAATTCAAGGAATGCTTCAATGTGAGCATTTGGATCCTCATTTGGTAGCCCACTATATTGCACAGATTTTTGAAGCATCTTGATGAGCACAGGCTTGATCTCAAAGTTATTTGCCTGATTTGTAAGCCTAATGTTTGATGTAGCATTCCAAAATGTTGGTGCAACATAGTCTTTTAAAAGTCTATATGTATCATCATATCTCTCCATCATTGTTACTTAATCTTTCAACAACAACAACTTAACAAAGATTTTTTTCTTTTTGTTTTTCAAGAATTAAAAGAAACAATTTTTTTTTTATTTTTCAAGAATTAAAAGAAACGATTTTTTTGTTTTTCAAGAATAAAAAAAAATTTTAAAGGAAAATAAAAGCTAGATTAAACCTAAAAATTATTCGGTATTAATATTAATCAGTAGTAAAACAACCAATCCCCGGCAACGGCGCCAAAAACTTGTTCGGTGAAATCTAAATACAAGTGAACATGTCGAACAAGTAATATAATGATAAGAAAGATATCGTCCCACAGAGATTGGTGATTACTAAACCAATTAATTACTAACAGTGAACAACTCCTAGAATTTATCTAGCAAATCAAATTAATAGATGATAGATTAACTAACTAAATCTAAGAAAACTAAATACAAGAAATATGTTAGAGCATATGATTTCACCATAATTACTAGGTATTAATATTGATTATTTATGCTTGCAAGAGAGATAATATCTATGTGATGGCAGAACTTCCTAATTTATTCACTATCCTATGTCTAGGTATAACAAACCTACTTAGTTTATTAATTCACTATATCTCTATATATGAATTGAAACAAACCAAATGCATTAGGATCTATGAATATTTCCAGTTTACACCAAAAGCCACACAAATAACATGGTATATGTCTATCCATATTTAATTTATGGTTACATATTACAAGAAGCAACTGCATGCTATTTCTTGTCGATCTTTAACATACAAATCAGATCATCTAAGTGGTAGCTAATCACCTAAAAGCATTAAACTCCGTAATATGTAGCTTCACATAAATAAAATATCTTGCAAAACATAATAATCATAAGATTCATACCATCATAATTAGGTTACATCGTAGCTCTAACAAAAATAAACTAAAACATAAAGAAATAATGAGGAAGAATGGTAATAAGAAATAAAGAAGGCATCTTGAATCCAAGAACAAGAAGTCTGTCACCCTTTTTGTCTTCTCTTCAAGAAAACCTTGAATTCTTGGCCTCTTTCTTGAGTTGTGCTCAATTTCCTCCTCCCCTTTCTTTTGCCTCTTCTCTTCTCTTAAATAGGGTTTAGGTTTAGACCTATCTCCTATCCTAGTAGAATTAGGTTTTAGAGACCTAAAACAATTGGGTTTTAAACTCTTAAATTAATTGAGACTTGAATTCCTAACATGACTGGGTTTTCTATTTAAATAGAAAATCCAATAACAATAGAAAATCTAATAACAATTATCCAAAGCCCAAGCCCATCTTGACTTTCTTGATCTTGATATTACAATTTTGCTACACAATAAGCATCAGGTTCTCCATGTTTATCCCTTTTCTCCTTGTGCTATAAAAACAAGACAAATTCAAATAAATAAGAGGAGTTCAAATATTTTCTCATAAACATTGTATTATTTATTACCTAAAAAATAAGTAAAATAACTCTATAAAAATAGAGTTATCAGTACCTCTGGTAAGTTTCGCATCAGACCCTCAAATACTGTTCCACTAATTTCTTCAATAACTATAGATTCAGACCTATAAAAAAGATGCTCAATAAGAACCAAAATCCAAACAAACTGAAGGTTGCTCTCACTCAATTTCATTAAGCAAGCAAACAAAATTTTTCATTCTAATCTATGGAATAACCATTCAGATTTAGTTAGGAGATTTACCTATTATGGACATGCCACCCGGCAAGGTAACCCGCTTCAGTTAGAGTAGATCTCCATGTGTCGTGGGGCTCTGTCTCAACCTCGAGGACATCTTTACCTTTTGCAGAAGTTCTTATATCTGATGGATCCACAATGCATTCATCCACTTCTTCCATGGAAGTGGCCCCTGAATTCAACTGCCCCTCGTCAACCCCGCTTTCTCTATGTTTGTCGAATGCTGCTTTAAAACCCTCCACTGGATTTCGCACTCTGGAGGGATCCACGTTGTAGAAAACTGGGAAAATCTTTAAACCCCCTTTCCTGCGATTCATGATCTTGGTCAGCTCCTTCAAACACCATTTAGAAAAAAAGTAGCTCTCTGAGATGATAACGACCGCATAAAGTGATTCGTCTACTGCTTTGAACAGCTCCTTCTCGATATGCTCTCCTCGGTTCATTTCTTTATCATCTCTGAAGACGATAATTCCATTCCTCTGCAAAGCATCACGCAGGTGGTCCGTAAAACTGTTGCGCGTATCTTTGCCATGAAAGCTAAGGAAAACCTCGTATTTCCAAGATGAAGAAGATGATGTAGGGACTATCTGAGTAATTTTTGATGCCATTGGAGACTCACAAGCTTAGATAATCCAAGGCTAATTCGACGACTTCGAGACTCACTCGCTTGGTTTGGTAAGTTGAATTATTGCTGCAAGCAAATGGACCCCCGGAAAGAGTGGTCAACAAAGGGAAAGAAATTTTCATTTCGCGGAAGAAGTGGTTCTCGAAATTTCCGCGTCCCTTCATATCTCTTTGGATTTCGCAAAGGCAGCATTGCCCGAGGATTCCACGCCCACTCGAGTTACTCCACGCGCCCACCCGTCCCTCCTAGCGTTCCATTCAATCTGAACGACTGAGGATGAAGTTGCCCAAAATGATGGTAAGATTTTGCTTAAATTATTTAAAATGACTAGAGCATAAGTTTCGTAAAGGATCATGGACGATGGTTGCCGGGTATGCAACTAGAAGCAGAAATGGAAACATGAACAAGATTTTGTAGTAAAATAGAGAAAGGTATCCAAAATAATTGGAAACATTAATCATATTTCCTTATAAAAAACATGCTTATAGCACATTGGGAAATTGCTCTTTTAACAAGGCGTGCACATTACGAACGGAGGCTAACCAATTCAAATAACTAAAAGCAAATTTTATTGTTTAACAAAAATAAAATAAATAAGAAAGGGAAAGAAAGTCAGAGCGCCATTTCATTGATCCATGAAATTCAACATTCTTACGCCTATACATCACCAGAAGAATTCGTAGATGGATCAATAGGAAATTTAACGGGACCATGGACTACGATGCGGGGCCAATTGTCTCTCTTCTCAAAAAAAACCCTAAAGCTTGGTGAAATGAACAACCCAAAAAGTCCAATTTATCACCTTGACATACCACACGCGCCCCAAACTTCTTTATCTCCACAGTCTTGCTTGATATTTCAATTGAAGCCAAAAACATGTTTTTTTTTTTTTCTTTTGCCTTGTTAAGGGGATTTAGGAGTGCGAGGCTGGCAGAAGCAGACGACTTGTTTCCCCAAGATGGTATATACATCCAAACTCCAAAGCGCCTAAGGGGAGATCTTTCGCGGGCGGGAAATCCCAAGTGAACTCCTAGACCATCTTCTTCGTCTTGCAACCAACAATCAAGGGAGAGATCTGCCTGAGGATTAGGGACTTCATAACTAACAAACAAAGCATATCCATTAACGAGCAGCGGATCATAATCCCGATCTGCAGAAAATGGAATTCGTCCCATGCGTCTATGGTAGAACCACTCCGGAACATCAGCTTGCCTCAGGAGGCCCGGAAAGCCCCACGCCACCCAGCGTACAGAATGTCCCTTGATTAACCAAAAACAAAAGAGGGAGAGAGAAGAAAGATTTTAATTGCAGTAATTCTAATTGAAAATGATATTCAAGATAAATAAAAGAAAATAAGGTAGATATTGCAATAATAAGAAAGATTAGGAGCAGAATGATTATGACTGAATAAGAACCATAAGAGAGAGAGTAAACGAAGCAAGTACAAGGAAACTTAAGAAAACTCGTGTTTTACTTACTTATAGATTACATTATGCCATGCCATTATATAGGCAGCAAAGTTCACAAAGGACAAAACTACAAGTTGCTTGGTAACATAAGCAACTTGCGAGAACCTTATCTTTAATACAAGTGGTTCTGTACAATAGTCTTTCAACAAGACCCGTGGGGCCCTCTCTCCTCTAGCTTTTCATCATGATGTGTAGAGCCTACTGACTCAGTTTCTGAGGTTATTGAAACGTAGTCCTGCAAGGCTACGAGAGCAACAAGTTGATCTTCTTCCATGCTTTGCTCTACCATGGTGCATGTTCCAGCCGTTGTTCCATACTGCTCTTCAAATATGTTTTCCACGTTGCACGTTGCATAACCATCCATTTCTTCAAGATCAACGTCAGCTCCTATACCATAGGTTGCAGTATCCAACTGCACATTATCTTCCAAATCCAGCCAGGAAAAGACAGCTACATCTTCATAATTAAAACCATTTACTAGCTTGTCAGTGGCGAGACTCATTGCTTGGGCAACATATAGTGGGAAATCTTCTTCCATCTCAAGTGGACAGTTTGTGAGCTCAATGTTACAGTCTTGCACTTGAAACAACCCAGGAGATACGGGCTCTTCTTTTATTTGAACATGCAGCTGTGGTAGTAACTCTGGAAACATGTCTGGATTGAGATCAACTTGTTCCTGAGTGTAGAAAGGGTCGAATTGCGTGTCTAGTTCCTGCACCATACGTGTTGATGACTCTCCTACCTCAAAGGTTCCTGATACCCCAACTGTTGGTTGAAAAACTTCTTCTTGCTCTGCATAATAGGACTGTACAGCATTAAGATAATTGTCTGGTGGGGAAGGGAGGTAAGGTCCTAGTGTAGTAATATCAAAAGGTGAGCATGACCATTCAAACCAAGTATGGTAATCATCCGGTGGAAGATACTGTGGAATTATTTCTTCAGATGAAGCATAATCAATGGTGGCACACAATCCAGAATCTTCTGAAGAAGTAGTGACTCCAGAAGAGGCACAGACCCCCCCAAACTTGGCATGTGAAGGCCAAGTTTGCCACGTTGAACCGCAAAATTGCTTGTTGACAGTGGTTTTGTGAACATGTCTGCGAGCCATTCAGAGGTTCCAACATGAGAGGTTATGAGTGTTCCTTGAGCAACCTTTTCCCTTACAAAATGGTAATCTACTTCTAGATGTTTAGATCGACTATGGAACACTGGTTTCGTAGACAGTTGGAGCGCAGGCAAATTATCACTATGCAAGATGGTTGGTGTAAATAGTCCAATTCCTAGATGATGCAAAAGATGCAAGATCCAAGTTATCTCAGCAGTACCTGTGGCTAATGCACGATATTCAGCTTCAGTAACAGAGCGTGAAACTGTGGACTGGCGTTTTGCCATCCAAGAGACTAAATTCTGTCCCAAGAAAATACAAAACCCTGTTGTTGAACGCCTAGTTCCTGTACATCCAGCATAGTCTGAGTCTGTGTACCCATGAAGAGTAGTTGGACTTCGACAAAGAATTCTCAAACCAAAATCAGTGGTTCCATGAAGATATCTAAGCACTCTCTTTAGACGATGGAAATCCAACACTGTCGGTGATGCCATTTTTTGACATAACTTATTGACTGCATAGCTCAAATCTGGTCTAGTCAGAGTCATGTACTGCAAGGCCCCAAGTATGGAGCGAAAATGAGTAGGATTTTCATACAGTTCTTCACTGTTTGGAACACTTGTGGTTTTAACTGCCATAGGAGTTGACAAAGGTCGACAGTGAGCCATGTCAGCTCGGTGAAGAATATCTACAGCATATTTCTATTGATTCAATGTTAGCCCTTCAGAGTCATGCAAGACTTTCACTCCGAGAAAAAAGTGCAACAAACCCAAATCTTTTAATGGAAATTTTTCTCCAAGGTAATTAATAAAAGTCTGCACAAGATCATTAGAACTTCCAGTAATAATTATATCATCCACGTATAATAGCAGCCACACTTGCATACCTTCATTATTGTAGATGAACAACGATGGATCAAATGGTGAGCTAAGAAAACCCACATCTTGAAGAACAAGAGTGAGTTCATCAAACCAGGCTCTGGGTGCCTGTTTCAGACCATATAAGGCACGTTCCAAACGACAAACATGATTAGGAAAACGTGGGTCTTGGAAACCTGGAGGTTGTTCCATGAAGACAGACTCTGTTAGCTTTCCGTGAAGGAAAGCGTTGTCTATGTCGCATTGTCTAAGACACCATCCCAGTGTACAAGCTAATGCAAGTATAACTCGGATAGTTGTCGGTCGAACAACAGGACTGAAAGTTTCCAAAAAATCAACTCTAGGCTCCTGATGGAAGCCTTTAGCAACTAAACGTGCTTTAAGCCGTTCAAGTGTTCCATCGGCAGCTACCTTGGGTTTAAAAACCCATTTGTAACCAACTATATTCGTGTTGGCTTGACGTGGAACTAGAGTCCAAGTTGAATTATTGTTGAGTGCAGTCATCTCAGCTTTCATTGCAGACAACCACCCAGGGTCTTCCAGAGCACGTCGGATTGACGTAGGAATTTCTGGAATGCCAAGTGTGGCTGTGAGTGCATATCTAGGATTAGGTTTCCTGACCCCATGTTGGCTTCTAGTCTCCATTGGGTGTATCCGGGATAGACTTTTGTTTGAAGAGGCAGCTATTTTTGAACTCAAAGGATAAGAAACTTCTTTGTTTGCTTTTGGTGGTGAGGAGAGAAGATTTGAGCTTTGTTCTTTTTCTTTTAGATTCTCAGTGAGAGATTAGCTTGTCGTGACAATTTTGGAGAAAGGAGGTGCTTTAATATTTCCTTCTTTGCTTTGGATAGGATTTTCTAATGAGAATGGTGTTGCCAGGTGCAAAGATGATGGTTCAGGCACGGTTTTGGGGTGGGATTCTGCAGTTTTGTTTCTTGGTTCCGTAAAAGAAGAAGCAATACCAACAATTTTTCTGGAAAGGGAAGATGGCTTAAGATTTGGAGTTTGAGTTTCTTTTTCTTGAGGTAATGACGTTGGTTGACTCATAGAGAGCTGGTTTGAATCTTCTTCTTCATTTCTCAATTCGGAATTGACAGGAGAAGGAAGTTGTGGTAAGAATAACCTTTGAGCAGGTTCTGGTGTAGTTTTAAAGGATTCGGTGTTTCTCTCTCTCTCCTCTTCGTTGAGCTGAGCTGGTGAGTCCCTATACCCCGAGTTGCATGGGGTAGAAAGGTGTTTTGCAAGTGGGACCGAAATGATGGGTTCACCGTCCATGCATGCATGGTTCTGTATCGTGGCTGTTTCTCTCATTTTTGGAGTGTCTTCAGGTGAGACGTGTCTTTCTCTCATATTTCCAGCGGAAGCTTGGTTTAAGTTTGATTCATCGAGGTTGGTTTGAAGCGGTATTGAGAGAGAGGAGCAGCTTTCAATCATTACAGCTGCAGGTTGCATTACTTCCCCTGCTTTCCAAGAGTTTTCTCTTTCTTCAAACAAAAAATCCATTTTGGAAAGTGAGTCTGCACCTATTTGCTTTTCATTGTTGTCCTTAAAGGGAAAGACATGTTCTTCAAAGATTACATGTCGAGAGATAAAAATTTTTCCCGTAGAAGGATGCAAACATCTGTAACCTTTATGCTTTGCACTGTAACCAAGAAAGACACATGCTAAAGATTTAGCAGACAACTTATCAGTAAGAGTAGTTCGGAGACAAGGGTAACACTGGGCCCCAAAGACCCTTAAAGAGTTGTAGTCTGGAGTACGACTGTATAATATTTCAAAAGGAGACTTATTTCCCAGAGTTTTTTATGGTGACCTGTTGATGACACACACTGAGGCAAGAAAAGCTTCAACCCAATATTTTTTTGGCATGTTAGCATGGAGTAACATGGACCGTCCCAGTTCAACTATGTGTCTGTGCTTTCTTTCTGCCAACCTATTTTGTTGTGGAGTATATGGGCAAGAGAATTGATGTAGTATTCCTTTTTCACGCAAAAATTTATTCATCTTAAGACCTGTGTATTCTCCACCATTATCAGAGTGTAAGATTTTGATTTTCCGTTCAAATTGCCTTTCTACCATTGCATTAAACTCCACAAAGTTCTGAAAGAAGTCTGACTTCTTTTTCATTGGATAAAGCCAGGTAAACCGAGTACATTCATCAATTAAAGTTGCATAATACAGAAAATTCTGACAAGATGATATTGATGATGGACCCCATACATCACTGTGTATCTTTTCAAAAGGAACAATGCTTTTATTTGAAGATTGCAAGAAAGGTAAACGATAACTTTTGCTCACCAAGCAAGTAAAGCATGATTGAGGTAAATCACCTTTGATTTTTATTTTCCCTTGCGTTTGCAAGAGTTTCAAAAGCTGCATGTTTGTATGCCCCAAACGATAATGCCATGTGGTTCCATCTGTGGTTTGCTGATATTGAGCAAAAAAAGCTGGAATCTTTTCGCCTGGCAAAACATACAAACCGTCTCTTCTATGTCCCTTGAGCAGGATTTTCTGTGTGCTCAGGTCCTTTACAATAAATGAATCTTTGTTAAATAAAACTTCACAAGGATAATCATCAGTGAGTTTTGATATTGACAGCAGATTTTGGTTTATCTGTGGAGCAACTAGAACTGACTTGAGTTGAATAGGACCATCACTTAACTGAGCAGTCCCAACACGAGTGATGGGTATTTTATGTCCATTTCCAAGTAGGATTTTACTGAAGCCTTTGTAAGAGACTGAATGAGAAAGTTTACCTGCTGTATTAACAATATGAGTTGAGGCTCCAGAATCTGCTATCCACTCATTTCCAGGTCTTTCATTGATTTGGAGAGTAGCTAGTGCTTTGGGTATATTGTTGATCTGGAAGGTATGATCAAATCTTCTCCAACATTCAAGGGCAGAATGCCCTCGCTTTTCACATATCTGACATGTCAGGTTAGTACAAGCAGGAAAAGTTTCCAGTTTACCTGACTGATTTTCAGATATTTGACCATTGGGTTGGGGCACTCTATTTGTTGCTGCAGGTCCAAAACCTCTTCCTTGAGAGGTAAAAGGCTGACTTCGCCCCCTGAAGCTTCCTCTTGCACCTCTTCCTCTGCCTCGTTGTGTGTAGAAGGCAGTGTTTTCATTAATGACAAGGTTGCTTGGCTTTTTGTAGTAGATGAGTCTAGCTTCATATGCTTGAAGCTATGAGATTACTTCGCTAAATTTTGGAACTGGTGGTCTAAACATTGCAAATTTGAGAGATTCACATCTCTCATTAAGTATTTCCAGTAAGCGAAAAGTCTTTGCTAAGTCGGTAAGTGGCTTTCCAATAGCACTGAGCTGATTCAGAATACTTTTAAATTCAGTAAGAAATATAGATAAGTTTTTACCTTCCTTCTTAAGATTACTGAGTTTTGACATCAGTTCAAATTCTCTCGTTTTTATTTTCTGAGAGAAATGGCTTGTGAGGGCATCCCATACTTGAGCTGCAGTTTCTAGCTCAAAGATATGCCCCATTGCTTCTTCTGATAGCATTCTGATGATCCATGATTTCACCAATGCATCACTCTGTTTCCAAGACTCATAGTTTGGATTGGTTTCAACTTTTTCATCACTAGTAGTAGTTGTGGTGATAGGGCACTCAGTCTCTCCAGTTACGAACCCAGTAAGTTTCTGGGTTTGGAGCAACGACTTCATTTGAGTCATCCAAGAGAGATAATTTCCTTCAGTCAATTTCATAGTAACAAAGTTACTGACATTGACATTGTTAGGAAAAGGATAAATGGATTGGTGAGCCATGACAAGTAAAGGAGGTCCTAGATGAACCTGCTTTGATACCAAATTGAAAATGATATTCAAGATAAATAAAAGAAAATAAGGTAGATATTGCAATAATAAGAAAGATTAGGAGCAGGATGATTATGACTGAATAAGAACCATAAGAGAGAGAGTAAACGAAGCAAGTACAAGGAAACTTAAGAAAACTCGTGTTTTACTTACTTATAGATTACATTATGCCATGCCATTATATAGGCAGCAAAGTTCACAAAGGACAAAACTACAAGTTGCTTGGTAACATAAGCAACTTGCGAGAACCTTATCTTTAATACAAGTGGTTCTGTACAATAGTCTTTCAACAAGACCCGTGGGGCCCTCTCTCCTCTAGCTTTTCATCATGATGCGTAGAGCCTACTGACTCAGTTTCTGAGGTTATTGAAACGTAGTCCTGCAAGGCTACGAGAGCAGCAAGTTGATCTTCTTCCATGCTTTGCTCTACCATGGTGCATGTTCTAGCCGTTGTTCCATACTGCTCTTCAAATATGTTTTCCACGTTGCACGTTGCATAACCATCCATTTCTTCAAGATCAACGTCAGCTCCTATACCATAGGTTGCAGTATCCAACTGCACATTATCTTCCAAATCCAGCCAGGAAAAGATAGCTACATCTTCATAATTAAAACCATTTACTAGCTTGTCAGTGGCGAGACTCATTGCTTGGGCAACATATAGTGGGAAATCTTCTTCCATCTCAAGTGGACAGTTTGTGAGCTCAATGTTACAGTCTTGCACTTGAAAAAACCCAGGAGATACGGGCTCTTCTTTTATTTGAACATGCAGCTGTGGTAGTAACTCTAGAAACATGTCTGGATTGAGATCAACTTGTTCCTGAGTGTAGAAAGGGTCGAATTGCGTGTCTAGTTCCTGCACCATACGTGTTGATGACTCTCCTACCTCAAAGGTTCCTGATACCCCAACTATTGGTTGAAAAACTTCTTCTTGCTGTGCATAATAGGACTGTACAGCATTAAGATAATTGTCTGGTGGGGAAGGGAGGTAAGGTCCTAGTGTAGTAATATCAAAAGGTGAGCATGACCATTCAAACCAAGTATGGTAATCATCCGGTGGAAGATACTGTGGAATTATTTCTTCAGATGCAGCATAATCAATGGTGGCACACAATCCAGAATCTTCCGAAGAAGTAGTGACTCCAGAAGAGGCAGACGAATATGTTGTTAAAAAACCAATATTGCTAACAATTCTAAGTTTATATGCAAACAGCAACTTCTTATATCACCAACTTGATATGCTAATGTTAAGCAGAGTAAGAGACTTACACAGTGGTTATTCCACACGGTACTTCCAGGATGCAGATTTAGGAAACTACAAGATTCGCCACTATCACCAAAATAGGTAGCAATCCAATCACAAGGCCTTGAGTTGCACGCGTTGGAGTCTTTATAAAATCTTTCCAGCGATGGGCGATTTCCTAGATCCAAGTTCCTTAATCCCAATGGAAGCCTCGGCAAACGCTCAAGATTGACACAGTTGTTCAAAAGAAAATGACGAAGGTTGGAAAGTTGATGGATGCCATCTGATATTTCTTTAAATTTATTTCCAGATAGATTTAAATGCGTAAGTGAGAACCAAAAACCAAAATAACTAGGCAATGCTTCATGCCCCAAGTTACGATAACTCAAATCCAATTTTTCTAAAGAGTTTAAGCCTGATGACAAGGCACACAAGTTTACACTTCGGGCATCAGTCAACAAACCTGATGGACGGTATCTTGTGTCAGGCAGCTTGGTACAGCCAGAAGAGTCATCAAACGTTATTTCCTCAGAGAAATAGCGACCGGATATGTAGAGATCTTTGAGAGATGACAACCTCGTAAACGATCTCGGTAATGCCTTTATCGCAGTATTGTTTAAATTCAGTTTCCTCAAAGATTTCAGATTACGCACACCACCTGGAAACTTCTTGCGTTTAGAACACCCAGAAAGGTCAAGACTTGAAAGGGATGGCAATCTAAACGTGTTTGGAAGTTGCCTGAGACGAAAGCAATTGCGGAGCGACAATTCTCTGAGATGCTCCAGAAAACCAATAGAGTGGTGGACCTTGGACAACTTACTGCAATTAGAAAGATCTAGACGCTCAAGGTTTGGAATATCGCTGAAGTCTGGGATCTCGATCAACTCTTTCGAGCAATGCATGTCAATGGATTGTAATCTGTGAAACCCCTGTTATAGATAGTGTAAAGTAATTAGAGTAAACGGAAGAAGACGAAGAAGAAGAAGACAAGAAAAAAGCCCAGATTTTACCTTAACATCTTCCCCCAGCGCTTTGAGGCTACTTCGATGAAGTTTGAGCTCAACAAGATTTGCTGGCTTGAAACCGTGAGGCAAGGATTCGAAAGGATATTCATCCCATCTCAAAACACATAATTCATTGCTTAGCGAGAACTCTCGAGGATTTCCACTCCATTTTAATTTGATGAACCCCTTGCATAAATCACTCCAAATCAGACTATTAGGAATGGTGATCTCAAGCAGTTGCAACTTTTTCATTGATGAAAAAGCGTCATAACATAACCTTTCCGATTTTTGTGGAGGAAATTTTAGGAGAACGCCTCTAATTACATTGAGTTCCTAGTAACAGAAAAAAGTGAAATTAGTAATATAGAAGTACTTGAGAAAGGTCCTAACAGTTGAAATTCCTACTAACTAAACATGAGTTAGTTGGCTAGGCAACTCCAAAATATAACTCATTTTATATATTCTTATCATCAAGAAATGAAAGATTTAAGTAAAGGTCTTTAAGCTTAACAATTTCTAAAACTAAGGAGAACAAACTAAATTGATAAAAATAAGAAACAAATACTTGAAGAGATGGTATTGAAATGACATCTTCACTGCAATCTACTTACATGTGCCTCCTTTTCCCTTAGTATAGTGATGATGTCTTTGGTACACCATGATCCAGCACATTTGGCAATTTCTTGACCCATTTGTGTTAAGAAATTATGTATAGTCAACACTTTATTCTCTTTAAATTTTAATAGAGATTTGTGCTTTAGATATTCAAGAATGGTTTCAGAAGGGTAACCTAAATATTCTAAGATATAGGTAACATAATTTTTAGATTGTCCTTCAAAAAAACATATAATATCTAAAAATGCTTTTATTTTCAAATCTTCCAGTTTTTGTACAACATTTCCATCAAGATTTGTTTTTAATTGAATCAGGTAACTCTTCCACCTACTCTTTTCTATACTAGAAAACTTAGAACCCAAAATTTCAATTGCTAAGGGGGGGCCTTGTGCAAAATGCAAAACTTCCTTTGTCAATCTCTTGAACTCTTCTTCAAGATGTAGTTTGTTGAAGGTTTTGAAACAAAAGAGCTGTGAAGCAGCATTGTCACTAAGTTCCTTAACTTCATAAATATGAAAATACTTATTGCCCTTATAAAAGTATGGTAGAAAATAATGATTTCTACTAGTTAGGATAATTCTGCTCCCCTTGCCAAACCATTTAGTGCTCCCAGCCAATGCTGTTACTTGCTTACTTCGACGCACATCATCAAGAATAAGTAAAACCTTTTTATTTGTTAACAAGCTCCATAACATCTTGATTAAAGTGTGATCTTCAAAAGAATCTGTTACCTTCCCTTGAAGATCAAGAAGAATCTTTCTTTGTAATCCAACAAGACCACTGTTTCCACTTTCTCCAATATCAGAAATAAAGGACCAAGCTTCAAATGCAGTCCAAACTCTCTCATAAATGACTTTTGCTAGTGTTGTTTTTCCAATTCCAGTCATTCCACATATCCCTATAAACTGAACACAATGTGAATCTTCTAAACAAAGTAATTCCATGATTTTCATTGCTTGGGTTTCTATTCCAATGAGAAACTCAGCACTGTCTATTGATTTAGGGATCAACTCACCAAATATCTTCAAATTGATTTTGTTAACAATTTCCTTATTGTGCCTATAAGAAAAAAGACACTAATTTAGAATAAAACCCAAACAAGCCGAAAATTGTTTACGTTCAATTGGACTAGGACAGTAAATAAAGCTATAAGCGGGAGTCGATCAACTTTAATTGTAGCTAATTAGAGCGAAGATACCTGTCTTCTACATTTTTTACATGCCATCCGGAGAGTTTGCCCCCTTCCTCAAGAGAACCACCAAACGATTTGAGCGGGTCTTCAACAACCTCAGAGGAATCCACAGAGCAGTCACCTATTTCAGTCAAAATCGCTTTCCATCTTTCCCAATCCTTTTTGCTAACTTTAGGGTCGTCTTTAAGTCTATTGAAAGCCTTTCCAAAATATCCTGCCTGGTTTCGCACTTGGAAGGGACTCACTCCGTAGAAAACAGGGAAAACAGTAAGGCGTCCCGTTTCCCGGCGTTCCATGATCACTTCAAGCTCCAACAAGCGCCATTCAATTTCAGGAAAGTCAGATGAGATGACAACGACAGCGAATCGGAATCATTCTATTGCAAACTTGTGACGCAGAGGAATTCTTTCTTCTGGCATCCAGAATCTTTCGCTTTTTAAAACGCTAATCCCGATCCCTTTCAAAGTGGCATATAAAAGGTTTGTAAAACTATCCCCGAAGCCCCCTAGACTGGGGTTTATAGAAGTATAATCAAAGTCCGTATCCGGAAGACCATCCACGACGTCCCCTAGACTCGTATCCCGGGAGACTATCCACGACGTCCGGGAGACTATTCACGGAGCCCCCGACTCGTATCCCAGTGACTGAGGAAAACCTCGTATTTCTGCCGATCAGTTGAAGAAGAAGATAAAGTAGAAGCGGCTTTCTTGGAGCTCAGGGACGCCATTGGGAGACTCACAAGTTTGTTTTCTTCAACACTCGTCTGCAGATGCCGAGCCTAAGAAAGCGTCTGGTTGGTATATAGGCTTTCTGAGATGGATACCTGCTCCAATTGCGTTAAAAGCGGACCAAAAGAAATAATATAACACACAAAACGCTGAGTCTTGGTGGCTTGGGAAAATTTCCCTGTCACATTTTTTCTTTCGGGGTGTTGAAAACTTTTAATATTTTTCGCGTTTTAGTAATGTAGAGAGCGGAAGCCTCTCCGAGATGACCTTTTGTTTATATATCACAATTCTACTTCACCACCATTTTTTTTTTCCACATTTAATTGTTACGTTCTCCCAGTCCTGATATTGACGCAATTGGCACGCATATTAGGACTAAAGGACAGTCCAATTTGAAATTTGGCTGGCAACCATCTCTAAAGGAAACCCCACCGCTTCTACTTGTCAAAAGAAATGATGGGTAAATTTCCAGTTTGCTTCTAATAAAAATAAGTGTGGGTAATGTGACTCAAGGTTCATCATCAATTCTGACCCTTACTTGTTTTGAATTATCCAATAAAATTTAATCACTTTCCATGTTCACCTTTCTTGTTGAATATTTAAATTTCATCTCTGGTATACGTAAGAAATGGAAGGGAGAAGAGAATAACGGAAATCCCCTAATTTTCAATTATAATTACTCAAAATAAAGTAACTGGTGAAAGAGGAAAAGCACCGAAAGAAAGCATTTAGTGGGAACTAACCGCGAAACAAGAAAGTTACCCAAATCTCTTTCTCATCAAACTATAAATGATTACACATGGACCCTCATATCTTCAATTGAGATCACATATGGAACGTCACCCATGGGGCCTTGCGAACCCTGAAAGAGTTGAGCGGCCCTTGTCTGCTGCTTCGGCTGTGATCGATGCATCCACCACCCAATATTTTTAACAGAAATAACCATAATTACTGAAGAAAATTTCCTATACCATTTCTTTTGAGCATACCAATGATATATTTTAGAAAATATAAAAATAATTGCAGAGAAAATAAGGTCCTATTGAAAGGAGTTAAAATATTAATTGTTATTGAATCTGCAACAAAAAGTGATAAAAGAATATTTCAATATTTTAGTAACAAGGAGAAAAATTATACCGAATGATTGTAAATAATGATTTTTTATTTATTGAAAGGCATATCTATAACTCATTTGTTTAAGATAGTGGTAACTTTTTTATGGTAATTATATTCAAAATTATGCATTACAAAGATGTCCTATAATTTACAATTTTTAAAAACTTATTGAACCATGCAATCATGATATTAAAATTTTGGAATGATTTTAAACTTATATTGTTGGGAAGTCTCTTGAGAATTTTACAACTTTCTTAACCATTGGAGAAATCTGATAAAAAGAGAGACCTTATACACATTTGGACAATCCCAGGACCTATAATCTCTTAGAGTTTGGATCTCTACTAAAATTTTGATACATGGTCAAGTTTCATGAGCCATTCTGCAATAGTGCATTTAGTTGTAGACTAACAAATAGTTAAAGAAAATGAAGAAAATTAAAAGGAAGAGAGAAGAAGAAAAAGAAGTAGAAGAACTTAATGTTAGGTATGAATTTTGAAGAATGTTCTATCCGAAAGCTCTTTTAAAGTGACCATCTTTGTGAAACATCACTCATTATGAGCCCCACAATCCCAACAGATTAACTTATTTGAATTACTACCCAAATCCTAATTGGTAATTTAAAACACCTCAATTCTTCGCACCATATTACTAGTGCCATTTGCAAGTATAGATATTTGTGTTTCTTTTCTCTTCAATACACAAACCAAAAATATTTCTTTGTTTAGATAGTTTTCAAATGGTATTAATTACAATGATCAGAGAATAATAGTAAGGCTTTCAAAAATATTTATGATGATAATAGCGTAAGTTCCATAAACAAAAATAGATGTTTGTTATTGAGTTTGCCACTCAAAGTGAAATAGAATATTTTAATAAAGTAGAAAAATCTACTCAAAGGTATTGGAATTAACTGTTCTTCTTTTTTTAAAAAAAAAAACTTTTAAAGTAGATAATCATTGTCCATGTACGTGGTTGAATAATACATATTATAATGATCTCTAATTTACAATTTCTTTTTTTATGAAACTTAATTAGCATATATTAAGTCAACCAATTAATAGATATTACATATACTTTGTTTACGTATAATATACACCAACTTCCCACTTACTAAACTATGTGATATAGCTTTTTAATTGAACAATTTCAACTTTTGGTCACCTATTTCACACCTATATTAGTTAACATTCATGCATATATAAGAAAAATATCCCATTGGCTGAGTTAATTTAATGTGACATGAAGCCCATGAATAATTATGACCTTTACTAATTTCTTTAATTTACTATAATAAGATAAGTACTCCTTTGGATTACCATTTTACACTTGCTCCTGAGGGGAGAATTCTTCTCCTCACTTCAGCTTCTCATTTTCCCTAAAGATGATAGTTCCCATTGGTCCCTAAAACCGGAACGACTGTCTGCGCCGTTAAAACTAAGGAAAACCACGTATGTTTTGTGTTGAGTTGAAGAAGAAATTGAAGGGGTAGTGGGAGCTTCTTGATTAGTGATAGTCTTTATTTATCCCTATTATTCCTCCGACCAGTGTCTTTTCTGTATTTAATCTTTAAACTGCGCATGCGGTACACATAGGAGATGCAAGAAAGAAAAAGAGAACTACCGAAATCGGAAATCATTGTACGTTCAATTACAGAAGTGCTTCAAGTCAAAAACAGAGAGTCCGAAGAAAAATAGAGTTCTCCAGACTCACATTAGAAGAAAGTCTTTGTTAATCTAGCCTTTTAATTGGATTTTAGGTTTTCTAATATAGTACCAGAGACTGGTCTTACTTGCAAACCCATTATTTGCATAGGCAAGGTGTTTAGGATGGCTTTTCCATGTGCAGGCTGTTAGAAATCATAAGTCTCACACAAGAAAAGAAAACTTGTGATTGCATTTAAATTAAAGAAATGACCTTTAGTTCTTAAACTAACTTTTAGATTAGATTTAAAAATTTTTTTTTCTTAAATACCAAGTCATAAGAATTGCAGTATGAGTTAATTGTCCCATACGAATTGCAGTATTTTCTTATCAAGTTGATAAAAAGGGCTTGGGATAAGGGTTGTTTTGCTAATATCCAAAAAGAAAATGATTCCATCTGGCCTAAAGTCTACAATCCTTAGCTCCAACTTCTCATCATCCCTAAAGTCAACAATCCCAAACCTTTTCAAAAGCACCAAAAGCATAGAAAAGAAATTTCTAATGTGTGGGACTCAATGATATTTTCTTTTGGAGGGTTAAAACTACTAATATTTAACTCATGTTGGTGATGTAGAAAGCAAAAGCTTTGCGAGATACTCTTCTATTTCATGACGAGTTTCCTTTTCATATTTAATCCTTAAACTACAAATCCAATAAAAATAAGGAATAAAAGGAAGAAAAAAAATACAATTGTGTCTATCACAACATTCAATGGGATGTAAAGACACACTATGTTTTTCTAAGTTTTTAAGATTATATTTCATTTACTAGAAAGAGTTTTAATTAATATATTCTATCTATTGAGGATAGTTACATGAGTTGTAACCTATAAACCTTTATCAAAATTATTTCATAAGAAAAATAACTAACAACTGCTACAATAACTTTTAGGATGGAACCCATGTTTTCATATGATGGTACTGTACTTACTAAACTAACAATAACTAACAATAACTAACAATAACTTTTAGGATGGAACCAGTAATTAGGTGAACAAAATATGAATGTTTGTTGTCAAGTTTGTTATTAAAAATGAAAATGATAATAATCATATTGTGTTATTGTCTAATACACGTAAGTTTGTTAAATTTGTGATTATTCAATGAATAGTTAAATCATATATCGTGATAATATAATTATTAGAGAGAACATATAAGTAACGTTTTTTAACATGAGCCTAAATCTTTACTTTCCTTCATCCTTCTTGTTGACGCGATTGGAACGCGTTACGAGGAGAAAGGACTGGCGACGTCTCCAAAGGGCAATTCTACCATTTCAGACCTTTCAAAAGCATAGGCAGAGAAAATTTCGACGTTCGGGATGTGAAGCACAGTGAAAATTGTTGAAGCGCAGCGGAAGTTTATAAAACTAGGTTCTCCTGTCGCTTTACCCAATGTAGGACTGGATATTTTAACACTCTAACACTCCCCTGCAATCTCATGTTGGGTGCAGTGAGAGGTGGGACCAGTTTAGAAGGACCACACCAAGGTAGGCAGGACACAAGGCCGGCTCTGATACCATATTAGAAACTGAATGGCCCATCTAAAACACAGAACTGTGTAATAGTGGATTGTCAGTGGAAGCTTATAAGGCTAGGCTCTCTTGTCGCTTTACCCAATGTGGGACTGAATATTTTAACACTCTAACACTCCCCCGCAGTCTCACATTGGGTACGATGAAAGGTAGGACCAATCTAGAGGGACCATACCAAGGTAGGCAGGACACAGGGTTGGCTTTGATACCATATTAGAAACTGAAGGGCCCATCTAAAACACAAAATTGTGCAATAGTGAGTTGCCAGTGGAAGCTTATAAGGTCAGGCTCTCCTGTCGCTTTATCCAATGTGAGACTGGATATTTTAACACTCCAACACTCCCTCATATGTCTCATGTTGGGTGCGGTGAGAGGTGAAACCAGTCTAGAAGGACCACACCAAGGTAGGCAGGACACAGGGCCGGCTCTGATACCATATTAGAAACTGAAAGACCCATCTAAAACACAAAACTGTGCTATAGTAGGTTGTCAGCAAAAGCTTATAAGCCAGGTTCTCCTATCGTTTTACCTAATGTAGGACTGGATATTTCAACACTCCAACACTCCTCCGCAGTCTCACATTGGGTGCGATGAGAGGTGGGACCAGTCTAGAGGGACCACACTAAGGCAGGCAGGACACATGGCCAACTCTGATATCATATTAGAAACTGAATGGCCCATCTAAAACACAGAACTGTGCAATAGTGGGTTATCAGCGGAAGCTTATAAGGCCAAACTTTCCTGTTGCTTTACCCAATGTGAGACTAGATATTTTAACACTCCAACAAAAATTGTTACTTTCTGGTACCACAATTGTTCACCCAACTAAAACAGGTTAAGTGGACAAAGGGGGTGTCCAATTAAGAAATTGGCTGACAACGTCTTCAAGAAAATGGGACCACTCTAGACCTTTCAAAAGTATTGACCGAAAAAGTTTCCAAGTAGTTTAGCATTGCGTTGAAGGAATGCATATGAAGACAAAAAGATTATTTGATTTGGAAATTGGCTGACAACTTCTCTATGAAAATCCCACCATGTTAGACCTTTCAAAAGAATGGACCAAGGAAATTCTAGATTGCTTACTGCTAGGTCCAAAGAATGCATACAGGGACAAAAGGACCATTTGATTTGGAAATCGGCTGGCAATGTCTCTAATAAAATATCACCACTCTAACCTTTCAGAAGAACTGACCAAGCAAATTTCTGAGGTTCCTGGCGTTGGGTTGAAGGAATTGCATATGAGGACAAAAGGATTGTCCGCTTTGGAAAGGATTCTTTCAGAATAAATGACCGAGCAAAAGATCAAGGAAATTTCCAAGTTTCCTAGTACTAGGTTGAAGGAAAGCGTATGAGGACAAACGCTAGAAACACGTCTAAGTAAATCTCACCACTTTAAACATTTCGAAAGAATAAATAGCCCTTAAAGATTTTTTTAAAAAAATAGTCCTTAAAGTTGGATTAAAGAAACTGCATACAAGGACAAAAGAAGTGTCTAATTTAAAAATTGATCAACAATGTCTTTAAGAAAATTATAAAACGTCATGCAAAATTGTCCGGTAGAAGCACATAGCGTTCAAATATAGCATAGATTTGGAGCACAATACGTAAAATATTCAAGAACATTTTAAAACAGAGTTATAAAAACATGACAAGGGAAAGCGGTCCTTGACATTATTTGTGCCATGAATTATAAAAAATACTTAGTAGGAATTCTTCCTCTTTTTGTCATGAATCAAAAAGATTATAATAAAGTGGGAGATAAAAAGCATATATTGGTTGAGGTAAGAAACCAATGTAATTACAAAGGTACTGTACTTACTAAAATTATGTAGCCCATGAGAAAAATAGGAAAGATAAAGTCGATGTTCCAACTCAATCTATGCAAGCATAACATAGATGGCTTTTGAAAAGTGAATACCTCATGTGAGAAAAGTCAAAAATTAAAAGTGCTTATTTATGCGGTACATACCAAGTACCATTCTTAATGTAAAATATATTTTTCGATGAGGAAAACAAGAGAGATGGAGTCAATGTTCCACCTCAATTGATGCAAGTAGAATATAGTTGGCTTTTGAAAATTGAATACCTCACGTGAGAAAACTTTGAAATTACAAGAGTTTATCTATGTGGTACATACCAAGTTCCACTCTCAGTGCAAGATATATTTTTTTATTCAACGAATTAGTGAAAATATTGACAACTTAATTCTTATTTCTTCCAAATTTGAGTTAGATATCTTATTTATTAATATGGTCATGTATAGAATGATGCCTAATTTCTATACGCCTAGTATGTGGGGGCAAGATTGGGTTTTTTATTTAAGTTAATTGCACTTTTATTATTACCTTGAATAGTAGTATTTTTAGCTATTACATTAAAGTCTTGCAACTCTTATTTTTAGGAAACTTGTACACAACAACTGATTTCATTAATATTTCCTGCATTTGTAGTGGAAGTTCTTGCACTATTTTGTTTCTTAGCATGCTATAAAATGATTTGCCCTATAAATGCCATGTACTCATGCTCTTCCTATCTACTCTAAACCAACATAATCAACATCTTTGCATGCATGTAAATCAAAATGTCATCTTTGAATACCATATTCCTAAATTGTATCTCAAGTATCTAAAGTCAAAAACAGGTTTTATTAACTTGAGCATGTTGCAATAAGCTAGTTGCACAGATTTTTGTAGAATTATTTTTCAAAAATATTGTAACATGTAAAAGCTGTGAAAAGCTAGAAAACGTTCTTAATTTTAGACTTATTTTAACAAGATCTACATTTGTTTTGCAGAAATCCTAGGTATCTATAAATTGATCAAAATTATCTTATGATTAGATTGATTACAAACCAGTACCTAATTTTTTTTAAAATTAAATTGATTTGTGATTACTACACATAAATACTTGTATTCTGTACGACCTAATTTGCTTTTCTTTCAAGAGATATTTTATTTGTGTGTTTTTTGGGGGGCCTTCGTGGAGAAACCCAGGAAGAGGGGCCACGCAAATTGATGATGTCCACAACCTTTGAGGGAAGGAAAAAAATTTAGAGGTGAGTATCATGGAGTAAATGTGCTCTTGCCGTCACCAGCCCAGATGCCAACTGCCATTCAATGTTTGCAATTTCAGCCTTAACCTATGGGCATGTCTTTGTACATTAATTATTGCAAAAAAAAAAAAAGTTAAGTTAATGTTGTAAGTTGGCAAACGTAGCAAGTTTATATGTTGGGCCCGTAATCCATTAAAACTAGGTTGAAGATATCTCAAACCATTTAAGCTTCGATTTAATATTTTTTGAAAAAAGAAAGAGCCTAAAACATTTCACTAGTTGAAATTCGTGGATCATTGAGATAGTCCTGTAAAGTTTTATACGGTGTGAGATCTATGGTTGGCGGTGGAACTGAAATCAGATTACAAGCTGGGTGGTGAGCTTCTGAAGTCTGAGATTGAGAAAGCAGTGAAATCTGTGATGGATTGTAACAGTGAGATTAGGAAGAGGGTGAAAGACATGAGTGGGAAGAGCACGAAGGCTGTAATGGAGGGAGGTTCTTCATATACTACAATTGGATGGTTGATTGAGGCCATGTCTAGAAACGATGATGTACCAAAAGTGAAATGAAATTGATCCCCCTTTGTAATTTCAACGATTGCTTATGTTTTTTTTTCCTTTTATCTCCCAAAACTTCCATATTTGACAATAAGTGCAGTCAATGAATAAAGTAGGGAGAGCGTTGGTGAAGCCGAATTTCCAGAAAATGTAGACCTTATACATGAGACATAACCTACTCTAGATAAGAACTGCCCAATCCAAAAGAGCTGTAGCCCAATGTTAGGAGATCTAAGTTCCTCTTCTCCCGTTTCTCTCGATTTTTAAAAATGATGTCCAAGCAACTTGATGAAGTCCTAATTTTTTTAATAAAATAATAAATTATATTAATAAAAATTAAAGTATACAAGCAGACAGGCATAACCATACCCAACAGTAGAAAGTCCGAAAATCTTGCATGAAGCAAAAGAGAGAGAATTTGGCCATGAAAAATTGGTTCCTTCATAGCATTTCATGATGTCCCATTTCATGCTTAACTTCCTCACGTCACCAGCCATACGGCTGACAGTCTATCCAGTCATAGGTCCCTTCTCTCTTCCCTCACCTCCTATGCCGCCGCCCGCACCATCCAAATTGTAGTCTCATCTTCCCCACCTTGTCCATCTCCTTAGGCCGCCTACGAAGGAGAACCCACAATGTTAGTGGAGATATCAAATAGAGATACAAAATTTCCTTAAAACTTTTTTCTATCGTCCTAAAACGAAAATTCCGCAAATGATAAAACTCGTACCTAACATTCTAATGGAAAACATTCTTCTTCCCCACGATCACAAGATCACCAACAGTTGAAAACTATTGGAATGCATTGAGATGAAGCCTGGAAACGCATGGTGAATCATGATGAGGCCGAAGACAGGTGATGAGGTGCGAAGAAGCTTAGAGACGTGCAACGATGCGTGAGAAGGCTTGGATACGCGGGGTGAGGCACGAAGGAGGCTTAGAGATGAGCATGATGAGACCTATAAGAGGTACAGTAACAGCAGCGGCGTCGTCTTGATCCCTGCGCATCGAACCCCCTAAAGAAAACCAACAATCTAAGTAAACACATACAGCCACGGTCTCTTCCCACAAATGAGAAGGAAATAATCCACAATCAATTACAACCTGCTCAAACAGCACAAATCCCCCTTATAATCCTGGGTTATAAGTGGAGGTTTACAAACTTAGGGAACCCAAGAACAAATATACCAAATCGGCGAGTTTACTTGCACATTACACACAATAATACAGAAGATCTAGTACAAAGAAAATATGCAAGGAAGTTTACAAGAGAAAAGTTCTTCACCGAGGAGGATGATTTTTTCGCATTTTTATTCTAGCTGAACCGATAGCTGCTTCCTCTTCCCTGTAGATCCTTTGGGAATCAATTTTTCTGTTGGACAAAAGCTCGGATTCTCGTCAGAGAACTGATTCAGTCTGCTGCTGTCTGCCTTTGCCCAAAAATGGCGAAGCATTTTCTGCATTCTTTCCTGGATTTAAAATCTGCCAGAAAAGCTTCTGCGATTTGGTGCTCTGTGTAGCTGCTTTTTGAAGAATAAGGCTGCAGAACAGTTCGTATCCTACGTTGAAAACAAAACTAAGTCGGTTTGAGGACTGCATTTTGAGTTCGGGTTCCGGCAGCAGCAGAGCTCCGTGTTGACTCCTGCTTTTTGATCGGCCCGCGAGGAACATGGAGAGTAAAAAAGAATTACGAAAATCGAGAAAAATATAATTATCATTTTGTATTTTCTTATCTTTTTAATGAACAAATTCACATATTCATAAAAATAAAAAATAAAAAAATATCGCTAATTTATTACGACACAGAAGGTCACATGCCGTCAAACTTGTTGACTCAAGCGGTCACGTGGCATGTGTGGCAAATTAATTTCGGAAGCTTTTCCGAAAGATATCTCTAACTTCCCCTTTCTCATCAAACATATTTGATTGCGATAAAATTCTCCCCTATTCTCTAGATATCGAAATCTATGATAAAATCCTCTAAAGACAAAACATTAATCTAGTCGACGTGAAAGCATCAAAATGATTAAGTCACAGGAATTAAGACAATCTTGTTTATGGTAATTCTCTTTGCTGTCCATTTTTCCAACTTTGAGGTCACTGCTGTGTTCTCTTTCTTTTCAGTGAATTGCATGGATGCATGACGCTTAAAGTGCAATCATTGCGAACGATTTTATCACCTAATATAATCCTAAGACAATTGATTATTACGTCTTCTTGGAAACTTCTTCAGCCTTGCAATCACGATACTGAAATTTGAGTGATTCCAAACTTCTTTGTTGGGAAGTCATTTGAAAAATTTGCAACCTCTGTGCACAACTTTCTTCGTTATTTGAGAATTCCGATAACTAATAGATGCTGTACAATCTTCAAAGTTATTACAAAAATTAATACATCTATAAAAAGATAGAAGTTATAAATTTCTAAATGTCACTTAAAATAGCATACTTTAGGAGGATTGTATGTGTCTAAATATCAAAGCTTTCTCTTGTATTACTTTTTTTTTTTTTACTTTTGTCAAGAAAATAGAAATTTTTTTTTTCTCCTAAAAGCATCTTTTATTTTGTTTAGAGTGTATATAGTAAATGTAAGTTAAACAAGATATTTTAAAAAGTTAAACAACCAAATTTCTTCATTTAATTATTTTAATCATTCATTGTAATTTTTTATTTCATCCTTCAATATTACATTGGATTTCTTTTTAGACAAGAATACTTCTCCAAATTATCATTGTCTATGCATATTTAAAAAAAAAAAAAGATAACTCTTATTTCTTACATGAGACTAAGAAAAATCATAATATATGTTAATCGAAAGGAGCCATTACAATTCTTTATTTCATTCGCTAGTGTTACTTTAGATTCTATATTAGATAAGAATATTTTTCTAAATCATCATCATCTATAAACATTCAAGAAAAAGATGAGTCTTATTTTCTATGTGGAACTAATAAAAATCACATTATATATTAACTAAAAGGAGCTACTATCAAATTTCTATTGTTATAGAAAGTCTATTCTTATAAACAAGCTATCTAATGAAATTATATTTATTGATGTAATCAATCCAAATTTATTGTTTCATCAATTTGTTGAAAATCCTTATAAATCTTTTGGCAATAATATGTAGAATTAGAGAGAACTAAAGTAAGTGTAGGCTTTAACTTGAAAAAACCTCTAACTATAAACATGACACCTTTTATATTAAGTTGTATCACTAAAATTCTTTTGCATTTTGTATTGTAAATGCATTTAAGCCATAATAAGAATTCTAGAAGGTTTATAAAATTGCAAAGTATTCATTCCAAAAGGATTTTATTCTAAATTTTGAGATTTGGTAAATTTATTCCCCCTCCCTTCTTTGGTGAGTAAATAGTTTATCAAACTACTTTGTAAGAACGATTTACATTTATGTTATAATTAATCTAAAAGAAAATTAAGTTAGAAATTTCTATCTATAACATGATTAAATATTCACCTAAGATGGTTTAATGTTCATAAATAAAGATGTTCATCCACCTACTTTTTATTTTTATTTTTATTTTTATTTTTATTCTTATTCTTATTCTTATTCTAGCCAATGAAATTGATATTTTAATAACCTTATTTTGGAAACATTCACCATTTCATTCAAATCATATATATAGATACATATTAAGAAATAAAATTTAAAAAGTTTTGCAACTAAACCCTTTCTTTTAATTGCTTTAATTGTCTATTGTAGTTTAGAGTTTTGATTGTTGATGATCTTATAAAGGCCTTATTGTGTAAGAATATTTCACCAAATTTACTTAGTTTAAGTATACTGAAAAAATAAATGTGAACTATTTTCAAATTAAGAACTGCAAAAATTATAACACAAATTAATTGATGGGAGTAATCAAGATATTACCTTTCCTATTCAAAGTCTGTCCATACATATATGCGAACTAATAAAGAATTTCATCGTTCATTTTAGAAAACTTCATTCTATAATGTTATGAATGTTCACATGATACTGCTGTTGTGGGGGACTGAGTGCTCCTTTGTGGGGAATTGAGTGCACCATTAACTTATGCTTGTCAAACAAGTCAACCATGAACTACTTTCAATTTAAGAATTTGCACAAATTATAATATAAGTCAATTGATGAGAGTAATTGAGATATCACCTTTTCCTGTACGAAATCTTTCCTTACATATGTGCCAACTAATAAAGAACTTCATCATTCATTTTAGAAAACTTCATTCTATAATGTTAGGAATGTTCACATGATATTGTTGTTGTAGGGGACTAAGTGCTCCATTGTGGGGGATTAAGTGCTCCATTAACTTATGCTTGTCAAACAAATCAACCGTCAACTACTTTCAAATTAAAAACCGCATAAATTATAATATAAGTCAATTCAAGGAAGTAATTGAGATATCACCTTTCTTGTACAAAATCTTTTCTTACATATGTGCCAACCAATAAAAAACTTTATCGTTCATTTTAGAAAACTTCATTCTAATGTTAGGAATGTTCACATGGTACTGCTGTTGTGGGGGACTGAGTGCTCTGTTAACTTATGCTTGTCAAACAAGCCAGCCATGTCCGGCAAACCCCGTAGGAAGTCATGCGGCGCGTAAAATTGCGTTCCTCACTCCGAACTCATCCACGCAACTTGCAGACTCCTGATCGTTTCAACGCCACCTTCTTGTCCTATAAAAATTCCCTTAACCCTCCCCCTTCCCCTCCCCCTCCCCCTCCCCCTCACCTTCATAGCCATTCTCATTCCTCTCATTTCACCAGACAAGAGCACCCACCGCATTCCTCTCAGAATCCCTAATGGCACAACGGCAAGGAAACGCTCTCCACCTCGCAGCCATATTGCTCTTCGCTTATCTTCTGATCTCGTTTCCGTCCTTCTCATCAGCCAAGCTCCTGAACTTTCCAGCGGACGAGCCGGCCCTGGTTCTTCGGCTTCCCCCAGACGACGTGGTTGTGGCTTATGTTAGCTTATTTTGTAAGCTCATGTAATGTGGGCTTTATCAATGAGCATAAATAGTTCTCTTATGAAGGTGTATTAATGTAATTAATATTGGTTCAGTTAATTAGACAGATTTTGACCTTAATTGCGAGTATGGTGCTAGCTAGTGTGGGCCTTAGTGCACTTTATAGAACTGTGATGAGTCAGGACTATTTAGTTAGCACGTGTTATGTTATATCGGCTAAGTCCCCCCTCTAGCTTAAATTATGTGCATTGGGCTCAGTATACGGAATCAATGTTGATGGTAGGGGTATAATGGTCATTTCATTGTAATCACTGTGCATGTACTGTTCACGTACTGTGCATGCACTGTTCACGGACACTGTTCACAGTATCCATTTTAAAAGAGAAATTCTATTCTCGGCTTTGTTATCCGAACAGTTCGAACAGAACACTCCCGACCATATTTTGTTGATCTGATTCCGTTTTTGAGCTCCAGCTTCTCATCGGCTAGCACGATTAAGAAATAGAGGGTAAGATCTTAGCCAAGATCCTTCTATTAAGATGCAGTCCCCTTCAGGTATGTTTTCTCGTTTTATTTATTCGATTTCAATTCATTATCAACCTATAATTGATGTTAGATCCTGGTTTGAGTCTCGTTTGAGACGTATAAGATTCCCACAAGTGGTATCGGAGCCTTTAGCATCAATTTGGGTTGAAAAATGAGTTTTAAAAACGAGTTTTTCACAATTTATATAAATCAGAAATTTCAAATTCCGATCTAGAACAAACCGGTGGGTATTTTTCAAAACAAACAGTGGATATGTAATCCTTGGACTCTCAGGAGTCCGTTGATATCTTATTTGGCCACCTTCAGTGAAGGTTTTGACCTCACGGGTACTGTTCATCAGTACTATTCATTCTTGGCCGAAGAGAAAAATTAAGATCTCTCTCATATTAGACGGATTTTTGTATAAAATCTGGTATCCATAGATTCGTGGTGGCCCGATCTACATTTTGGTAACTTTTGTGTTACCGGAAACGGCCAAGAAATGGCTGAAATCGGCGAAAACCCGCCGAAGAGAGAAACGGGTCTGTTTTGACCCGTTTTAAGGAAGAAGACGACACTGTTCAGTACTGTTTAAGTACTATACGTTTGGTACTATTTACGGTACTGTTCACATGTACTGTTCATAGGTACTGTTCACGAGTACTGTTTGACCGTTGACCAAGTCAATTTTTTTTTTTTTTTTTTTTATGCAATAAATTTATATGTGTGATGTACATTTTGTTTCACACATTTGATATGGTAATTTTGTTATATGCATTATGATTTAGCATAAATTATACCATAAAGAATTGTATACTATTTAATTACGCACATAATTTTTGAATAAATAGTATGTTATTTATGCAACACTTGGTTGTTGTTATTTTGTGTAATTCAATGACGAATGCCCCTCGTTGATTTGAGATTTGAATTACATATTTTGAAGTGAGAAATATTTTAATTTAAATCTGCGGTACAAGTTGGTCTTGTGATTTAGTTAGGTTGTGACTACCAAAGTGGCACAACTTGATTGAGTTATGGGATTTCTATTTTGTGCTGAAGTAGGATTTCTTCGGTTCTAGTGTATGGTTATACTCCCAACGGAGGTGACTATGTATTGGAATTTGAAGAATAACATAGTTTGTATGTGTGAGTTTCGCTGATCCAAGTAGTCTATACACCCAAAGGTGGTGGACTATGAGGATGTGGTATTGGCTCATGACTACTACTATGTTGAGAGTGTTATAATTTTATGTCATTCGTTCAGCCCAAAGGTGTTTGAATGATAATGTAAGCTCTCATTTGGTTTACTCACTAGATGCTAATTTTCTTTTGCATCGGTTTTGTTAGTCACCTTCTCTGTAAACAATGCTCAAGTCACTGTTGAGGTTCTTACTGGTGCTAATTACAAAAAGTGGAAGGAAGATATCTTGTTTGCTGTGGAAGTAGCAGAAATTGATAGTGCTCTCAAAATGGATAAGCCTGCTGATTTGACTCCAGAGAGTACTGAGGAGCAGAGGCTTCACTATGCTAAATGGGAAAGATGTAATAAGTTTTGCCTTCTGACTATGAAGAGGACTATCCAGGAACACCTTAAGTGTGACTATCCTGAGGAATGCACAGCTAAAGAATTTTTTGAGGCTGTTTCACAACGCAACAGAGTGTCTTCTCATGCTGAGATAAGTTCATTGATGCAAGTTCTTTTCAGTATGAGGTATAATGGAATTGAGAACATCAGAGATTATATTATGAGGATGGTGCAATATCAGATGAGGCTTAAGGCTTTAGGAATGGTATTTTCTGAGCAGAGTATTGTGCATCAAGCTTTAATTAGCTTTCCTGCTGATTATACCATTATCAAAACATCCTATAACAACAGTGTGCAGGATTGGACTGTTGATGATCTGATAGAGAAGCTTATAGCTGAAGATAGCAAGTTGAAGAATGAAAAGTCTCATTCAGCTTTGTTTTCTCAAGCTTCCAGTTCTAATAAAGGAAAGAGACCCTTAAATCAGTCTCTGAGGGAGCAAAAAGTTAATCAGCCTCAGAAGGAGCAGAAAGTTACTCAACCTAACAACAAGGTCCCAGGAACTTCTAATTCTAATAACAGGTTGGCAGTAAACATGAAGAATATTCAATGTTTATTCTGCAAGAAAATGGGACATATGAGAAAAGACTGCCGCAAGTTTAAGAAATGGTTAGCTAAGCGTCAGGGTAAAGGGGTTCATAAACAGGAGGAAGCCAAACCCTGATGAAAAATACCTTTATGTTGGGAACAACCAGAAAGTGGAAGTAGAGCTTGTTGGAGATGTCATCCTTCTTTTGGATAGTGGTTTTAGGATGATTTTGAGTAGAACTTTTTATGTATCGTCGTTTAGACGGAATTTGGTTTCACTTTCTGTACTTGATAGTTCTGGATATGTATTTGAATTTAAGAACACCGTTGTGACAATATTTTATAATGCAAATGTAATTGGAAGTTGTGTTATGTCGAATGGCTTGTACAGATTGGTTTTATCTCCACATGAAATTTATGTTACTTCTACTATTGACAAAAGTGTTTCCAAAAGACCTATGACTAAGGACTTGTCTTACACCTTGTGGCACAAGAGACTTGGCCATATTTCTAGAGATAGAGTGGACGGGTTGATCAAATCCAATATTTTACCTACTCTTAATAATGATCTGGAGATTTGTGTAGACTGTTGTAGAGGTAAGCTAACCAAGATAAAGAAGAAAAAGGCAGCTCATAATTCTGAATTGTTAGAAGTGATTCACACTGATATCAGTGGTCCCTATCGAGTTACTTTGTGTGGTAATGCATATTTCATTACATTTATTGATGATTTCTCTCGTTATGGATATGTTTACTTAATTAAGGAAAAATCTGAATCACTTGAGAAATTCAAAGTGTTCAGAACTAAGGTTGAAAAGCAGTCAGGGAAAAGTATAAAGAGTGTTAGATCTGATCGGGGTGGTGAATATTATGGCAGACATGGTGATGTAGGCCAGATTATGGGTCCATTTGCTCAATATTTACAGAATTCTGGGATAGTTGGACAGTTTACTATGCCTGGAAGCCCCGAACAGAACGGTGTAGCTGAAAGGCGAAACCGTACTCTCATGGAGATGGTTAGATGTATGATGAGTAGAACTAATCTACCTCTTTTTCTATGGGGAGAAGCTTTGAAGACTGCTATGTATATTCTCAATCGTGTTCCTACTAAGGCTGTGCCATTAACTCCTTTTGAATTATTTACGGGACGCAAACCTAGCCTGAATCATCTAAAGGTTTGGGGATGCCCTGCAGAGGTCCGATTATATAACCCAACATTAGGCAAGTTGGATTCTAGAACAGTCAGATGTTATTTTGTGTCTTATCCAGACTATTCTAAAGGGTATCGATTTTATAACCCTACTGGAGGTGCTAGAATTGTTGAATCCTTAACAGCTAAGTTTCTGGAACTTGATGTTGCAGAAAGTGGTACTAGTTCTCTAGTTATAGAGAATAGTAATGATGTTGATATGAGTATACCGTTTCCTCTATCTATTCAGTTAGATGCAGTTGTGCAGGAACCTGCTGTTGGTACAACTTCTGTAGAGGTTCCACTTGTTCAGAATCAGGATATAGAGATTCCTCCTCTTAGGAGATCTAACAGGGAGAAAAGACCTGCTATTCATCCTGATTATTTGGTTTATCTTGGAGAGCATGACTATGACATCGGTATTATTGAGGATCCAATGACTTATACTCAAGCTGTTTCTAGCCCTAAATCTGATTTTTGGAAAGATGCTATGAGAGATGAAATGCAGTCTATGAAGCAAAATCATGTTTGGGATCTAGTAGAGTTACCTAAGAAATGCAAGCCCATTGGTTGTAAGTGGGTGTTTAAGACTAAGAAAGATTCCAAAGGAAAGATAGAAAGGTTTAAGGCCAGATTAGTTGCCAAGGGATTTACTCAAAGAGATGGAATTGATTATAATGAGACATTCTCACCAGTTTCATCTAAGGATTCTTTTAGGGTGATAATGGCTTTAGTAGCGCATTTTGATATGGAGTTGCTACAGATGGATGTTAAAACAGCTTTTCTAAATGGGGATCTTGATGAAGAGGTCTATATGCTTCAACCAGAGGGTTTTGCAGAAGGTAATTCTGATGAACTTGTTTGTAGACTTAAGAAGTCGATTTATGGTCTTAAACAAGCTTCTAGACAGTGGTATTTGAAGTTTGACACTTATATTACATCTTGCGGTTTTGTTGAAAACCTTGTTGATCATTGCATATACACTAAGGTCAGTGGGAGTACGCCGATTTTCTTGATCCTTTATGTGGATGATATCTTGCTTGCATGCAAAGATATGGCGTTACTTCAAGAAACTAAAAGACTTTTATCTTTAGAGTTTGATATGAAGGACCTTGGTGAAGCATCTTTTGTCCTAGGCATTGAGATCTTTAGAGATCGTTCACGCCGTATTTTGGGTCTTTCTCAGAGGACATACATTGATCGTGTGTTAGCTAGATTTAATATGCAAGATTGCAAACCTGGCAATGTTCCTGTTCTTAAGGGTGAAAAGCTACACTTGATGCAATGTCCTATAAATGATGCTGAGAAAGAATTGATGAAAAATATACCATATGCTTCAGCAGTTGGCAGTTTTATGTATGCACAGGTTTGTACAAGACCTGATATTGCCTTTGCTACTGGACTTCTTGATAGATTTCAATCTAACCCAGGTCATGATCATTGGGTTGCTGCCAAGAAGGTTATGAGGTACTTGAAAAGGACGAGATTATATGCTCATGTACAGACATGTAGACAACTTACAATTAGTGAGTTATTCAGATTCAGATTATGCAGGCTGTTCTGATGATTTGAAGTCTACGTCTGGTTATGTTTTCATGATGGCTGGTGGTGCAGTTTCATGGAAAAGTTCTAAGCAAACTATGGTCACATCTTCCACTATGCACGCTGAGTTTATAGCTTGTTATGGAGCTTCCATACAAGCTATTTGGATGAAGAACCTCATAAGACAGATGATCTCACTTGATTTTATTGATCGGCCAATTCCGTTGTACTGTGACAATAGTCCAGCAGTGTTGTTTATAAATAACAACAAAAGTATTAAAGGGGCCAAGCACATTGAGATAAAGTATTTGACAATTAAGGAGCTAGTTAAGAAAGGTGACATTACTGTAAAGCTAATTAGCACAGTTGCTATGTTAGCTGACCCACTCACTAAAGGACTTGCTCCTGTAGTGTTTTCTAGACATGTTGTAAACATGGGACTAGTAGCGTCTTTGGATGCTTTTGTTTAGTGGGAGTTATTGTTCTATGATATTTTGTTATGTAGTAAACTTTGTTTTACTTATATTGCCTGTTATATATTGTTTTCATAGAACATGTATTTCTGTAAGACAGGTATTAAAGACTTAAGGGATGTGCAACCTTAAGCATTTGGCTGGGGCATTTATTGATAAGCCATATTTAGATGTCTTGTAGCACTTAAATTTATACTCGAGTATTACAAACAAGACATATTGGTTCATTAGAACCTTTATATAATTCTCCGATGACTGTATGTCAATGACTGTGTATGTCGATTTTAGGGAGAACTGGGACTGACAAGAAAGATAACACATAAGGTTATTTACCTAGTGTTATTTGTTTGCCACACTACCATACTCAATCCATGTCAGTAGAGTGGATAGCCCTTATGACTATGGATAATACTGTGTCTTTTAATTGGCATAGTTAATGCTATGATCTGAGGGTTTTGAAGCTTTATGGGACCGGATTTGTAATAAGGAACTGTCGTTGGACCAATATAAAACATTTTTGAAATTATTTTCATATATAACTTATATTAGTATTATTTTTGTTTTATGCACATTGATACGCCCAAGTGGGAGATTGTTAGCTTATTTTGTAAGCTCATGTAATGTGGGCTTTATCAATGAGCATAAATAGTTCTCTTATGAAGGTGTATTAATGTAATTAATATTGGTTCAGTTAATTAGACAGATTTTGACCTTAATTGCGAGTATGGTGCTAGCTAGTGTGGGCCTTAGTGCACTTTATAGAACTGTGATGAGTCAGGACTATTTAGTTAGCACGTGTTATGTTATATCGGCTAAGTCCCCCCTCTAGCTTAAATTATGTGCATTGGGCTCAGTATACAGAATCAATGTTGATGGTAGGGGTATAATGGTCATTTCATTGTAATCACTGTGCATGTACTGTTCACGTACTGTGCATGCACTGTTCACGGACACTGTTCACAGTATCCGTTTTAAAAGAGAAATTCTATTCTCGGCTTTGTTATCCGAACAGTTCGAACAGAACACTCCCGACCATATTTTGTTGATCTGATTCCGTTTTTGAGCTCCAGCTTCTCATCGGCTAGCACGATTAAGAAATAGAGGGTAAGATCTTAGCCAAGATCCTTCTATTAAGATGCAGTCCCCTTCAGGTATGTTTTCTCGTTTTATTTATTCGATTTCAATTCATTATCAACCTATAATTGATGTTAGATCCTGGTTTGAGTCTCGTTTGAGACGTATAAGATTCCCACAGCTTACCCTCTGGAGAAAGACTCTCAGCGTGTCTGGCCATGTGCTGGCACGGAATCCAGCATGCGCAAGCTCGTCTCCGCAGCTCCAAGACTCGCCCGGAAATATGGGCCACTGGTTTTGGCTAGGCTTCCCAAGGGACCCGTGGTGCCGTCGGGATCAAGCAAGAGAAACAACGGCTTAAACAACTAGAGATATTCGTTTCCTTTTTTTATTTTTTTCCTTCTTCATGATTACACTACTTTTCATGTGGTAAATATTAGTTACGCAAGTTCTATAGGCTTATAGACAGGATCTGAATTTTCTTGTTGCAGTGTCATAATATTGTTTAGCATACTATGATTAAATGTATACCGTAGTTTCTTACATTAATTCTGTTTCAATTTTGATGTAATGAAATATTTTATATTATCTATGAACATTAAGCATTCTCATGTGAATCCTTTATTGTGATATAGTTAACAGATTTTGAATTTGATTTTTTCTTAGATAAATTGTAATATTAGAATATGTTCTTAAGTTTTTATATTATCTTATTTTTTGATGAATAAACTCACATATTTATAAATAAATAAAAAATTATATTATCAATTTTAATGAATGAACATTCAGTGCTTTTCTAACACATGTCAATCATAATGTTATAGTTAATGGATTTTGAATTTGATTTTTTCTTAGATAAATTGTAATATTAGAATATGTTCTTAAATTTTTATATTATCTTATTTTTTGATGAATAAACTCACATATTTATAAATAAATAAAAAATTATATTATCAATTTTGATGAATGAACATTCAGTGCTTTTCTAACACATGTCAATCATAATGTTATAGAGAACTTTTAAAGTAATTTGCTTTGATGTTATTCAATGTTATTTGGTAGCTTGATATATAGGCTATTATAAAATTAAATGAATATGTTGTTCCATGTATTTTATATTTTTATTTTTATTTATTTATTCGCTAACTTGATGTATAAATATTTACTATTTCTAAAAATTAGAAATAGGAGCATAAATATCTGAATATCATGTTCTGACCCTTGTGCAGGAATTTGTCCTAAATATAACTTCGAGTTGCAAAACATAAGAGAAGAGATTGGTCGATAAAGGATCTCACGTTGGCAGTCTGCATCACCAAGAACACCAGCCTTACCACCATAACAGTGTTGATATTAAGAAGAAACAAGCAAGCCTGTAAAGAGGCTATACTCAAATTGGGTCAAGTTTAGGCAGATAATTCCAGAGGAAAAAGGTTGTTCAACGAAACACTTGGGGTAGCGTCCACGAGTCTTCAAAATGAAGTTACGAAATCCTCTCCACCTGTGTATGATTGTGATGGATCTTAACCCTTTCTCTCAATCTTCTGCTGCTGTTATAGTGGAAGTTTTCGTTGTGAAATTGAAAACATTGATCCGACTTTATCTGTCTAGATCGAAGGTGGACAGCATCTTATCCATTATCCCAGATGCCTGAACGTAGGAAGCAACACACGTGCATGAACTTCTCATCAAATGGGGAAAGCTTTTTGATGCAATATTGCAAAAGCTGCTAGTACTAAGGACATAAGCTGTAAGAAATATATACTTGTTGCCCTCGGTAAAGTGAAGCATATTCTCATCCTGTCTATGCTCCATATGAATAAAAGCAATCAATTCACCATCCTAGTAATGAAAAATGTGCAGAACAGCACGGCAACAAGCTCAGAATTTCCCATTTAGTTTTCTGCCAGATCTTCTCTTGAGAAAACTTAAGACAAGATTGTAAATCTCAATCTGGCAGTATCGTTTATTATAAAGGAGACCAGTTTTTACACTCACTGGACTCCAAAGAACGTTGATTTTCTAATGGGGTGTTACATCACTGGCAATTTTTATACTCCTTGCATGTGTTTTATAAGAGGAAGGGGGATCATGGTAGGGTTGCCTAAATTAATACCTAAGATCAGATCAAGTTGCAATAATATATTTGCATGGATCAAAACATTGATCTCATCATCTTATTAAACTTACAGAATACGTTGGCGGGTTTCTACGTCAGCAATACTCAAAGCCCCTTCTCCGTGGCGGTGGTTTACAGTAAAATTTCGAGTTCTGTTTACTCAAACAATGGTGCTTAACTGATTTTGAGGATGTTCTATAAAATCATCCAAGGTATTAGGCTTTAGTGTTTTAAGTTTTCAAGTTCAATTGAAAACTTGCTTTAAGATTTAACAAATACTAACAAATGCTTAACTCAATTAAGAATAAGTATTATTGACACCTAAGTATGTGATCAAGTGGATTTACCATTAAGAAGTTCATCTAAATATTTTGTGGACCAGAAGAATAACATAAGAGCTAATTGCACCAAAGAATCTGTCTTTATATCTCACTTAAACTACATGATAATAAGAAAGAATTAAGAAGAAACACATCACAATGAAAACAAAAGAAGCAATTAAAATTTTATCCAAGTTGGGATGGTTTCATTCTTTTATTTTTCTCTGCACACATCACAAACAGACTTTATCACATAGTACAAGGCTCGGTCATGAACTTTATTCCACTAACAACTATAAAAATCAATGTGGGTCAACGTGATGGATATACAATAACTAAACACCAAGTTGATTAATTCTTGTTCACATGGCAAACTCCTCTCACCAATAATGACTAAATGGAACAAACAGTCCTACGTTTAGGGCAACTTTTTGGTAAAAAAGATAAGGAAGTAATTGGATAGTGTGTATTGCACTGAAAAATAGTTTCTCCAGCATCTTCGCATATCATAGGATACGTCTTTCAAACATCTTAAGGATGATTAAATATCAAAGATAACAAAATTAAAAGAATCTTAATAGGTCAGTTAGTTTGATGGTAAATTAGTGAGAATCCTAAGTATAAGGTCTAGGTTCAACACCTGTGTGTACAAGTTTGAATGCATGAGTTATAATATTTAAAAATAAAAATAAAATCTTAGTAGTCTAAAGATTAAAAAGCATATTTTTTTAGAAATCTTAATAATCTAAAGTTCCTTAAATTTACTAAGATAGCTGTACTACCAACCGTTAGTGGAAAATCTTTTAGGATCTAATTTTATTTAAGGAACAGCATTTGGTTTTGGATTCTCTAGTTTCACAAAAGGGAAGAAGAATTACAGTATTTGGGAGAAGTTGTAATTGAAGAGCGTAATTATTGAATTGACTCCACAATTGGAAGTCCAGAGGAAATCCCACCACATACCATTTTCAGCTGGTTGTCAGCTACCATATCGTGAAACCGCACATTCGGATACTTTTTACAATATGAAGTTCCAATCAACGTGAACATTTCACGTTCGTAGTACAAAATGACAGAGAATGAGAGACAAGGAAGCAAGGTGTATAAATAGCAAACCAAGGAGGCGCAGTTGCGGTGATTAGAGCGAGGAGCATACACTGTTCGCACCCAAGGTTGTGTTAGGTTTGGAGTAAATTAGTAAGGGTAATTATGTAACTACCATATTTGTATTGTGGGTAGTTTATATGAGTTTCCCAGTCTTATTCTATTTAGGTCTCCTAGTCCTATTCTATTTGGGTTTCCTTGGTACTTGTATAAAAGGAAACCTTATGGGAAAACCTAGGTATGAGGTTGTGAGAGATTGAGAGAAAACAGAGGTTTTCTGTAAGCACTGTAAGCCCTCCTCATCATAGTGAAGAATTGCTCCTTAGGCCGGGGATGTAGGGATTATCCCGAACCTCGTAATTTCTGTGTGTTCTTTACTTGACTAATATTCTCTTTGTGTATGCGGTGAGATCCTGAGAGGTTTCGTGAGTTTAGATTCACGGGTTTGTTTTCTAACAAACTAGTATCAGAGCCTAGGTTCCTAAATTAGGGCCAAGGCTCGTTCTTTGTTAGGTAGTTAGCGGAAGAACGACTGTTTTAGTGTGTATGTAGCACACCGCACACAAAAGAGAAGCTATCAACAAAGGCTTTATTCAAAGAAGCCTTTTATCGAACACTTGGTGTGTAACGCATAGAGGGAGACACTAAAATCGGCGTTTGAGGTACGGATTTTCTTCTCTAACCTTTGTTTGTGTGATTTTCGATCTCTTTGTGGTTGGAAAATCAATTGGAGTGCTACGGGTTGTGTTGAACCTGTGAGCCCGAAAAGGGGATTTGCGATTCCTCTTTCGTTTGAGCGTTTCGTGGAGCGATTTTGAGTTCTATAGACTTGTTGGAAGCCGATCTATTGATTGGTATTCTTGTTTCATCGAAAACCACTTTGGAACGGTGGAAATCGGAGGAGAAACGCGGCTGCAGCAGCAAAAACGGGTTCTGTTGACCCGAGTTTGACCCAGAGTTGACCCAGTCAAAGTTTGACCCGTTGACCCGATCAAAGTTTGACTTGTTGACCGTTGACCGTTTGACCAGATCCAAAGACCCAGTCCAGCTGTCCGTTGACCTTTGACCGTTGACCATTGACTTTGACCCGTTGACCATTGACTTTGACCGAACAGAATTTTCAGGTGATTTCTGTGCTGATTTCTACAGTATTTTTCTGTGATTTTTTGGGAGATATTTGATTGTTTTTGGGCATAATCAGAGGGGTATTTTGGTCAATTTGGTTGGCATTTGTTGAGGGATATTTTGGTAATTTTGCACTTTTGATTCCTATTTGAGGGGGAAGTCAAAGGGGAGTTTATTTTGTTGTGATAGATCATATGAATACTTCTAGTAAAGGTATGACCATGTTAAATTCATCTAATTTCCAAACTTGGAAGCCGCGGATGGAAGATTACTTAATTAGTAGAGATTTGTATGATGCTGTGGAAGGAGATTCTGCTAGGCCTGAGAAGCTGACTGATAAAGAGTGGGAGAAGTTGAATAAGAAAATTGTCTCTCAAATTAGACAATTTGTTGAGGACAGTATTTATCACCATATTGCACACGAGACTAAAGCTAGTGAGTTATGGAAGAAGCTTGAGGCTCTCTATGAACGCAAGACTCCTCAGAATAAGGTTTCCCTACTTAAGAGGTTAATTAACTTGAAGTACAAGGTAGGACGGACAATGACAGAGTTCTTGAGTGAGTTTAAGTCTTTGGTGAATCAGTTAGCGACAGTAAAGATTGTTCTAGAAGATGAACTGCAAGCAATGTTATTGTTGAGTAACTTACCTGATAGTTGGCAGACATTGGTAGTCACTCTCACAAACTCAGCTCCGAGCGGCATTCTAAGTATGAAGTCAGTTCATGAAGGTTTGCTTAATGAAGAAACTAGAATAATTGAGCAAGGAGCACATGGACATACAGAAGTATTGGTTACAGAAAGGAGGGGGAGAAATAGATATAGAGACAGAAGCAAGAGTAGAGGTAGAAGTAAGAGTAGAGCACCAAATTCTGATAAAGCACGTGAAGTCTCACGTTCAAGGAAAGATGTCAAGTGCTATCACTATGGTAAGTTTGGCCATTATAAGAGAGACTACAGAATACTCAAGGGAGAAGAATCAAGGAATAGAGAAAAGGAAGTTGAAAAAGATACAGTGGCAACTACATCCAGTATTGGGGATATTATGATCTTTTGTGATTCTCAGATCAACATCTCATGTCAGGTTTCATCTTAGATTGTCAATACAGGTGCCTCTTTTCATGTTACCCCACATGAAAGGTTCTTCACATCTTATTCAAGTGGTGATTTTGGGTGTGTTAGTTTAGGAAATAATGCACATGCAAAGATAGTTGGCATTGGAGATGTAGTCTTAGAGACTAGTGTTGAATGTAAGCTAGTTCTGAAGAATGTCAGACATGTCCTTGAGATTTGTTTCAACTTGATCTCTATTGGCGTCCTTGATGATGAGGGATATGATAACTACTTTGGTGGCGGTAAATGGAAACTTAGTAGAGGTTCTCTTATACTTGCAAAAGGACAGAAGGTTAGTACTTTCTACAAGACTGAAGCTAGTATTCAGAAAGGCAAGGTAAATGTGGTGGAAGATAATCACATGGAGTTATGGCACAAGCGACTTGGACATCTTAGTGAGAAGGGAATTCAGCATTTGATAAAGAACAAAATTATATCAGGAGTCAGTGGTGCTGATTTGCAGTTGAAGCCTTGTGATCATTGCTTAGCTAGAAAGCAACGTAGAATCTCATTTCGGAGAGGACCCCCGTCTAGAAGAAAACATGTTCTTGATTTGATTCATTCAGATGTGTGTATGTTGAAGGTGAAAACTCTTGGTGGCGCTATGTATTTTGTTACCTTCATTGATGATCATTCTAGAAAGATATGGGCTTATGCACTGAAGACTAAGGATCAGGTTTTAGAGGTCTTTAAACAATTTCATGCTATGGTTGAGAGAGCAACTGGAAGGAAACTAAAGTGCGTCCATGCAGATAATGGAGGTGAATACAGAGGGCCGTTTGAAGAATATTGCAAAACTCAGGGTATCAGGCTTGAGAAGACAGTTCCTAAAACTCCAGAGCATAATGGGGTCGCAGAACGGATGAACAGAACTATAGTTGAGAGGATCAGGTGTATGCTTTCACATTCTGGATTATCTCAGTCATTTTGGGGTGAAGCTATATGTACTGCAATAGATCTTATTAACCTGTCTCCTTCAGTTCCATTAGAAGGTGATCTACCTGAGAGAGTATGGACTGGTAAGGAGGTTTCTTTTAAGCACTTGAGAGTATTTGGCTGTAGAGTGTCTGTTCACATTCCTAAGGACGAGAGGAACAAGCTTGATGATAAAGCTCGAGATTGCATCTTCTTGGGCTATGAACATGATACTTTTGGATACAGATTATGAGATCCAGCTGCAAAGAAACTGATTAGAAGCAGAGATGTTATCTTCTTTGAAGATCAGACTATTGAAGATCTTAAGAAGACTGAAAAGCCAAGAGTTGTTAATGAAAATCTTAAGAATATAATCCCACCTTCTTCTTCCCCAGTAAGTGCACATGAAGGGGGAACTACACAAGAAGAACCACTTGAGGATGTAGCAAGTAAAGAAGTTCCTGAAACTCTAGTTGTTGAAGAATCTGAAGGACATGTTGATAATCATCCAGTTAAGCCATCAACCCAACCCCCAGTGAGAAGATCTAGTAGAGAACGTCAAACTTCGATGAGATATCCACCACATGAGTATTTGATGTTGACTGATGGGGGAGAACCGCAATGCTATGAGGAAGCTAATGAATGTGAGCACAAGAAAGAGTGGAAGAAAGCTATGTGAGAGGAGATGAATTCCTTGCGGAAAAACCACACTTATGATCTTGTGACATTGCTTAAAGGTAGGAGAGCACTTAAAAATAAGTGGGTATACAAGTTGAAGTCAAAAGAGAACAACCCACTACCAAGGTACAAGGTGCGGTTAGTTGTGAAGGGTTATGGTCAGAAGAAAGGTATTGACTTTGAGGAGATTTTCTCTCCTGTGGTGAGGATGTCTTCAATTAGAGTTATTCTTGGTTTGGCTGCTAGACTGAACTTGGGTGTAGAACAACTTGATGTGAAGACTGCATTCCTTCATGGAGACTTGGAGGAAGAGATTTATATGGAGCAACCAGAGGACTTCATGGAAAAAGGCAAGGAGAATCTTGTATATCGACTGAAGAAAAGCTTGTATGGTCTAAAACAAGCACCTCGTCAGTGGTACAAGAAGTTTGAGTCATCCATGTTACAACACGGTTATAACAAGACCAGCTCAGATCATTGTGTGTTTGAGAAGCACTTTTCAGGTGGTGATTTTGTCATCCTACTCCTATATGTTGATGATATGTTAATTGTTGGCCAGGACATTAAGAAGATTGCTGAGTTGAAGAAGGATTTAGGCAAGTCTTTCGCGATGAAAGATTTGGGACCGGTAAAGCGAATCCTTGGTATGGAAGTTAAACGCGACAGAGAACATGGAAAGTTATGGCTATCTCAGGAGAAGTATATAGAAAAGATACTTCAGAGATTTGACATGGACAAGGCAAAAGCAATAAGTACTCCATTTGTAAGTCATTTCAAGCTGAGTAAGGAGCAGAAGCCTGAAAGTAAGAGTGATGTTGAATATATGAAAAAAACACCTTACGCATCTACAGTTGGTAGCTTGATGTATGCTGCAGTAAGCACTAGACCAAATATTGCTCATACAGTTGGAGTAGTTAGTCGTTTTCTTTCAGATCCTAGTAAAATGCATTGGGAAGCTGTGAAGTGGATACTCAGGTACCTTAAAGGAACTCCTAAGTTGTGTTTGTGTTTTGGTAATGATGAGCCTGTATTGGTTGGATACACAAATGCAGATATGGCTGGTGACCATGATGGGAGGAGATCTACAATAGGGTACATGCTCACCTTCACAAGAGGAGCAGTTTCATGGCAATCTAGCCTACAAGATTGTGTTGCTTTGTCTACAACAGAAGCAGAGTATATAGCAACCACTGAGGGTGGAAAGGAAGTTCTATGGATGAAGACGTTTCTTCAAGAACTTGGCATAAAACAAGGGATGGTTATTCTTTATAGTGACAACCAAAGCTCCATCCGCCTCAGTAAGAACACGTCATCTCATTCAAGGTCTAAGCACATTGATGTCAGATATCATTGGATTAGAGATGTATTAGAATCTAAGTAATTAGATTTGTGAAGATTCACACTGATGATAATGGAGCAAATATGTTAACGAAGCCGCTGACAAGAGACAAGCTAGAGACTTGTCAGCGGGTTGCTGGAATGGACTCCAAGTAGAGTCAAGTCTAGGGAGCAATGTTCTTTCTCTTATGGTGCAGGGATATTGCACTAATGTTACTCCAAAAGGGAGAAATTGTTAGGCTTGGAGTAAATTAGTAAGGGTAATTATGTAACTACCATATTTGTATTGTGGGTAGTTTATATAGGTTTCCCAATCTTATTCTATTTAGGTCTCCTAGTCCTATTCTATTTGGGTTTCCTTGATACTTGTATAAAAGGAAACCTTATAAAGAAACCTAGGTATGAGGTTGTGAGAGATTGAGAGAAAACAGAGGTTTTCTGTAAGCACTGTAAGCCCTCCTCATCATAGTGAAGAATTGCTCCTTAGGCCGGGGATGTAGGGATTATCCCGAACCTCGTAATTTCTGTGTGTTCTTTACTTGACTAATATTCTCTTTGTGTGTGCAGTGAGATCCTGAGAGGTTCCGTGAGTTTAGATTCACGGGTTTGTTTTCTAACAGGTTGCCTTTGTTTCTCGCTGTTTCTTTCTTGTTCCGAAAGCAGAGCGACCTTCTTTTTGTTTCTTCTTCTTCTTTTTCTTCTTCACGAGTTTTCTCGGATCTTGAATCCCAAAGATAGACAGCAAACAAGAGTCTTACTTGCAATTTTGGTATGGAACTCGCAAAACCATCGTAACCATGAGTCTTTTGTCTGCCAGTTGGAGTTGTTGCTCAACCTTCTGTATAGGGGTCCTGGACCTCCAAACTCGTAAGCTCTGTATAATAATTAGGCTTGGCAAGCTTGGCTTGCTTCTCCAAAGACGCGTCAAAAGCTAAGGCACTAAATTCCCATTATGCACAAAATTTCTTTAAAACATTTTTCTATCTTCCTAAAACGAAAAGTTAGCAAATGATAAAACTACTACCTAACAGTCTAATGGAAAATATTCTTCTTCCCCAAGATGACAAGATCACCAACAGTTGAAAACTATTGGAATGCATTGAGGTGAAGCCTGGAAACGCATGGTGAGTCGTGATGAGGCTGAAGACAGGTGATGAGGTGCAAAGAGGCTTAGAGACAAGCAATGATGCGTGAGAAGGCTTAAATACGCGTGGTGAGGCACGAAGGAGGCTTAGAGATGAGCATGATGAGACCTAGAAGAGGTACAGTAACAGCAGTGGCGTCGTCTTGATCCCTGCACATCGAACCCCCTAAAGAAAAGCAACAATATGAGTAAACACATATAACCACGGTCTCTTCCCACAAATGATAATTTTAGTAATTAGTCATTAAATAGTAAAATAAAAATTATGCTACATTTAAGGGCTTTGATCAAAATAACTGAAAAGGCATGATAACAATTTGTCAATGTTATAAATTTGAGGGAAAAAATCTCTAGACAAATAAGTTCACAATTAAAAAGACATATAAATATAAGATTTATGGAATCTCATTCAAGCACAAATACAACTCCACCAAAATTTTGCAACGAAAAAGAAATCATTAAATAGAAACAAATTATCTTAAAACAGAAGACAACTAGAACAGGAATAGTAAACAAATCTTTATAAAGTTCAAGTTTCCATATCTGCGGTAAAGCTCAAGACACCATGCGGTTGAAGAGTCTCCATGAAAAAGTTCCTTTAAGGCCCATTAAACTGCTCATCCATTCTGAAGAAATAAAAATAAAATAGTAGTAACAATAAACCAAAAAGAGTAAGGAAGCTGGGAAAACTTTTTTATATGGTTGTCATTAAATTCTAGAAGAAGACGGAAGCTGTTCTGCATCTTCGTCTGGGCCACTGGAGGTCTTTGGCTGAGTTTGTTTTATATTTATGGGCAGGAAAATCTGAAGAAGATCGTCCTTCACTCCAGACCGCATAACTCAGTTTTCTGCAACATCACAATTCTTTTTATGTGCTCCCTCGCCGTGCTGCTTGAAGAGCCGAATTCCCTGGTGGCTTGCGAGGCCGGAGTTCTGACGTTAAAAGCAACATCGATGTCCCGCACAGCGTCGTAATGGCGGTAAAACCGTCAGATCTCTTTCCTAAAAATGTTTTTGCAAGGAGGATGAAGATCAGTGTTTATTCAAGATCGATCTTCATCAATGGTTTAATTCTTAAAAAGATTTCCAACAAAGTTATCGAGTGTACATTCTTTATCAAATAAGTATCACACTTTCTCAATTTTCATCATTATTAAGCTCTAATAAATTATCTAACCACTTTTTATATTAAATCAATAAAATGATACCATATAAAAAGAGTACACAATCAAATAAAAGTTTAATATTATTATCTATTAAAATATAACTTAAATTTCATCACATTAATGAAAATAACTAAAAAACTATGGTGAAAAGGCATTCATGTAAGTGAACGTAAATTTTAAAATCTAAACAACTGCTTAAGTGCAAACCGAAAGCAAAATAAGTAATTTTATTTCTTAACAAAAAAACATGAGTATTAACCTATTTTTAAATATAAATATTCCTAACTTGGATATGTATAAGGTTGTATTTATCTTAAAGAGCTGAGTCAAGCCAAATATAATCATATAAGAAAAGTTGAGGAATAAAACCCATAGTAAATAAAATAAAATAAGACGTGAGATAAAATAACACTTGGTACATATGTCCTTAAGCCATGTATTGATCCTAACTTGTACATTGTCATTGCCAATTAGCTTTTGCCTTGGTATATGGTGCGAGATATCCAATAATCCTACACCTCCATTTAAATGGTTAGAATTATAGAAAATATTCAACTATTTATCTAACAATTTCCTAGTACATACACCCATGTTTTATCTAGACCAATAGAAGGCAATTTATGGCTACAGAAAACAAAGCGAACTCCTCCACAATATTCATGCATTTCCAATTCACAAATAAGAATAGCATTGTTGTCATAGAATTCCTATAAATTTCTCCAACTAATCAATGTTTCATGAATGAAAATAAATATCAACCAAAAAATACTTAATAAAATAACTTGTAAATTCTTTTTACATGTTCAAGATCATTTGAGTCTATATTATTTTGTGTATTGTCCTTTATAGTTGCAAATAAATGCCTATTTGATTATAAAAACAAGATTTCTAGCCTTACAAATATTACCTTGTTAAGGGGTGTTGAGATAATACTCATCAGTGTCACATCATTGAAATTTTTTTATATTAAAAGTAATTATTTAAAAGAGAAAACTACTACAACAAAGTGAAAGGTGATGGCGTTATATTTTTATAAGAAGGTCATTTTCCTTTTCTCCTCTCCGTTGATTTAGTAGCATCATAACACCAAAAGTATTTTTCTTTACCCTTTCGACGATAAAAGAACTTTTTGTTCGAGGACAGTATATTGGGCCGACACGCAAGTTGAATAAATGTTAATTCTTACTAAATTCAAATGCACAGTGGTCCCTTTCCATGGCTTCGGTCCTATAATTTCTTTTGGTATGAGTTGGCAAACGGCAAACAATTCATGCCATAAATACTCATACTTGCCTTACTAATTTCGCATGGATGAGCACAAGAATGACTAAATCTCCATTGAAGGTTTATTTCTTTGCCGTGTTCATCATCTTCATCCTGCATATCGACATGGGTTAGCAGCTCTATACATAGCCATCTTTTGCAGTTAAATTTTGCATGATCCAGTCACACAGTCGATCCCTTTCAAGTCAAGAAGGTTGAATCTCTATGTGCGTTCTATTTTTAATTTCTTTACATGTTTTTGCGACAGTTAACGCGAACGAATGCCCTGTCCGCGTTCTAAGCAAAACATGGCATAAGAGATGCGTATCATCGGTGCACTGCGACAAGCGGTGTAGGGAAGAGGGAGCACAACGCGGAAAGTGTCTCGGGTTTTGGACAAGCAAATGCTACTGCTATGTGTATGATTTCTGCTAAGATTGAGTCTGGTGCAGACCACAGAGTTGCACGCCGTGGTTTGCTTATTATGAGAATATTATGGTAGTGCAATTATTGTGAGAGTATTATAGTACCGCAATTGCCAGGTTTTGGGAATTGTTGGTAGTATGAATAGGAATTGGCGGCTCTCTATACAGAGAACATCATGTACTTTGAAAGTTCTCTCACTATTGGGTAGAAATATTTAAGTTATACTTCAATCTTTTAGGGTAACATTTCATTTTCAAGTAACTCTACAACTTCATTATACTATGATTAATCTTTAAGTCAGAATTAGCAAACATATTTTTTAAATAATGTATTGCAATTGAATCGGGTTATAAAATATCAAAATTACTCGTGATGTAACAAAAAGTTCACTATTATCTTTTAAGCCTCACAAATTAGAGAGAAAATTATCTATAATTTGTTTTTCATTACTTTTGTCAATATTGCTAGATCATATCTTAAGGTTTGCCACATGCTCTTCTATCAGCCTTCTTTTTAGCTTTATTGATGTTTTGACAATATCATACTCCGGTCAGCGACAAATACATTGGACACATTATTTTCAAATGGTAGTGATAGCTAATGAAGTTATCAGATATTTGGCAATTATCTTAGTAGGATGCATTGTTGTATCAACAACTTACAACTTGGCTGAGGAAATTGTATCTCATCTACACGTTTCAAAAATAAAGGACATCTTCGCTAGGTAATTTTTACTCCAACGTATTCTCTCTCACATTTGAAACCTAGATTCCCTTGGGAAACAAATGAAGTCGGCACTTCTCTCTCTCATTTTTTTCCCCCCTCCCTTTCTTTCCTCCAACATATAATGATGGTTTTTGGTTTCACTAGAACGTGGGTGAAAGAAGACACGAACAAATTGAACCTAGTGATTCTTGAGTTGCTTCTATTGAAATAGCATATAAAGGCTTACACGTAAGAAGGCTTACACAAACAACCTTACAGAGCTACAAAAGCAACAAACTTGAAGATACAACACGTTACAAAAAAAATTCCTTAGTTCAGCTTTTATACTGCGCTTCCTTGTGACACTGCCGGCGACTTGTTCTACCAAAAGTGATGGCCTTCCTGAATCTAGATCATTCCAAAGCAGGTTCTTTTGCCTTCCTGAGTCTAGATCATTCCAAAGTAGGTTCTTTTACCCATGCTTTCATTCAAATCCTTTCTATTTTCTTTAGATTAGAATAATTGTATTGTAATAGAAATTCGAGGATAGATTTGATATCTATACGGATATGCACATTTGTAGGAGGGTCTTATAGATCGTTAATAATCCTTTCATTTTATTTTTTATAAAGTGATTAATAATCAAATAAACAGCTACTTATGTTATTTCCTACAGACCTTCCATTCCTCATTTAAGAAGCAGACAGTCACTCAAGCTTCTAAGGATATGACCAGTCAAGTGACTGATAACCCCAGCAACTCTCAACAAAAAGGATTTGATATATTTGTGGCAATTTTTGGGTGCTAAGTACCATATCAAATACTTAATTTCTCGACATTCTGTGACATGAGAGCCGCATTCTTGGGCCTCGCACCCCAGGCATCTGAATTGCAGTCAATTGTTTTAAGAAATCTTCAGGTCTTCAAGCAACGTTGCTTGAGTCTTTGAAGTTATTTTTTTAGGTTGGCAAGGTTGGGTAATTTCTTTAAAGTTCCTTACTTGATGGATCTTGCCTTCTTGTTGTGAGAAATGAAAACGTTGACCTAATATCATTCATTGTTGAATTCTATTTTTTACATAGCCTGCATGATTCTGTTGATGCTTTTATCATTTGCCTGGATCAGGCTGGTTATACAATTCATATTGCTGGGCTTATGAGGTTGGATTTGGAAGAATCCTCTGTAGAGTCTATCTACGTCACTGTTTGGGCGTCTCCTTTTCTCCCACTACACATGGGAAAAACAGAAAATGCAGAGCGAATGCTAGAGGAACATTTTGGTAATCAGTTGCAGGTATATCATCAGCCCATTAGACTTTTATTCTGCAGTTCTTCGTTGCTTATGAGTCTCTGCATCTAATAATCAATACTCTATGAAAATAAATGCTGGCATTATTTTCAACTCCTTACGCACCTAGGAAAATTTCAAATGGTGTCTTTTAGGCCTCTTCTGGAGAATCTATGTGATGTATATAATATCCGGTTTGTGTCAATTCAGATTATTGGAAAACTCATTGCCTCCTTAAACAGGATTTTAAGAAGATGGCATGTATTTCGTTTTGAAAAAGGATTGCCAGCAGGATCTAGGCAATGTGGTGGCACAACTTATACTATTCTCAATATGTCTCTTCGCAGCCAGTATGGACTGCAGGCTTAATGCAAGGGCTAATTTATCCCTTGCAAACCAATTTGAACTCCAAGCTTCATGCATGCAGGGCTATGATACCTTATTAGAAATGATTCACCTTTCTCCCTCATTACCCAGCAAAATTTGATTTTCCTGTTGATTTAACAACTCAAGTGGCACAACGTTTTTTGTTTGAACTTCATCTGAAACTTCTGGATAGCTTATCTGGTGGGGAATAGCATTCCACTGCTTTACCTTCTAACATATGCTCCAGTGCCTAGTTTTGGCATTTCTGGCACCATCATTTAGGCCTGTGTTTGTGACAATAATTCCTTCTCTCATTTATACGCTTATAAAAGAGCCATGTTGATTCCTTCTCTCATATTATATATGATATTGACATCATTATGAACTGGTCTTTCTCAGCCACCAACTGGGGAGAAACGAGTCGAATAGCTCGGGAAATGGGTGAGAAGGGAATTCCGTGTCTGTGGGAATAACTGGAATTCGAGTTCAATGGATGTTGCCGCTTCTGGTCTCAGATGGTTTGCCGTTGGACTCAATGGAGAGGCAGTCTTGGGTGTTTGGACCTACGAAGGAGTCGGTGTTGTTCTTCGTGATTCTTTAATTCCTTATAGATCAAATGATTTTAAAGTTACAGGTTTTACAGTTTCAAAAATCGTCGCCAAGGCCGACCAAGCTCAAAATAAGCAGCGACAAAAGGCTAAAAAGAAAAAACAGAGTCCAAAACCATCAGTAATGGCTGAATCATCAGTATTAGCAGTTGATACAGACTCAAATTCTTGTTAATACTGGCAGCATTGAAAGAAGAAGAAGAAGAAGAAGAAGAAGAAGAAGAAGAAGAAGAAGAAGAAGAAGAAGAAGAAGAAGAAGAAGAAGAAGAAGAATCCTATTTAACACATCTAATCCTATGTAGCCAAATAAGTTTTTCAAGATGGTTTTTTATTCATGAAAAATTCTATTTATCACATCTAATCCATTTTGGACAACTTTAATAATTTAAAACTTCATAGATGTTAATAAAAATTATTTTCACGAATTAATAACTTTCAAAATGCCATTCAAACAAAAGAAATATGAAGGAATTGTGTATCATTACTTCCATAAAAGCTCTATCTACTCTATTATTGTGTTAAAAACATGGATGATGCATTATTATCCATTTCAAAAAAACTAAACAAAACAGTTTATGGATAAGGATTACAATAATTTTAAATCTATTACTCTTTTTGTAATTTATTACTCATTTTACTTTTCTCAAAATGATGCCTTCAACATAGTTTATGAAAAATATTTTTTTTTAAATGCAATTGATTCAAAACTATTATAACAACTTAATTAATTAATTTTCATTCCCTCAAAGTTGTTATAACAAATTAACTACTTAATCTAACAATTATATTAAATTGTTATAACTCACTAATCTTACCGTAAGAATGGTTGCATGTGTAGCAACACCCGTTATGAGAAATCTACCAACCCACGTAACCTAATCAGACCAAGTAAGTTATTATAACCACTTAATAAAATAAAATAAAAAAACATAGAATCATTACATTCGTGTCATGATCATAGGGACACATCGTAACATATATGCGAAAAACAGAGCACGTCTCCAATACCAAATAAAACACGAGAGAAAGGAGAGAGAATAAATGTTGCTGATAATGCTCTGTACTTGGCACAAACTGGAATGATATGAAGAGACTCCTTGGGTCCAATACGTAGGTTATCTATCAATAGAAAGAGAATGGCATAAACTGAAACAGATTACAAGTGAGAGAGGGAAGGAGAATATGGTACATGCGGGTTTTCAGGGGAATATGCAGAGGGATCCCCTGTAACTCTTGGCTTCCAGAACAATTCATTCTACCTGTCGGCTGACTGGATTGTCTTGGTGGAGGAATATTCATTCTGGCGATGGCTGATCTGATGCAAAGCACAGGTCCTCTGGGTTAAGCTAGAAGAAGACGAAAGCTTTTCTGCATCTTCGTCTGGACCGCTAGAGGTCTTTGGGCGAGTTGGTTTTATAGGCAGGAAATCTGAAGCAGATCACCATCACTCCGAACCGAGTAACACAGTTTTCAGCAACTTCACATTTGCTTTTATGTGCAACGTCACCGTGCTGCTTGAAGGGCTGAATTTTCCGGTCGTTACTTTGCTTGCGAGGGCGGCGTTCCGACACGAAAGTCAACGTCGATGTTTTGGAGTGAAAAGCAGAGACTCCTGGTCGAAGTGCGTAAAACCTGATTTTCTTCAAATATCGAGCAATTCCGCACCGTATCATCGGGATGGTAAAACCATCAAATCTCTTGGCTAAAAGTGTTTTTGGAAAGAGGATGAACGTCAGTATTTATTCAAGAGCGATCTTCGTCTATGGTTAAGTCCTAAAGAGATTTCTAGCAAAGTTATCGAGTGTGCATTAATAATCAAATAAGTACCTAATTTTCTTGATCTCTATCATTATTACGGTCTTATTACTTATCTAACCAAACATTTCATATATTAAATCAATAAATTGATACCATTATAAAAAGTTCATGATCAAATAAAATTTTAATATTAATATCTATTAAAAATTAAAATAAATTTGAACTATATTAAAGAAAATAACTAAAAATATGGTGAAAAAGGCATTTACCTAAGTAAGCATAAATTTTAATATCCAACATAACTGCTTAAATGCAAGTGCTAAGCCAAATAAATAATTTTATTTATTAACATGAAAATAGAAAGACCAACCTGTTTTATGTCCTTATGACAAGTATCCAACCTTGACTTGTACACTTGCAATGTTAATTAACCTTTGCTTCAGTACAAAGATGTGGGGCATCAAATAATACTCCACTTCCACATAAATGGTCAACATTTCTAAAAAATCTCCAACTATTTATCTAACAATGTTGGTGGTGTATACACCCCAGCTCTACACCCAGCTTTATTTTGCTTAATGGAAAGCAATTTAGGGACACAAAACACCAAAGCAATTGTTCCACAATATTCATCGAATTCCAATTCATAAACAAAAATTTTGATACAAATATTGCATCATAAATTTTCAAGAATTCTAAAGTAATTCTTAAAGAGACTATTTTTTAAATAGCATTAATCTTTTTTTAAAAAATTTATGCACAATATATCTATGACAAGAATTAGCATTGTGTTACAAAATTCCTATAGTTTTGTCCAACTAATCAATGTTTCATTAATAACAAGGATTATCAAGTAAAACATATTCAATAAAATATCTTATTAAAATTTTTGTTTGGGCATCACATGTAGCAACTAAAAAAATTGAAAGATAATGATAAACATTAGGAAACTAACTCTATTGACACCAAAAAGCTATTTAACTATGGAAATATATACTTGTATGTTTTCTCCTAACATTACCTTTAATTTTAGATAAATATTTAACATTAATTAGTTATCAACAAGAAAATAAAACCTATTCAACATTCAAGAACAAAAAATAACTGAAAAGGTTTACATGAATTGGACTATATTATAACTTTCAATAAAAACAAAAATATGAGATTAAACATACCAATAAGGAAAAGATACTTCAATCAAATCGCCTCCAACCATGAATTTAACTGTCAAATATTGGCAAGGAAAAAAAACTTAACAAATAGAACATTTTAAAAAACTTAAACCTATTCAACATTCACTTCGATATGCCGTGCGACTGAAGGCTCCCAGAAAAAAGTTATGTGAGGATGATTAAATCTCCCATGGGCACTGATAAAGTAATCAGGAAAATGTTATGTCCTCCAGTATTTTACTATTAGTAAAATAGTAATGATTGTTAAAAAAGAAAGAGAAAGGAAATCGAGATAACATTTTAAAAGTTTTTGCGTAAATTTTACCTCATCTGCTGGTGTGGAAAGATTGAGCAGTAGCCCCCAGCAAAATCTGTCCCACTGCATTGATTCTTCCCATTAAACCCCGATGCTACAGCAATTCATTTAATTTATGGGCCCCACAACCTCCATAGATGTAAAAAAATCATGATAAAGGTACTTTAAATCTGAACCACCTCGACAAATTACTCGAACAACTTTTGCGCAATGGCCACGTTCCCCACGGAAGACGTGCCCCCCGCATTCCTTCAACATCACTCTCTCGTTGCTTGTTGTAACCGAAGCCACCAAACTCCATCTTTTAACAGGTTCAGATTCTTCTGAGGAATCTGAAATCTTCCTTTCCTTGTATTTTGGTTTTCCTATGGAACTTTCCCCTTGTTCTGATTCTCCTGAGACATCTGAAATATTTATTTTCTCTTCTTTCGGCCTTCTTATGGAGTCTGGAATCTCCATGGATACCAAAACTCCATATGATGACCCAAAATCAGCCACTTTAGGTACACGAACAACGACGGAAACTGGACTCTCTTCATTAGGTTGTGATTGAGAAGCAAGCTCAGGAACCTGTTCTGCAATTGTTTCATTGACTTGTAATTGACAAACAAACACAGGAAGAATCTCTGGATTACTGCCCTCACATGCTCCTGTGTCTGAGCTTTCTCCTGTGACTTCGTAAACAATTGATAGCAAACATATCTCTGGTTGGTTGTAATTAAATCTCTTCCTCCATTTACTATCTATACGCACTTCAATTTTTTTATTGGAGATAATGTTACCGTGAATGAACCCAAAGAAGGCTCTTGGTTCTCTCATAGGGGCACATCCTACCCGCATAGGTCTAATGGAGAAGGAGTTCACAGAAAAAGACTTCCTTTCAGTATACAGGATCTTGTGAGGTATGCAATCAAAACCAACATAGGCAACAAACGAAGAACAAAATTTGGTCTGTAACAACTCTGGCGAAATCTGCTTAATCCTTTGGCTATCAAATGCTGCTGACAAAGGACAGTGACTTATCCTCAAGCGTTCTAAACTTAATGGCAGTTTTGGCAGTAGCCTAAGAGAGGTACAGTCACTCAAATCAAGAAATTTAAGTCGGGGAAGCTCACAAATACTGTCCGGTAACTCAGTAAAGCAGTTATTAGCAAGCTTTAAAGATGAAATAGAGGAGGAACGGGAGCCAATGGACTTAGGAAATGTACTTAGATTACAGCAAGACAAATCTAGTCTCTCCAAAGATGTTAAGTTCTCAAATCTAAACTCTGACAATTCGAGCTTAGTACAGTTTTCTAGTGTAAGAAAGTTAAGTTTGGGGAATTTGCAGACACCATCTGGTATTTTTGTAATTTTATTGTAAGATAAGTTCAAATCAAGGAGTGAAGATAAGTCTCCAAGACCCATAGGTACTTCTTCATTCGATTGAAGGCAATTGGTCAAAGTTAACGAATCTAAAGAACTTAAAGCCGAGAATGAAGGAGGGAATTTGATTGTATTTGAATCATTACAAGAAATCTGTAATACTCTGAGTTTCCCCGCAAAAGCAATGCCATAAGGTAATTCTCGTAAATCAGAGTAATTTGCGTAAAATTCCTCTAAAGACGGAAAACTCGTGGACTTAAAAGGTAACTCTCTTATACGAGTCCAACTAATATCAAGATAGCGAAAAGATGGCAACTCACCCTGAACATTTGGAATCCTTGTGAGCTTTGAACACCCAGAAAGATTAAGAACTTCAAGAAATTTCGAACTAATCTCAACTAGAAATTCCGTCAGTCCATGACAACCACATAGCCACAATTTCTTGATTTGTTTAAGGCTTCCGTGAACGGTTTGCAATTTTTCACATCCTGAAAGATTCAGTATCTCAAGATGTGGGACTTCGCTCAAGTTAGGTGTTGTGATCAACCTTTTTGAGTATCCCATGTCTATGACCTTTAATTCTTTAAAACTCTGTTACAGAGGAACAAATCGTTAAATCAAGTGAAAATGAAGAAAAGAAAAATAAAGAAAAAAAATACTTGCTTAAGACACAATGTTACCTTTTGTTTGACACATAGTTGCTCGATACCGCTGCCCCACAATTTTAGCACAACAAGCTTGGTAAAATTCCAGTCATCAAGTGGTAAGATTTTCAAAGGACAACCCCACCAACCTATGATACGTAATTCACTCCCTAGTTGTGAAGGCAATAACCTCTCATCATTGATATCATGACAATCCAAACCTAATTCTTCCTCAGACAAATAAGGTAGTCTATGGTCATTGTAATCAAAACACAATGAATAAATATCACGGAAGCTAATCCAAAGCATTCTCAAGTTTGTCATTGCTGACAAGGTCTCCAAATTTAATTGTCTCTTTTCTCTGAAAGAAAGTTTAAGTACAATGTCTTTAACTTCACGATATTCCTAAAAAATCAAGAAAAATGAAATTAGTGAGTAAAACTATTTCACAAGTATATTGAGGAATTTAAATAAAAATTACTTACATTGAGTCCTATAGTAGTGGCATTCAGCACCTTTATGACATCTTCTTTCCACAATAATCTACTACTCTTGGCAATTTGTCTACCCAGCTCTACATATAAGTCATGCATCAACAATCTTCCATCTTTTGAGACCTTTAAGAGGAAGTAGTGTTCCAAAACTTCAAGATGGATCCCTACATTGTAACCAAGAGCTTCTAATATATGGCTAATTTTATTTTTTAAACGTGCATTAAAATAACAAGCAATATCTAAAAATAATTCTTTTGAACGAGGGCTTTCACGAGTAAGATCGTCCAAAACTCTTGAAAGCGTAATGAAAAGAATGTTTTCACGATCCTCACTGATGAACTTTTGGTAAGATTCCCAATAATACAGATTCTCCTGATGACGAGATAAGTTGGAACCAAAAGCAACAAGAGCAAACGGAAGGCCTCCCGTGCATTTTACATTTTCACGAGCTACCTTCTCAAAGCCTTCCTTAGGTTGAGGTTGGTTGAAGGCTGTCTGACAAAGAAGCTCTAAAGCACCATTCTCGTTAAGCTTCTTAACCTCATAAACGTTGTTATCACCTAGATGTGGCAAATCTCTCTTTCGGCTTGTTATAATTATTCGACTTCCGAGCCCAAGCCACCAAAGACTCTGTGCTAATGCATCTACTTGGTTCCGATGCCAGACATCATCGAGAACAATGAAAGCTTTGATTCTCCGTAGATTATTCTGCAACACTCGTCTTACCTGGTCAGCAGTAATCAAATGTTTGTCGCATCCGCACCAAGAAAACAGCAAATGAGTTGCTTCTGTAACCCAAGGAGGTAATTGTCTTCGACATTATTCCCAATCTTTTCAATAAAGCAACAATGTGTAAATTCATGAAAAATTTTATTGTAAATCACCTCTGCCAACGTTGATTTCCCAATTCCACTTATCCCACAAATGCCTATAACACGAGAAATATTCTTTTCTTCTATATTAATTAATTTCATGATTTCAGTCACCGGAGAATCTATTCCAACAAGAGGCTTATGAATGATTTTAAAGTTTTTTGTCAATTCCCTAAATATTGTCAAACTGAATTCTTTAGCCTCTTCCGTCTCGTAGCTGAAAAAAAGAGAGGAAATTCCTCCATTTAAAACTGAAGTGAAAAGAAACTAAGAGATGGTCTAATTCAATTTGATTCGGAAAATAAATAAAAATCGTCACAATAACGTATCAGTTAAGTGGAAATGATGATACCTGTCTTCTTTTACCACCAGTGCACAAAGATCGCTCACTTCCTCGAGAGCGCGTTTACAGGATGCCGGCAGGTCATTTTCTTCCAAGACAGATTTCCAGTACGCCAACTTTTCCAAGGCAGCTGCGGCGGCCACAGGATCGTCTCGTGCTTTTGTGAAAATATTTTCGACATCCTTCAACAGCCTTTCCAGTTCGCCGGGATTCACATGGTAGAAAACCGGGAAAACAGTGAGGTGTCCTATTCGCCTATATTTCATGATCACGGTTAGCTCAAACAAGCACGCTTTGGACGTAGCAAACTCCGGTGAAATAACAATTACTGCGCATTCAGAAATTTTTATTGCCTCCACGAGAGCTGGATTAATTTTTTGTCCAAGCGGTAGGACCTCTTTGTCTCTGAAGACCATAAGCCCTCGATCTACCAAGGCATTATAAAGAGCATCTGTAAAACCAAACCGGGTATCACGGCGGAAACTGAGAAAAACTTGCTTTGGTGACTGAGTGGAGGAAGAAGAAGAAGAGAAAGCAACTGAACTGGCTGGCTTAGTGCTCGTAGAAGCCATTGGAGGCTCACAAGCGCGTCTAATCCGAAGCTCGTTGGGAGAAATGGAGACTATCTTCCAAACTTCCAAGACGCGCCTAAAGTGAGAGGAAGGAAATTTCTGTCCGTCCCGCGAGAAAAGGAGACTTGACGGGCATTGCAAATTTTGGCGTCTAATTTGAAAATTGTCTGGCAACTTCAACCCCACTACTACAACCTTTCAAAAGAATTGATGAGTAAATTTGAAGTTTGGCACCGAAAGCAAGTTTTCTTTATGTCAATTCTCTGTGGTATGTTATCATTGTACGGTGAAAAGGACAGATCCGCAGGCTACTTTTATCAGGTTCAGTGAACATGGCTACGTGGAAAGTAGAACCTCTCAGGTCCCCCACCAGAAATTGTGTCGGTAACGTAAGGGGAGGGTCCTCGATAATCACGACTCGTACTCGTTTTGAATTAGCCAATGAAGTTCAATTCAAGTTACATTTTGTTAAACGTCATCTTCAATTTCCCCTTTCGAAGTGATCAACTCATGGAAAAGACCAATCAAAGCTGTCACTTTTGTGAATAAGTGGTCAGGAAATCTCGAGATTCTCCGAAGTAAAAACCAGTTGTGTTCACGTTCTGCTTCTGCTAGGATGACGAACTGGCGTTAAAGGAGGAGACCTGGTGTGCGCCCTTAAAAATTTAGACTTTATCTTCGGTAAATGTAGTAGATATAAGGAAGAAAAAGAAACACCCAACGTAATACTAATTAATTTTGTGTCATCATGAATGAAAAATAAGAAAAAAGATGGAAGGTTGCAAAAAGCAGTCGAGGAAGATTAAGCTTTTGTAATTACATCTTTGGTATCTTGATCATCGAAAGATTAAAGATTTTGCAAGGTTGTAGAGTTATGGGTGTACAGAGCCAGCCTGGGCCTAGAAAGGCTTTCACTTACATAGGACAGGATTCTTAGAAATACCAATCAAAAATGCTGAAGCTTAACTAGTCTTTATATAGGCTTACCGTCTCTTTCACGGTTACGAGTTTATTGGAATATGATCTAATCTATAAACTTGAGCTCTAGGTCTGTTTAATGTACCAAAGTGTCTACAATCGGTACTTGGCTCGTCCAATCGGTAATAATCCATCATTCGTTTTTCCGTGGAAGATGGCGCTGATTTTTGCCTATTCTACTATATAAATATGGGAAGAAATCTATGTATTTTCAATCTAGAGCAAATTTATTTGTGTTTCTCTCATATACCATTGCAAATTTTCATTTTTTAACAATTTGACATGAGACTCCCTTGAAGATCATATAAAGTCTTTGAAATTTGTGACTGGTGCTTGGTGTGGGATAAGGGTTATTTTATTGATATCCAAAAAGAAAGAGTGTCCTAAGAGAAGGATCTGGCTTCTCTTACGGGAAGTCGACACCAACCTTTCTGTCCGATTGTATTTGTTAATATGTGGCTTATTTACTCAAATAATAATATTATTTACCTTGTTCATAAAAAATCTCCATTATATTAAAATTTCATGATATGAATGTTCATATGGTATTGTTGCTATGTGGGACTAGGTGGAGGGCCTGCTATTATCCAAGTTTCGAAAGTCATTAATATTTAGGCTTGGGAACTTGTGTGCTGCTGTATGCAAGCGATTAAAAGTGGGTTGTCATTTTGGACTTTGGAACACACCTTATTCAAAAGGAACGAGGAAAACAAAATGCTTTTTTGTTAGATAAAATTTACAAATCATCCACCCATGACTGTGGGATGAAAATTTTTCGTATTACAAGATCAACAAACAAGTCTAATTAAAAGTTAATTCATAAGAATTCAAAGGCATGTTCTCACCATGTCTATTACTTATGTGAAAGGAACCAAATACTCATGATAAGAACTAAACAAGTCATTCAAATATAAAACGAATCAAACAAAGTCTCCAATTAGTGCTTAAGTTTGATTGTGGGCCTAGTTATGTCTTTTCAGCAATCACCTTTAGAATATTGGTATTGTTAAATTACTTAAAAAGTCTTGTAAAATTACGTGTAAGCTTGATGATTTTTTAACCTATAGCATCGTATTGTAAATGATAAGATAAACTTATTTTTGAGTTAAAAATTGCAATCACTGGCAAACACAAATCATGGTATATGTGCCCCTGGGTCCAACCAAGATCTTAACCTTACTTTGAAGACCCTATAAAGACGACAAAAAGGGTTTGGGATAAGGTTTGTTATATGATTCAAAAAGAAAACGGTTCCATCTGGCCGACATGCATGATCCTTCTCTCCAATTTTTCATTTTCCCTAACGACAACAATCCCCAACCTTTTCATAAACGGAGAAAGGAAATTTCTAATGTGCGGGACTCAAAGAAATTTTCTTTGGAGAGTTGAAAATTACTAATATTTAACTCGTGTTGGTAATGTAAAAGCAAAAGCTTTACGAGATGCTCTTCTATTCATGATTGATTTTCTTTCCATATTTAATCCTTAAACTACAAATCCAGTAAAAATTAGGGATAAAAGGTTAAAAAAAAAGAATTTTATCAATGTCAAGACGTTCAAATGAGAAGTACTCAAAAGACTCACTATTTTTTTTAATAGTTCTTAAGATGGTATTTCATTTATTCAAAAGAGTCATATTTAACAAATTCTATCTATTCAAAAAAATTACATGAATTGTAACTCATAAATCTCTATCAAAATTATTTCATAAGAAAAATGACTAACGAATGCTACAATAACTTTTAGGGTGAAACTCATGTTTCCATTGTCATGACTGTAATTATGCGAACAAAATACGAGTATTTGTTGCCGAGTTTGCTATTAAAAATGAAAATGATAATAATCATATTATGTTCTTGTCTAATACACGTAAGTTTTTCAAATTCGTGATTATTCAATGAATAGTTAAATCACATATCGTGATAATATAATTATTAGATAGAACATATAAGTTTTCTAACTTGAGCCAAAATCTTTACTTTCCTCCACCCTTCTTGTTGACGCGACTGGAACGCGTTACGAGGAGAGAAGGACTGGCAACGTCTCCAAAGGGGAATTCTACCATTTCAGACCTTTCAAAAGCATGAGCGGATAAAATTTCGACGTTCGGGATGTGAAGCAGAGTGAAAATCGTTACTTTCTGGTACCACAATTGTTCACGAATGGGACAAAGGGGGTGTCCAATTAAGAAATTGGCTGACAACGTCTTCAAGAAAATGGCACCATTCCAGACCTTTCAAAAGTATTGACTGAACAAATTTCCAAGTCGCATAAGAGGACAAAAGGGTAAGCGATATTGAAAATTGGCAGGTAGCTTCTCTTACAAAATCTCACCGCTCAAAATTTCCAAGTTGTTTAGCATTGGGTTGAAGGAATCCATATATGAACAAAAAGATTGTCTAATTTGGAAATTGGCTTGCAACTTCTTTGAAACTATCTCACCACTAGAAATTTCCAAGTTGCTTGAAGTTGGTTTGAAGGAATGCATATGAAGACAAAAAGATTATTTGATTGAAAATTGGTTGGCAACTTCTCTATGAAAATCTCACCAGTTTAGACCTTTCAAAGGAATCGACAAGGAAATTTGTAGACTGCTTACTACTAGGTCCAAAGAATGCATACAAGGACAAGAGGACCATTTGATTTGGAAATTGATTGGCAACGTTTCCAAGAAAATCTCACCATTCTGACCTTTCAGAAGAATCGACGGAGCAAATTTCTAATGTTCTTAGCGTTGGTTTGAAGGCATTGCGTAAAAGGATTGTCTGCTTTGGAGATTGGCCGGTAATGTCTCTAAGAAAATCCCACCATTTCAGATCTTTCAAAAGAATCAAACAAGGAAAATTCCCGGTTTCTTAGCCTCGGGTTGAAGGAATGCATAAGAGAACAAATGAACTATCTGATTTAGAAATTGGCTAGAAACATCTCTATGAAAAAGTCACCACTCCAACCTTTCAAAATAATGAATAGTCCTTGAGGTTGAATTGAAGAAACCGAATACGAGGACGAAAGGATTGTCCAATTAAAAAATTGGTCAGCAATGTCTTAAAAAAAATTCTAAAACATCATGCAAAAGTGTGCGGTAGAAGCAGATAGCTTTCAAATATACCATAGATTTGGAGCACAATATGCAAAGCATTCAAGAGCATTTTGAGTTCTAAAAACATAACTAGGGAAAGTGGTCAATGATAACATTTGTGCCATAAATTATAAAAAGTACTTAGTTGGACTTTTTACCTTTTTTGTCATGAATCAAAAAGACTATAATAAAGTGGGAGATAAAAAGCATATATTTACTTGAGGTAATATAGATGGCTTTTGAAAAGTGAAACCTCATGTGAGAAAAATTAGAAACTACAAGAATTTATCTATATGGTACATACCAAGTTTCATTCTCACTGCAAAATATTTTTTTATTAAGAGAATTAGTGAAATTATTTGCAACTTAATTCTTAGTTTTTATAAATTCGAGTTGGATATCTCATTTATTAATATACTCATGTATAAAACAATGTCCAATTTCCATATGCTTAGTATGTGGGGGAAGATTGGGTTTTTTATTGAGTTTTGACAATGAGGAAATGTCCAAAGGCATATCAACTACTTTGTTTGATTGACTCGGGATGAAGATTTATATGCAAGTCATCCTAGTCTACATCTCTATGTTAATTCATTTGTGTCCAACAAAGAGGGCGGGCACATCTCTTTGCTAAACCATGGAAGAAGAAGAAGCCAAAAAAAAAAAAAAAAAACATAGGAGAAGGCTTAAAAAGGCCCAAGGTATTATCCTAAATATGTTCTATGAGCTGAAATCCCATGGGTTCGACTCCTTGGATGACAGAATACCTCCTATCTACGGAGTTGGACCACTAATTTACTTTACTGGCCAGACATTTTTAGACACAAATCAGACTGAACGTGATAAGATTTGCAAGTGGCTTGATGATCAGCCTCCGAAATCGGGGGAGCTTCAGTCCACCGCAGTTGAAAGAGACTGCGGTCGGCCTCAAGCAAAGTGAACACCCATACCTGAGGTCCATGCACTTGGCATCCATTGATAAGCATGCCACGCTTCCTGATGCGGATGGGCCCCACAGTTGGAGTCCTGGCCTACACAGCTGTCCGTGGGTTGCATCCTACTGCGGTTGGAACTTCCACTTTGGAGAGCCTGTGGTACGGGGTACCAACGGTAAACTGAAATTGACCCCCTTTGTAAGTTCAACGATTGCTTATCTTTTTGTTCCTTTTATCTCCCAAAACTCCAACGCTTGACAAAAGGTGCAGGAAATGAATAGAGAAGTGGGGAGAGAAAGTTGTTGAAGTCGAATTTCCAGAAAATGTAGACGTCATACATAAGAGGTAACCTACTCCGCATAAGAACTGCTCAGTCCAAAAGAGCTGTGGCCCAATGACAAGAGATCTAAGTTCCTCTGGCTTAGAGACATGCTGTCATCGGTGAGAAGGCTTGGATACGCGCGGTGAGGCATGAAGGAGACTTGTAGACGAGCATGATGAGACCTAGAAGGGGTGCAGTAACAGCAAACCCTAAAGAAAAGTGACAATATAAGAAAACACATCCTCATTGGGCCAGATTGTGTAGGGCCGCACTATCCCTGGGTCATGACAGTACGTCTTCCGGGACAGATAAATTCCGAAAACTGATTTCTACACCTACCTCTTTATAAGCTTAAAAAAGCTAAAAAGGTCCCCTTATCAATCCACAACACAATTAATTTCACACGATGTATCCACCTTGCACCATACACGGTCTCTTTCCACAAATGAGAAGGGAATTATCCACAATCCATTATAACCTGCCCAAAGAGCACAAATCCCTCTAATAGTACTGCGTTATAAGTGAAGATTTCCCAACTTAGGAAACCCACGAACAAATATATCAAATCCAAGAGTTTACTTGCACATTACACAACAATACGGAAGATGTAGTACAAAGAAAATACGCAAATAAGTTTACAAGAGAAAACCTCTTCGCCGAGGAGGATGATTTTTTCGCGTTTTTATTCTAGCTGAACCGATAGCTGCTTCCTCTTCCCTGTAGATCTTTTGGGAATCGATTTTTCCGTTAGGCAAACGATCGGATTATTGTCAGAGAACTGATTCGGTCTGCTGCACTCTGCCTTTGCTCAAAAATGGCGAAGCATTTTCTGCGTTCTTTACTGTATTTAAAATCTGCAAACCAGCTTCTGCGTTTTGGTACTCCGTGGAGCTGCTTTTTGAAGAATAAGGTTTCCCAGCAGGAATTCTTAGGCAATTCAAGCCAGCTCCTGCAATTGCGAAGCATTCTGGATGTGGTCTCTGCACGTTCTTCCCTGGGAATGTAAATTGTCAGACAACTCATAGCGCCACATTCAATAGAGAAACAAAGAGGTAAAATCATATATAAAGAAACAATCACTAAAGATACTGACGCTGACTTGAATGATTTTGATACAAACATAGCACTAAAAATTTTCTAGAATTTCATGACAACCTTTAAAGAGCTAGAATGTGAACTTTTCTTAAAAATTAATTCACTTTGAAGATAATTAGCATCTTTGTCACAATTCTTGTAGGCACGTCCAATAAATCAAATGTTTCAAAAAAATGTTTGCCTCAACATCAGACTTAGCCATTGCAAAAAGTCAAACATGATGATGAACACTAATTACTCCGGTACTCAATAATCATTCCAATCCACCAAACATCGACCTAAACAGTAGCAACATAAATCTTACGTTCCACTATTTAACCAACACAATGGTAATGATGGTAAGAATGAAAGCGTGGAAGTCAAGGAAGCAATTAAGATTTGATTAAATTTTACCTCTTCTAACCAGTGCATTAAACGGAAGGGGAGCCCAAAAGAGATCTCGAATTTTCCCACTTCTCTTCGCCCACCTTGCCTTTAAGTTTGCCAAAACACTTTCCAAAATCAGTTTCGTCTTTTCCCACGTCGGAGGGATTCACGTGGTAGAAAACTGGAAAAACAATAAGCTCTTCCTTTTTCCTACGTTCCATGATCAAGGCCAACTCTAACAAACACGCTTTAGATTCGGCAAACCGAGGTGAAATGACAACGACCGCGATTTGGGAGTTGTTTATTGCATTTGTGAGAGCTGAATTGATTTATTCTCCTTGCTCCAGTTCCTCATCGTCTCTAAAAACGACAATCCCTATATTTTTCAAAGCCTTGTAGAGAGAATCTGTAAAACCATAGCGGGTATCTGCACCGCGGAAACTGAGGAAAACTTCGTACTTCGGCTGATCTATTGAGGAAGAAGAAGTTGGAAGGGCCATTTGAGGGATGGTGGATGCCATTGGAGATTCCCAGGCTTGTTAGTCCAATCGCTCTCTAAAGCTCTGTTTAATAAATGAGCGTAGTGACTTGGACCATTTTTGTCCGCGACCGACCACCGGCTTTTGGCCTTTTGAAAAGATTGTCAGCACGAGGAAATTTCGAATTTTCTGAGGGGAAGAAGAAGACGAAATTGAAGGGTTGACTCAGAGACTTGTAAGCTCTGTATAATAATTAGGCTTGGCAAGTTGGCTCGTTTCTCCAAAGACGCGTCAAAAGCGAAGGAAGGTAAATTCCCATCACGTACGAGAAGCAGGGTTGAAGGGTCTTGATATTTGCGTCTCATCTCTTCTTTTGAGGACTTGAAAATTGCCATCCCTTCACGAGAACCAGTGATGTGAAATGATAAGCTTCTTTTTATAAATGCTTAAAAGTTTCGTTCCCGGAATCTATAGGAGATGGCGGGGGAGAAAGCAGTACGGAAACCACCCAACGTTCAACTATAAGTAATATAATAAAGTACTGAAGAAGAAGAGCAACAATTGTAATCTCCTAAGACAAATTTTTTGTAATATTTCCTTAACATATTTATTACCTGGTTTGTCATTAAAAATGAAAATATTTTAATAAAATTGAAGAAATTATTCAAAGTTAGGAAAATATATATACCGTATAAATGATGTTGAAGATTTTTATATACTTAGGGAAACCAAAAATAAAAAATCTCATGTAAAAATAAAATTCAAAGTCATAATTGGATATAAGTTATTGCAAGTAATCATAGTCACCCTACTTGCAGATTTTGACATCTTTTCCATCGTCCACTAATGCCCAACTCTCAACATGAACCAGACATCTAGAAATTGCTTATAGAGATTATTTAAGGAGTTATTTGCAACAACAAATTTATGGCTTCTTTTCTAATATTCTTATACTTATTATCATTATCATGGCTTGTGATTGGACCCCACTGATAGCGAAAATAAGTACTAAATTAAAGAAACGAATACTACTCAAATTTTTTAAAACTATTATAAGAAGCATACTTAAAACAATATTTTTTTGGCTTTAACTTATTCGTCTCCGATCCTCAATACTTTTTTACTAGTTTGTTTTTATATGTATCTTTAAACTGCACGCCCGATGAATTTCAGAATTGTGGGCCCTCATGTTTGGGACAATAACGTCACAGGTGGGCCCTCGAATTTGAAACGACAGAAAAAAAAAAAAAAAAAAAAACTAACTGATAGGAAGGTGTCAGGTTTTTTCTAGGTGGCAGTACGTTCTCTCCTCCATGGAGCAGGCTCAAACTGCACCCCCAACGATGAGTTCTGGGCTCCGTCAAAAATCATGTGTGTGAAAACAAGCCTTACATAACCGAAATGTATCGTTCTTTAACCAGATGATGAGCTCTAGCAATTAACTTTAGACTATTATTACTGTAGAACTGCTTAAATATGAGCTGTAAATTAAAATTAAACTTGTTGATAGAAGTTGTGAAAAAAATTTACAAATATAAAAAAATCCAATAGAATCAATCCAACGCTAATTCGAGGACTCCGAAAAGCTTTACTTATTATCAAGAGATGAAAGGCCGTCAATACCAGGAAACTTCCCCCAAGTTTCCAACTCCCAAGTTACCAGAAAAGCGGAGGGAGATTTACAAGGAAATGTCCTTGCACCTCTGAGACTAAAGGACAGTCTAATTTGAAAATTGTCTGACAACTCTTTGAAGCGAACGCCACCACTACAACCTTCCAAAAGAATTGATGAGTAAATTTCCAGTTTGCTTCTGATAGGATAAGTGTGGAGATGAAAACAGTGCCGGAAGAAGTGATGAATAAAAAGTAAAAGGTGAATTTTACGTTACTTTTGTATTACTTTTATGTAGTACGTCGCCGCGAAAATTCAATTTTTCGCACCGAAAGCAAGCTCACTTTATGTCACTTCTCTGTGTCATTATTGTACGGTGAAAAGGGAAGATTCGCAGGTTTTACCAGGTTCAGTGAATGTGTCGGTAACGTGACGGGAGGGTCATCAATGCCTACAACGCTCACTGATTCTGAATTATCCAATGAAATTCAATTACTTACCATATTCAAGTTCCATTTTGTAAATAATTTCCTTTCCATGATTAATATTTACTTTAATTCTATTATGATAAGATCAGGAAATTTTTATACTAAATTTTGTAAATTATAAGCAATTGAGCCTATTTGTTTGATGCATACATTGTCGGTGTCCCAGTACAATTATCCAGGAATTATGTTAACAATGTGGACTCAAGATCGTCACTCTTTACGACCTTTGCAGTACTAATGGATTAAATCCATTGGACGGGGACGGAGAGAGGTGAGATTGGAAATTTCCCTCCCCGTCTAGTATCTTGGGACTTCGCAAAGCCAGCTTAACATGCGAATTCTGAACTCCCTCGGCTTACAACAATATCAGTCGCGACTAGGAGGACTAAAGGGCTTCCAAGAGCCCCGTCGTTGACGCAATTAGCAAGCTTATTAGGACTCAGGACCGTCTAATTTGAAAAGTGGCTGACAACTGTCCCTAAAGGAAATCCCACCGCTACAGCCTTTCAAAGGAATTGACGAGTGAGCCCCACCGTCACTTCTGGGGTAGGTCGTCATTGTAGGGTGAGAAGGAGAGATTTACAGGCTACTTTTACCAGGGTCACTGAATATCTCTTTGTAGAATTTAGAACCTCTCAAGTTCCATACGAGAGACTGTGTCGGTAATGTTTGGTGAGGGTATCCTCGAGTACGACCCTTTTCTTCTTTTGAGTTATCCAATGAAATTAAATTACTTACCATATTCAAGCTCTATTTTGTGAACAGTTTCCTTTCCACTGTAAGTAGAAAATGGAAGGAAGAAGAAAACAACAGAAATCCCAAACTTTCAATTATAAGTACTCAAAACAACGTAATTGAGAAAAAGAAAATGAATTTAAAGAGGAAAACTATAAAAGAACACATCAAAGGTCACATTTAGAGCGTTCACAAAGAATTTCTTAAATCCCACAATCAAACTTGTAGGATCGTCATGTCTAGCACATAATATTTTGGACTTTGGAAGACACCTTGTTCAAGAAGAACAAAGGAATGAAAATGCATTTTTTGGTAGTTAAAATCTTATAAATCATCTACCCTAGCCTGTTGAATGAAAATTTTGCATTACAAAATCAACGAATATGTTTCATTAGAAGTTAATTCGTAAGAATTCAAAGGTATATTCTCATCATGCTTGTTACTAACGTGAAAGGAACCAAATAGTCATGATAAGAACTAAAGTATTTTGTTGAGGTAAATCAACTCACGTCTTAGTCTATGAATTGCCATCATTACATATTTTATAGTCTTCACATGAATTTTGTGAAAAGAAAGAAAGAAAAATAAACCAAATGAATTTGTAGTCCTTACAATTGTGAACTTCTAAGAAGGAGATGGCATCTTTCCACACCCATGACAATAATGAGTCCACTAAATTTGATTACCATATTTGGCTCTAGTCACAAGGTGTTTGCATTAAGGACACAGACTGACCAATTTAAATATAAACTAGGCCAAACAAAGTCTTTGATTAATGCTTAAGTTGATTTTTGGCCTAGCTATCTCTTTTAAACAATCAATTTTAGAATACTAATATTGTTAAATTACATAGTAGTTGCAAAGGACGACCTCTGTTTTGTTTGGAATAACGTTATTTTACTATCCGAAAGTAAAGTATGTCCATCTAGCTGAAAGGCATGATCCTTATCTTAGGGGATGATGTCACCAACCTTCTTTTCCAACTATTTCCTTTATATGTGAATTATTTAACAAATAATATTAATTTCATCGTTCATTTTAAAAAACTTTGCTCTAGGATGCTATGAATGTTCACATGGTACTATTACCGTGTGGGACTGAGTGTTCTAGTGAGGCTTACTGTTAAAGTCTCAAGCTTGACTCGAGCTTTGTTTAATATCAAAATTTGGTTGACATACCACGGTATGAAAACGACTTAAAGTGAATTTACCCGTCAAAAGTGCCTTTCAAAAATTTCCAAGTCACTTCTTTGGAAGCATTAGGGCGATGCTTATCTCCTACCTCATGAAGACGATAGGCCGAATTTTATCGAGAAATTGTCCACGTAGTGCTGGCCGGATCATCAATAATTATAGTTTTTACTGATTGCATTGATTGTAGCAAGTGCCCTTACTTATATTTTTAACAGCAGAAAACATGATTTGTGAAATAATTTCACGTGAATACCTTGTGTTGTTTTATTTTTAAAGAATTATATTATTATTTATTAGAATCCCAACAAACAAATATAGAAGCATCCGTCAAAAGACAATGGTAACCTCAGGAAGAACTTCTTGACCCACGTGGTCGAGTTTGTGAGCCCCGTTATTCAAAAAAAAAAAATGAGGGCAAGGAAATGTTCGGTGTAAACTTTACAGGATGTCGGTGCTGTTATAAAGAACTTTCAAAGCAATTTATTTTTTTGAAAAGGCGGTCAACAAATTTTAATGTTGCTCATGGAAAAAGTAAGTTGTGCTCCCATTTGCTTGTCTGGAAAAATTGTTAAGTTTGCTAGGTTCAAATGATTAGACCTACAAGTCTAGGTTACCAGGGTTGTAAGTGTAGGATCATTGGGCCTCCAAGCCCATCTAATCAATCAGGCTTTGAGCTCATAAATCAATTTGGACCTATACGATTAATGTTCTAATTCTACAAAACATTTAATTTTTGAATAAATATTAAAAATAAGTTCATAAATTTACATATCTCATTTATTTGAGCTTTATGACCCATTCAACTTATATACTAGGTATCTTATTTTATAAATATGTGCAAAGAAGTCTATACGTTTCTAATCTAAAAACATTTATCTATATATCTCTATTGAACTTCATTATAAATTTTCAATTTCTAACATAAATATAGTACTCTTGTGTTTAGTTCTCAAGAAATATTACTATCTACTTATAAGTTTTCTTTGAACATAAATTGTAATTTAAAATAAAATTTTAGTATGTAACTATTAAAGAGAAAAATCAAAATCATGGTACACTTAAACGAAAATAAATTAAAGAATAATATATGGATTTGACAATAACTAATTTGAGGGAGAAAAAAACTTTAAACAAATAAGTTTATTATTAAAAGTACATGCAAATGTAGAACTTAAAAAAATTCGTCTGAGCATAAATTCAACTTTGTCAAATGTTAACAGCCACATAAAACTAATAAATAGAAGTAGATTATCTTAAAACCTTTATGATGCTCACTACAACTGTTAGACAAACTGGTTTAATACTTTATTCATGAGATAGCTGTTTGATGCTAAATTACGTTCAGATAAGAGCATTGACAGGTTGTTATCCAAGTTGATCCCTCTTGCTAGCTTGGCGGTGGATATATTTTGCATCGCCATGATTAATGTGGCACATGACCTTGGCGTTGCACCTTACGTCTTCTTCACTTGCAATGCAGCCCTTCTTAGTTTCTGGCTCTACCTCCTAGCACGGCAGGCGCGGGTTGGTATCGAGTTTAATCAATCGGATCCTGAGTCAATCATACCTAGTTATGTCAACCCTGTTCCCCCTAGTGCTTTACCTTCATTTGCGTTCAACAAAGAGGGTGGCTACGTCTCTATGCCAAACCATGTAAGAAGGCTTAAAGAGGCCCAAGGTATTATTGTAAATACGTTCTATGAACTGGAATCTCATGCGGCATGGCATACCTATTGCAGCGTGGGTGATTTATGCATAACAACAAATCAATGCTTTTCAGATGGTGCGGGATCTGGGATTGGCGGTGGAGCTGAAATCGGATTACAGGCCGGATGGTGAGCTTGTGAAGGCTGAGGAGATTGAGAAAGCGGTGAAATCTGTGATGGATTGTGAAAGTGAGATCAGGAGGAGGGTAAAACGCATGAGTTGGAAGAGTAGGAAGGCTGTAATGGACGGAGAATCTTTGTTTGCTTTAATTGGACGCGTGGTTGAGGCCATGTCAAGAAACAGTGTTGTACCAACGGTGAACTGAAATTGACGCCACTTTGTGAGTTCAATGACTGCTTACCTTTTATCTCCTAAAACTTCCATGTTCGGCAAGTGGTGCTGGAAAGTTTCTAGAAAATGTGGACGTCATACACAATCGTCTTTAACGTTACTCTTTCCAACATTAAATCATTTATTTTAGATGTACAATAGCTCCGGGATATGCAATATTAAAAAAAGAAATCACGAACAAGACTTACTAAAAACTTTCGACCAAAACCAACCAATCACCATTGAGACAAGTTTCTTTGTTGAGTTACGTGGAAAAATCCGAGTCAATATTTGTCGAAAGTTTTGCAACAATCAATAGGTAAATAATATAAAGAAGTAATGAACTTCTTCAAAAGGAAGAAAAAAGAAAAATGCATTTGTTTGATGTATCAACAGTATAAATATTTATGAAAATGCTTCTTCACACTCTTTCTTTGGAGCAGCTGGTTCATCTGAGAAGGATTCTAGCTTATGTGCAACTGTTAGTACTGATGCTTCCTCAAAAGAGACTACTTCTTGTTATCTCCCTCCAGAAGATTATGGGGCCACTTTTCAATGGTCATGTTCACCATTTGACGTGACTGCACCTGGACCGTTGATAGGCTCGTCGTCTCATTATAACTCTAGCAATGGCCAAATCTTCTGTTTTGGACAAGAGAAAAGTGTTGATGAAGTATGGCCGAATGTGTTCGAGGGTGGTGAAATCATTGAAATGGTGGAACCGGAATGTCAATTAGTAAACTCGAGCATGTCACCTATCTTTGAGGTAGGAGAATCCTCTTGTCAGAGAGAGAATAAACTGGGTCTAAATGGTTTGGTTTCAGACACATGCTTTAACGTGTTACCACCCATGCCTGAATCACTAGTAATTAAGCAAGAATGCTTGTCACCCGTGTTGCCTCTAGAGCTGGAACCTAATATGAGGTTGACTGAGTTTACTCTTGGAATGGGTGAAGATTTTTCAATTTACACAGCTCAATCAGTGGACTTAGCAAGTGATAGGTTCCTAAATGGTTTTAACTATGAAGATGTCATGATAATCTCATGGTCAAAGGAGGAAGGTAATGAAGAGCTTAACATAAGAAATTATGATGAAGATATGAATGGACCCCTAGTTGATTACAATGTTAGCACTCTAGCTAAAACGAATAGTATGGAAGATATTCTCTTAAACGAGAACTGTGCTGGAACATGTATCGTGGTTGAATATCTTGGTGCAGAAGACCCACTTGCTACCTTAAAGGTTTATGAAGAAGAATTATCCAAAGAAGAAGAGGAGTCCGTGGGTTCTACGCACAAAATTGGAGATTTGGAGGATAAGTGAGGGACCTGCAAATATTATGTTGATATCATGACAAAGCTTTTAAATGCTTACAGCACTGCACTATGTGATGATGAGCATCTTGGCAAGTGGCTACATCTTTTCATGCAAGTGGCATGTAAGTTGTATTTTGTCCTTTGTTATGTTGGCTGGCTATATAATGTTTGTGTAAGATGTAAACCATAAGCAAGTAAAAATAGACTTGAAGTCTTCCTTTTTGCAAATACAACTCTTGCTTCGTGTTTCCACTTTTTTTGTTCTCTTGCTCAGTCCAACTTCTTGCTAGCTTTCTTTATTTTGTTCTTAATATTATTTTCATTTTGGTATCAAAACAGGTTCATCTAGACTGCTTTTTCTTTATCATGGCTCAACAAACTGCTTATCCTTTCCTACCAATGTCAATGTTAGTAACTTTGTTACTATGAAATTGACAGAAGGTAATTATCTATCTTGGATGACTCAAATAAAGTCACTGCTTCAAACCGATAGGCTTACTGGGTTTGTAACTGGAGAAATTGAGTGCGCAACTATCTTAATCGCTTCCGATGATGATAAAGTTCAAAACAACCCAAATCATGAAGCTTAGAAGCAAAGTGATGCTCTGGTGAGATCATGGATCATCAGCATGCTGTCCGAAGAAGCAATGGGACATATCTTTGAGCTGGAAGCTATAGCTCAGGTATGGGATGCTCTCAATAATCATTTCTCCCAAAGAACTGAAATTAGGGAGTTTGAGTTACTAACCAAGCTCAGTAATCTTAAAAAAGAAGGTAAAAATCTGTCTGCCTTTCTTGCTGAGTTTAAGAATATCTTGAATTAGCTCAGTGCCATTGGAAAGCCGCTTAGTGACTCAGCAAAAACTTTTCACTTGTTGGAAATACTTGATGAGAAATATAAATCTCTCTAGTCAACAATGTTTCGACCACCAATGCCCAAGTTCAATGAGGTAATCTCACAACTACAGGTATATGAAGCTAGACTTGGCTATTACAGGAAGCCAAGCAATTTAGCCATTAATGAAAACACTACCTTCTTCGCACAACGAGGTGAAGGAAAGGGGGGAAGAGGACCCTCTAGAGGGAGAGGTCAACCATTTACCTCTCAAGGAAGAGGTTTTGGACTAGCAGCAACAAATAGAATATCCCAACCTAATGCTTAGGGGATGGTAATGACAGAAAATCAAACAGGTAATCCTGAAACCTTTCTTGCCCATACTACTTTGACTTGCTAGATTTGTGAAAAGCGAGGGCACTCAACCCTCGAATGTTGGAGGTGATTTGATCATGCCTTCCAAGTAAACAATATTCCCAAAGCACTTGCTACTTTTCAAATAAATGAAAGGGTTGGAAATGATTGGGTAGCAAACTCGAGAGCATCAACTTATATTGTTGATATAGTAGGTAAACTTTCCCACTCAACCTTGTACAAGGGATCCAATAAGATTCTTGTTGGAAATGGACATAAATTACCCATTACTCACGTCGGAACAATCCAGTTAAATAATGGACCAATTTAACTTAAATCAGTTCTGGTTGCTCCACAGATAAAACAAAATTTGTTGTTAATAGCAAAACTTACAGATGATTGTCCTTTTGAAATGTTATTTGAGAAAAAATCTTTTGCTATAAAGGACCTAAGCACTCAGGAAATCCTGCTCAGGGGATATAGAAGGGGTGGATTGTATGTCCTACTAGGCGATGAGATACCTGCTCTCTTTGCTCAGTGTCAATGGATCACAGATGGAACTACGTGGCATTATTGTCTGGGACATACAAACATGTAGGTTATGAAGTCTCTACAACTACAAGGAAAAATAAAAGTCAGAGGTGACCCACCTAAATCATGCTCTACTTGTCTACTTAGCAAAAGTCATTGTCTACCTTTTTCATTATCTTCAAATAAAAGTACTGCTTCTTTTGAAAAAATACACAGTGATGTGTGGGGGCCCTCATCAGTCCTTTCCTATCAAGGCTTTCTGTATTATGCAGTCCTTATTGATGAATGTACCTGCTTCACGTGGCTTTATCCTATGAAAAAGAAGTATGATTTCTTTCAGAAATTTATGGATTTTAATGAAATGGTTGACCGATAGTTCGAATAGAAAATTAAAATTCTACGTTCAGATAATGGTGGGGAATATACAAGTCTTGAGCTTGATAAATTTCTATGGAAAAAAGAAACATTACATCAGTTTTCTTGTCCCTACACTCCATAACAAAACGGACTTGCAGAAAGGAAACACAGACATATAGTAGAGCTGGGTCAATCTATAATGATACAAGCCAACATGCCTCGAAAATATTGGACATAAGCTTTTCTTACATTTGTCTATATTATTAATAGGTTGCTCTTAAGAACCTTGAAAAATAAATATCCCTTTGAAGTGCTGTACAATCATGTCCCTAACTATGACTCTTTAAGGGTCTTTGGAACCCAGTGTTATCCTTGTCTTTGTACAATCCTTGCTGACAAACTTTCAACAAAGTCCATTGCATGTGTCTTTCTTGGTTACAGTTCTAAACATAAAGGCTACAGGTGTTTGGATCCTTCCACTGAAAAGATCTTTGTCTTTAGGCATGTTATTTTCGAAGAGAATATTTTTCCCTTCAAAGATAATTGATGCGGATGGCGATGGGCAATGGAGTGAGCTTTTGATTATGAAGAGATTGGAAAGGAATAATAACAAGGCAATTCAGAGATATAAAGGTTGGAAAGGTAAAGACTGAAAATAAACGATTGAAAGGTAAAAGGCAGTAATTTAAGTGTAGGAATTAAGATAACTGGAATATAAAAGGCTGGAAAGTAAAGGCATGAAATTTAAAGGGCAAAGCTTAAGGGAAAATGAAATTTAATAACTTTTCAATCTTCATGATTCTCAAGGTTCTGATTACAACTGAAGGAACAATGTCCTTAAATAGACGACTAAGACTACCCATAGAAGGATCTAGAATTCATAAAAGCTAATCCTAGTAGAACTTAGATAAGCTAATCCTGGTAGAACTTTAATAAGCTAATCTTAGTAGAACTCTGATAAGCTAATCCTAGTAGAACTCAAATCCTAAATTTAGGAAAAAATCAAACTAACCAAATTAAGATAGGATCCCAACAAATTAGGAATTTTAAAATAATATGAATCTTGATAGGTATGAAAATTCTAGATAAGTCAGAATTCTTTTGTTTGGGCTTGGACCCACTGAAGTACATTGTAGCCCTAATGTCTTGTCATAGGAACCAACAAAACTTGGGCTTTCTCATTACCTTGGCCTTTGGATGTGTCCACATCAGTCTCCTGGGGTTGGAGAGGATTTGTCCTTAAATCTGAATGGTTGTTATTATCCACATATGGAGACAAATCTCCCACATTGAAAGTGGTTGAGACTCCCCCAAAGTCACCTGGCAAGTCCACTTTGTACGCATTATCTTTGACTCGCACAACTACTTTGAATGGTCCGTCAGCTCGTGGTGTGATCTTGCTCTTTCTTTTTGTTAAAAACTTTTCCTTCCGTAAGTGTACCCATATGAGGTCCCCGGGTTGAAAAATTGATGGTTTTCGATGCTTGTTGGCCTTCTTTTTGTAAACCTCATTTGCTCTTTCAATCTGGACTCAAATTTTTTCATGGAACTTTTTCATCAATTTGGCTCACTCATTTGCATCAAAGTTGATCTGGGCATCAATGGGTAAAGATGATAACTCAATAGGAGTAAGGGAATTAAGCCCATAGACTACCTTAAATGGCAAATGACCAGTTGTAGCACTTGGAGCTCGATTATAGGCAAATTCCGCATATGCAAGCTTGATGTCCCAATCCTTGAGATTCTTGCTCACCAAAGTTCTCACAAATGTCCTCAATGTTCGGTTGGTAACCTCTGTTTGCCCATCTGTTTGGGGTGGTGAAAGGTGCTAAACAATAGCTTGGTATCAAGCTTGGCCCACAAAGTTCTCTAAAAGTGGCTTAGAAACTTGGTATCTCTATTAGAAACAATCATTCTTGGCACACCATGTAATTTCACAATCTCCCTGAAAAATAAATCTACAATATAAATCACATCGTCTGTCTTGTGGCAAGGAGTGAAATGGCCCATCTTGGAGAATCGATCAACGACCATGATGGAGTCTTTTCCCTTTTGAGTCCGAGGCAGAGCCACAATAAAATCCACGCTGAGATCTTCCCATGGCTGGTTTGGAACTGATAATGGAGCGTAAGGATCAGGCTTGAAATGCATCTTAGCTCGTTGACATGTAGCACACCGGGATATGAAGGCATAAACGTCCTTTTGCATTTTAGGCCAATAGAAATGCTCCTTAAGGATCTCTAAGGTCTTGTGCACACCAAAATGCCCAGCTAGACCTCCCTCATGAGTTTCTTTGATCAATAATTCTCTAAAGGAACTCTTAGGGATGCATAACCGGTTGCCCTTGAACAAATAGCCTTCTTGCACCATATATTCTCCATGAGTTCCTTTGGCACATTCTGCCAGGATAGGAAGTAGGTCCTCATCTTCTGAATAATGTTCTTTCATAATTTCAAATCCGAGTACCCTTGCATCCAAGTTGATTAGCAAAGAATACCTTCTTGATAAAGCATTTACCACAACATTAATAGTTCCTAGTTTGTACTAGGAAACAAAAGTAAATGATTGAAGAAACTTTACCCATTTAGCATGCTTTGGGTTGAGTTTGTGTTAGCCATTCAAATACTTAAGTGCTTAGTGATCTGAGTGAAGAACAAATTGCTTCGGTCGGAGGTAGTGGTTCCAATGATCAAGAGCTCGTATTATTGCGTAGAATTCCTTGTCATAGGTTGAATAATTCTTTTTTGCATATGCTAACTTCTCACTAAAATAAGCCAATGGTTTCTTGGACTGAATCAAGACAGCCCCAATTCCCACACCACTAGCATCACACTTAACTTCAAACAATTTATCCAAATCTGGTAAAGCAAGAATAGGAGCTGTACAAAGCTTTTGTTTGATTACTTCAAATGCTTTGCTTGTAGATTCATTCCATTCAAATTGTCCATTCTTCATACACTCAGTGATTGGAGACATAATGGTGCTAAAATGAGGAACAAATCTCTTGTTGAATGAAGCCAAGCCATGAAAGCTCATAATCTCAGTTGGTGTTTTTGGAATGGGCCAAGACTTAATTGCCTCCACTTTTGACTTATCAACTGCAATGCCATGTTGAGAAACCACATATCCAAGAAAGACGACACTTGGACTCATGAATTCATACTTCTCCATCTTTGCATATAGTTTTTGTTCCTTTAATAAGATAAAGATTTTTTTTCAGGTGTTCCACATGATCATCAATACTTCGGCTATAGACCAGAATATCATCAAAGTAAACAACTGTGAATTTACCAAGGTATGCTCGAAGTACCTCATTCATCAGTCTCATAAAGGTGCTAGGAGCATTTGACAATCCAAAAGGCATTACTAACCATTCATATAAGCCTTCCTTGGTTTTGAAGGCAGTTTTCCATTCATCACCCTCCCGCATACGAATTTGGTGGTAACCGCTCCTCAGATCAATTTTGAAAAAGACTATAACTCTATGAATTTCATCAAGCATATCATCAAGTATAGGGATAGGATACCTATACTTGATTATGATGTTGTTGATGGCTTGACTGTCAACTCACATTCGAAAACTACCATTTTTCTTGGGGACCAAGAGTGCTGGTACAGAATAGGGACTCATGCTTTCTCTAACATACCCTCTTCTCATCAGCTCATCTACTTGCCTCTGCAACTCCTTGGTTTCTTCAGGATTACAACGGTAGGCAAGCTTATTGGGTAGAGAAGCCCCTGGAACAAGATCAATATGATGTTCAATGCCTCTGATGGGTGGAAGATCGGGTGGTAGGTCAGTTGGGAAGACATCTTTATACTCGGATAAGAGTGGTAGAACCTTTGGGTGGGGAATACTCTCTTTAGTTACTAACTTTCTTTCTACCATAAGTAGGACATATATAGGTTTATGTTTAAGGATGGCTTTTTCGAGTTTGGTTTGGGTGATGAATAGGTTTTCTTGGGTGTTTTCTTTCTAGGCTGAGGTTTTATAGATTTGGGATGGGCTTAAGGGTGTAAGGGTGATATGCTTGCCTTTCTTCTTCACGATATAAGTGTTGTTTCTCCCGTCATACTTTGCAAACCTATCAAATTGCCATGGTCTTCCAAGTAGCAAGTGACATGCTTTTATAAGAATAATATCACAAAGGACTTCATCAATATAATTCTGCCCAATGGAAAAAGAAACTAAAACTTGCCTCTTTACTTGAAGATCGTTGCCCTGACTCCATTGCAACCTATAAGGCTGTGGGTGAGGAAAGGTTGATAGCTTCAACTTTTCAACTAGTGTTGTGGATGCCACATTAGTGCAACTTTCACTGTCAATAATCATAGAACAAACCTTGCCCCCAATGGTACACCTTGTTTGGAAGATGTTTTCTCTTTATTCATCTTAGGAACTAAGCTTTGAAAAAAGAGTATGACGAATAACCAGAAGCTCACCAGAATCTGGTTTAGCTATGCAATCTTCTCCTTTTGTTTCTTCTAATGGCTCCTCTACCTGGTAGACTTCTCTAATTTCCTCCAATTCTTTCATCGTCATTACCCTTCGATTAGGGCAATTAGCTTGAAGGTGGCCAACTCCTTGGCACTTATAACATTTGACTTGGGGCCGTTCACTTTTGGGAGCAGTGGACCGAGAACTCTCACCATGTTTGGCCTTCATGTTTTTGGGCTTGTCTAGTTCCTTGGGAGCTTGACTCAAAGAGCCATATCTGGTGTTGCTTGAGGCAATCTTCTGAACATAATCTCCTTTGCTAAAATACTTGGTCTTAAAGGCAGTTTTTTGCTTTTCAACCTTAACAACCAGTTTGTACACATCATCAAGAAAGCAATAAGGTTGCAAATCAACCATCTGGCAATATCTGGATTTAAGCCTCCAAGAAATCGGGCAATGGACTACTCTATTGGTTCGGGAACATCACATCGGATCATTAGCTTCTCAAATTCTCTGATGTATTCTCCAACACTTCTTTTTTCTTGCTTGAAAGTGTGCAGCTTGTGATAGAGCTCTTGTTTGTATTCTCTAGGAAGAAATTGCCTAGTCAAAAGCTTCTTAAGCTTATCCCAAGTTCTGACTTTACTTCGCCCATCTCTTTTCTTGAGCTTTCTTGTATTATCCCACCATAGAGAAGCATAATCCTTGAGTTTGAGAATAGCTACCTTGCATTTTTTTTCCTCCCTGTAGTCTTTGAATTCAAAGATGCTCTCCATAGTGCAAACCCAATCAAGAAAATCATTTGGGTTCAGACTGCCATCAAATTCAGGAAAGTCTATACGAAGGCTTCGATCATCTTCCTTTGGCCTCCCTCTTCTTCTTCTCCTAATATCTTCATCATTGGAATCAACATCAGATTCAACATCAACATGAGGCTGTGTTGGTTCATAAGTTGGGGGTACATAGGTTGGTTGTGAACTCTGAGGTGGTTCATATGTTGGGGGTACATAGGTTGGTTGTGAACTCTGCAGTGGTTGATATGTTGGGGGTACATAGGTTGGTTATGAACTTTGAGGTGGTTGATATGGTCTATATTTTTGGTAATAAGGGGCATGTGGTGTTGGTTTTCTTGGTAAAAAGGGTTGGGTTGGTGGTTGGGTAAGTAATGGTTGAGGAATGGACATTTGTATCCATGGTATAGATACTTGGGGTGGTGGTAACGTTGTTTGGAAAGGCGGGTGCGTTGTTTGTGGTGGTAAATACTGCTGAATTAAGAGTTTGAGCTCTTGGACATTAGCCCTCACCTTCTCGATTTCACTCTTTTGCACCATATTGGCAACTAGCAGGGTGGAGTGGGTGAGGGTGAACGAGAAGAATCATCTCTTTCTTGAGACATGGTGATGCTATCAAACAACAGATTTATGAGATGAACAAATCTATTAGAACAACTCACTCACCAAAACCTTGGCTCTGATTACCACTTGATGCAGATGGTGATGGGCAACAGAATGAGCTTTTGATTATGAAGAGATTGGAAAAGAATAATAACAAGGCAATTCGGAAATATAAAGGTTGGAAAGGTAAAGACTGGAAAATAAATGATTAAAAGGTAAAAGGCAGTAATTTAAGTGCAGGAATTAAGATAACTTGAATATAAAAGCCTGGAAAGTAAGGCATGAAATTTAAAGGGCAAAGCTTAAAGGAAAATGAAATTTAATAACTTTTCAATCTTCATGATTCTCAAGGTTCTAATTACAATTGAAGGAACAATATCCTTAAATAGACGAGTAAGACTACCCATAGAAGAATCTAGAATTCATAAAAGCTAATCTTGGTAGAACTCAGATAAGCTAATCCTGGTAGAACTTTGATAAGCTAATCTTGGTAGAACTCTGATAAGCTAATCCTAGTAGAACTCAAATCCTAAATTTAAGAAAAAATCAAACTAACCAAATTAAGATAGGATCACAACAAATTAGGGATAGGATCCCAACAAATTAGGGATTTTAAAACAATATGAATCTTGATAAGTGTGGAAACTCCAGATAAGTCAAAATTCTTTTGTTTGGGCTTGGAGCCACCGAAGTACATTATAGCCCCAATGTCTTGTCATAGGAACCAACAAAACTTGGGCTTTCTCATTACCTTGGCCTTTGGATGTGTCCACATTAATAATGACAAGCCACGATCCTCAGTAGAAGACACCAGAGAGAGACAATTAAATGTCACAGAAAACAGCTCACCTGTAATGATGGATGAACAATCGGATATCAGCCACAGAGATGGTTTGGAAGGAAACGAGACACATATGGGACCTATTCTGAACTACAAAGGACACGTCTTCCATGATTCAGTTGAAACTCATGGAGAAGCTAACACCTCAGACCTCCATGCACCACTAATCGAACCAGAAACTAATCCTATAGCTTCAGTCCCACCTCAAGACCCATCTTCAGCTCACTCTATATCAAACAACGACAACACAGAGCTTCCCCTTCATGCATATGATAATAATACTGCAGTAGAACCACCTGAAGCAGTTGAAGCTGTGTCTTTATTTGATAAAACTGCACACTCTCCAATAGTATTTCAGCCCTCTGAACCTAAACATTGTACAATACATCAGCCTTCAAACATTGCATCCAGAGAGATAGTTCCCACTGAACTATCTGAAGGCCCCAAAACCTCAACCAATCCATTACTCATTGAACCTTCAATTATCTGTACTCACTCGTCCCAAGCTCCAGGAAGTGAAGCCAATCCTATTTCCTTACCAACTATAAAAGAAACTTCTCAATCCACAACTTCTTCGTCAGACCTTCTTCACTCCTTTTCTGAAGGCAATCCAATAAGTTTTTTAGAAGCTCTTGATAGGGGCAATCCAACTACACAAGCAACTTCTCCATCTCAGACACACACTATGGCAACAAGAAGTCAGCATGGGATAAGAAAACGAAATCCCAGGTATGCTTTCACAGCTTCACTTAATATCCTAGAAATTCCAACGTCACTTCGACGAGCCTTGGAACATCCTAGTTGGCTTACTGCCATGCAAACTGAGATGATGGCTTTGCATAATAACTCTACCTAGACTCTAGTTCCTCGACAAACCAATATGAATATAGTTGGTTGCAAGTGGATTTTTAAACCCAAGGTAGTAGCAGACGGAACTCTTGAACGACTAAAGGCTCGATTAGTCACTAAAGGGTTCCATCAAAAACCTGGATTTAATTTCTAGGAAACCTTTAGTCCTGTTGTTTGTCCCACCACTATTAGAGTTATCCTTGCACTAGCTTGCTCTCTCGGTTGGTGTCTTAGACAGAGCGATATAGATAATGCATTTCTTCATGGGAAGTTAACCAAAAAGGTATTCATGGAACAGCCCCCAGGGTTTCGAGACTCTCATTTTCCCAACCATGTTTGTCGACTGGAACGTGCTCTCTATGGCCTTAAGTAGGCACTGAGAGCTTGGTTTGATGAACTCAACTGTTCTTTAAGATGTTGGCTTTCTTAGTTCTCTGTTTGATTCATTGTTGTTCATTTATAACAATGAAGGAATGCAAGTTTGGCTTTTAATATATGTGGACGATATAATTATTACAGGAAATTCTGATGAGCTTGTGTAGACCTTTATTGACTACCTCAAAGGAAAATTTTCATTGAAAGATCTCAAACTTTTGCACTTTTATCTTGGAGTGCAAGTGGCACATGATTTTGAGGGGCTTGTTCTAACTCAACAACAGTATGCGTTAGATATCTTGCAACGTGCAGATATGACTCACTGTAAGAGCTTGACAACTCCCATGACAACAAAAACTAATCAGGTTCCACATGGAGATAAGCTGTTTGATTATCCAACTCAGTTTCGTAGCATTCTTGGAGCACTGCAGTACATGACTCTCACACGTCCAGATCTTAGCTTTGCTGTGAATAGATTGTATCAGAAAATGGCATCACCGACAATAATGGACTTCCACAGGCTGAAACGGGTTCTCAAGTACCTTCATGGAATTACTGATTTTGGCATTCGGTTTCACTACCGAAGTCCCACAACCCTCTTTGGGTACACAGACTCTAATTATGCAGGATGTACAGGAACTCAACATTCCACAACAGGTTTTTGTATTTTCCTTGGATATAATCTAGTCTCATGGATGGCAAAGTGGCAATCCATAGTCTCACATTCTGTTACTGAGGTAGAATATCGCGCCTTAGCAATTGGGACTGTTGAAATTACCTGGATACTACATCTCTTGTGCCATCTTGGAGTAGGTATTTTTACGCCTACCATCTTGCATAGTGATAATCTACTTGCCTTACAACTCTCAACCAAGCTGGTGTTTCACAATCGTTCAAAACATTTAGAGATTGATTACCATTTTGTGCGTGAAAAGGTTGCCCAAGGAACCTTAATCACCTCTCATGTTGCTTCCTTAGAGATGCTTGTCGACGTATTCACAAAACCTCTACCAATTTAAGACTTTACCATTCAATGCAACAAACTTGGCCTATATATGCCAAGTTTGGGGGGGGGGGGGTGTATCAACAGTATTAATATTTATGAAAATGCTTCTTCAGCCTCCTCCTCTAAAGCAACTGGTTCATTTGAGAAGGATTCCGGCTTATGTGCAATTGTTAGTACTGATGCTTCCTTAGAAGAGACTACTCCTTGTTATCTCCCTTCAGAAGATTATGGGGCCACTTTTCAATGGTCATGTTCACCATTTGACATGATTGCACTTGGACCATTGATAGGCTTTTCATTTCATTATAACTCTAGCAGTGGCCAAATCTTCTGTGTTGGACAAGAGAAAAGTGTTGATGAAGTATGGCTGAATGTGTCCCAGGGTGGTGGAATCATTGAAATGGTGGAACTGGAATGTCAATTAGTAAACTCGAGCATGTCACCTACCTTTGAGGTAGGAGAATCCTCTCGTCAGAAAGAGAATAACCTGGGTCCAAATGCTTTGGTTTCAGACACATGCTTCAACGTGTTACCACCTATGCCTGAATCACTGGTAATTAATCAAGAATGCTTGTCACTTGTGTTGCCTCTAGAGCTGGAACCTAGTATGAGGTTGACTGAGTGTACTTTTGCAATGGGTGAAGATTTTTCAATTTACATAGCTTAAGCAGTGGATTTAGCAAGTGATAGGTTCCTAAATGGTTTTAACTATGAAGATGTCATGGCAATCTTATGGTCAAACGAGGAAGGTAATGAATAGCTCAACATAAGAAATTATGATGAAGATATGAATGGACCCCTAGTTGGTTACAATGTTAGCACTCTAGCTAAAACAAATAGTATGGACGATATTCTCTTAAATGAGAATTGTGCTGGAACGTGTACCGTGGTTGAATATCTTAGTGCAGAAGACCCACTTGCTACCTTAAAGGTTTATGAAGAAGAATTATCCAAAGAAGAAGAGGAGTCCGTGGGTTCTACGCACAAAATTGGAGATTTAGAGGATAAGTGAGGGACCCATAAATATTATGTTGATCTCATGACAGAGCTCTTAAATGCCTGCAGCATTGCACTATGTGATGATGAGCATCTTGGCAAGTGGCTACATCTTTTCATGCAAGTGGCATGCAAGTTGTATTTTGTCCTTTGTTATGTTGGCTGGCTATATAAGGGCCATGTAAGATGTAAACCATAAGCAAGTAAAAACAGACTTGAAGTCCTCCTTTTTGCAAATACAGCTCTTGCTTCGTGTTTCCACTTCTCTTGTTCTCTTTCTCAGTTCAACTTCTTGCTAGCTTTCTTTATATTTGTTCTTAATATTATTTTCATTTTGATGTGCCCATCACTCTAGATTGCATTTGTATGAGCAAAAATTTTTCCATTCTTCCACCTGCGGTCGTCTGATGCAATTGTGACGCATTCCGAGTGAAAAACCGAATTTGCTAGCCCTGCGTTGAAAGCTGGTTCTTATCTTTATAGTGTTTTGCTTGCGAGGCCACCGTTCAGACGTGAAAAGCACCGTCGATGTTGCAGAGTGAAAAGCAGAGTCTTTTGGTCGAAGTGAGGAAACCTTGATTTTCCTCAAACACCTAATCAGATAAGAGAGCAGTTCCATGCAGCAAATTCATGATCGTAAAGCCATCACTTGCCTAAAGTGTTTTCGCAAGGCAGATGAACATTAGTGTTTATTCAAGATCGATTTTCATCCATGGTTTAATTCTTAAAAATATTTCCAGCAAAGTTATTGTATGTATTCTTAATCAAATCAGTTTATAATTTTCTCAATCTCCATCATTATGACGATCTAATTAATTATCTAACCACTTTTGATATATAAAATCAATAAAATGATGCCATATACAAAAAGTAAACAATCAAATAAAATTGAGGTACTATTATCTGTTAAAAAATAAAAATAAAGTTTCACTACATTTAAGAAAATAACTAAAGAAATGGTGAAAAAAGCATCCATGTGAGTGAGCGTAAATTTTGATATCCAAAACAGCTACTTAAATGCAACTCCTAAGCCAAATAAGTAACTCTATTTCTTAATAAAAGAACTCAAAGACTAGCTTATTCTTTTAACATAGATATTCCTATCACATATATGTATAAAGGTATATGTATCTTCGAGAGTTGAATCAAACAAAATTTAATTAATGAAAACAGTTGAGGAGTAAAACTCATAGTATAAAAGAAAAAAAAAAAAGCACAAAGAAGTGAGAGAAGAATAACACCTGTAAATATGCCTTTAAGCCTATGTACTATCAATGTCAAGCAACTTTTGCTTTAGTATATATGGTACAAGACACCTAACAATTCTTCACCTGCATACAAATGGTCAATGTTATTGAAAATCTCTAACTATTTATTTAACGGCATTATATATACCCAAGCTCAATTTAGCCCAATGCAAGGCAATTCAAACCCATGTAGACCCTTTTATATTACACAACATACATGACTTCCAACTCACAAACAAAGATTTTGATATAAATATTGTATCATAAAGTTTCAAATTTTTTGAAGTGGTCTATAAATAGTTTTATTAGAATAGGATTTTTTTTAAAAAAAAATCTATGCACAATACTTAGCATTGTTGTCACAAAATTCCCATAATTTTGTCCAAATGATCTATGTTTCATTAATGACAAGTATTATCACGCAGAACATACTCAATAAAATATCTCATAAAAATCCTTATTTGGACACCACATTTAGCAACTACAAAATTTGAAAGACAATAATAAACACCAGAAAACTAACTCTATCAATACTTAAAATTCATTTTACTATGAAAATACTTATTTGTACTTTTTCTCTTAAATATGACCTATAATTTTAAATAAATTTTTAGGATTAATTAATTATCAAAAAGTAAATAAAAGCTATACAACATTCAAGAATAAAAAATAATTGAAAAAGTTCATATGAATTGGACTATATTATAAATTTTAAAAAAACTATAAAAATTAAACATACTAGTGGGGATAGATAATTCAATTAAATCACTTTCAAAATTGTCAAATATTGTCAAAAAAAAAACTCAACAAAAAAAATATTGCCCCTATACTTTTATACATTATTTTAAAATGTAAACTTACATTTTTATTAAAACAAAAAAGAACCCAATAAATAGAACAAGTCTTTGTTATATAAAAGACAACCAAAATACAAAGAAAAAACAAAACAGTATGAAGCGTACTTTGATATGCTGGGCGACTGAAGATTCCAAGTAATAAGTTCCAGATAAGGCTGATTAGATCGCCCATGAGCACTGAAAATTGATTCATGAAAATGTTATGTTCCACTGCATTTTGTTACTAGTAAATTAGTAATGGTCGTAAAAATTTAGTATTGCAAAAAAAAAAAAAAAAAAAAAGAGGAAGTCTACACTTGAGCAAATATTACCTAATCTTGTTAGCACATAAATATTGAGCGGGACCCAAACAATTACTTTCACTTTATGTTTAGTTTCAATGAGAAAATTACTTTATTTTTTTATTAATGGCTATGCAATCATGTTAATTGATTATGTTTTGATTTCCATAAGGTTTTATACCTGTTCATTGGGTTTATGTACTAAAGGGTTAGGTATTATGCCCTGCCCTATGTATTTTTTTAACAGATTTGATACCTTAGTCTACCTGTGTTATCAATATAAATGATAATGGTACTGTTCTTATTTTTTTTTTAAAAAAAATAATTGAGCAGGACCCCCACACTCGAGCAATATCAATACCGGTGCATTGATTTTTCCAATAAAACCCAGATACTACATCGATTCATTTACTTTATAGGACCAGTGACGTTCAGAATATTAAGAAAATTAAGACCTTCAGATTCCAAACCAGGTCGAGAAATTTCAATAACAAATTTAGAAGACTCTTTCCAATTTTCCAAGAGACGCCCCCCGAATTCCTTCAACTTCACATTCTCGTTGCTTGCTGTGACGGAAGCCACGTAGCTCCATCTTTGAGTAGGTTCAGATTCTCTTGAGATATCTGAAATCTTCCTTTTCCTACGATTTCGTTCTTCTATGGATCTTTCCACAGGTTCCGATTCTCCTGAGGGATCTGACATATTTCTTTTCCCTTGTTTTGGCTTTTTCATGGAATCTGGAATCCTCATGAATACCCAAACTCCATATGATGACCCAACAGTAGCCACTTCAGGAACACGAACAACGACGGAAATTGGACTCCCTTCATTTGGTCGTGACTGAGAAGCAAGCTGACCAATCTGTTCTGCACTTTTTTCGTTGAGTTGTAATTTACAAACAAACACAGGAAGAATACCACTGTTGTTTTCACGTGCGCCCATCTCTGGATTACTGTCCTCACATGCTCCAGTATCTGAACTTTCTCCTGTGACTTCATAAACCATCGACAGGGCACATGTCCACAGTCTGCATACATCATCAAAATCGTCCCATTTCCAATCCATACGCACTTCAATTTTTTTATTGGAGATAATGTCACCACAAATGAACCCACGCGGGGCTCTTGGTTCTTGCATGGGAAAACATGCTACCACCATCATATTTTCGATGTATTCAAACTGTAGAAAAAAAATATACATATATTTATGGAATGAAAGGAAAATCATTGAATTCTATTTCTTTCAATCAATATCACAATTGTCATTTTATCTACTTTCTAAATAAGATGCATCTATACCAAAAAGGAGAAGAAGAAACTCACATTGTAAGCCTCCCTTCCAACATACAGCATCTTGTGAGGTTTGCAATCGAAACCGAGGTAGGCAACTGTCGAAGAACAAAATTTGGTCTGTAACAACTCTGGCGAAATTTGCTCAGTCCTTTGCCTGTCAAATGCCTTCGACAAAGGACAACCGGTTATGTCCAAGCTAAGTAATCTTAATGGCAGTTTTGGCAGTCCCCGAAGAGTGGTACACTGACGCAAAATAAGCTCTCCAAGACAGGAAAGCTTACAAATACTGTCTGGCAATTCCCTAAAGCTGTTATTAGCAAGGTTTAAATGATAAACTGAGAAGGAAAGGGAGCTACTAGACTCAGGAATTGTACTTAGATTACAGCAAGACAAATCTAGTACCCACAAAGATGTTAAATTCTCAAATCTAATCTCTGACAACTTGAGCTCAGTACAGCCATTCAGGATAAGACTACTAAGTCTGGGAAGTTCATAGACACAATCTGGAATTTTTGTTATTTTATTGAAAGATAAACTCAAAGAAGAGAGTGAAGATAAGTCTCCAAGACCCATAGGTACTGCTTCATTCGATTGAATGCACCTATTCAAAGATAACTGATTTAAACAACTTAAAGCTGAGAATGAAGGAGGGAATTTGAAGGTAATTGAATTATAACAAGAAATGCATAATATTCTGAGTTTCCCCACAAAAACAATGCCGTATGGTAACTCTCGTATATCAGTTTCACTTGCCCAAAATTCCTCTAAAGATGGAAAACTTGTGGACTTGAAAGGTAACCCTTTTATACGAGTCCCACTAATTCGGAGAAAGCTCAAATATGGCAATTCACCCGGAACATTTGGAAACTTTATGAGCTTTGAACACTCCAAAAGATCAAGAGTTTCAAGAAATTCTGAACTAATCTCATCTGTAAGTTGCTCCATTCTATAACAATGGTGTAGCCATAATCTTTTGATCCGTTTGAGGTGTCCACGGATGGAAACCAAATTTTTGCATCTTGAGAGATTCAGTACCTCAAGGTTTCGGACTTGGCTTAAGTTAGGTATTGAGATCAACCTTTTTGAGTATCTCATGTCTATGATCTTTAATAATGGAAAATTCTGGTACAAAAGAACAAATTGTTAAATCATGTGAAAAAGAACAGAAAATAGATAAAGAAGAAAAATACTTGCATAAGATGAAATGTTACCATGTGTTTAACCCATAGTTGCTTGATACGACTGCACCACAATTTGAGCATGAGAAGCTTTTTAAACTTCAAATCCAAAAGTAAGACTTTGAAGGGACATCTCCACCACTTCATGATACGTAACTTATTGCTTAGTTTTGGAAGTGGTCCATTCCATTTCACCATTTTATCATCCATATCAATATCAACCAAATGGTCATCATTCATACAAAAAACATTCATATCAAAGCCATCATAATCATCAAAAATTAATTGACTAAAATTGCAGCCAATGCAAAGTATTCTCAAGTTTGTCATTGCTGACAAGGTATTTGAATTAAATTGTTCTTTTTTTGTAAAGAGAGTTGAACTACAATGTTTTGAACTTCATGATACTCCTAAAAACCAAGAAAAATGAAATTAGTGGGGTAAAAATACTTGACGAGTATATTAAACAATTCATATACAAGTTACTTACATATGGTCTTATGATAGTGGCACTCAGTACCCCTATGGCATCTTCTTTGCACAATAATCTACTATTCTTGGCAATTTGCTTACCTAAGTTTATATAGAAGTCATGCATCAACAATCTTCCATCATTCAAGATCTTTAAAAGAGAATAGTCCTCTAGAACTCCAAGATGAACGATAGGATTGTAGCCAAGAGCTTCTAACATATAACTAATTCTACTTTTGAAATATTTATTAAAATAACATGCAATATCTAAAAATAATTCTTTTGGATGACAGACTTTTTCAGGGGGCTTCTATGAGCGAGATCATCCAAAGCTCTTTTAAGTGTATTGAAAAGACTGTCATCAAGATTCTCATTGACTTATTTTCGATAAGATTCCCAAAAATTCAAATCCTCCTGATGATGAGATAAGTGGAAACCAAAAGCATCAAGTGCAAACGGAAGGCCTTGTGCACATTTGGAATGTCAAGAGTTATCCATTCAAAGCCTTCCTTAGGTTGAGGTTGGCTGAAGGCTTTCTGACAAAGAAGCTCTAAAGCATCATTCCCGTTAAGCTCCTTAACCTAAAAAATGTTGTTTTCTTGTAGATGCAGCAAATTGTGTATTTGGCTTGTAATAATTATTCGACTTCCAAGCCCAAACTAATCAAGACTCTCTGCTAATGCATCTACTTGGCTTCTATCCCAGACATCATCGAGAACAATCAAAGCTCTAATTCCCTATAAATGCTTATGTAACACTCTTTTTACCTGATGAGCAGTAATCAATTGTTTTGTCGCATCCTTGCCAAGAATACAGGAAATGAGTTGCTTCTGTAACTTAACGAGATAACCGTATCCCATATTTTCCCCTATTTTTTCAATAAAGCAACAATGTGTAAATTGATGAGAAATTCTATCGTAAATCACCTCAGCCAATGTTGATTTACCAATTCCACTCATCCCACAAATGCCTATAGCAAGAGAAACATTATCTTCTTCTATATTAATTAGCTTCATGATTGAAGCTGCTAGAAAATTTATTCCAACAAGAGTTTTCTACCAGTTTACTAAATATCATGATACTGAATTTTTTCGCATCTTCCGTCTCGTGGCTGTAAACAAAAAAAGATAAATAAAAAAAAGAATAAGAAAAATACCAATTTAAAACTGAAGTAAAAATAAACTAAGAGATGCTCTAATTTACTTTGAATAGGAAAATGGATAAAACACGTCACAATAATGATACCTATGTTCTATTACCACCTCTGCACGAAGATTGCTCATTTCCTTTAGAGCGAGTTTACATGACGTCTCTAAGATTAGAAAAGAGACAACATCTGAGGATCTGGGACGAAGACACAGAGAATCTAGAGAAAACCCTTTTAGCTTGCTTCAGAGAAAACCATCGAACACAAAGTGTAATATCGACCGAACACGAGTCAGTCAAACCTGGATGGGCGAAGCCTAACAAATGAATAAACGAAACAATATATGGCCCAACTACTATAAACAAATAATAGGCCCAAAGAAATAAAAACAATAACAAATATACAAATAAATAAATCATATCTTAACAACCCCCCTCAAGCTGGTGATTTGTACAAGTCAAATACACCAAGCTTGCCAAGAAGATAATTGTGCTGTCTGCTACATAAAGCTTTAGTCAACAAGTCTGCGGGTTATTCATGAGTTCGAATGCTATGTGTCTGGATTAAGCCCTGCTGTTGCTTCTCTTGAATGAAGTGACAATCTATCTTAATGTGTTTAGTCCATTCATGAAAGATAGGATTGTTTGCAGTGTGAACAACGGCCTTATTGTCACAATACAAAGAAATGGGTCGAGGCATAATGACCCACAAATCACCAAGAAGACCATGTAGCCAAACAATCTCACAAATGGCTGTCGCCATGGCACGATATTTAGCTTTAGAGGAAGATCTAAAGACAGTCGCTTGTTTCTTAGTTTTCCAAGAAATCAGAGATCCTCCTAACTTGACACAGAATCCAGTAAGGGAATGCCGAGACATAGGGCATATGGCCCAATTAGAATTACAAAATCCACTCATATGAAAAACTTTCTTGGAGGACATGAAGATTCCCAAACCTGGAGTACCTTTCAAATACTTAACGACTTTAAGAGCCATCTTCACGTAAGAAGTCTTTGGAGAATGCATAAATTGACTAAGTACTTGAACAAGATAATTGATATTTGGGTGAGTATGAGTGAGGTAAATCAAACGACCAAGAAGACATTGATAGGGGCCCGGATCTATTAACGGAGGGTCATCAATCTGAACAAGTGCACCGGCATCATACTCTAAAGAAGTGATTTTTAAATTTTGATCCATGAGAATCTTACAGGGTCGAGCTCCAAAAGGCCTAGCCTTAGATATGAGCTTTAATGCATACTTGCGTTGGCTAAGACAAATACCAACTTTGGATCAAGCTATTTCAATTCCAAAGAAGAACTTAGCTTGACCTAAATCCTTCATATGAAAATGTGAACATAGATGAGATTTTACCTGAGCTATAGTATCCTCACTATTACTCGTGATAAGCATGTCATCAACATAGATGAGAATAGCAACAACAGTGGATCCATACTGAAGGGTAAACAGGGCATAATTGTGCCAAGATTGCTTAAAACCTACTTCAGGAGAGTTGTAGTAAACTTGGCATACCATTGTCTAGAGGCCTGTTTAAGCCCATCTATGGACTTAAGTAATCGACAAACCTTCAGGCGACCGGTGAGGGAGACAGAAACCCTGGAGGTAAAGACATGTACACCTCCTCATGCAGATTCCTATGTAGGAAGGTGTTATGAACATCCATCTGATGTAATGGCCAATGAAACATAGAAGCCAACGCCATGATGCATCGAACTGTGACCATTTTGGCCACTGGTGAAAAAGTTTCCTTATAATCAATCCGATAATGTTGAGTAAAGCCCTTGGCCACAAGATGGGCTTTATATCTCTCAATTAATCCATCCGCACGATACTTAACTTTGTAAACCCATCGATAGCCAATGGGCTTACGACCAGGGGGCAAGTCAACCAATGTCCAAGTTCCACTGGCCTATAAGGCATGAAGCTCTTGAGCCATAGCATCCACCCATCTAGGATCCCAAACTACCTCATGATAGTAGTGAGGCTCCCTAATAGCAGAGATGGAGGCTATAAAGGCTGGATAAGTAGGGGACAATTGATCAAGAGATACAAAATGTGAGATGGAATAAGGGATATTGTGAGGTACGGGAGAGTGAGAGACATGATTACACTAATAGTCTTGAGTCCAAATAGGAGTTTTAGATGCACGTTGAGAGCATCTAACCGCAGGAGATGTGGGTGCTGGCTTAACCTCAGGAGGTTGATTCATAGTGGAGGAATCCAGGGAGGGTGAATCCATAGTGGGTGGATCCATATGCTCGACAATAAGTGAGGGTGAATAAGGTGGAGATGCATATGGTAGTGGAGGTGATGAGACAAGAGTATCAGATGGAGGAGGTGCCTCTGGAATAGTGGATTCAGATGTGGATGGAAGAGGAGAAGATGTGTCTAAAGTAGCCACTAGTGGGACAGAAGATGAATCAAGACTCAAGGGAACAAAGGATTGATCTTCGAGGAGGGAAGATCGAGAAGGAGAAGACGAGGATTGAGCAAAGGGAAAAACTAACTCATGAAACACAACATCTTGAACGATAGAGAGAGTGCATGTGGCAAGATCAAGGACACGATACCCCTTTTGAGACGAAGGATATCCCATAAACACGAAGGGCCTAGCATGTGGTGCAAACTTATCCCTACGTGGAATGACTGTAGCATAACACAGACATCCAAAGACTTTAAGATGTGAGATGCATGAAAGTTTACCAAAGAGGACATCGAAGGGGGTTTTACCATCTAGGACAGGTGTAGGAAGACGGTTTATAAGGTGAGTGGCAGTCAAAACACATTCACCCCAATAATGGTTTGGAATGTTAGCTTGAACTTGCAACGCCCGCGCCATATCTAAGATGTGCTAATGTTTGCATTCAACCACACCATTTTGCTGTGGGGTGTGAACGCAAGAACTCTCATGGTGCACCCTTTGAAGTTGAAGGAATGACATGCACTCATGACTAAAAAACTCAGAACCATTATCTGATCTCAACCGATGAATGTGAGAATGGAATTGTGTCTCTATCATAGTGAAAAAGGATTACAAAAAATGCAATGCCTGACTCTTGTATCTCATAAGGTACACCTAAGTGCCACGCGAAAAATCATCAACAATAGTCAAGAAATAGTGTAAGCCATCATGATTAAGGTGCCGATATGGACCCCATTTATCAACATGCACCAATTCAAATATGAAATTGATGGTAGAAGTACGAAACAGAAAAAGGAGACGAGTCTGTTTCGCCAAAGGGCAAATGGGACAAAAAACATCTAATGACATATAACAAGAAGAATGACCAAAACGACAATGCCATAATGTCTATTTAGTACTCAAAACATCAATCTTAAACATAGTTTGCTAACACACATTAACCCGCTTTGGGGCATTACATTCAAAAGTTTTGACAATGGAAGAATAAACATTAGCTGTGGCATCTGTCGGAGACACAAGGTGATACAATCGATGTTCAACCTTGCCCAGCCCCAGTACTATCCTAGTCAAACGGTCTTCGAAGAAATAGAAATGTGGATAAAAGAGTACTAGACAAGAGTTGTCAAAAGGAAGGAACATGAAAGACGTCATAAAGTATGACTGATGGTGAAAGATGGACTATCACAATGTGGGTGACGGCTACACTACTATTATCAGGCAGTTTAACCTAGATGGGGTTTGATGCATATGACCGAATATTTTCCATGCAAGAGAGGTCACATGTAATATGATCACTCGCACCTAAATCAATAAGCCAATCAGACAAAGATGAATTTTGCAAAGTTGAGATCGTACTTGCAAAATTCACCATAGGCTCAATGGGCCCAAAGCGACCAAGGAGCTGAACCACCTATTGATACTGCTCAAGGGTAAGTGTTGGGCCTATAGAACTAGATGGTTGCATTGTTGCCACACTACTCACTGAAGGAGATTGTTGATCTCAAGGTTCTACCCTGACTGCATATGCAGAACATGTGTTACTCCTTTTCTTCTTCAGATTCTTTGGTGGAGGATTCTTGGGAAGAAAACCAATAAATTGAAAACATTTATCCTTAGTATGGCATGGGTGTCGACAATGCTCACAAAATGGTATGGAGCCTCCTTGTTTAGGTCCAACACCAGATGAGGCTTTAAAGTTGCCAACTTTAGAAGAAAGAGTGTCCCTCTGACTACTCCCAAACCCCCCTCCAGAGGACATGGGGGACTATACCGCAAAGGTGGCTAAATTCGTTTTCCTATTATTAGCTTGTAGAGTGCGCTGGTGTTCCTCATCAGAAATCATCAAAAACACCTCATCGAGAGGGGGAACAGAACTATAAGAAGTGATGTTGCTTCTCACTGTAGCATACATAGGCTGGAGCCCCAGAAGAAAATGAACAACACGCCCATACTCTCTCTCGGCAGCCAACATAGCAGGAAAATCACAAGTACAGTTACCATACTTACACTTAATCGTTGGCAAACATTTGTCTAATTCTGCCCAAAGTTCAGTGAGGCAAGCAAAATACTTAGCTATTGATTCATTTAATTGTTGTTTTACCTCCACTATTTGTTGTTCCAAATCATAGCGGTGGGTCCTAGAAATTTTATAATATCTAGTTTCTAGCATTTTCTAGGTAGCACATGCAATAGAACAATGTGAAATAGAGTTTGCAATCTCAGGGGAAACCAAATTCAAAAGCTAGGAAAGCACAATCAAATTACACTTCTCCCAAAGACTAGCAACCTGGTCATTTTTGGGCTTGGGCAGTTTTCCATTCACTAAATCCATCTTATCCCATGAACCTAGAACAATAAGCATTTTACATTGCCAAGGGAAATAATCAGAGGATCCAGTGAGTACTTGTGGAACCAGAATAGCGGTGGAGACATCACCGGTGGCCAAAATCAGTGAATCTGGAATTTCTGCCGGATCGGTGCCTTTAGAAGAATTAGATCTGGAGCTTATCCCGTTAGAATTGGCCAGCGACGAGGAAGATGGAGGCGGCGGTGAGAAAAAATGAGTTTTCGCTAAACTGCGTGAATCAAGTCACACGCGGGTTAGGGATCCGATCGGAGGATCCAAACCCGGTGAAGTGGATCGACCCATTTATGTGAAAATGGGCGGTGGGTCGGTTGAATGGAGATAAAACCCGTTTAGAGAGACAAACGGTGTGTTTGCTCCGTTTAGTGAAATGGTGTGTTCTCACTGCTAAGTGAATTGGTGTGTTCGCACTGCTAAGTGAAACAGTGCGTTCGCATCGTGGAGTGAAACGGTGTGTTCGGACAGTGAAGTGAAACGGTGTGTTCGGACCGTGGAGTGAAACGGTGCGTATGGACCGCGGAGTAAAACGGTGCGTACGGAAACTGGGTACACACTCGATCGAGATCCGAACTGAAGACCCGACCAAAGATGAAAGCGGTGCATTTAAAAAGTTAAGTGAAACGGTGCATAAGGGTAGAAGGGGTAAAGTGGTAAAATGACACCAACTTTTCAAACCCTAACCCTAAGATAAAACACACCGTGTTGAACTTAAGTGAAACGGTGTGTTTCACGTTCGCGAGACTAATCGCAAATCAGGTGATGGATGCGGGACAATTCGATCCAATTCAAATATCTGAATAGATAAGTGAAACGGTGCGGAGTGGTAGGAGGGACAAAACGGTAAAATTGACTCGAATTTGGCAGGTCATTTCCACCTAAGAGAGATTTCCAGTACTCCAAGTTTTCATTGGCAGCGGCGGGATCGTCTTGTGTCTTTGTGAAGGTATTTTCGACATCCCTCATCAGCTTTTCCAGTTTGCCGGGATCCACGCGGTAGATAATCGGAAAAACAGTAAGGTTTCCTCTTCCAAGATTCTTTATGATCACGGTTAGCTCAAACAAGCGCGTTTTAAATGTAGCAAACTCCTGTGAAATAATAACTACTGCGAACTGAGATCCTTCTATTGCATCCGAGAGAGCTGGATTAATCTTTTCTCCAAACGGTAACTTCTCTCTGTCTCTAAAGACCATAATCCCCAAGTCTTTCATGGCATGATAGAGAGCATCTGTATAACCATGGGGGGTTTCACCGCGAAAGCTGAGAAAAACATCGTATTTTCGTGGCTGAGTTGAGAAAGAAGAAGAAGAGAGAGAAGTTGAAGGGGCTCGCTCAATGCTCGTAAAATCCATTGGAGGGTCACGTGAGATCAAGAGAGAGAGAGAGAGAGAGAGAGAGAGAGAGAGAACGGGCTGTTGGGTTAAAGAACGAGTTAGAGAAGACACGGTTCGGAAATTTCGTGGCCGCTACTCTTTAGTTTCTGTCCTTTCCACGGGGAGAAAGTTTATCATCGAGTTATATTAATTTTGGGCTGTTATAATGATTTGAAATCCCATATATTTTTATAAAATTAGTATAAAGAAAGAAAAATTTACAAATATGAAAAGAATTCATTAAAAAATATTTAAGAACAAAACCAGATAAAAAATTAGAGTAGCCAGCTTGATTGTGTAATCCAACGCCAATTCAAAGACTGCAAAAGTCACCAGATTGATTTAGTATCAAGAAATGGAAGGTGATCATCACGAGGAAACTTCCAAAGTTTCTACCTCCCGTACGGAGTAGGGAAATTTCCGGTTCGCTAGAAAGCAAAGGAAATTTACAAGTCTGTGAAAGACGTAGAGAAGTGACATTGGAAGTTTCCCTTCGCCTCTAGTCTTTTGGGACTCTGCGAAAAAACAGCTTTGCATACGAGTCTGAAGCCTCTCGACTTACCACACGCGTATATCAGTCGCGAGTAAGGATGAAAATAGCTTAAACGGTGGTAAGATATGTTTAAATGTTTTAAATGATGATTCCATAATTTTCATAAACAGGTTATGGGCGTTTGTGACCGCGATAGCGATTAAAATTAGAAGTTGAAATATTTTAGCAAAATAGAAAAGGGTGCTCAAAATAATTGAAAACAATAGTTATATTTTTATAGCAATTCCATTCAAAAATAGGCATCAGAAAAATGTTATATTGTGCAATAGTGGGTTGCTAGCGGAAGTTTATAAGGCCAGACTCTCCTGTCGCCTTACCCAATGTGGGACTGGATATTTTAATCTTCCAACACTCCCCGCAGTCTCACGTTGGGCGCGGTGAGAGGTGGGACCAGTCTAGAGGGACCACACCAAGGTAGCCAGGACACAGGGCCGGCTCCGATACCATATTAGAAATTGAAGGGCCCAACTAAAACACAGAATTGTGCAATAGTGGGTTGCTAGCGAAAGTTTATAAGGCCAGGCTTTCCTGTCGCCTTACCCAATGTGGGACTGGATATTTTAATCTTCCAACAGAAGTCTCTTGAAAATTTTACAACCTCCACAAACAACTTTCTTAACTATTTGAGAAATCAAATAAATAGATAGATCTCAAAGTTGGGTCATTTTTAAAATTTTGATACTCAATCAAATATTATGAGCCACTAATTTAAGTTGTACACTAACAAATAGTTAAAGAAATGAAGAAAAAAAAAAGGAAAGAAAGAAAGGAGAAGAAAAAAAGAACTGAATATTCTGCTTGAATTTCAAAAGATATTCGCTCTTATCCAAAAGACCTTTCCGAGCAACAAACTTTGTGAAAAGTAAAAAATATTTTTTAAACGAGTCAAAATCCTTTTCTTCTCCCACTCACCGTTGTTGACGCAATTGGCAAGCTTACTAGGACTAAAGGCTGTCTAATCTGAAAATTGGCTGGAAACCCCATCGTCAGTTCCGTGGTAGGTTGTCATTTTGGTGTGAAAAGGAGAGATTCGCAAGCTACCAACAAATAACAAACATGTCTGATTAGAAGCTAATGGGTAAGAATTCAAAAGGATGTACCCACCGTGCCTATTCATAATGTGAAAGGAACCAAATAGTAATGATAAGAGATAAAGAAGCCCTTAAGGTGCATTAACACGTGTAAGTCTATGAATCACCATCACTACACATATTTTATAGTCTTGCAAGTAACTCTACGAAGAGGGAGAAAGAAAAATAAATCAAAAGAATTTGTGGTCCCTATAATTGTGAACTTCTAGGATGGAGATGGTATCTTTTCACCGCCATGACAATAACTAGTGCGCCAAATTTGATTACCACATTTGCCTCTAGTCACAAAGCGTGTGCAGTAAGTACATAAACTAGCCAATTCAAATATAAGCCATGCCAAATATAGTCTCCAATCAGTGCTTAAGTTTTATTGCAGGCCTAGTTATGTCTCTTCAACAATCAACTTTGGAATATTAATATTGTTAAATTACTTAGTAAAAAAGTACTAGCTAAATTTGGAATGAGAGTTACTTTGCTCATATCCGAGAAGAAAGCGTGTGCATTTGGCGAAAAGGCATGATCCTTATCTTAGAGGAAGATGAAACCAACCTTGTTGTCCAATTATTTCCTTTATATGTGACTTATTTTGAGCGTTCTATGGTACTGCCACTATGTGGGACTGAGTGTCCAATTAGGGCCTGCTGTTATGTAGACTTCGAAACTCTCGCATGACTCAAACTATGTTTAATATCCGAAGACATGGATGACAGACAGCTGTGTTTTAACAATTTAAAGTGTGTTTACACGTCGAAAGTGCCTTCTGAAAATTTCCAAGTCACTTCCTTTAAAAGCATTAGGACGACTTATCACTTACCTCACACATGCGGTAGGGTGAACCCCATAGTTTTTGCTACTTGGTTTGATTCTAGCTGGTGCTGTTACCTGTATATATTTTTAACGGCCAAGATCATGATTTATGAAGTAATTTTTCCTATTATTTTGTAAATACCTTATGTTATTTCATTTTTAAAGAAATTTATTATTATTTATTATTATTTATAAGAATCCCAACAAAAAGCTTAAGAAAGCATCTGCCAAAAGATTATGGTAACCTCAGTAAGAACTTCTTGACTAACGTGCTCGAGTTTGCAGGACCCGTTATTCAAAAAGGAGACCAAAGAAGATGTTCTTCTGTAAATCAAAATCTTACTAATCTTCCACGCATAGTTGTTGGATGCGACTTTAACGCATTCCGAAGTCAACAAACCTTTCTCATTGGGTGATTGGGATAGGGGAGTGGACTTTCTATCCCATCCGGCCAAAGGCAAATTCCATGTTCGGTGTAAAGTTTGGAAACGTCGGTGCTTTCTCCACGCGCGTCTATGATCATTTTTTTAAAATTATAAATTACATTAATAAAAATTAAAGTACCAAAAATAAAAAAGACATATTTTAACATTACAAAAGTTACTAACAGTTCAAAAAACAAATTGAGATTGGAATGATAATCATAATGTTATGAATAAACTTCCAAATCAATCTATTTTAATGTTGCTTGTGAAAAATTAAGTTGTGTTCACATTTACTTGTGTAAATTAGGTTGGTGTAGCGGCAAGAAAGAAAGAGGTCTGTGAGACGTTTTTGTAATGGTACGCAGTTATGATCCTTCATAGTAACTGTTAAGTCTTGACAATTAACTTTAAAGTTAGTAATGTAATTGAAACAACTTAGATACAACTTGTAAAACAATAATCAAATTTGTAAATAAAATTCGTAAAGTTTCAAGTGAAGGAAGTGAATTTAATTTTTACTTTATCAATATTTTGTTATTTTCTAATTACTGCATATGTGAATAAATGCTTTCTCTATGTATATATATGTGCATATTTTTGTATATATGGAACTCGGTGATTAGTAATAAAATTTAATTTTAATTGGTTACTCTTTCCAACATGAAGATGTTTATTTTAGGCGCACAATATCTCGGTTATAAAAAATTCACAATTAATATTTAATAAAAAAATTTAACAATCAAAACTATGAAAAAACAAAAAGCTAATTATCAAGCTTGCTAATCTAATACTGTAAGACCTTATTAAGATTGTTTACCAAAACTGTTGAGTTTGCGAAATCAAAATAATTGGGCTTAAAAGTCGAAATTGTCAAGGTTGCCAAGTGTAGGGCCACTGGGGCTCCAAGCCCATCTAATCAATCAACCTTTGTGCTCATAAAGCAATTTGGACCTTTAGTCTACTAAAATTTGGGTTGTATGGTTAATGTTTTGATTCTACTAAATATCTAATTTATTAGTAACTATAGAAAATAGGTCCATAAATTTAGATAGCTCATTTATTTGAGCTTTATGACATATTAAGGTTGTTATATTATGCATTTTATTTTATAAATACGTAGGAAGGAGTCTATATTTTTAATTTAGAACAAGCTTATTTATATATCTCTTTCGAACATTATTATAGTTTTAATTTTCTAATAAGTTTATATGGTACTCCTCTTGCTTTTAGTTCACAAGAAATATAAGCATCTATTTATAAGTTTTTTGTTGAACATGACTTGTAATTTGAAGTAAAACTTTAGTACGTAGTCATTAAAAGTAAAATAAAAATCATGTTACACTTAAAAGACTTTAAGAGGTTGAGGTAACAATTTAAGGTTTGATTAAGTTCTACCTCATCCTCTCATTTGACAGGGCCAAGGACTGCTAACAACATCTTAAAGAATCATCAAGACTTTTGTATTTCAAATCAAGTCAAGAAATTTGATTAACGTCTTGATAGAAGTTTAAGCAAGCATCCTTATCTAGTAGACGTGCTCTGCCTTTCAACTCCACATTCTTGCTAGTGGCCATAATTGAAGCCAAAGAGCTCATTCTTTCCATAGATTTCAATCTAGATTATTTGAATGACTAACTAATACTAATTTTCATATTTTATTAGTACTATATTTTCTTCTAATTACCAAATATATATATACATACTTCCACTACACATTTATATGCACTTTTTGTACATAACTATTTGTGTACATATCTACTTGTGTACATCATCATGCCACCACATTTTGCTTCTTACTTCTCTATGTGACTAAATCAACCCCTAAGAATAAACTAAGGCTGTGATAGATGTTCTATTTAAGGGAAGCTTGCTCTCTCATCAGTGGAACATTTTAGCTTGAAATTCCCCATTTTGCTTATACAAGATACTAGGACTAGAGCTGGTAATGAGCAACACGTGTAACAACAACAAAATGTAAGACACCTGGAGATGTGAAGAATTATTTTTTTACATTCATTGTTAATGACATACGGTAATTTTTGAACAATGCAGTTTTTGAGCAAGTTAACTATCTGTATGGGAATATTTAAATAACTACCCTATGTCTTCCAAAAGTTTCTAATTTAGATCTCTTTAAACATCAAGAAGTTCTGTGCCTACATGGCTAGTTTCACCTAACAAAATCAAGCACATATTTCAGTCTCAATGCCAAGGTTGTCTCTAAGTTTGATTAGGTCTTTGGTTGAGTTAGCAACTCTATAATCACAATATCATCTATTATGATATATAGCTCTAGAAAATGATTGATTCGACCTGAAAAGAGGCTATATTTGTTAAAAATAGTTGAATTTGCTAAAAAACGATTTTAATGCCCAAAACCAGTTAAAAAACAATAACAAAGAGATGGCAACCGTTATGGAATATTTAAAGTAGACTATGAAAAAAAAATATTTATTTTAGAAATACAATAGCTCCGGAATATATAATATAAACAAAATCACGAACAATACTTAATAAAAACTCTAGGGTAAAACGAAGCAATCACCATTGAGACAATTGTCTTGGTGGAGTTGTGCTAAAAAATCCAATTTGTCGAAAGTTTAACAGCAATAAATAGATAAATAACATAAAGAAGTAACGAACTTCTTCAGAAAAAAGAAAAAAGAAAAATCCATTTGTATGAGCAAAAATCTTGCCATTCTTCCAACTGCGGTTGTTTATTGCAATTGTAACGCATCACGAGGCCGGCAACAGGTTGGCCGGAAATCCGGAGGAGTTCGCCCATTATTCCAGAACGCGTAACCATGTTTCCAGTAACATCACAATTGCTTTTATGTGCTCCGTCAGCATGCTACGTGGGGAGCCGAATTTGCCAGTAGTTTGCGTTCAAGACAGGTTCAGTTGTTACATTGATTTGCTTGCGTGGCCGACGTTCTGACATGAAAAGCATCGTCGCTATTGCAGAGTGAAAAGCAGAATCTTTCGGTCGAACTGAGGAAAACCTGATTTGCTTCAAACACCGAATTAGATAAGAGAGCAGTTCCGCACAGCATTATCATGATGGTAAAACCATTAGATCTCTTGCCTCAAAGTGTTTTTGCAAGGAAGATGAACATTAGTATTTTGAATCAAAATCGATCTTCATCTATGGTTTAAGTCTTAAAATGATTTCCAACAAAATTATGGAGTGTGTATTCTTTATCAAGTGAGTATCTAATTTTCCCAATCTCCATCGCTGTTACAATCTAATTAATTATCTAACCACTTTTCATATATTAAATAAATAAAATGATACCATATATAAAGAGTAAACAATCAAATAAATTTTTAATATTATTATCTACTAAAAATAAGATTGAAATTTCACAACATTAAAAAGAAAAACTGAAAAAAAAAACAAAGAAAAATGCATACATGTAAGTGAGCATAAATTTTAATATCCAAAACAATTGCTTAAGTGCAAGCCTTAAGCACAATAAGTAATTTTACTTCTTAACACAAAGACTAAGGGAGCTCTTTCACAATATTTATCGACTTCCAATTCACAAACAAAAATTATGATACAAATATTGTATCATGAGTTTTGAAGAACTCCAAAGCATTCTATGAAGAGTTTTTTAGAATAGCATCTTTTTAAGAAAAAAGAAATTATGCACAATAATAAGAATTTTGTCCAACTAATCAATGTTTCATTAGTGACGAGAATTATCAAGCAAAACATACTTAATAAACTATCTCATAAAAGTATTTTTTGGACATCATATTTAGCAACTACAAAAATTAAAAGATAATGATAAATACCAGGAAACAAAGTCCATTGACACTGAAAACTCATTTATTATGAGAACAACTAGTTGTATGTTTTCTCTTGGACATGAGTTATAATTTCAAATAAATTTTTAAGATTATTTAGTTATCAAAGAGTAAATAAAAATTATAGAGTAGTCAAGAATAAAAAATTAAGTACAAGTAAACAATTGCTAAAGTACTTTAGTGATAGAGATTTTGAAACAAGCATTGCAACATTTTTCCAAATTATCTAAGGAGTATAATAGCATGAACTTCCCTTAAAAACTTATGCATCTTGTAAATTATTATCATCTTTACCACCAAATTCCTATAGTCACATCCAACTGATAAATGTTTTATCATTTAAGAAGAATTATAAAGCAAAAGATATGCAATTGCAAAAATTAAAACATAATGTGTAATAAAATTTTTTTATATTAATCTTTACTAGACATCATCTTTAGCAAATACAAAAATTAAAAGATAATGACAAACACTAGGGAATCAACTCTATCAATACTCTTGAACATGACCCGTAATTACAAAAACAGTTTTAAAAGTAGTTAGTTATTAAAGAGTAAGATAAAATTTATACCACATTCAAGGACTTAAAATCAGAACAACTAAAAAAGGATGATAAAAATTGGCCTAAGTCATAAATTTGAGAATACAAAAAAAAAAAAAAGAAACTCCAAACTGATGTTGAGTTTAAAAGTACTTGTAAATTGCAAAATTTAATAAAATCTCCTCTTAGTTTCAATCCAATATAGTCAAATATCGGCAACCGAAAAAAAGAAGGCTACAAATAGAACAACACCCTTTTGAAAAAGGGAAAAAGAAAAACCAAAATACAAACAAACTATATGAAGCCCACAGAAATTCCTAGGTTGGGCTTGCGCTAACATATCTCAGGACACCATGCGGCTGAAGACTCCTCGGGAAAAAGTGCCGTTAAGGGCGATTGGACCACTTGATTGGCACTAAAAAAGTAATCATGAAAATTTTACGTTCCACTGCAAGATCAACTGCAAAATAGTAATAACAGTAAACAAGAAACAGAAAAAGTCAGCTAACATTTTAATATTTGGCTAAGTCTACCTCGTGTAACCAGCATGTAAGAGAGTCGTCGTGCCCAAACTTACCTTTAAGGCGTTGGTTTTGTATACTTTATAGGGCCAGTGACAAACAGAAAACGATTAAGAGAAAGATCAAGACTTCCATAATCCAAACGAGGTCCATAAATGCTACTAACAAATTGAGAGAACTCCAAATCAGCATCTACACCGAGAAGACGCACCCCACATTCTTTCAAGTCTACATTCTCCAGCTTTCCATGGATTCCGGTACTCAGCAAGGAATCTGGAATATTTATAAACACCCAAATTCCGTGTGGCCCAACACAAGACACCTTAGGTATAGAAAGGACCAAGGTTTGTCTTGGACCGGCGTCATTGAGTTGTAATTGACAAACAAACTCAGGAAAGATTTGGTCATGCTCCTGGACTTCATAGGCAATCATCAAGCACATGCCAATGGTCCGAATAAACCATCATCTAGCTTCCAATCTACAAAAATTTGAACTCTTTCGATGGAACTTGTGCCTTTTGATCGAACCACTTTGAGACTGGTCCTAGCGTGGGGCCACATGCTGCTACAGGTTCGATGAGGTGATCCTGTAGACGGGAAAACATACCATGAAGGATAGAAAGTGAATTAGAGATATAATGAAGCAGGTGTAATTTTTTTTATTTCATGAACAAGATATATGTATGCCACAAAGTGGAGGAAAAAAACTCACATTGCCATCCGTATATAAAAGACTTTCTGGATGCAGATATAGGAGGATCTTGTCAGGTTTACCATCAAAACCAATATAGGCAACTGTAGAAGAACAAACTTGAATCCTTGACATATATCTCGATCTTTAAGGAGTCATTTGACTAGCAAATGTCTCTAACAATGGACAATATCTTAGATGCAAGGAATGTAGCAAATCTCTTGACATTTATTTCATGTAGACGGTGTATTGAAAAATTGTCCAAGTAAAATATGGCAGGATCATCAATATTTATAGTTTTGGTAATTGCTTTGATTCTAGTAAGCGCTTTTACTCATTCATATTTTCAACAGTAAAAATTATTATTTACAAAGTAATTTTTATTATTTTCTGAATACGTTATGTTATTTTGTTTCGAAAAGGTTATATTATTATTTATAAAAATCCCAACTAAAAATGATTGAAGCATCCATAAAAAAAGATCATGTTGTCCCCAGGAAGAACTTCTTGATTTGCATGGTTGAGTTTGTCAAAAGAATAGAGTAAAGAAAATGTTTTTTAATAAAACAAAATCGTACTAATCTTGCATGCATACTTGTTGGATGCGACTTTAACGCATTCCGAGGAGTGAACATTCTAAAGGATGTCTCCAACCACGCCAAAGTGCAGATTCAGTGTTCGGTGTAAAATATTTCTACCCTCCGGTGAAAGATAGCTGTGCAGCTGCCTCACTCGGTAAAAGGTGGGTAGAGTCATTAATTAATACTTTCCACAATCTGAACACAAAACCTGAAGTCAGTAAGCTTGAGTTGATTTCATTTTGCACTGCCAGTTGAAAATTGAAATTAGAGTCCAAAATATATGAAAATGTACACACTTTTTTAATGCTCTCGGTTGACTTGTTCTTTTGCTGCATCGACGACGTGCAGGTCTTTGTTTTTAACTTACGCTTATCACTCAATTTAAGATTAGATTATAAGAGTTTATTATAAAATTTTAAGTCATTAAGTAAAAATTTTTATCACTTATAAGTTCAATAATCTATCTCAACACTTTTTGATACAGAACAACATCCATTTTTAACACATCAACACTACTTGCAGATTATTGATCGTTTCAACACCACCTTCCTGTCCTATAAAAATTCCCTAAACCCTCCCGCTCCCTCTTACCATCATAGCCACTCTCATTCCTCTCATTTCACCAGACAAGAGCACCCACTGCATTCCCCTCACATCCCTAATGGCACAACCGCACGGAAACGCTCTCCACCTCGCAGCCATATTGCTCTTCGCTTATCTTCTGATCTCTTTTCCGTCCTTCTCATCAGCCAGGCTCCTGAACTTTCCGGCGGACAAGCAGGCCCTCATTCTTCGGCTTCCCGGAGACGACGTGGCTGTGGCTTACCCTCTGGAAAAAGAGACTGAGCGTGTCTTGCCATGTGCTGACGCGGAATCCAGCATGCCCAAGCTCGGCTCCGCAGCTCGAAGACTCGCCCAGGAATATGGGCTTCCCAAGGGACGCGTGGTGTCGTCGGGACCAAGCCACAGCTCAAACAGTTTAAACAACTAGAGATATACGTGTAGGTTTCATATTTGGGAGGGCCAACTCACTTAAAAATTAGTCATCAAAGGATTGTCGCATCGCCAAATGAAGCCGCGATAATTTTGGGCTTGCTGTGTTGCGTGGAATGTTTTGTTATGTTTTAAGATTATATTATATGCTGTATGTAGTTGGGCTGTAATGTTGAGGGCCGGGTACTAATGGCTTGAGGACAAGATGGATATTGAGCCTCATAAAAAAGGGTTAAGTTGTCTTCTGCTGTAATATTGTAGGAAAGAGTCCTGTAAATAAAGTAGATTGGAAATTAAGTTCTCCACTTTTGTAATCTAAAATCTTGATAGAAAATGGTCCCTTTGATGTTAAGGTATAATGTTCCTTAAATGCTAATTTTCTATTTTGTTGTTTGGAAATATTGCCATTACAGATTCTGATTGTGACAGAGATTATCTCCACTTATATGTTGCTTTTTTCTGTTCCTTGTTTGCCGGATGTGGGATTGCCCCCAACAATATGCAATGATCAAGATGACGTTGGATTTGCTTGCTAGTTCATTTATTTGTTCCCTTCTTTCATTTTTTTCTTCTTCTTCATGATTACACTACTTTTCATGTGTAAATACTACTTACGCAAGTTTTATAGGCTTATAGACAGGATCTGATTTTTTTTGTTGCAGCATCTTAATATTGTTTAGAATACTATGATTAAATGTATAACATAGTTTCTTACATTGATTCTATTTTAATTTTGATTTAATGAAATATTTTATACTATCAATTTTTATGAGTGAACATTCAGTGCTTTTCCAACGTGCGTCAATCATAATCTTTTAATGTTATTCAATGTTATTCGGTAGCTGGATATGTAGGCTGTTCCATGTATTTTTTTTTTTATTCGCTAACTTGATCTATAAATATTTTACTATTTCTAAAAATTAGACTTTCAAGCTCGCAACTTGATGTATAGGGGTCCCGGACGTCGAAACTCGCAAGCTCTGTATAATAATTAGGCTTGGCAAGCTTGGCTAGTTTCTCCAAAGACGAGTCAAAAGCTAAGGCATTAAATTCCCATTACGCACGAAAAGCAGAGTCGAGGAGTGCTAAATTTCCGTCTCATCTCTTCTTTTGAGGACTTGGAAATTGCTATCACTTCACGGGAACCAGGAATGTGGAAAGTTAAAGCTTCTTTTTTAAATATTTAAGCTTCATTCACGGGAAGTGTAGGAGGTGGCGAAAGAAAAAGAAACACGTAAACCGCCAAACGTTCAACTATGAGTAATACAATGAAGTACTGAAGAAAAGCAACGACTGTGATCACTTGGGAGAATTTTTTCGTAATATTTCGTCAATGCATTTCTTACCAGGTTTCTCGTTAAAAATGAAAATATTTTAATGAGACAGGAAACTATTCAAAGTAAATAAAAGATACATACCGGGGATGTGATGTTGAAGATTTTTATATAGTTAGGAAAATTAAAAAAGAAAAAATTCTAATGTAAAAATAGAGTTCAGTTATAATTGGATATATATTATTGCAAGTTCTTGAACAGTGATCACAATCAACGTATGTGCACATATTGACATTCCATGTTTTATTAATATTGAAACGTGAGTTGATTTGAAATGCAGCCAAGAGTGGTCGACAACATTTATGAAAGAATAGATACAACTATTTAATAAAGAAACAAAAACTACTCATATATTTGACATTATTATAAAAATATATACCTAAAGGAATCGAGAACTACCCAAATTTTTGAAAGTTATTATAAGAAGCACACTTAAAATAATAATTTTTTAGTTTTAACTTACTTAAAAGAATATTTATATAAAAATTACAAAAAAAATAAAATAGACAATCTCAGTTCTCCAACTCTTAATACTTTTTGACAGAAGTGGCTTGGGCGCAACCCCGAAAAAAAAGTAGAACTCAATAGTGTGTGTAAATTTGGAAGGATGTTCTATGCTTCTCTATGAGATTTTTTTAGAATGACCAACTTTATGAGAAAGTAATTAGGAAATTTTCAAGTTGTTTGCAGTAAAATAAGTTATGTTTATATTGTTGTGTATGAAGAGAATTGCAGGTTGCTTGCACATGCCTAGTTTTTTCCCTCCATAATCAGCTAGTGAATTCTACTAATCAACTTTAGGCCTACTACTCAAATATGACATACAAATCTACAGCTGAATTTGTCAATAATGCTTGTAAAAAATGCAAACAAATAGTCTTGCAAAGCTTGGTAAGATTAGGAATATCTATAATTCATCTTTTTTGTCATTGAATTTAATCACCAAATGTCAAGTTAATAAATCAAGCTATTATTACACATTTTATTTTTGTAAAAGCTTCACCTACTTAAGAAATCATCTTAATAATCTATGCCAAGAAATGTTACTAATTACAAACTCTACATCCTAATGGATCCACTTAGTTGAATTACTAGTTAATTTTTGATTTTTTTAATGCATGCACTCAAATTCACATACCTAAGTGTTGAATCCTTAGTCCCTTGCAATAGTTGCTTTCAATTGAACCAAGTACTTTTTGACCAAATTCTTAATTAGTAATTGAAAACACCACAATCCTTTTGCACTATTTTTTAGTGCCATTTGCAGATATAAGTAGTCATGTATCCTTTTTTTTCAATACAGAAGCCAAAAATATTTCTTTGTTTAGATAGTTCTCAAATGTATAAATTATAATGATCAGAAAATAATACTAAGACTTTTAAAATTTCTTACAATAACAATAGCATAAGTTCGGTAAATAAACATGGATGTTTGTTACTGAATTTAGAGAAATCTACTCCAAATTATTGGAATTAATAATCATATTATGTAATTATCCCTGAATTTGTCAAACCTTTGTTATTAGCCAACCAATACTTAAATACAGTGGTGTCAAAAAAAAAAAATTGTGGGTTGCTTGTATTACCCGAAGGTTTCTATTCATTGCTTTGAGCCTCTTTACACCATAGGTTAGCTGGCTGCTTTCGTTAAGCAAGGACCGGATACTGCTCTGCGAGCTCAGGTCGAAAGGTTCACGCGTATTGGCAACAGGGAAAGTAGAAGCTTTCGGTTTCCACTCTTTTTCTCGAGAGATTGTGCCAATAACGTGAGCTGAAGAATTCAAAAAGATGTTTCTCCAACAATGTGAGGTGAAGAAAAGATGTTCCCACCATGTCAAAAGTGGAACTCCATGTTCGGCATGAATTTCGGAGGATCTGTGCCTTTACGAAGTGTCTTAATTGTAGGAACGGTTAGAAGATTATTATAAGGTCTAAAGTCTAGGTCAAATGTTATTTCAAGAGATATTTAATTTATTTAAACTTTATTACAACAGATTTTATGTTCAATAAAAGTTTTTTTTCTTAGACATACATTCATGCATGTCCAAGAAATATTGAGCTTAAGGTTGCATAAGGTAAAGCAAATTAAACTTAAGTTTCAATATTATATTAAAATGCTCAAAAGTTCAATTCAAAAATTAACTTAAGTGTTGAAAAGATATTTTATTTATTTATAATTTATAATAAGAAATTATATATTAATATGAGACTTTCATTCTACATATAAACACATTAAAAAGGTTTCAATTTTATTAAAAATAAAAAAAACAAGGTTAGAAAGTTTCCAACTTACTCATAGCAAGAGTAAGGTGTGTTCATATTCCTTGTGCAAAATTATATGAAATTTGTCATAAATCTTATAAAAGATGCATAAACTTTTTGATAAGGCTTGATGAAACATTTCCTTTATAATCAAGTTCATTTGTCTATTATTATTGTACAATCATCTTTATAACTACTTGCTGCTATAGACATATTTGTTAAAGAAAAATTTCCTATCAAATTTCACAATATATGAGTTACGGTCCATGCCCATCTTTTCCTTTGAATGCACCAAGCAAAAAATTTCGAGTTTAATTAGTTTTCAAATTGTGTTAGTTTCATTTAAAGATTGAAGGTGAAATAATCACAATAAGACTCTTTAAATTACTTTCAATGACAATAGTATAAGTTCCACAAACCAAACACGGACGTTTATTATTGAGCTTGTTATTGGAAGTGGAAATAGAATATTTTAGTAAAATAGAAAAGTCTTCTCAAAATAACTGGAATTAATAATCATGTATGTCATTATCCGTAAATTTTCCAAGACTTTATTATTAGCCAATGAATATCTCAATACAGTTACTCCCAAAAAAGAAATTTAAGTAGAAGATTCTTTTCTTCGGACCACAATCTTCGCATGTTGGCGTTGTTGGATCCCGGGGATAAAAGACTCAGATTTGGAAATCCACCATTCCGGAACATTCAAAGGAATGGACTGGGAAACTTCAAATTGGCTTCCAGTAAAAGTAAGTCCTTTTCCTAAAGCTCTGCGCAATGGTTTAAAGAGAAAAGGTTCGCGGGTTGCTTGCATTACACGAAGGTTGTCTTTCCATTACCTGGAACCTCTTTGCAGTAAGGGCAGCTTCTCTTCATGTCACTTCCATGCGCTGGGTCGTCTCCATCGCGTCAAAAGCATAGATTTGCAGGCTGCTTTCGCTAGGAAGGTACCGTGTATGTTGCTTTGTGGGCTCAGGTTGAAAGGTTCACGCGTCTTGGAAACGTGGAAAGATGAAGTTTTTCAGGTCCCATTCTCTTTATCAAGAAATTGGGTTTGTAATGTGGGCGAAGACCATCCCATATGTACAAGTATTGGATATTAGTTTTTTGCCAACCAAAGCTGATAATGTAGTAATCATGAAATTTAGGATGTGTTCCCATTGTTGAGCCCAACCATGGCTCAAAGACCATACAAAGGTCACATGCCAAGCTTCAACGGGCTTGCTAAGCCATGTGGCCTGTGTATAACAAGGGACTCTCCACCTACATCTATCAGCTCCTCAAGTCAGCGAAGGCAGTCTATTGAATCATCGCAGAAGGGTGTTCAAATACATTCGAACGGCAGCGAGAACCGCCAGGAAAATCTCAATGTTCCCTTCGCTAAACTGTTCCTGTTTTACCCGCAGTCTGTTTTTCCTTCGTAATGACATATTTAGCGTATTCCCTTGCTACCGTGAAAATAGGGGACTAGTGTTTTGTGAATACAGCCTATAAATTTGCCTCTTTACTAATGTATCTATTATCAAGTTGAGAAACCAATATACAGGCAATTCTTCATACTTGGTAGTCTATTTGGTTCCTTTTATAAATTGTTTTTAAATTTTTATTTTTATCTCTCCTTCCCCTAGCATAAGCATTGAGTAAAAATTCGGCAACACCCCCAAAGAAAGTGAGGGAAAGCCGAAGCCGGGCAAATTGTATTGCAGATTAACAAATTTGCAAGTGTTCTCTGCACATCTATTATACAGAGAGGAACTAAAGAGTATAAACAAGCTGGCGGGAAAGAAAGCCCTCAAGAGAAAAATCTTTAGTCATTTCAGGTGTTTCGGTTTGTGGTGATTGCCAGAGCAGGAGTTTTGTCCGATCGCTTCCTGTCTTGATGCTTCATCTGTAAATCTGTATGGCTACTCTCTGATTTTCGCCGACACTTCACGGTGCTGCCAGTTTGGCAGTCGGGCTTTGCACGAAACTCATTGGTGCTGCCAGTAGAAGAGGCGGGGCTTCCTCCGATACACTATGGGCAGCTCTACTTCAGTGTGTTGCAGTCGGCGGCATCGTGCGAGTTCAGGGAGGCAGAGAGACTTTTGCTTACTTTGGTTCACTTTCACTTTTCAGCGTGCCGTTTTCCTTTTCCACCATTGATTTGAAGGTAACATAGGTCTCAAATCGACCAGACTTTCATTTTAATGGATTGTATGTAATCATCAATAACAATGACAAGAATTAGAACAATTGAGGATTGTCCCCAAAGATCACGACGTACTTTCTCAAAAGAAAAATTACTTTTATTTAAAGAAGCATTAAAGGGTAACTTTGAGCTTTTACTCATCTAATAAGTGTTGCATGACATTTATTTTCTTCCATAATCAAAATTTATTTCACATGTAGTAAAATCTTTACCACTCCGGAATTTGGATGTCTAAGTCTTTTGTGCCAAATAAATGTATCTATCCTTTGCTACCTTCATGAGAAATAAGATTGAAATTGTGTCTCATAAAGGATGTATAGATTGCCTTCTTAATTCTCCATGCTAGAGTTTTCCTTGTCCTTGAATCCCTAATGAATAAAAATTGATTGTTAAAGATAATATAACAAAGATAATCATCCATTATACATGAAATTAAGACAAGGTTTCTTTGTAACCCAAGAGACACCAAAACTAATTTCAAGGAAATTCGTGTATTTGCAAGAGTACTACTACTAGTATACATGATCTCAACTAGTTCAACATGTCCAACTAAAATAGAGTTAGAACAATGTTAAGGAAAAAACTCATCAAGCTTATCAATTGTGTTTGTTATATGTGCATTTGCACCAATGTTAAGAATCTACTCCTTCATTGACTGCTCATTGGTTTGCATGGTGGTCAAGGCTTGAGAAGCTTTGGTGCTTTGATAAGAGTGGTCAAAATGCTTATAGCTTTGCATTGTAGAATGACCCTTCTTCTAGCAAATCTAACAAAAAAAGCGGATGAAGAAGATGAGTTATCTTTCCTATTGTTCCTGTCGTTTTGCGTGTACTAGGGGACCCTTGCATAGAGAAAGAGCCAATCCCGTTTCACCATTGATTAAGGTGAATAGCTGGTATTTGAATAACGTGGCTCCATGAGGATGACAGCATGGAGGCATTGATGAAAAGTTCATTTTGGTGACAACAACCGAAGAGGAAAGAACTCGTTGAAGTACATCAAACAAAGAACTTAGTTTTGCATAAACTATCTGTCAAACAAAGAAATCATGAAGAACGAGAATTTGCAGCACGTCATAAAGAAAATTTGAAAAGTTAACAAATGTGTTCAGACGACAAAATATTTAATGACATCTTTGTTTGGTATCGATGATGAATAGAGTTAAACTTGAGTTCCTATATTTTCCACTGTAAACAAATCCAGTTTATAGTTCAGCTACATCGATAATCAATTAAGTTTCAAGTTTTTTCCTACGTTTAAACTACAGCTTACAACAAAAATCATGTTAAAGTCCAGTGAGATATATTAATTTACATAGCCTTGGATATAGAAAGAGCAATAAAATTAGCACCTACATTAATGCGGTCTAACTAATAGGCCATCAAATATTAAATTTGGAACGGAAGACACTGAATTTGGTGGCTCTGATTTTGACTCGAGCACCTACAACAAAATAAACAACTAAAAATTGACTCGAGCTGTCAAGCAAAGTAGAATGTGGGACTAAGATTTTGGCTTTGGAAAACAGGATATGACCAAACAAATTACCCACTGTTTCCCACCCACCGCAAAGAAAATATATAAATAATAAAAGAAAAAGAAAAGAAAAAATAGCACAATTGAAAACAAAGTTTGGACATAAATAATAACCTCGGCATCTCCAGTCAAAGTTATTGTGTTCCTCGTATTTTCAAAGACTAGCTTTACGCTTAAACAATGCAACATGTGCTGAGTGCACAAAAAGAATGAAGAATTTTTTTTTCATTCCCATTCAAAAAGAGTAAAGATATTAATCCAACCAAAGTTCGTCAAATTTTGAATGAATTGGAAGCATCTTGTAGTAGGACAAGTTGATTGGGCAAGATTTTAATGCCGTGCTCCACAAGGATCTGTTCTTAGGAGATCATTGTCCTCGTCGATGTCACAGATTTGAGAGTAGGGTCAGTTATGTTAGAAAATGAAGGACAATAATTGTTTGGAATTCTCTCAAGTGCTTTTATAAAGTAGACGCATGCCGGTCAAAAGACTTCAAATTATTCCAATCTAAACATTTATTTAGTCAGGTCCCTTTGAATGGTCAAACTTGTAGTTAATGCTCTACCAATGAGGATAAGAACGGTTCCTTCTATTTAGATTAGTAGTTCTAGTTATAGTTACATAGTTGCAGATGTAAAGAAGGCAAAGTCTCATCTCTGGGTATCAATGCTCTTATTAGTAACTTCTTACAGGTATGTCTTGTGATAATTTGTAGCAACTGCTCCCCATATTTAGCTGACCTGCAAGTTTCTGTCAACAGCTACTAGCAGCTCGGTTCCCCTGCACATAACAGTATTTAGTCTTAAGTTATAACTAATCGACTTGATTTGAATTGGCTTGATTACAGGGGACTGATGCAGGGCATAGTCAATGAGATCTGAAAAGTTCTAAATGTCTCTCATCTCTCTCCTCTCGCATACTCTGTTTCTTTTTTCTTTTTTTCTTCTTTTTTTGGTGGTGGGATCGGGGGACTGTTAAGGGGGAGTGTGGTGTCTAATTTTGTTGAAATCTGGATCTTGAAACACTGGCTAATATGTTGTGTTGCAGGTCGAAGGTCGTGTGCATCGACTATTTCATAAAAAAACCCAGGTACGATGGTTAGTTTCCACACTTTTTTTTTTGAATATCATTCTTTACTTGGGCCTCATAACCCCAAGCTTACGAGGGCAACTGATATACAAGTGAAAAGATATGAGGTTATTATGGCGGCGGATTTTGTTTGCACTTCTTGCTGAAACTCTCTGTTTTGATAGCCATGTCTTATAGTATATCTAAAGGCAAAGGGTACTGGGATGGGATGAATGGGTTGGTACTAGCAGAAGACTACTGCTCTACGCCTATTACATACAAATTCCGATGGACAAGCTCAATCATGAAAGTTTCTATAGCATTTTGACATGCAAAAAAATCGATAAACGTAGTTTTTCTTGGTCAATGTTTACATTATGCAGCACCTATTTGCACTTCTGAAGATTTTGCAAATTAATTCCGGGATCTCTTTACAGCAATGGCCCTGATTCTTGTGTTCATTGATCACTATGCATCTCATTGAATGAGTAACCAGAAGTGATGTCGTTGAAGGTGGAAGTGGTTTTCATTATGTTGATATTCTCCTGTTTGCAGTCTTTTGCATTTACAGATCTTCAAGGTATGGTGCTGTGTCCGTTTGATATTAAATTCTTTTAGAGTGCATGTAGCTATGCTGACTATATTTACTGCTCTTAAAGCCGAAGATTAATGGAGGCAAAATATCTCTTTTTTTTCTCCGTGTGAGTCTTATTTAACTGGGTTCGAACCCATGACTCTTTGTTTCAATGTAAAACATGGACTAACCCTGTGCATATTTCAGATGCAGTTCTCTTGCTCTAATATGAAAAAATTCTCTGCTTTCCTCTGAACTCCATTACTTCAACCAAGCTCTTCTCCTCCCGGGTCCTCCAAGAAAAAGAAAGAAAAAGTACAATGTGTTGGCGCGAACATATTGACTTGTTTAGTTGGTGAATGGTCCTGTATTCTATTTCAGGGGAAGCCTTGCTTGCATTGAAGACTTCATTAAAAGCTTCATCCAGTCAGCTCACAGATTGGAAACCAAGTCAAGCTAACCCTTGCACTTGGTCCGGTGTTGAGTGTGACAGTGATAATAAAATTGTTCATTTGTAAGATGCTGTTTAATATACCCTTTCCTTTCACTATTCATTTATTCTTGACGGCGTTGTTGCTAACAAATCACAACTTTTGTTATTTGTCCAAGCTTATATCTTTTAGTTGCAAATATTAGCACTTTTGCTCTCATGTATGCCTTTTGTCTATTGCTTCTTTCCAGAACATTGCAATCAAAGGAATTTAACGGAATCTTGTCCCCTCGAATAGGAAGTATAAAGTCTTTGCGGACTCTGTAAGTATGAAAGTATTATTGCGTCTAATATGAATTCTAAACCATGTTATCCCTTAACCCTAGTCTTTTGTATTATTGTTTATTTTGGTCTTCTTCTTCCAATAAACTGGAACAAAAAGAGGTCAGAAAGCAAAAGATTCGAGGGTAAGAATGTGATAAATTTTCTGAAAAACTCTTTAACCAAGTTTATGCCCCTGTCAACCTTAAATCATAATTAAATTATCTCCATGGTCTTTGGGATTTGTTAGACATTTCTGGGGTTGATAATCTGCATATGCTAACTATAACCCAGCTTCTATCTGTTTCACTTATTATGCAGAATTTTGGCAGGAAATACATAGGAGGTGAGATACCAGAAGAGTTTGGATACCTAACGAATTTGACCAGTTTGGATTTGTCCAATAATTATTTAACTGGTGGCATACCATCTTCCCTTGGTAATCTTAAAAAGCTTCGTTATTTGTAAGTAATTTTTTTTGCATTCTCCTTAGTTTACAAGATATTTTTTAGAATACACATCTTTTGATAATTTCTTCTTAATAGTATGATTTTCTTAATTATGCAAGCAAGTATTTGAGTCAAAATAATCTTGTTAGGACTATTTCTACGTTAGTGTCAAGCCTTCCAAACTTGGTGAATTTGTATGTTATCATTGTAGGATGTGGAGATGATATGATAAATTTAATTTTTGCTTGTTTAATCAATAAGTTTGAATCTCCATAGCTTCTTTTAGTATTCATTGACATGATTGAAACTCTTTTGCAGTATGCTAAATTCGAACAATCTCAGTGGTGACATTCCTGAGCATTTAGTCCAAGTTTTGTCATACAAGTATGAAGAAGATAGATCCTTATGAGTTTACAAACATCACATGTTATATTTTTAGGATTTGGATCCTTTCATTTTCACCTAGCCATATTCATTTGTATTGTAGGATTAACACCACCCATTTACATTTGTTTGGATGAGATTTCATTAAGTTGAGTCATTTTTCTCCCATATTTATAACTACACCCAAACCCATGTAACTCTGATTGATATCAATGAAACCATAAAAAACTATCTTTCAACAGATTACAAGTAACAAGAAATTGTGCTCTTTGACATTCTACTTAGTTAGAGGCTTCATCTTACGCTTACTATTTGAAGCCCTTAATTTGACATAAAAGTTCATTGGTGCTTAAACAAGCTCTTTAAAGATTCTAATTCTTGTAATGTGCTACTTCTGGAATTGAACTTTGCAGTCGCATTGTTCATATCAAGAAACACAACCCTTTTCATTTTTGGCAACTAATAAATATAATCTAATACAACGAAAAATGTCAAATTTTCTACATAATTTTTTCTACGAGTTGAAAGGCTACCACTTACATGGAGCAAGAAGGGAGAGATAAGCCACCATGATCTTATCATCCTTTCACCTTGCTGTTTGTTAAGTGCCAAGGAATGAGAAGTTTAGCTTTTTCAATGTTATGGTTAAAAGATGAAGAAATTTTTTTTAAAAATTTTTTTATAAAGGGAATTTTCATTTAGTTAGTCATTTAGGGTTGATAAGTCAAAAACATTTGTGTCACTTGGGTTCTCTGGATTTTTTTTTTTCTTTCTGGTGGCAATAGGTAGGACAATTATTTGTGAATATTGGACAGAAAACTTTCCCTTTACTATAATAAAAAAATAATTGTATAATAAATTTTATTATCATTAACTATGCTCCTGGTTTTTACTTGTTGCAGCTTTTCAAGAAATAGATTGAACTGTGGCAACAATTTCCCTCATCCTTGCACATCTAGAAGTGATGATTCTGGTTATTGGATATGATTTAAACTTAAAAACTTTTCCGAAAGTGCATAGTTTCTTAATTGTTTCTTTTACAAGCTCAATGCAAATATTTTATTTTTTCTTGACAGGTGCTTCGAGTAATCCAAAGATTGGGCTTATTTTTGGAGTTGTTGTGGGATGTATTGTTATTCTTCTTCTTGTTGGCTTGTTGTTAATTTTGTATAAGCATAGATATAAAAGCAAGAACGGTGAAGTTTTTGTACATGTTCAAGGTTTGTTTTTCTTTATGCCTATCATGATAAAATGCTTGCAATTAATATTCTTAATTATAATGTTCATTCTAATTGTTTTCTTTGTGAATTATCCATGAAAGGATAAATAACTCAAAATTTTAGTCTCAACATAATAATGCAATCATGTTTAACTCTTTTTCTATGTCATATCATTATGTTAAAACCATTTAACATAGTGTTGGATTCTATAGTGTTCGCTTGAATTATTGAAAAGCTTATTGTGCATATGGCATCACTTGCAAAATTTGATAAGAAGGTTGTAAAAATAATGATGTGAAAAAACTAAAATAGGATTTTCTCTCAAATACTTGTCTATCTTTCTTACATGACATTTTTTGTCAAAAAAACACTAAAGCTGTCAAGGGGAAGAAATACAATAGTAGGGTTCCACCGATAAGAAAGTTGTAAAAATGATGATGTGAGAAAACTGAAATAGAATGTTCTCTTAGATAGTTGTCTATCTTTCTTGCATGACAATTTCTGTCAAAAAAACACTAAAGCTGTTAAGGAGAGTAAATATAAGAGTAATGTTCCCCAAGTATTTGAGAAAGAAGGCTCATCTAACATCTTGGTCCTCGTTATCCATTAATATTCATAGGAAGAATTGCATCATTTTAGAATACACACATCTTATAGGCAGCACTAGAACAAAAATAAACCTTATGGAGACTTTACACTTATATAAGATTTGGGACACCCTTCTCGCATCTTTCTAATTCCCTTTCAAGTTGTAGTACATGTATCATGTAACTCAAGTTTGGAATAAATGACTTCTAATGTATTATGACATAGGGAATTGGTAAACATAACAAAAAGTAGTTTCCCATTTCATGAATACCATGGATAATCTGCATTTTTGTTATCATTTTCCTAGTAAATTGCTACTAAATTTCAATATGTGTAGTCTCTCCATGAAACATATTAATAGAGATAAGTTGCACAAAGCAGCTTGATTCTTACAAAACAATATGTTGGGGGATTGATCAAACTACAACAATACTTACATATAGATCAAACACACGATAACACAAACATATATAGCTGGGCAAGCATATTTAAGGAGGTTAAGATCGACAAAATGTCCTAAGTCTCCCATAGTCTCTTCTTATAGGTTTTCCTTTACTTTTGTCACACTAAGCAGGCAAAATCTTATAAAACTCTTTCATTATCTAGAATTCATGAAATGCTTATTACAAACCCATAGGACTCTACAACTAATTCCTCGAAGGAACTCTCTCAAACAACTAGCCAACCCCCTAAGGAGGCTTTCTGAATGAAATAGTTTACTCATTAGGTTCCTTTATAATTTTTTCTATTTATAAAGGAAAATCCTAGTTCTATAATTATATAGATGCCCTTGCTTATAGTAAGATATTACAATTATATCTTTTTGATGGGTATTGGCTCAAGAATAAAGTGTATCTACGACCAAACAAATAGCTATTTTTGTAACCCGGATAACGATTCATGGTTGGCTACTAGACAATACTAAAACTCACCATAGATATGCTGCCTTAGACAATCATGATAATCACATAACCAAAAGCAACATTGTCAACAATCTCTAGAGGAACTCCTAGCCACACTGCCAACCGTCCTAACCAATACAAATACTCCATGGATCATTTAGTTTTCAGGATAAAGTTACTATTTCAATGCTCATCAAGGAGAATGATGACATTAGCAACGCCGTCCATCTAAATAAAGTCATGGTGATGAAATCTTTCACTTCCGCCACAAGTTGCGGATTATTGCACAAGCTTCTGTACTAGCTAGGGAAAGAAGAGATAAAAGAAAGGAAAAGAAACGGACATAAGAAAAGAGAAATGGTGGGGTTTATTTTTCACTGGTCTTGTCTTAATTTCTACCACTCAATTGCAGTGTTAGAACATAGGTATTGACAAAAGATTGGCTCAATCATACAACTTGTAACTCATAATTTACTTATAATTCATTTTAGACTAAGCCGAGTTATAGGGACAAGTCCTATTTCTTCCGGAATAAGGACACATGTTTCTTTTCTTTCTTTGAAAGTCAAATCAGTTTGAATTGTGTAATTGATTAGTCCATCAGATAGCTTTATTTAATCTAGTTTGGTGTTCCATGTATAACTCTATTTATCTAGTCAATATATTTGCTCCGTGCCAGGCATTTTTCTTCGTAAGTCCCGTAGTACTTCTTCTCAAATGAATATAACTGGTATCTGATTTGAACTTTAACTTATGAATCTGCTTTTCGAAGTTTCATTTTGATATTTCTAACTTTTACGATGACTATATAGGTGAAGTTGACCAAAGAATTACAGCTAGCAACTGATGACTTCAGTGACAAAAATGTTTTAGGACAGGGAGGTTTTGGAAAAGTTTATAAAGGGCTTCTTGCTGATAATACAAAAGTTGCTGTGAAACGGTTAACTGATTATCAGAGTCCTGGGGGCGATGTTGCTTTCCATCGGGAAGTTGAGATGATAAGCATAGCTGTTCACCGAAATCTGTTAAGGCTGATTGGGTTTTGCACAACGCCAACAGAACGCCTTTTAGTCTATCCCTTCATGCAAAACTTAAGCGTTGCCTATCGTCTACGAGGTATTAATTACCTACTCTTATGCGTGAATGGATTTGTTATTGGCTGAATGCTAAGTGACACCCACACATATACACTAATGGGTAGAATGGATGCAAAACTTGGTTCTTTTGTGCATCAGCAGTTGTTGAACGGCACTTGACTGGTTCTTTTGTGCCACCATCTACTTAAGGTCGCCTGTAGCGAGCTTAAGTCATTCCCTGACTAACTCTGTGTGTGTCTTACATTCAAAACTAAAAAATCATTGAAGCTTTTTAAGCTGATGAAGGTAAATTATATTCTTTTATTGACTTTTATTGTAGTAAATAAAATTAACTAATCCACCATTTCTTTGTTTATGGATGCGTATTAAGTATTTACAGTAATGAAAAGTAGCTTGAGTTGATCTCAAATTATTTGAAATTGAAAGATTAAGATGGGGAGAAGAATTTACTAAATTGGAATACAGGAGTTGTGTTCCTCAAAACACTTTAATACCATGAATAATATTACAAAGTCCTTATGGATTTTCTCAATTTTTTTCCTTTTAAACTCATGTTTTCAACTTCATTGATTTAATAAGAGCTCACAAAAATGTTAAATCTAAGACTTTTTACACTGCCTACCTATATATGTGATGACATATGATACAAAATATAAATATATTACTTAGCTATATTATTCTCATAAAAAACTTATAAAACTAGCAAATGAAAAGAAAGGCATAATTGGGAGCCACCTTTGACTAACCTACTCCAAAAGTAGGGTGTTTACTGCCCACTTTGCTTCTTTAAATTTGGATTTCTTTTCATTTTTTCTTTTCTATTTTCCAAATTTTAAATTCTTTTTATAGAAAAATGATGTGCATTTTAGATTTACTTATTGGTGATTATTTTATTTGGTTGGAGATTTAGTAGAACGGTGAAACTTCTAAACACAACCAATAAAGTATCTTAAGTACACTATCACTTTTTGAATGACCTTGGCTAAGTGAACTCACTTTGATTGCTAAAAGGTCTTGTAATAAAAGTTGTAGTTTTTTTCAAACTATACCCTGTTGATTATTAGGAATTTGTGGTTGTTAATCAGAATTTGATGATTGTGTATTCTTGGAAGGCTAAAAAGTCACTGGATTTTCAAAACATTCAAATATTGGTGATTTTTTTTTTCTTTTTCTGGTTTGAGATTTAGTAGAATGGTAAAAATTCTAAATATAACTAAATGATAAAGCATCTTAAGTACACTGTCACTTTTTGAACTACCTTACCTAAGTGAACTCACTTTGATTGCTAAAAGGACTCGTAATGAAAGTTGTAGTTCTTTTCAAGTTATACACCATTGATTGTTATGAATTTGTGGTTGGTAATCAGAATTTGATGATTGTGTATTCTTGAAAGGCAAAAATGTCACAGGATTTTGATAGCATTTAACTTTTTTGTTATTGATTGCACCACTGTGCTTTATTGGCTTATTGGATTTAAATCACTTTGTGTAGCTTATTGTGCTTTTATGAATCCAGTTCTGGTTTTTCTTTCTGATGATAAGATAATGAGACAAGCACTGGTGCAGAACTTAAAGCTGGGGAACCCGTTTTAGACTGGTCTACAAGAAAACGAATTGCTTTAGGCACAGCTCGCGGCCTTCAGTATCTTCATGAACATTGCAATCCTAAAATTATTCATAGGGATGTTAAGGCTGCAAATGTGTTACTTGATGAAGATTTTGAAGCAGTTGTTGGTGATTTTGGCCTGGTCAAATTGGTTGATGTGAAAAAGACTACTGTAACAACTCAAGTTCGTGGGACCATAGGCCACATAGCACCTGAATACCTGTCCACTGGGAAGTCATCAGAAAGGACAGATGTTTTCGGTTATGGAATAATGCTTTTGGAGGTTGTAACTGGTCAAAGGGCAATTGACCTTTCACGCTTGGAAGAGGAAGATGATGTTTTATTGCTTGACCATGTAAGATAACCATCATGAAGAAATAGTATGTGGTGGCTTCATTCTCCTTACTAAATGAACAACCTTTTTTCCTATGCTTATTGTACTCTTGAGTTCATCTTCCTTAAGCTTTGAGTTGCACACTTTTTTTAAAAAAAAAATTTTACCCTCTAATTTGTGGGTCCTGTCTTAATCTTCATTTGAAGGTCAAGAAGCAAGAAAGGGAAAAGAGACTGGACACCATTATAGAACTTAACCTAAATAAAAACTATGACATTCAGGAGGTGGAAATGATGACCCAAGTTGCGTTACTTTGTACCCAATCATCGCCAGAGGACCGTCCAGCAATGTCCGAAGTGGTACGAATGCTGGAAGGAGAAGGGCTGGCTGATAGGTGGGAAGAAAGGCAGCGCGTTGAGGTTAGTTGCAGGCAAGAGCATGAGAGGCTGCAGGGAAGATTTAACTGGGGAGTGGATTCGGTGTATAACAAAGATGCCATTGAACTATCTGGTGGAAGATGAGGTAATAGATAATTCTTGGTCCGTCCCCACTTAGACTCTAGTCATGCAGCATCCTTTTGGATAGGGTAACTTACACTTTTTCTTTACTTTTGATGCTTAGTTTCATTCCCAATTCGAAAATCCTGCTCTTCAAACTTGATATTTGATGCTCTACGGGTTCCCGCTTTCTTTCTTCTTCATTAAATTTTTTTTTCTCTTTTATTTTTCTTGTCTTCTTTTCTTTCTTTTTTTTTTGTCTGATCAAACAAATTGTTTACAAGACCATGCATTCTATAAGATGATACCTTTCTCGTTACTGGATATGTGAATATGTTGCTACTGTTGTTTTCAGTTATCTCCATCTAAAAGAACAATATTATTATGGATTAAACAAAAACTTGGTCTAGTCAATTCTGTCCCATGTTGGCGTCCAAATATATCACGCAGCTATGCTAATATAATGATCTCTCTCTCTCTCTCTCTCTCTCTCTCTCTCACACACACACACACACACACACACACATGCACACACACATATGCTGAACTTTCTCTGTCTCTCATATATGCTGAACCTTCTCCAACATTAATGGTGTATACTCAAAAGTTTTATCTTACAATATCTTTTGCAATTTGTAAAACCTATTTCTATCCAATTGGATCATCTTAATGACAAAAATGGATCAAGAGATATGATAGACAAGTCATAATAAATATTGAGATGAAACAAGTGTATGTAATACAACTAAACTTTCAAACCCCTGAAAGTGAAATGATAGGCTGGCACCACTAGCATCCAGTTTGATAATTATTGTTGAAATAAAATGGTCGTAAGTTGGCTATCATATCAACAGTGAGTTGGGATGAGGAAATGACAAAAGCATGTGAAATACTTTGAAATGGAGGCAAAGAATAGTTGTTGTCATTTATAAGAGAATAATGATCTATTTATTGGTTTCAAGCATGTCGTTGCTCGCATGAAAAAGAAAGAATATGAACTAAAAATTTGATAATAGTAAAAAAGCAAAATTATTTTATGTTAACATTGAATGTCTTATAAAATTTGAGATGTGGGCTATTTTAAAATGCAAGAGTGGTTCATGCCATTAATGAGAAAACAAATTGGTATATCAATAGTTTGCATACAGTAAATGGAGAAAAATTGCGCGTATACACTCATGTTGCATGTTTTATAAAACTTTTGGTTTGGTTGTAACTGATTTCCTCTTTCTTTATTCATGTTTGAGAGGGATCATTTTATTTTTTTTTAATAGGGATTAATTAGGTGTCCTCTAGATAACGTTGTATTTTGCGCTCTATAGAGTAGGCTCAAACTCGCCTAAGTAATAAGATTTTGGTCTTCAATAAAAGCTATGTATATGTGGTAACAAATATTTAACATATATATGATTATCCCAATAATTCAAGACACTCACTAGAATAAAAGTGTTTAGATTCATCAACATTAATGGTGTAATCATTACTTGCAGATAACTAATATGAACAAAATGGAAGCCCATCATCAAATAATGACAAAGCTTCCACGGATTCATAAATCATATAGTCATCTATTTTACATTCTTCTTCTATCCCAATGATTCCATCCATTTCTACATGCTCTTTAAGGCCAAACGGCTAAAGCAGGCCATTCGACTATACACCACGTTGCTCAAATGGAAGTCCAAGCCCAATAGTATTCGCGTGAGTTTGTTAAAAGAGAAGAAGAGAGAAATAACTTGAATGGATGCGTGCCCTCGCGGACACCCCTTCCACAAAGGATGCTACGTTATATATGATGAGCATGTGAAATAGCCTAAATTCCGTGAAGACCTCATGAAGCTTGTCAAGACAGAGAACATATGTAACCACGCATGCCCATCATGCATTACGGTCTTAGAAACATGACTATCAGATCAACACCTCCACCCCACATCAGCTGCAGCGGTGTCAAAATATTGAAACACGTTTTATGCGCTGCTTATCATCTTAGGGACATGGTGGCTCCTACCGGAGAACTTGACATGATAAGCAAAAGCTGTGCCTTATCCAGTCTTTGTTTCAATCATGCTGTGATTTTATCAGTCTCTCAGAAAAACAACTTTAATTTATATGAAAGATGAAAAAGTTACAAATTTATGTAATATAATGAGTAATAGTTGCAATAATTATGAAAAAAGTAATTGCGAAAGTTTGTACTCCAAATGATAATGGAATCCTTTGCTCGATTTTGTGCTTCTGACTAATGATGTAATGTGTATGGAGGAAATAGATTAAACAAAAATTATGGTTTTGGATGTATGGGTGTGGTCGTTGCATTGATTCCCCCTTGGCTTTGATTCCATGTTTTGTGCTAAGCATTTTAAACTTTTGTAGTCTTAAGTTTTACTTTATGCTGACTCATAATAGTTCTCTTGTTAAAAAGTAATAATAAAGTAAAGTCACTTGTAAGAGAGAAACATTTACTAAAAATACTAATAGTAACCAAAAGGTTCTAATAAAAGACATTCACTAAAAATACTAATAGTAACCAAAAGGTTCTAATAAAAGACATTCACTAAAAATACTAATAGTAACCAAAAGGTTCTAATAAAAGACATTACATAATGCTTTTTTAAGAATTCTATGACAATCTTTCAAAATTCAAACCAATATAAACTCTTCTTAAAAGTCTATTCACATTGTATATAATTATCATCTTTGCCATGCACTTCTTATAGTCCACCATCGTTGAGTTATGAAGCAAAACATAATTCAGTCAAAACGTTTCACACCCTTTTTTGGCTTGACATAACATTTAACAACTATAAAAATTAGAAGGTGGTTACAAACACTAGAGAACTAATTAAAAATGTCTAACAAATGAGTTTATAATTAAAAGTATATGTAAATTGAGAATGCAGTAAAATCTCATTTGAGACAAACTCAAACTGGTCAAATAGTGGAAAAACAAAAACAAAAGAACCCAAAAAATAGAACAAAATTACCTTAAAATAAAAGACATATACCTATAGGAAATTCACTGCAAAATCTGCCACACGCTCCCACTCCAATATCTATGATATTGTACTGTCTGAAGATTCCTGGGAAAAGATAGGACCCATTTGGAAAGACCTTGTGACATATACGACAAATGGTAAACAACTTTTTTCTTGCCTTGCTCTTTCACTTTCTTGCCCCAGAAATAATTGTACTTTTGAAAGTTGCACTCAACGACTCATCTCGAAGACTCTTAACCACTTATTACAAGTTATGAAGATAAACGTATCATTTCCTTCTCATGGCCATTTGCCGAACATTATTGAATATTGTTCTTGTTCTGGTTCTGAATATATTATTCATATATGGAAGTGGTCTGAAAGGGCATCACGTCGTCCCCAGAAGTTGATCCAAAATGTCCACGTTGGAGTTGGTGTTCGTCCCTACTCCGGCAGTGGGTCACCTAGTCTCCACAATGGAGTTTGCAAGGTGTTTACTTGATCAAGATGACCGTTTCTCAATCACCGTTCTCATGATGAGGTCAGCTTTTGAACACATCTCGGATGCATACATTCAATCAATTGCGGCCTCTCATCCTCATATAAATTTCATCCATCTTCCTCGAGCAGATCCTCCTCCAGAAGAGCTTCTCCTTCAGTCTGGGGAAAAATATCTGACCGATTACATTGAGAGGCACATATCTCATATCAAAGAAGCTATCGTTAACTGGTTGTTATCCAAGTCGATCCCACTTCTTAGTGGTGGATATGCTTTGCACCGCCATGATTGATGTGACACATGACCTTGGCGTTCCATCTTACGTCTTCCTCACCTCCAGCGCAGCCCTTCTTGGTTTCTTGCTCTGCCTCCCAGCGCGGCATGCGCAGGTTGGTATCGAGTTTAATCAATCGGATCCTGAGTCAATCATACCGAGTTATGTCAACCCTGTTCCACCTAGTGCTTTACCTTCATTTGCGTTCAACAAAGAGGGTGGCTACATCTCTATGCTAAACCATGGAAGAAGGCTTAAAGAGGCCCAGGGTATTGTGGTAAATACGTTCTATGAGCTGGAATCCCATGCGTTCAACTCCCTTTTGGATGATGGAATACCCCCTGTCTACGGAAATCCACTTCACTAGTGAAACATTTTCAGATGAAAATGACACCGAACGCGATAAGATTTGCAAGTGGCTCGACGAACAGCCTCCATCATCCGTGGTGTTCTTGTGCTTTGGGAGTTGGGGGAGCTTCAGTCCACCGCAGTTGAAAGAGATTGGGATTGGCCTTGAGTGGAGTGGACACCGATTCCTCTGGTCCATGCGTTTGGCATCCACCGATAAGCATGCCTCGCCGCTTGATCCCCGGAATCTCGAGGTCTTGCCGCCGGGATTCTTAGAAAGGACGAGACAAATTGGAATGCTATGTGGATGGGTCCCACAGGTGGAAGTCCTGGCGCACGAAGCTGTCGGCGGGTTTGTATCCCATTGTGGGTGGAACTCCATCTTGGAGAGCTTGTGGCATGGCGTACCAATTGTAGCGTGGCCGATTTATGCACAACAACAAATCAATGCTTTTCAGATGGCGCAGGATCTGGGATTGAAGGTGGAGCTGAAATCGGATTACAGGCCAGGTGGTGAGCTTGTGAAGGCTGAGGAGATTGAGAAAGCGGTGAAATCTGTGATGGATTGTGACAGTGAGATCACAAGGAGGATGAAAGGCATGAGTGGGAAGAGCAGGAAGGCTGTAATGGACGGGGGATCTTCATTTGCTTCAATTGGAGGGTTGATTGAGGCCATGTCAAGAAACATTGTTGTACCAACAGTGAACTGAAATTGACGCCCAAAACTTTGACTCTTGAACTGTAAGTTCAAGGGTTGCTTCTCTTTTCGTTCCTTTTATCTCCCAAAACTTCCATGTTCAGCAAGTGGTGCTCGAAAGTTTCCGGAAAATGTAGACGTTACTTTAAAACATTAAAACATTAAAACATTAAAACATTAAAACATTTATTTTAGATATGTAATAGCTTTAGTATATACAATATTTTTAAAAAAAATCACGAACAAGACTTACTAAAAACTTTAGACCAAAACCAACCAATTGAGACAAGTTTCTTTGTCGAGTTAGGTGGAAAAATCCAAGTCAATATTTGTCGAAAGTTTAGCAACAATAAATAGGTGAATAATATAAAGAAGTAACGAACTTCTTCGAAAGGAAGAAACAAGAAAACGCATTTGTTTGATGCAATTGTAACGAATTCCAATGTCGGAAATAGCATGTGGATTCTTCCACATCGGAACTGGACGGAGATGTAATGCGCTTTACTAATGTCCTGGGTTTTGAGATGGGCCTCCCGCTTTAAGATAGCACAACACAGCTTTCAGCAACGTTGCAATTGTTTTTCTGTGCTCAATCGGCGCTTGCGAGGCTGGGCTTCTGACGGGAAAGGCAAAGTCGTAGTTGTATAGTGAAAAGCAGAGTCTTCTTGTCGATCTGAGAAAAACCAGATTTGCTTCAGACACCGAATCAGATAAGGCGGGACGTCCAGCAACCCTTTACCTCCCACATAAATGATCAAACATTATTGAAAATATTCAATCGTTTGTTTAGCAACACTGAAGCTCTATCCAGCCAAATGGAAGGCAATTCAAACCCATGTACACCCTTGTATATTACACAATATACATGACTTCCAACTCACAAACAAAGATTTTGATATAAATGTTGCATCATTAATTTTCAAGAATGTCAGAGCAATCTCTAAAAAAAATTATTACAACAACATAATTTTTTTTAAGAATTTTAAGCTCAATAATTAGCATCGTTGTCATAAAATGCCTATAATTTTGTCCAACTGATCTATTTTTATCTATGACAATAATTATCAAGTAAAATATATTCAATAATTATGTAGTAAAACATATTCAATAAAATATCTCATAAAAATCTTTGTTTGGATTCACATTTAACAACTTCAAAAAAATTGAAAGATAGCGATAAGCACTAGAAAACTAACTTTATCAACACTAAAAAGCTATTTTACTATGAAAATATTAATTTTTATTTTTTTTCTTGAAAATGACTTGTAAGTTTAAATAAATTTTTAAGATTATTTTTTAATCAAAAAGTAAATAAAAGCTATAGAACATTCAAGAATAAAAAATAACTGATAAAGTTTTTATGAATTGGGACCAACAAATAGAGCAAGTATTTGTGAAATAAAAGACAACCCAAACACCAAAAAAAAAAAAAAACTATATGAAGGTAACTGTCATATGCCTGGGACACCGTGCAACGGAAGACTACCAGCAAAAAGTTCTGTAAGGCCGATTAAATCGCCCATAAGCACTGAAAAGTTATTCATGAAAATGTTACGTTCCCCAACAGTTTATTATTAGTAAAATAGTAAGGATTGTGAAAAAGAAAGAGAGAGAAAATCGAAATAACATTTTTAACGCTTGAGTAAATCTCACCACATCTGCTACTGCATTTATTTTATGGGGCCACGAACGTTCAAAGGAAGTATCTAGCCAAATAAAGAATAGATAAGTCAAAACCAGGCCGAGAAATTCCAATAGCAACTTCATCGACGTGGGGCGTATAATCTCCTCCAAAGAGAGCCCCTGTTATAATAGTTTACCTCTAGACAATTCTGAATAATCAATCATCCGTGTATCACCGAGCAACTCTGGATCATCAGAAAAATTTAGTAGACGAGCGCTTATTCCAAGCTTCCGATGTCTTGCAGTACCTGGAGCAACGACTTTACAAACAATCAACAACAGTACATGCCTTTGGTCCGACCGAATCCAAATCCCAATCCATAAGAGTTTTAATTCTCCTCTGGAAGTGGGTCTCTTTGAGCCAATTTGGGATTTTGGCTACCTCACTTGGGCCACATGCCACATAGAATTAATATAGTAAGGCTGTAAACAAAATAGAAGACAAAGAATCAAGGGCAAAACGCAATACTTTCAAGTTATTACCAAAAATAAAATTGTTTATTTCAAACTGTGAAACATGTATGTTACAAAGGGGATTGAGAAACTCACTAGATTACTCTCCCATGGAGGTTTCTATGAATGCAGATATGAGGTCTCTAAAGCTTGTCATCAAAACCAAGATAGACAACTGTAGAAGAATGAACACATTAACATTTCAATTAGAACCCCCTTATCTAGTTGTTGATCAAATGGCATCAACATTTGACAATTTCTTAATTTCAAATAAAACAATTCTCAATGCCGAATTTGGTAATAATGTAGGTACAATCTTTCAAAAAAAAAAAAATTGTTTTGAAGATGGCAAGTGCTCATAGACTTTCTGGTAACTTTATAAATTTTTCCTAGATAAATTAAAGTCGAGAGTAGGGAACAACACCCTCCTTTGATAATCACAAAGGTCTTTTTGGAAACAATTTGATATTTATAAATCTTAGACCATTCTTGTGCATTTATCTTTTAATCTATAATGCTTACCTCATGCAAGTCACCAAAAACTACTCAATAAGTAAGAAATAGATCATAATATTGGCTTGTTTACTTCTCAAAATTGTGGCAATGAAAATACTAATATAGATTGATTGAAAACAAGATATCAACAAACAATAAGTTGAGAATGGATAGTGACTTTCTTGTATTGAACCTAAAAAGTCCTTTTTTTTGAAGAAAATCCAATTTTTCTGACATTTGCTAAAGGTGACATGCACTCTTATGAATCTAATATAGGTACCCTTTTGATGGCACATTCATATAGAGGTCAAAATTTATGGTAAAGCAAAAGAAGAAATAAAAAGGTGATTCTAAAATTTTAGCAATAACCTATCAAACATTTTATCTAAAGCTTCCAAAGAGTATAGGAGTTTAATAAATGACAATGCGTCAGAAATTTATATTTAATGATTTGAACTATTATATAGGCTAACAAAGGTAAATTCACTAGAGATCAACCAAAAATATTGACTTGAGATTAAAATACTTTTTTTACCCATAGAAATTCTCTTGAGAAACACTACAAGATTAGAAGGCCATGCTTCAATCAAATGTTATGTTGCAAGGAGAGGTGGGCCTCTATCTATTGGATGTTGATGGACATGCTATTGTCAAGCTAATATTGATGCATCAAGTGCACCATGTAAAGGACAACACAATGTTTAAATCAAGATTTAAGAAGTCCTTTGATTTTCTTTCAAAAACGTTGTCTAGTTAAATAATTATGAAAAGAAGAAAAGTTCCTCATACCATTCTTATGCATATTTAATACAAAAATAAAAAGATAAAATCACATGCATCAAAGAAACAATTACTACAAATATTATCACTGAATAACAAATTTTAATATAAATATTGCATCATAAATTTTTAAGAATTCTACATCAAACTCTCATAGGTGAGAATAACATGAATTTTGTTAAAAACAAATCAACTTGAAAATAATGAGCATCTTAGCCACACAAGTCTTAGTCGCATTCAATTGATCTAATGTTTCATCATTGACAAGAAATTATAAAGAAAAAGCAATCAATAAAAATATTTCCTAATAGTTTATGCCTCAACATCATATTTAAAAACTTGAGAAATTAAAAGATGATGACCAAAACTAGGAAAGTAAGTCCATTAGCAATAAAAAGTGATTCCAAAATGTGAGCATCAACTTGTGTTCTTCTCTTGCTTCTAATTAGTGTCAAATAAAGTTTTAGCACTAGTTAATTGTTAAAGTATAAAATAAAAATTTTACTAAAGTCAAAATTTTATAATAAAAATAATTAAAAATGAAAAAAATTATGCTATATCATTAACTTTTCAGAAAAAATGAAAAAAAAACTCAAAACAATTGAATTTATAATTAAAATTAGAGGATTAAGTAAAACCTCATCCTACAAATTCAACTTGGTCAAATAGTGACAACAAATAAAGTAAATAATAGCAAACAGACACAAGAGTCAATTAAAACAAAAGACAACTAAGTAAGAACAAAGAACAAAATTAAATGAAGCATGTTACAACATGTGATGAACTAAGGCTCGCAAACCTGTGATATACACAGGATACCGTACGGATGAAGACTCCGAAGGTCATGAGGACAGAAAACTAACAATAAAAAATTTTACTCCTCAGAGGAACGAACAGAAAACTAATAATGACAACAAATAAGAAGCAGATTGAATGGGTTTTACCTCTTCTAACGGATAAATAAGTCGGAGTGGCAGCCCGAACTTGATGACCATCTATATCTCTACATTAATTCAACCAATCGAATTATTCATGTTTGATGCCACCCCGGACTGTGACAAGACCATGGATGAGGAATTCGTGGGCTGAAAGTGCGTCAGAAATCCTTCCAATTACTCCACAAAACACTTAATCATTAAGGACACCGTATCATCATTGAACTCTAGATAATCAAGGAATGCTAAATCATCAGAAAAATCTAACAGACGAGTCCCGCAGTTGAATTCCATGGACTTTGTAATATATCAAGATAGCAATTGTGCGTTTTCCATTCACATCAGCCGTTGCCCACAAGAAAGCGATACCATCTCATTGTAGCCTCACGTAGTATGCCATCCAAATGAACTTCAGCAGCCAAAATAGGAAAAAGGAAAAGAAATTAATAATAAAAGGAAGATACATTAGTAATAAAAGTAAAAGAAATAAAGCCTCAAGGCGTGCAACCTTTTTCTCAAAATTTACTTCATGATGAATAGAGTTGGTCTCTTCAATTCCTTTAGTGGACACACGGCCGTGACACGTCTAATTAACAAAATGTTTTACAAAAATCTCTCTCCACACCATATTTAACCTTTGCATAAATTGAAAGATGATAACAACTGCTATAGAACTAAATTCATCAGTATTAAAATTATTTTAAAAGTTAGTTATTAGAGGATAAAATAAAAATTATGATACATTTACAAATTTAGATCAAAGTAACTAAATAAAAATGATAAAAATTTGGACATACTATAAAATTGAGAAGAAAAAAGAAAGAAAGTCCAAACAAATAAGTTTATAATTAAAAGTAAGGGTAAGTATAAAATTTAATAAAATTTTCTCGAAAGAATAAATTCAGCTCAGTCAAATATTTGCAACAAAAAGTTTCCTAAAAAAAGAAAAGGAAAAAAAAAAAAGGACTTTTTGCTCAAGACACCCTGCGGTTGAAGACTTTCCTAAAAAAAGCTTCTTAATGCTCATTGGACCACTCGTGCCCACTGAAAAAATAATATAAAAATTTATGTTTCACAATAAATCAACAATAAAATAACAATGACGATAGACAAGAAAGAGAACAAACCTGATCAGCATTCTAAAGCTCCACGTTACCATCAGTGTCACTGCCATCGCCACGATCATCGCCATCGCTATCGCCGTCATCATCGCCCTCGCTATCGCCGCCATCGCCCCCATCCTCGCTATCACTGCCATCGCCACAATCATTGAAATCGCTCCAGCCGTCATCATCACCATAACTATAGCTATAGTGATAGCTATAGCTATCACTCCTTCTGGGATGATCGACACGAACAAAATCTTCTAGAACACATTCCAAAGAATCAGCGAGGCTTTTTGTGTCTAAACCAGATCGGGAAATGCGATTGATTTCTCGAAAGAAATTAGACGCGCCCAGCACTCCTTCAACTCCACATTCTCGTTTCTTTCTTTAATTGAAACTGAGTAGCTCCATCTTATATCATGGGATAGCGGATCTAAAAGGAGACGTGTGAGATTTATAAACACCCAGACTCCATATGACGACCCAAATTGGGCCGCTTCAGGTACAGAAACGACAAAGGATTTTCGTTCAATGACTTCATCGCCTTCCATTTCACATATTTCACAATCCAACTCAGGAAAAATACAGTTACGACCCTTAGATGCTCCAGAATCTGAATTCTCAGGCTCATCAATCCCTTGCTTTTTGCTTGCTCTTTCCTCATTCCCATGATGGACTTCATAAACAATGAACAAAACACATGCCCACGGTTCGAATCCCTCATCGTACGCATTCAAATCCATATCGATTTCAATTTCTCTATTGGAATGACTGGTTTTATGAGGGAACAACGCTTGATTTGGTGATTTTTGGGCAGGGCCACACACCACACATGGGAACACAGGGTCCATCTGTAGAACCAAAAACAAAAAGTTAAAATGGGGAAAAAAAAAAAAAACCTTAATAACAGTTCTTTGGCTAACTAGGAGTAACAACAATTATTTCGTAAATTTGATGCAATTATACCGATACCTCTTCGTCTAAGTCTTCCTCTGAGTCCTCGTGTAAGTCTTCGTATGAGTCTTCGTATTCATCAGAACGCAGATACAGGACCTGGTGGGGCTTTTCATCGAAGCCAACATAGGCAACTGTAAAAGAAAAAAGGCCCGTCTCGTACCCCAGCAACTTTGGACAATATCTTAACGACAAGGAATCTAAACTTAATGGCAGTTTTGGCAATGAGTCAAGAAAGATACAACCACATAATTCAAGCGTCTCAAGCTTTGAAAGTTTCCAGATGCTATCCGGTAATTTTGTAAAGTAGTTATTCCTCAGACACAACGTGGAAAGCAAGGAGCAGAGACCAATTGTTTCAGGAATGGTTTTTAGATTGCAATCACTCAAATCCAGTGTCTCTTAAAGATCCTAAGTTTAAGCAATTAAAGAATTGAGCCTCTAACAATTTTTGAACTTTTTCACAGCCAAATAACTTAAGAGTACAAAGGTTAGGAACTTGACTGATAATATCTAATATATTTGGAAAGTTACTATTAGACAGTTCTAAATGTTTTAATGAGGATAAACCACTAAGATTAATAAGTCTTGTATCATTTGACGCATTAAAACCACACAGAGCTAAGTATCTTAGAGAGCTTAAGTTTGGAAACGTGGCAGGGAGCCGAAATTTGGGATTGAGATCTAATTGAAAAGGCTTGATACATAAAACTTCAAGTTTCTCCGAAGAAAAAATGAAGGATGGCAATTCTTCTAGGTGGGTTCGAAATGCTTGAAAGATCTTTAAAGACGGTAATCTCTCATCTGAGAAAGGTAACCCTTCTACTCCTATAGAGGTACCGCTAATAAAAAGACGTTGCAAACATTTCAAACTATGTGGAATATTTGGACACTGTTTGACCTTTGAACACCGAACAAGAAAAAGACATTTAAAGGAAGTTGAGATTATTTTATTTGGAAGTTCTTGAAGATTTTTTCATTCTTCTATTAACAACTCTTTGAGCAGTTCGAGCTTTCCAACTGAAGGGGAGAGGGTAGACAATTTCTTGCAAAGATAAACACTTAGAATCTCAAGCTTTGGGCTTCCACTAAAGTCTAGTATGACAATCAATTCCTCCAATGAGCTTAAGTGTAGGTGCTTTAATTCTGGAAGACTCTGTATAGGATAACAAACTATTAAATGAAGGAAAAAATAATTAAGGAAAAGAGAAAGAGAGAGAGAGAAGGAAGGAAAAAAATTTATTTGCATAAAAGGCACAACGGTACCTTTTCTCCATTCCATAGTGTTTTGATTTTACTATCATTCAATTCGAGCTTAACAAGCTTGATTCCAAAATTTGAATCAGTTGGCAAGGAGTTTAAAGGATATCCTTCTCATTCCATGATGCGTAACTCTGTACTTAGTTCAAGCTAATCTCCCAACCATTTCACTTTTTAACAATTCCATTTATATTTCCAATCATATTCAATTTTAAGCATTCTCAAGTTTACCATTATTGATAAAGCCTTTAAACTAAATCTTTTCTCTTCTTGTAAAGAACATTGAAGGACAATGCCTTTTATGTTAGGATTTTCCTACAAACCAAATAAATAAATAAATTCAGAGGTGAAAATATTTGATAAATACATCTAAAAATTGGAACAAGGGACACTTACTTTAGGCATTATAGTACCTATCTCCAGTTCATAAGCAATATCTTCTAGCTGAATCAATCTACTCCTCTTAGCAAATTTTTTAGCCACATCTACTGTAATATCATGCATCAACCATTTCCCCTCATTTGAGATCCCTATAAAAGATTTGTCCTTCAAAACTTCAAGATTGAAATATAATCAAAAGTTTCTAATATATGTTTAGAATGGCCATATAAATATCCATTGAAAAAACATGCAATATCTAAAACCAACTCTCTTTGATTAGGAGCTAGTTCCTCAAGACTTTTAAAAAGTGTCTTCGAAACAGGATCTTCAAAACTTGCACCTAGTTCTCTTAGGTAACCATACCAAAATTCCTTATCCAGCCTGGGAGATAAGTACGAACCAAAAGTATTAAGCACAAGAGGAAAGCGTCCTGTGTGACTAATAATTTTTCTAGCCAAGTACCAAAAGCCGTCTTTAGGGTCACATTGGTTGAAGGCCTTCAAACAGAAAAGCTGCAAAGCATCTTTCTCGTTTAGCGGCTGAACCTCATAAACATTGTACTGGCGCAGATGCGGCAAATAACGATGCCGGCTTGTAATAATAATTTTACTTCCATAACCAAACCATTCAAGACTCTCTGCCAGTTCCTTTACCTGGACGTCATGCCGCACATCGTCAAGAACAATGAACACCTTTCTTTCTCTTAGTCTGTTCCGCAGCGCCTTCTTTACTTCGTAATCGTCCTGCTTTTGTTCTCCAAAATTGCTGCGGAGAATACCATAGATGAGTTTCTTTTGATAGTCAACAAGATCCTTGTGTTCAGTTGTTTTTCCAATACGAATGAAGCACCGACCATCAAATTGAGGAGAAATTTTGTTGTAAATGACTTCTGCTAAAACTGTCTTCCCAATTCCTGGCAACCCACAAATCCCAATGACACGAACAGGATCTTCTATATTGAGCAACTTCATGATTCCCTGCTCTTGGGATTCTGTTCCAATGAGAGGCTCAGAAATGCTGGAGGAGTTACCTGCCAATTTATCATATATCTTTGTAATGATTTCTCGAGCAACTGGTGTTTCATAGCTGTAAATAAAAAATAAATAAATAAATAAATAAAGCTAATTTAGAACTGTATTCCAAAAAAAAAAAAAAAACTAGAAGTTGCTCTAAATCTATTTATTAGGAGAGTAAATAAAATTTATCAGGCTAATCCATCAGTTTAGCGTAACAAATTACAAAAATGATACCAGTTTTTTATATGGCGCACGCGGAGATTGGTCAATCCCTTAAGAGCACGTCCACACGATTCTGATAGGTTTTCGTCGAGTTTGGGATCCATGGAGGATTCAGCTAATTCCACCAAAATAGATCTCCACTTTTCCCATTGCTCTTTCCCAACTTTGGGATTGTCTTCAAGTTTAGCGAAATGATCTCCAAAATTATTCGTAAGGTTTCCCACGTCGGAGGCATCCACTTTGTAGAAAACTGGAACAACAGTTAGGCGTCCCATTCGTCGGCATTCCATTATCACGGTCAGCTCAAATAAGCACGCTTTAGAGTTAGCGAATTGCTCTGAGACAATAACGACCGCGTATTTGGATTCTTCTATTGCACTCTTGAGAGCTGGATTAACTTCTTCTCCTAGCTCCGGGCCCTCTTCGTCTCTAAAGACAACAATCCCTCTATCGTTTACAGCGTGATAGAGAGTGTCTGCAAAACCATAGCGGGTGTCGGGACCGCGAAAACTGAGAAAAACCTCGTATTTCCGCAGAGGAGATGGAGAAGAGAAGGAGAAAGTGAAGGGCTGGCAGAGTGCCTGTAGAAGCCATTTTCCGGACGAAAGTCCGACCAAGCAGGAATAGCAGTTCCTTAGCTCTGTTAATTACACGACGTACTGTATTCATAAGAAACCAAAGCAAAGTTTAAGAAGAAGAAGAGGAGGAAGAAGAAGTTGAAGGGGCAGGCGGATTGCCCGTAGAAGCTATTTTCATGACGAAAACCAAACTTGAAGAAATGAGATCAAGCTTGAGGTAAAAATTGGTTTTCATGCTCAAAATTATGGGACCTGTAATCTAATACTGTCGAACTTACAAACCACGTATTATTAAGCTTGTGTGCCAAAATTGTTGGGCATGAGGATAGAATTATTGGGCCTACGAGTTCAAATTATTAAGATTGATAGCCCAAAATCATTACGGCCCAAGCCCACCAAATCAATCAGACTTTGAGCTCATTAATCAATTTAGACCTTTAGTCCACTAAAATTTGGGCTATAAAGTTGATGTTTTGATTCTTCAAAACATTTAGCTCGAGACCATTATTGAAAACAGGTTCATAGGCTTAGATATCTAGTACATTTGAGCTTTATGACCAATTAAGCCGATTATTATTGTCTATTCTACTCGATAAATATGGGCAGAAGTCTATGTATTTTCAATCTAGAACAAATTTATTTATGTGTCTCTCTCGAATACCATTGCAAATTTTAATTTTTTAACAATTTGACGTCGGACACCCCTTGAAGACCCTCTAGAGTCCTTGAAATTGGTGACTGGTGTGCTTGGTTTGGGATAAGGGTTATTTTACTGATATCCAAAAAGAAAGAGTGTCCTAAGAGAAGGCGTAATCCTTCTCTCACGGGAAGTCAAAACCAACATTCCTTTCCAATTGCATTTGTTAATATGTAGCTTATTTATGCAAATAAGAATGTTATTAACCTTGTTCAGAAAAATCTCCATTATATTAACAAAAATCCATGATATGAATGTTCACATGGTATTGCTGCTACGTGGGACTAGGTGTTCTAGTGAGGCCTGCTATTATCTAGGTTTCGAGACTCAAGATTCTTTAATATTTAGGCTTGGGAACTTGTGTTTTTGTTGTATGCAAGCGATTAAAAGTAGGTTTTCACTTTGTGAAAATGTGAGCAACCTAAGTAGAAGTGGGTTTGGTTTACATCATTTTGTAGCATAGGTGAGTGGGGCACGAAATGCAAAAGTGCATTTTTTGTATATATAATCATTTTGTATAAGCAAGTTATGGTCATGCCAAAATAAATTTTATATAACCCTAAATGCCATGCCAAATAAGAATTCCAAGATGATATTTTGTACATGAAAGATTCTACTTAACACATTCAATCCATTTTGGACAACTTTAATAATTTAAAACTTTATAGGTGTTAATAAAAATTAATTTTTCATGAATAAATAACTTTCAAAATGTTACAAAGGTTTTCAAACAAAATAAATATGAAGGAATTGTGTAATATTACTTCCACAAAAGCTCCATCTACTTTACCTATGTACTAAAAACATAGATGTCACATTATTGTCCATGTCCAAAGAACAAAATGGTCAAGTGATAGGGCTTAGGATTTAGGATAATAGTGTTGCAGAGAATGCCCCGTATTGGGTATAAATTGAAATGATACAAAGAAAGCCTTTGGGTCAAATACATAGGCTATCTATCAATGGAAAGAGAACGGCATAAAAAGAAACAGCTTACAGGTCAGAGATAGAAGGAGAATATGCATAGGGTTTGCCTGCAAATGCATGCTTCTAGAACATTTTATTCTAACTGACGGTAGACTGGATTGCCTATGTTTATTTTGCTTTGCATGCAAGGCCGGCGTTCTAACGTGAAAAGCGACGTTGGTGTTGCAGAGTAAAAGGCAGTCTTTTGGCCGAAGTGAGGAAAACCTGATTTTCTTCAAATTCCGAATCCAGCAGTGAGCCACCCCAAAAGTACTCATATGCGTTACAAATATTTGACTGGACATGATTCGAAATGATAACTTTTCTGGATTTGGGGTACTAAAGTAGTCAAATCTGCTTGAAATTGATTTTTATTTTCTTTTGATTCTTTTGAATATGATCAGCTCCTATTGCTGTTGAATCGTGTTGACTTTTTAATGCTTCAAACTTCACTGAGAAGGAGGTGAATATGATGATAGAAGCTGGTGCAACAACTACGGGCCTTGGCTCACTTCGCTTACGAGTTGAAATAGCAACAATGGCACTTCTGTCAACTTTAATGTTATGGTCTGACTCTCAGCAATCATCTGCTTCCTAGCTCCCTTGCAAGTAGACCTAATATGCTCATCTTCCAGATACAAGAATGTTCTCTCTTTCACCTTGCTGCACATCTATATGATTGGTAGGCTCAATTGGCCTGTGAGATTATATTTTCCTAGTTCTCGGCCAGCATACATGGATGCATATAACTAGGATGTTAGAGCACAAGCGACTAGAAGGGAAAAGGAAGTTGGGGAGGTTGACATGTAAGATGTTCTTCTAGGTTAATAGGAAGGAAATGCTGCTCTTATCACCTGTACTTCAGTCTTATCTTGTTTTCTCTTGGACTGGATTTCTACTTGTACAGATGATGAGAGAATTGTCGTGGAAAACTTGAAAAAGTGGTTATCCAAACCTCTGATTTCAACCTTGTCTTGATAAGATATTTGTCTAAGTTTTCTTCAGATACTAAAAAATTGCCTTCTTCACATTGCAACTGTGAAGTTCCATCCAACACCGCGATCTAAAGAATTAGACTTTTATTTGCGTGCATGCATTGGCAGACAAGTCCAAACCAGGAAGCTGGATGGCCAATGGTAGAAGAAGAAAGCAAGGAGATAGCCATAAAATAGTATCACAGTGGAAAGGTGCATGGTACAAGGCGACTTACGAATGGTGAATCCCTCATTAAAATGCTGGAAAACAAAAGGTCATAATGCGCCTATGATGTCACATTTCGCATAGGCCATTAGCAAGAGCACCATAGGCACCGTAGTTAAAGGTCGTGGCCGCCATTGACAAGGGAAAGGCAATGTCAAGGGAGGTAGGTTCTTGCGAGAGAGTGGCTTGTCAAGGCCACCGTGCTCTTGCTAATGCTTTCGCATTGGGATCATTTGGCTTGATTATCTTGCTATTAAGGTTGTTATTATGAATTGTGGGCTGTTATTTTAATACCGTAGCACAGATTTAGGCTGATTCTTAGTCATATTCAGCCGAAGGAGATGTAAGAAATGAGGGCTGAGATAGAACGGATGAAGGAGATGATGTTGGGACTTAATGGTAAGGTGGATGAGTCTAGGAGCACTACAGGGGAAGGGTCGAGCTTTAGATCCTCTGGCGGAGGAAGGTTTTCTGGGGATTATGTGGACTGGACCGTGCCAAAAATAGGCAAGCTTGAGTTTCCGAGATACGATGGTGAAAATGATCCTACGGGTTGGATTTATGAGGCGGATCAGTCTTTTAGTTATTATAAAATTCCGGACGATAAGAAAGTTGTTTTAGCCTCCTTCCACTTGGATGGAGATGCATTCATTTGGTCCCAAGTTTGCAAGAAGAATTCAAAAAATGAGCCAATTACTTGGGATAGCTTTACTGAAGGGCTTATATATGTTTACGGCCCTCTTAGTTATCAGGATTTCTATACTGATCTATGGAGGTTAAAAAAGAAAAAGGAAATGCTCTAGAGTATCAAGCGTAATTTTATGGACTATTATTGATGAGGGCTGCAAGGTTAACGAATGAGTAGAAAATTGGTTTCTTTTTGGGAGGCCTTAAGGATCATATTTCATTGGATGTACAAGCTAGTAATCCAACCACTCTGGCAAGGGCAGCGGAATTGGCAAGACATTATGAAGCCAAGGCCAATTTGGGTAAGGGGGTCCAGGCGGTAGGGGCTTACAAGTTCAGTTGATTGAGAGTAAAATTTCAAAATAAACCAAGTTACATCATCAACATCGGTTTGGAAGTTCACTGCGGAGGAGATTGACGAAAGGTGGACTAGAAGTCTTTGTTTTCATGTGGTGAGAAGTTCACACGGGGCCACAAGTGTAAGAATTTATTCACTATAGAGGCAATAAATTCAAAAGAAGAAAAAAGGGAAGAGGAGGTAAAGTTGGAGGAAGAGTGGGAGCGAGAGGTAACTCCTACCATCTCACTTAACAGTAGGTACGGGGTTGATCGGTCCCAAACCATGAAAGTGCTGGGGAAGGTTAAAGACTGTTCGGTGAAATTTAGATACAAGTGAATATGTAAAATAAGTAATATAATGATAAGAAAGATATCATCCCATAGAGATTGGTGATTACTAGACCAACTAATTACTTACGGTGAATAACTCCTAGAATTTATCTAACAAACTAAATTAATAGATAAGAAACTAACTAAATTTAAGAAAACTAAATACAAGAAATATATTAGAGTATATGATTTCACCATAATTACTAGGTATTAATATTGATTATTTATGCTTGCAAGAGGGATAATATCTATGTGATGGCGGAACTTCCTAATTTATTTACTATCCTATGTCTAGCTATGGCAAACCTACTTAATTAATTAATTCACTATATCTCTATATGTGAATTGAAACAAACCAAATGCATTAGGATCTATGAATATTCTCAGTTTACACCGAAAGCCACACAAATAATATGGTATATATCTATCCATATTTAATTTATGGTTACAAGTTACAAGAAATAACTCTATATCATCATAATTAGGTTATATTGTAGCTCTAACAAAAATAATTAAAACATAAAGAAATAATGAGGAAGAACAATAATAAGAAATAAAGAAGGCATCTTGAATCTAAGAACAAGAAATCTGTCACTCTTTTTATCTTCTCTTCAAGAAAACCTTGAATTGTGTTCAATTTTCTCCTCCTCTTTCTTTTGCCTATTCTCTTCTTTTAAATAGGGTTTAGGTTTAGACCTATCTCATATCCTAGTAGAATTGGGTTTTGAACTCCTAAATTAATTAGGATTTGAATTCCTAACATTACTGGATTTTCTAAATAAATAGAAAATCCAATAACAATAGAAAATCTAATAACAATCATTCAAAGCCCAAGCCCATCTTGACTCTCTTCATCTTGATATTACGATTTTGCCATATAATAAGCATCAGGTTCTCCATATTCATTCATTTTCTCCTTGCCTTCTTATGCTAGATAAATAAGATAAATTTAAGTAAATAAAAAGGAGTTCAAATATTTTCTCACAATTATTAAAGTTATTTATTGCCTAAAATAGGTCAAATAACTCTATAAAAATAGAGTTATCAAAACCCCCAAACTTAATATTTTGCTAGTCCTCGAGCAAAAGCAATAAATAACATATGTTTTAGACAAAACCCCTTCATGAAGTTTTCTCATAATTGCTCAAACTCAACAATTCAAAGAAAAATATAACTTTCATCCAAACACCACAATTGTTTTATAAGATAAGATAGACTCTTAACTATGTCGACCGCGTATGTGTGTGTGAGTCATTATCTTTTCAACTATATGCACTCTAAATAGATCCACATTAATATGTGTTCTCTCAAAATCTTTAACTAAACCTTATATGTTTGCTTTTCATTCCTCTCTCCACTAATGTAAGCCAATCATCTAATTAAAAATTAATAGGACTTTTATAAGCTTGTAATGTAAAGCTGGGCTAGGGGTAAGATGAAAGTCATTTAGGCTTAATTCACCCATGAACACATTACTTTCTAGGATCTCATCAAAAAGTCTTGTCACTTTCTACCATCACTTTTCTCATTCTTTTCTATCCAAAAATACTTGATTTCACTTGGATTCTAACACTTATAAAGCCACAATCATACTTACATCAACAAAACAAGTAAAAGTACTAGACATGTAGTCACTACACTCTTATCTTGCTAATCATTTCAATTACTATGCTTGATAGCCTAATTCAAAACATTCAATGGCTTAAATATGATAAGGAATGATAAGAGGATTCCATTCTTGGGAAAATGTTGTACTTTTTTTTTTTGTAGAAATAAAATACTATGCCCCACTCAATCATTGCAATCAATTTCTTCCCATGCTCCATCTTCCTTTTAACCTTTATTCATCTCAAACAAACTTCCATCTTACAAGTCAACATGTTCATGGGCGTGGGACAATAAGATAACTTGTTCAAGGCTTATTGCTATATATACGTGCGTGTCACTAAAAAAATGGACAAGAATCAAGGCTCAGCGGGGTGATTGGTGATAAATAAATAGGATTGGCTTGAAAGGCTCAAACGATCCAAAGAATGACCTAAATCATTTTCTCAATTAGATGCAACCTAAGATTTCGCCTTAAGAGAAAATCAAACAAATTCTAAGATCTGGGTGAGATCTAAGAAAATCATATACTTCACATGAATATTTTCTAGAGATACACACAAGTTCAAAAATGAAGGACTTTTAGTGCACAATAGGTGGATCAACATAATCAGAATCATACTTAACTCACACCACAATTACAGGTTTGAACAAAATCTATATCTTCCAAAGAATCATTAAGAATTCATAACAAGGGATGTAATCATGACATAAGAAAAAAAATTTCAATCAGATTTAGCACAAAGGTTCTTTCCCTACCCTCAAACTCGGATAAAGCATTGTCCTTAATGCAAAAACAAAAGAAAACAATAATAAAGAAGAAATACAAATGAGAAAACTCCCTTGATTGTAGGTGGAGCTCTGAGGAGATGGTGGTGACAAAACTTCTAATGAAAAGACTAAAACGAAAATGCTTGGGTTGCCTCCTAAGAAACGCTTGCTTTATAGTTTTCAGCCAAACTATCCAAAATGTTGTTGCTCAAGGAGGATGAAACTGCAATAGTTTAGGAGACAGCTTGTCTTGTAAAACGGTAGAGCACTCTTCAATCAACCTTACTGTCTCATATATTTCCAACTTCCTTTTGTTCTCCAATATCTCTTTTAAAAAAATTTCGTAATTGAATATTTGAGTTGAAGCATCTGCAAAAGGAATGTTAATGTGCAATTTTGAAGATATATCAAGGAATTCCAAAAATTGCTTATCTTTTTCATGTTGTTGGAATTTGTAGGGAGATGGAACTGGAGGCATAAAAGGCATAGGATTGTTAAGAAATAGTTTCCTCTTGGATGCCTCCTCGGGTTGTATGCTGACATTCTTATTTGTTTCATTGAAAATGTCCTTGTTAGCATTATCTTTTCTCACTTGGTTGCCATTTGTGAGGGTTACTGCTTCTGTGATATTTGTAAGGCTTTTCTCCATATTGCTAGGCAAGGGACCCTCCTCTTTCTTTGAGATCATATTGATTAACTGACTCATCTGCACCTCCAAATTTCTAATTGAAGTTTCTTATCTTTGAAATCTCTCTTCATTGTTTTGTATCATCTTGTTAATCATGTCCTCCAAGTTAGGCTTCACCACTTCTCTTTGCTCAAATATTGGTGGTGGTCTCATCTCATTTGGGTTACTCCATGAAAGATTTTGATGATTGTGCCATACCGAATTGTATATGTTGGAGTAAGGATCATTGTGTGACTTGCTTGAAATCCCAACAAAATTAACATAATCATTATAATGAACATAAGGGTTACCTACTTGACATTCAGTGCTCACATGTGCTCCACCATAAAATTCACATTTTCTATTTTGATGCCTCATAACTGGAGTATTTAGGTTGTCTATTTTCTCATTCAGCACTTCCGATTGTGCATACATGGTGGCGAAGATATCTACTTTATGGACTCCACTTGCTTGATGCATTGGTAGTCTCTCAATAGACCATTGATAGTTATCAAATGTCATCTCCTCTAGGAAGTTAAATGTCTCTTCTGGTGTTTTACTATGTAAGTCCCCTCCTGTAGTTGTATCAATTACAAAACGAAGATTTGTACTACACCCATCATAAAAAGTTTGTACCTGTAACCAAATGGGTAGTCTATGATGTGGATATATCCTTAGAAGTTCCTTCAATCTCTCCCAAGCTTCATATAATGATTCATTATTCATCTGCTCAAAAGTGAAAATATCGTTACATATTTTTGTAGATCTTGCAAAAGGAATGAACTTATTAAGAAATTTTTGAGTCAAATCATCCCATGTAGTAATCAATCCTGTAGCAAGTGAAGAGAACCAATTTTTAGCTGTATCTCGAAGAGAAAAAGAAATAACCTTAACCTAATAACATCCTTTGTAACTCCATGATCTCTAATCATGTCACTGAATTCAATGAATGCTTTAATGTGAGCATTTGGATCCTCAGGTAGCCTACTAAATTGCACAGAGTTTTGAAGCATCTGGATGAGAATTGGCTTGATCTCAAAATGGTTTGCCTGATTTGCAAGCATAATGCTTGATGTGGCATTCCAAAATGTTAGTGTAACATAGTCTTTTAAAAGTCTATGTGTACCATCATATCTCTCCATCATTGTTGTTTAATCTTTCTACAATAGCAACTTAACAAAGAAGTTTTTTTTTAAAAATAAAAATAAAAATAATAAAGTAAAATAAAAATAAATAAAAAATGATTTTTTCCAACAATAAGAAAAGGAGTTTTTTTTTAAAGAAAATAAAAGCTAGATTAAACCTAGAAATTATTCGGTATTAATATTAATCAGCATTAAAATAACCAATCCCCAGCAACAACGCCAAAAACTTGTTCGGTTAAATTTAGATGCAAGTGAACATGTCGAACAAGTAATATAATAATAAGAAAGATATCGTCCCATAGAGATTGGTGATTACTAGACCAATTAATTACTAATGGTGAATAACTCCTAGAATTTATCTAACAAACCAAATTAATAGATAAGAAACTAACTAAATTTAAGAAAACTAAACACAAGAAATATGTTAGAACATATGATTTCACCATAATTACTAGTATTAATATTGATTATTTATGCTTGCAAGAGGGATAATATCTATGTGATGGCGAAACTTCTTAATTTATTTACTATCCTATATCTAGCTATGACAAACCTACTTAGTTCATTAATTCACTATATCTCTATATGTGAATTGAAACAAACCAAATGCATTAAGATCTATGAATATTCCTAGTTTACACTGAAAGCCACACAAATAATATGGTATATATCTATCCATATTTAATTTATGGTTACAAATTACAAGAAACAACTACATATCATCTCTTGTCAGTCTCAAATATGCAAATCAGATCATTCAAGTGGTAGCTAATCACTTAAAAGCATTAAACATAGTAATATGCAACTTCACATAAACAAAATACCTTACAAAACATCATAAGATTCATACCATCATAATTAAGTTACATCGTAGCTCTAACAAAAATGACTAAAACATAAAAAAATAATGAGGAAGAACAATAATAAGAAATAAAGAAGGCATCTTGAATCCAAGAACAAGAAGTCTGTCACTCTTTTTGTCTTCTCTTCAAGAAAACCTTGAATTGTGCTTAATTTCCTTCTCCTTTTTCTTTTGCCTCTTCTCTTCTCTTAAATAGAGTTTAGGTTTAGACCTATCTCATATCCTAGTAAAATTGGGTTTTAGAGATCTAAAATAATTGAGTTTTGAACTCCTAAATTAATTACGATTTGAATTCCTAACATGACTGGGTTTTCTAAATAAATAGAAAATCCAATAATAATAGAAAATCTAATAACAATCATCCAAAGCCCAAGCCCATCTTGACTCTCTTCATCTTGATGTTACGATTTTGCCACATAATAAGCATCAGGTTCTCCATATTCATTCCTTTTCTCCTTGTCTCCTTATGTTAGATAAACAAGATAAATTTAAGTAAATAAAAAGGAGTTCAAATATTTTCTCACAATTATTAAAGTTATTTATTACCTAAAATAGGTAAAATAACTCTATAAAAATAGAATTATCAAAGACCAGAGCCTTGGAGTCACATTCTCTATCGAAAACAATAGCCCATATAATTTCTTATGCTGGGACGTTGCTAGGAGATTGGGTCAAAGGATTAAGGCTGATGAAGAAATGAGAGTTGCAGAGGGTTATGGTGATAAATTCAGTTATGAAAGGGTATGCAGGGATGTAAAAATTTGCTTGCAAAGTGCTACGTTTCCTGTGGAATTTTTGGTAGTTAACAAGCAAGCAACTAAGTGTATTTTGGGTATCCCCTGGTTAGAGCAACTGGGGTCGGTTCTATTGAATTTTTGGCCACTATACATGAGATTCGCGTTTGAAGGGAAGAGAGTGGAACTTAAGGGAATGAAAGCTCCTACAAACCACAGGGTGTAGAATGTTGGTTGTTTCTGTTATGGGGGAAATGTCAGAGCCAATTTGTGATTTGGGAGGTGGTATGAAGGGGATGATAAGGGTGATAATGTTTAAGATGGTGATGAGGGTGAAGGTTAGACCCGACATTAGGTGCTTGATGGGTGTTTGTAAATATGCCCCAATACGCTGACTTCCTTCTTTTTGTTACTGAAGTTAATGGGAAGCATGTGTTACTTGTTTTGTTTTTGTTTTGTTATTAGAACACGGATCATGGGTTGAAGGGTTTCGCTCTGTTTGTGCCCGATCTGGAAAGGGGTTTGTGACTTTGATGGTGGGCATGAAGGGGAATGTAAAGGTGATCATGTGACCTAGCATTAGGACCTTGATGGGGTTTTGTAAATATGCCCCTATATCTTGACTTCCTTAAACTTGAGTTTTCTATCTAAATTGTTGATATACTTGCTTAAGCAAACCTAAATCAGTCTAGTGATCTGGCTTTGAATGTGGTGTTGACTAGGGAACCACATTAAAGGTGGCCTAAAACAGAGTGTGCTACTAATTTCTTGGGAGCATTTGATAGATATTTGGAAATGTCTGATATCACTCAAAAAGCAACTATACAAATTTGTTTCGAGAGCCATACCCCCATTGAAATCATGACTGGGATTGTATATCATTTATGAACTTGTCCTGGACACTGGTCCTACTGATCATATTCTTCTCATTCCTCAGTTTTGAAGTCACTTTCTAATTTTCCTGTATCCGTGGAACTGCCACATAACAGAAGAATAATCAGGCATGCATTGTCAATTTCTAATCCTTAATCCTTAATGCCAGTGATCTGTAAAGCATGTTGCCATATATGGTCCTTAATTAACGTTTTTCATCAGTCCACGAGCTCTGCTCCAAAATCTGTGAGCATCCAAAGCAGAAAACTTAACGTAGAACTGTTCATTCATAATCTCTGAAGTGCTTCCAACATCGTCATAAAAGTTAGTTATAAAAGGAACTATAGAAATGCTGCCTCGAAGCATCAAACTTTTGTTACGAATTTGGTCTCTCAATTGGTGACTTGTCACATATAGGTTGTATTTCGAAAGCACTGTTATGTATTCAGAAATTTTAAGTGTGCTTAGCATGTTGTTGAATATTTTACGTTGGGTGTCTTGGTCTAGCTAGTATTTGTATACAAATGTACATTTATGAATTGAAGCTAGACTCTGTTTTTACTCTATTGACACTAGAAACTCATTTTATTGTAAGAACATCTACTTCTATGTTTGGTCTTGAACACGAGCTACAATTTCAAATAAATTTTTAAGATTATTTAGTTATCAAAGAGGAAAATAAAAGTTATAAAATATTGAAGAATAGAAAATTACCTATAATAACAATCAGTAAAGTACTTTTGTTGATAGAGATTTTGAAACAAGCATTGCAACATCTTTTTAGAATTATTTAAAGAGTACAATAGCATAAACTTTTCTTAAAAGCATCTTCTCTTTACCATCAAATTCTATTGTCACATCCAATTGATAAAATATTTTATCATTTAAAAAGAGCTGTGAATTAAAAAAATATGCAACAAAAATGTTTCATACCAATCTTCATTAGAGATCACCTTTTGCAATTGCAAAAAATTAAAAAAAAAGTACACAACAAAAATGTTTTAGATTAATATTACAGGACATCACCTTTAGCAATTACAAAAATTAGAAGATAATGACAGACATTGGGGAACTAACTCCAACTAAAACAGCCATTCCAATCTATGGACATTTACTTGTACCTCTTGAACATAACCTGTAATTTCAAAAAAATTCAGCTATGAAAGAGTAAATTAAAAATTATTCCACATTAAAGACTTAAATCAAAATGACTTAAAAAGGAGGATAAAAATTGGCCTAAATCATAAATTTGAGAATGCGAAAAAGAAACTCCAAACATGAGTTTAAAAGTGCGTGTAAATTGCAAAATTCAATAAAATCTCCTCCGAGCATCAATCCAACTTAGTCAAATATGGGCAACCAAAAAAAAGAAGGCAAGAAATAAAACAAGATTCTTTTGAAACAAAAGAAAAAATAAAACTATATGAGGCTTACTGCTATATCTATGTTGGGCTCACGCTACCATATCTCAGGATACCAAGCGGCTGAAGACTCCTCAGGAAAAAGTTCTTTTAAGGGCCATCGGGCAGCATCAATGCTCAAAGATCAACTGTAAAATAGTAATAACAGGAAACAAGAAACAGAAAGAAAATTAGGATAACATTTTAACATCTGGCTAAGTCTACCTCGTCTAACCAGTACGTAAGAGAGTTAGAGTCCCCAAACTTACCAAGATGTAAAAAAGGCATTGATCATTATTACTTTATACGGCCAGTGACAAAAAGAAAGCGATTAAGAGAAAGATCAAGACTTCTATAATCCAAACAACGTTCAGAAATTCTACTAACAAAATGAGCGAACTCCCAATCAGCATCTACACCGAGAAGACGCACCCTACATTCCTTCAACTCCACATTCTCCCCTTCTGCTGTAATTAAAAACAAGTATCTCCAGCTTTCCATAGATTCCGGTACTTGCAAGGAATCTGGAATATTTATAAACACCCAAATTCCATGTGGCCCAACACAAGTCACTTCAGGTATAGAAAGGAGCAAGGTTTGTTTTGAATCCTCTTCATTGAGTTGTATTTGACAAACAAACTCAGGAAACATTTGGTCATGCCCTTGAACTTCATAGCCAATCAATAGAACACATGCCAATGGTCCGGATAAACCATCGTCTAGTTTCCAATCTACAGAAATTTGAACTCTTCCGTTGGAACTTGTGCCTCTTTGAGTAAACCTCTTCAGAGATTTCTGGTCCTAGTGTGGGGCCACATGCTACCATAGATTCGATAAGGTAATCCTGTAGACGAAAAAACGCACCAAGCAGGGTAGAAAGTTAGTTACAGTTCTTTCAATCAACGATGCTGAACTAACTTTGTTCATTTCGTGAAGGAGTTGAAAAAACTCACGTTGTGATCCTTATACGGAGGACTTTCAGGATGCAAATACAAGATCTTGTGAGGTAAGCCACCAAAGCCAATATAAGCAACCGTAAAAGAACAAACACTGGTTTGTAACGTATCTCTTGAAATCTGTGCGGTGTTTTGTCTACCAAATGCCTTCAACTGTCGACACTCTCTTAGATTCAAGGAATGTAATTTCAGTGGCAGTTTTGGCAATGTCCGAAGGATGGAACAACCAGTCAAAATAAGCTTATCAAGTTTGGAAAGGTAATGCATGCTATCTGGTAATTCCATAAACATGTTATAACTAAGATCTAAACTTGAAATTGAGGACCAACAACCAAAATTATGAGGAATTATCATTTCCTGTAGATAGCAGTGACTCAAACTCAATTCTGATAAAGCCTTGTTTAAACTTGAGAATAAATCATCGGACATTTGGAGGTTTTTACATCCACTTAGTGAAAGTTTCTGTAGCCCATGAACTTGACACAAGCTATCTGGTAGTCTTACAAGTTTGTTGTTAGATAGATCTAAATCCTTGAGTGAAATTAAGCCACTGAGATCTAAAGGATTTCCTTGATCCGATATATTGCAACTATGTAATTTTAGGACTTCCAAAAACCTTAAAGTTGAGAATGTGGGGTGTTGAAAACTGATACTTGAGTTAAAACAAAGAGATAAATCTTTGAGTTTTGTTGAAGCATTAATGTGGTATGGTAATTCTCTAATGTAAGCTCTATTGGCATGAAATTTCTCCAAAGACGAAAATCTTACTTCCAAGGGAGGTAACTCTTGTATTTTAGTCGAACTAATATCAAGATTCCTCACACATGCTGAGCTAGAAGAAATATCTGGAAACATTTTCAATTTTGAACATTTAGAAAGATCCAGAACTTCGAGAGATGTTGAACTAAGCTTTTCTGGAAGTTGTACAAGACTATCACAACCTTGTAACAACAATTTTCTGAGGTGACTGAGGCATTCAATGGAGTTGACTGCATATAACTGTTTACAAAATGAAAGGTTAAGCACCTCCAGGTCTTGGAGTCCTCTGAAATTTGGTATCTCGGTCAACTTTCGTGAGAAGCTCATGTCTATGTACTTTAATTGCGAAAGATACTGTCACAGATAAACAAATAGTTAAATAGGATGAAAAGAAGTAAAAGGAAAAGATTACACTTTTGGAAGCGAAAATATTACCTTATATCCATACCATAATTCAGTGATATTGTTGTGTCTCAGACAAAGCTCAACAAGCCCAGGTGAGCTCAACGAGCTCAAGGAGGTTAAAGGACAATTCTCCCATCCCAGCACGCGTAAGTCGTCGCTTGACTTGAATTTTAGACTTTTTTTCTTCCAGCTCATGTCGCGTAATCTATGATCCTCATCTTCGCGTAATCCACGACCCCCATCTCGACTACCGGGGTCAATCCAAAACATTTTCAAGTTTTGCATAGCAGATAAAGCTTCATAAAAAAAATCCGTAGTAACTGAACAAGGTTTCAAGAAAATGCTTTTGACCTCACCAAGTCCCTGGAAATCCAAAAAGATAAAATAAAATAAAATATTAGCACAGTAGATATAAAAACTAAACACGTAAAAGAATTAGTATCAACTATATTTTAATGTGCAAGAATCTAAACTATTCTACTTACAGTTTTCTTGCGTAATATAGAATCAATATCTTCAGGACACCATAATCTGCTATGTCCAGCAATTCTTTTTCCCATTTTGGCTAGCAAGTCATGCATAAACAATTGTCTATCCTTTGAAAACTTTATGAGACATCTTCGTTCAAGGTCCAAAAGAATACTTTCTGAAGAGTTACCTACTAAACTGTTTAGTTTAGATTTAACCATATCTTCATGCCATCCATTGAAAAAACATGCTATATCCATAAATACATCTTGTGCCACGTTACCCAGTCTATCAAAAGTGACTTTAAGCTTCTTTAGAATATCTTCGTGAAGATTTGCTTTCAATCGTTCTAGGTAACTCTCCCATATTTTCTTTTCCTTCACCAAGTATAAGTAGGAGCCAAAGATTTCGAGCGCTAAAGGAAGTCCTTGCGCACAATCCACGATATCTTGAATGAATTCCGCGAACTCATTTTCGGGATGAGGTTTGGCAGGCTGTTCTTCAGACTGTCTTTGCGAATGCTTTGCAGACTCTTTTTCAGGAGGACGTTTATTGAACGCTTTATAAGAAAAGAGGCTTAAGGCATCGGCGTTGTTCAACTCCTTCACCTCATAAATATTATAAATATTGTCGTGCAGCAGATGACGAGTTGTGCTCCCCCTTCCAAACCAATTAGGACTCCCCGCCAATGCTTCTATCTGTTCTCTCTGTATCTGTTCTTTCTGACACACGTCATCTAGCACGATAAAAACTCTTTTCCTACGCATCTGCTACTTAACACCTGGATTCCCTGGTAGGTATCAAAACAATCCAATGTGCTTGCCACTGTGTCAGTAAGGATGTTAGAAATAAGATACTTCTGTATGGGAACAAGGTCTCTACCGGATGCTTCTCCAATACAAGGGACAAAGCACCTGGCAGTAAATTGAGAAGAAACTCTCTCATAAATTAATCGGGCCAAAGTCGTCTTACCAACTCCACTCATTCCACAGATCCCAACATAGCGAACATCATCCGACCCTATATCAAGTAATTTCCACATTTCCATCAGTGGAGACTCCATTCCAACGACAAACTTGGGAACCTCTGGCAAGTTACGCATCAAACCTTCAAATACTGTTTTAACGATTTCTTCAATAACTGTTGATTCGGACCTGTAAAAGAGAGAAACAAACTAAAAGTTGCTTCCTCTCGATTTGATTCGGCTAGTAAATAAGATTCGACATTCTAATCTATGGAAATTAGCCAATCAAGTTTAGTTAGCAGATCATAATGGTGATACCTGTTATGAACATGCCAACCGGCGAGATAACCCGCTTCAGTCAGAGTAGATCTCCATGTTTCAGAAAGCTCTTCCTCAACCTTAGGGTCGTCTCTACTACTAGCGGAAGCTTCTCTGAAGCTTCTCTCCTGTGTTTGTATGTCTGGTGGATCTAGAATGCAGTTACTCACTTCTTTCAAAGCAGTAGCCAACAAATTCAACTCCCCTTCGTCAACCCCTCTTTCTCTATGTCGGTCGAATGCTGTTTTAAAACTCCCCCTTAGATTTCGCACATCGGATGGATCAACAAGATAGAAAACTGGAAAAACCTTCAAGCGACCTTCTTTCTTGCATTCCACGATCTTGGCAGTTCCCTCAAGCACCACTCAGAGAAAGCATAGTTCTCTAAGATAACAACAACTGCATAGAGGGACTCTTCTAGTGCTTTGAATAGCTCCTGACCAATATGCTCTCCTCGTTCCATTCCCATGTCATCTCTAAAGACAATAATCCCATTCCTCTCCAAATCATGATGTAGGTGGTTTTTATAACCGTTGCGGGTGTCTTCACCATGAAAACTGAGGAAAATCTCATACTTCCACGGAGGAATTGGAGAAGAACAAGAAGAAGAAGAAGATGATGATGATGATAATGATGATGATGATGATGATGATGATGAAGGGGCTATTTGAGTGCTCGTTGATGCCATCAGAGACTCAGTAATCCAACGCCTAATTCGAGGACTCTAACACTCACCTGATTTAGTATCAAAAGATAGAAAGTAGCCAACACGAGGAAACTTCCCAAGTTTCCTCCTGTTATAGAATATTAGGTTAAATTGATATGTAAATATTGCCATAATTGTTATTTTCCTTGTATAGTTTTGTAATAGGTCTATATAAAGACCCCTTGTATACGTTGTAAATATTGCAGTGATTCAATAGAGAGAAATTTCCACAATTCTGGTTCTCATTTTGTGATATGGTATCCAGAGCTTTTTAAGATCCTTACGCTTCCGCCATTTTTTTTCTCTCGGGTGATTTTTCTCTCATCCTTCTTGACCCTTTTTTTTTTCACAATCAGGGTTCATCCATCTTTTATCCCACCCTAATCCTTCGTTTTCTCACTACAACCTTCACTTACCCCTACTATTTACCATTTTACCAACCCAACCCCAGCTCGTGTTTTTTTATTTACTCCATTGCCAACCCTAGTCACTGCTCAATTTTCTTTCTTCCCTAAATACCCTCACCAATTCCTCATATTCACATTTTTACCTTCCAAACCCTAGCCGTTGCTCAATTTTCTTTCTTCCCTAAATACCCTCACCTATTCCTCATATTCACATTTTTGCCCTCCAAACCCTAGCCACCGCTCAATTTTATTTCTTCCCTAAACACCCTCACCTATTCCTCATATTTACTTTTTTGCCCTCCCAACCCTAGCCGCCACTCAATTTTCTTTCTTCCTTAAATACCCTCACCTATTTCTTATATTTACATTTTTACCCTCCAAACCCTAGCCGCCGCTTCATTTTCTTTTCCCTAATTACCCTCACTTATTCCCAATATTTCCAATTTTACCCCCAAACCCTAGTTGCCGTACAAAATTTTTTCCCGATCTACCCTTTGCCCCTTTTCGAATTACAATCTTGCCACTCAAACCTTAGCCGCCACCTTTTCTTTTCCGACCACCGTTCGCCACCGTCTCCATGGCCAAAAATACCTCCATTGCCGCTTCAATGGCCGCAAATGTCCAAAATAATCCTAATTCCCACCCTACCATGCCTTCTGCCGCCATCACCCGTGACCCTTACCACCTCACCACAACGGATTTACAATCGGGTAGCATCGTTCCCCGCCGCCTCGTTGGTGAATCCAACTACCGGCTTTGGGCGGACCAGATTCAGAATGTTTGTCTTGCCCGTAACAAATTAGGCTTCCTCGTTCAACCGAACCCGATGCGGCAGCGATTTAGGACCAGGTTCACGCCGCCGTGCACACTTGGCTCATCCACTCCGTTGAACCCGAGCTCGAGCCCCTCGTCTCCCATCCCAAATACGTGACTGAAATTTGGGAGCTTCTCTTGGAGTCCTTCGACAAATCTAGCAGACCGTAGATTAACGGTCTCCACCAAGCCATCGGTGATCTCCGCCTCACCTCTGGTTGCTCGAACGAAGAACTTACCACGTTCTTCGTTCACCTCAAGGCTCTTTGGGGCGATTTACAGACTCAACACCCTCCTATTCGCTATGAATGTGGCCTTTGCACCTGCAAGATCAACGAACACCTCCGTTCTCGCGAGCAGGAGGAGCAATCCATGAGATTTCTCATAGGATTGCCAGACGAGTTCCAGAACCTGCGAATGCAGGTTTTCTCCCATGAAGTCTTGCCATCCCTGGAGAGGACCTATTCTATGGCTAAACAAGAGCTCCACCAGCGGCAGAGCCATTTTTTTGGCGACCCCGCTGCCTTCACCGACTTTCGCTACAGCCCTAGCGACAATGTTTCTTCCTCGTGTCAGGACACCCTTCGCATGGGCTTTGCTAGACCAGGCCAGAATTTTCGTTCTGGCTCTAGATCGGGCCAGACCCACAAGCCCGCCCAGCACTCTGCGCCTGGGTCCTCTCACGGCCCGACAGGTCTCTCAGCCCACCCATCCTTTGGGTCACGGCCCACTTGCACACATTGCAAGCGAGCTGGCCATTTGAAGGAGTCTTGCTTCCTTCTGATGGGCTACCTACCTGGTTGGCCCAAATAGCAAGGGGGAGCCCCTTTTCGCAAGCCCACTGGTCCTGCAGCCCACTAAGTCTCCACCGAAGCTCATTTTTATCCATCTCCTATAGATCAGGCCTCACCTCATGGGCCCCTCCCTAAGCCCTCATCCTTTCATGGGCCCCCTACCCTGGGCCTACTTGGGCCCGCTTCTCCAAGCCTAGGAACCACTTTTGGTGGATCTACGAGCCTTAACCTCTCTGCTGACCAACAACAAAAGCTCCTCACCCTACTCAATCAAATAGGCCCTTCTGAACCAAGTGCCAATTTTATAGCTATTTCTCCATCTTTCACTCATTTTTCTACTAAATGGATTATCGACTCTGGGCTAGTGACCACGTTACATGTAATTTAAATTTATTAAATTCTCATTTTAAATTTGTTACACCTCTATCCATCCGATTACCTGATCAATCCCGTAACCCAGTTACCCATATTGGCCATTTTCACCCTAATCCTAATTTAACTTTGAAAAATGTCTTTCTTGCCCCCAATTTTTGCCACAATCTTTTGTCCATTCGTAAGCTAACCCGCGATAACCACTGTGTGGCTATCTTTTTCGCTGAATTTTGTGTCTTTCAGGACCGTACGATTGGGGTGCTGATTGGGCTCGGCAAGGCTGAAGGGGGACTCTATTTCCTTTGTTCTGTCATTCCTAAAGATTTTACTAATGTTTTTTTCCAGTTATTTGTCTTCCATTCCAACTTTGTCGTGTACTCAAAATAACTATCCTATTTGCAACTCTATTTTAAATAATGATTATTCTCTTTGGCATAAGCATCTTGGCCACTCTTCCCTTAAGTCTTTTTTTGCCCATGGCAAGACCATATCTTGCCCCAATCAATTTTCTTGCAACATTTGTCCTCTTGCCAAACAAGCTTGTGCACCGTTTCCATCACGCACATCTGCCATTACCTCAATTTTTGAACTCGTTCACATGGATGTCTAGGGCCCTCATCGCCATCCTAATCATGATGGGGCCCGTTATTTCTTGACCATTGTAGATGATTTTTCTCGTGCCACTTGGACCTTTTTACTCAAATTCAAGAGCCAAGTTTTCTCCAACATTCAAACTTTCTTCTCCATGGTTCGCACTCAGTTCAATACCACTATTAAACGTCTTCGCTCCGATAATAGGACTGAATTTTTCTCCTCTAAGTGTTCTTCCTTCCTTCTTTCCCAAGGCATCCTTCATGAGAGTTCTTGCATTCACACCCCTCAGCAAAATGGTGTTGTGGAACACAAACATCGCCATCTTTTAGATGTAGCCCGTGCTTTGCTTTGCCAGGCTCATCTTCCACCTCATTTCTGGGGCGAATGCATTTTGACCGCCACTTACCTTATTAACCGTCTGCCTTCTTCTCCTCTCAGTGGGCTTACACCTTACAAGCGTCTTTTTGGTGTTCCTCCTTTACTTAATCATTTACATGTCTTTGGTTGTTAATGTTACGCCACTGTTTTAGGTGTTCGTGACAAGTTTAGTCCTTGAGCTATCCCTTGTGTTTTCATGGGTTATCCTTCCTATCAAAAGGGCTATAAACTTTTTGATCCTTCTTTAGGAAAATTTTTTGTCAGCCGTGATGTCATCTTTTGGGAAGACACTTTCCCTTTTGCGTCTCCTTCGTCCGTATCCCCCGACAGTCAGACTGCCTCATTAGCTCCCATCATACCGCCATTGGAAGACTACTCACCCTTCTCTTTACCCATTGATGACCCCACTGTACCTGATATAGACCACCTTAACCCTACACTTCCCTCTCTTCCACCTACACCACCCATTCCTTCACCACCTCCGCCCCCCCTTTCCACCCTTGATCCTTCTCTACCTTCTAATGATGCACCTATCTCTCCACCCGTGATCCTGCTCCAGTTGAGGCCATCCGCCATTCTAGTTGCCCTACCAAACCTCCCATTTGGACCACTAACTACCTTTGCCCCTCTTTGCCTTCTACTTCTTCTACTTTCCTTTACCTAATTTCCAACTACATTTCCTTTGACCAATGTACCCCTCACTACCAACATTTTGTTACTTCCATTTCTGCTATACCTAAACCCTATTTCTTTCATAAGGCCATTCGTGACCCCTACTGGGTCACTGCCATGAATATTGAACTTTCTACTCTTGAGGCCAATCATACTTGGGATGTGGTTCCTTTACCCTCAGGTCGTCGTCCAGTTGGTTGTAAATGGGTTTATAAGGTGAAATATCATGCGGATGGCTTTATTGAATGTTATAAGGCCCATTTGGTGGCCAAAAGATACAGTCAACGGGAAGGTTTTGATTATCAAGACACTTTCTCTCCCACTGCCAAGCATGTTATTGTTCGCCTTCTTGTCACCATTGCTGTCGTCCATCATTGGCCTCTTTTTCAGATGGATGTGCAAAAATGCTTTCCTCCATGGTGATCTTTTAAAGGAGGTTTATATGGAGCTTCCTCCCAGATTTTGCACTCAGGGGGAGGGTCTAGTATGTCGATTGCGAAAATCCCTCTATGGTCTGAAGTAAGCATCTAGGTAATGGAATGCTAAGTTCACTACATCTTTCCTTGACTATGGTTTTCGACAGTCTTGGCATGACTATTCTCTCTTCACCAAATCTCAAGGAAGTACCTTTGTTGTTTTACTCATTTATGTTGATGACATCTTGATCACAGGAAATAATTCAAATGCCATTTCTGATCTGAAGGCATATTTGAATTCTGCTTTTTCTATGAAGGATCTAAGGCAATCTAACTTCTTTCTTGGAATAGAGATTGCTCGTTCCCCACATGGAATTTCTCTGAGTCAGCGAAAATATACTTTGGAGCTCATCTCTGAAGCAGGGCTCGTTGGCTCTAAACCCTCAAACATCCCTATGAAGCAAAACAAGAAATTCACCAGTATTGAGTATGATACTAGTTCTAAGGAAGAAAGTCATGATCCACCACTTGATGATCCTTCGATATATCAGAGATTAGTTGGCTGATTGATCTACTTGACACTCACGAGACCCGACATCACCTTCCCAGTTCAGTTACTTAGTCAGTTCATGCACGCTCCGAAGCAATCACATATGGAGGTAGCCTTGAAAGTGATCAGATACCTTAAAAGTTGTCCAGGGTTAGGCCTCTTGTTTCCTTCATCTTCAAAATTAGAATTACAAGCCTTCTATGATTCAGATTACAGCACATGTCCCATGACTCAACGGTCACCACTGGTTTCTATATCATGCTTGGGGACTCCTTAATTTCATGGTGATCGAAGAAACAGCCCACTGTCTCTCTCTCCTCTGCTGAATCCGAATATTGAGCGATGCAGGTCACAACCTGTGAAATTGTATGGATTATGGGATTACTCAAAGATTTTGGTTTTTACCTTAGACAACTAGCACTGTTGTTCTATGATAATGAAGCAGCTGAGAAAATTGCAGCTAACCCGATTTTTCATGAGAGAAAGAAACACATAGAAGTTGACTACCATTATGTACGAGAAAAGCTACAACAAGGAATCATTGCAACACGTCACATTTCGACCAAAGAACAACCTGCAGATTTATTCACTAAGGCACTTTGTAGCAGGCAGCATTGGCATATTCTCTCCAAGCTCAGAGTATTTGACTTGTTCAAATCTCCAGCTTGAGGGGGAGTGTTATGGAATATTAGGTTAAATTGATATGTAAATATTGCCATAATTGTTATTTTCCTTATATAGTTTTGTAATAGGTCTATATAAAGACCCCTTGTATACGTTGTAAATATTGTGGTGATTCAATAAAGAGAAATTCCCACAATTCTGGTTCTCATTTTGTGATACCTACTCTCTTGTAGAGGAAGGGAATTTTTGTTTCACCAGAAAAGTGGAGAGAAATTTACAAGTCGTGTGAAAGGCAAAAAGAAGTGGTATTAGAAACTTTCCTTGACCTCTAGTCTCTTGGGACTTTGCAAAAATAGCTTTCCATACTATGCTGAACCCTCTCGGATGAAAATAGCTGAACATGGTGGCAAGGTATGTTTAAATACTTTAAATGATGATTCCATAAGTTTCATAAACAGGCTGTGGACGCTTGCTACCGCGTTAGCGATTAGTAGTAGAAATAATTGAAAATAATAGTCATATTTTAATGGTAATTTCATTCAAAATTAGGCATCAGAAAAATGTCATATTGCCTATAATATTTGAAAATTTATTTAGCCTCGCAATCATGATATTAAAACTTTTGAGTGATTCCAAACTTATTTGTTGGGAAGCCTTTTGAAAATTTTGCAACTTCTATAAACAAGTTTCTGAACTATTTGAGAAAGCGGATAAATAGATAGATCTTGTACAAACTTGTACAATCATTTGTATTACCTTAAAGTTTGAGTCTTTGTTAAAATTTTGATTCCCTATCAAATTTCATAAGCCACTCATTTAAGTTGTAGAATAACAAATAGTTAAAGAAATAAAGAAAAAGAAAAAAAAAAGAAAGGAAAGAAGGGAAAAGAAGAAAAAGGACTCAACATCCAGCATGAATTTCAAAAGATTAAAGTATTCCAGTGGAAGGTCACGGGCTTGTTTAATCCAACCTTTGTTAGAAACGTTGGCAGTCGCAAGTTTTGTTTAATAAATAGGCTTTGTAAATTGGATTATCAAATTTCGGCCTTTGAAATGGTGGTCTCAATTCTACTTATTTGATAGTCTTCGTACCATGTTTAATCTTTACTACATAGGAGTTGGAAGGCAGAAAATAAGACTACACAAACCGTTCAATTATAAGTGCTCAAATTATGATGAAACCATATTTTATTTTGTTCAGCCATATATAGTACATGTGAGTTAAAAAGGATATATTAAGGGATTTAGCCAAATCCCTTCCCTTCTCTGATTAGATATTATAGCTTTTTATTTCATCCTTCAAAAAAAAAAGTTATACAATTTATTTATAAGATGAAGCAATTCAATACTAAGTCACAATATGCATTTAATACGAGGCAATTCTTATGGAGGTAACTTCTTAGAATGATCTTAGATAATAATGGATTGTTGATAAGAGTCATGCTTGTGTAATAGATGCTCATACGCCAATGAAATCGACCCGTTGTGCCTTCTGGAGCTCAATCATTGAGGCATTAAACAATCTGCCACCAATATTTTTTTTCTTCCGATGGTAGGACGAACACTAAGAGAGCTTTGGCTTTTCTAACAAATAGTTTAAATTGGGTTGGTTCTTTTATCATTTCCAAAGCTTTCTAGATTGTGAAATTGGACAACGCTAGAAGCACTCCAAGTCAATGGATTACCATCATTACATGTTATATTATTTTCATAAAAGCTCCACCAACCCCATCTATACCAAAATATGGAATAAAATATTTTTAATTGGATAACAAATTATGTTATGCAAGCATCCAAAGGTTAGGTGATAGAGATTCAATCACTAAATGTCAAGTTAATGAATTAACCATCATTACACATATCCTATTTCTATAAAATTTCCACCTACTCCAACTGCCGCCAATATAGTAGATAAAAGGTTTCGATTTGGATGACACATTGTTGGTCTCGTCCACATGAAAGGAACCAAGCTATTAGCTGATATGGGTCAGAATATTCCACCATGGAGGGCGTCCCTTGTGAAAAGTAGAGTCGTTTCTTTTATATTCCTTTTCTGGGCGGGGTTCCTAATTGTGAGCAAAGATTAGCGATAATTACCAGCTTTGTTGGTTTTCTTTGGCTGTACTAAGATAAAATTAATACTCCTCTTGATTACAATTTTTCACTTACTACCAAACCATCAGTCGTAAATTCGTTTTTTTATTTTTTATTTTTTATCTTTTTAGTATGAATATGTAAATCTGAACTACATAAGCTTGAAGTCCGGTATAATTTTTTTATTGCAACAATTACTATCATGCTAGTAACTTACTTTGTCCAAAAAAATAACATGGTTATAAATAAAAACTGTAAAAGCCCAAGGCACCTATCAAAAGATCAACCAATTCAATACCAAGCGACAATAGGCTTTCAACACCAAGAGATTCATATGGAGGTAAGTACTCGAAGCGATTTCGAATAATAATCGTATTGAACGATAAGAGCCATGCTTGTGTAACAAATGCTTACATGGTTAATGAAAACCTTTTCTTTTGAAAGTATAGAGAACAATAAAAGACCTTTAATTTCTCTAACAAGTGGATTAAGTTGGGTTATTTCTTTATCATCTCTGTAGCTTTCTACGTTGTGAGATAATTGGTCGCCGTGAGGAGAATTCTAAGTCAATGGGGCCCCATTATTACATGTTACATTATTTTCGTAAAAGCCCCACCTATTGCACATATACCAAAATATGAAGAAAAAGAATATTTTTGATTTGATGAAGTATTATATCATGCAAGCATCCAAATGCTTAGGTGTACGAATTAGGATTATCTATAATTTATAACTCTTTCATCATTAAGTTAAATCACTAAATGTCAAGTTAATAAACCGATCATCATTACATATATTTTATTTCCTTAACTTCTTTACCTACTCCATCTTCTCCCGACATAGTAAAGTACATGATAAAAGCTTTCGAATTGGTTGACACATTTGGCCTCATCCACGCGAAAGGAACCAAGCTATTAGATGACATGGATTAGAATAATCTCCCTATCATGGAATGTCATGATAAAAGCTTTCAAATTGGTTGACACATTTGTTTTTATTTTTTAATTCACAATTCATTGTGGTCTGAAAAGCAGAATCGTTTCTTTATTTTATTTTTTTCGGTGAGGTGCCTAAATGTGGCGCTATGACATCGACAATCCAACTTTGTCGGTTTGCTTTGGTTCTACTACGATGATGTCAATACTCCTTTAGATTACAATCTTTCACTTGCTACTAATTTATAAGTTGTCAAATTTTCAATTTCATGTTTCTAACTTACTTTGTCCAGTAATACTTGATGGGAAAAACGACGTATAAAGTTTCCCACTTTGATTGAACTTGTGAGGATATACTAAAACACCAATAATGTATTCGAATCATAAGTAAAATAATCAAATCATAATCAATACAAAAGAATTTCTACGTGGAAAACTCCTCTAATGTTAAGGATAAAAACCACAGGACCGATCACGGAGTCTACCTCAATCTCCACTATATAAATCGTTAAGTTACAACCTAATCAAGTCCTTAATAATAGCAACAGGACTAAGTTTTACTGATTCAACAATAATAGAATCACCAACAAATAGTGAAGAACAAGTTGTAAACAACAACTTAATCAAGAAAAGTTGGAGAAATATCACCCAAAGTTTCGACCAAGATTTGCTGACTTTAAGAGCTCCAAACGACAATCCAACCGTTCACAATGAAGAACACCCAATCCTGAACCTGCTGACAAAAAATTAGCTCAATCGGACCACCGATCGACCTTGATTAGACGTTTGATCAACTGCTACGCAGGACCTCTAATTCCTACGAAATTATGCTATTTTCTTTTCTCTCTTTCTTTTCTTTTTGACAGCTACTCACCTCTTCTAGAGAAAAAATCTTATATTTTTCTTTTTAAACCTTAGGGCCACATTACCCTAATTGGACCTAATAATAAATCCCCGAATATGGGCTGGAGCAAGCTAACAATACTATGATTAGAAAACAAAAAACGCTTATGATACTTCTTGTAATATACGAATCACAGTATATGTAATATCAAAATTTTGATTAGTTGACACATCATTATTAAAGTGAAAGGATCCAAATGGTTAGATGACATAAATGAATATAATCTCTCATTTAGAACTCTACTTTATAATTAGGCTTAATCAACATATGTCATGTCAAATTATCGCCTATCATTTAACATTATATTTATGTAAAAGGCTCTACCTACTCTACCGACTATATCTATACTAAAATTTATATTATAAATGGATGACACATCGGGTTTTGCAGTGGGTTTCCTTTGTCACCTTCTTCAAGCATATATTAGACGCTTCTTTGTCACCCCACATGCTGTTCGGTGAAATTCTACATGTAAGTGTACATGTCGAACAAGTAATATAATAATGAGATTTAGTATTGTCCTACAAGGATTAATGCTATCAACTTGATTAATTACTAATATTGAATTGGTCCTACAATTTATCTAGCAAGATATCATGAAAAGATGTTCTAAATTAAAATTATACTAAAGCAATTGACTTCCAAAGAATTAATAAAATATGCTAAGTATGCTAAAGCATCTGATTTCACTATAATTAATAAACATGAATTCCAATAGTTTAATGCTTGCAAGGACAATGATATTTATGAGAATGCGAAATCTTATTCACTATTCTATGTCTAGGTATAGTGAACTTACTTAGCTTATTAATTCATTGTGAGTCTGCATATGAATTAAATAAGCTAAGAGCATTAAAGTCAATGAATATTCAAACTAAAACCACATAATCAACATGACATATGTCTACCCACATTTAATTTATGGTTGTACATTCTAAAATACATTTGCATATTTTCTTCTGTCGGTCTCAAATATGCACATCAGATTGATTAATTGATAATTAATCACTTAATCACATTGAAGGTAATAACATACAACTTACATAAATATATTGTCTTGCATAACATGTCAACTAAGGAACTCATAACATTCTAACTAGGCTACATCTTAACTCTACCAAAAGTACTTTAGTTCATCATATTAGTATAAACAGAAATAATACAATAAATTACACAAAGCCTCTAGATTAGAACACACTAAAAAGCTGTCACCAATTGTTGTCCCTTTCAAGAAATTTCTGTGGAACTCTATACACCAAGGAGGAGAAAAGAAGCCGTTTGCAAAGAGTGACGAAATTTCTGCTCACGCGCCGTCACGTGCCGCCGTCACACGCACTCACGCGCTGCCACACGCACCGCTGTACGCCGCCACGTGCCGCCGTCGGTCTTCACAAAAACCTCCAGAAATCGCCGATTATGACGCCAGGAGTGCCGATCTACCAAGATCTTGAGCTGATTCGCTGTCGAACGGTGTAGATCTGACAAGTTCTCCACTCGGCCCCCACCGCGTCTCACCGGAAACCGCCGCACGAATCGCCGCAAATTAGCTGCAGACAGACCGGAAATCTCTGTCAATGGCTGGATATGGTCCTTCCTTACTGCTCTGGTCTCAGATTTGGCCGGAAAATGGTGCTTCTTCATCGAAGTAACGCCGAATGGTGATGTTGCTCGAAACTTGACCGGAGAAAGGGAGCTAGATGGCGTTTGCACATTCCAAACACCCGGATTCTTGGACAAAGTTCTGGGTTCCACCACCAGGGAGAATCGGTCGGTTGTCGCATGACCAGTTTCCTTTTTTCTTTGTTTTCTCCGACTCTCTCTCACTCTCTGGTCCCGCACGCACTACCGTTCGCTTCCTTTTTTTTGGTTCTCCTTCTTTTTCCCACACTCCTCTTTCCTCACGTGTCCAGTTTCTTCCTTTGACTTTTCTTTTTCCATTTTCTTTTTTGTTTCATGATAATTCACGACCTAAGTCACTATCTCTTTTGCATAATAGCCCCACAGGTCCCATGTGTTTCCTTTCTCTTTTCCTTTTTTTTCTTTGTCTTTTTCTTCTCCTTGCTTCTCACGTGCTTCATAGACAAATGGTGAACGTTGATCACGTTCTTTTGCATGATTTATTGCTTCTTTTTCTTCTTTTTTTTTTCTATTTTGAGTTTGCTGCTAAAATAACAAAGTATACATAAATACACTTAAATACAAATATAATTTAATAAAAATAATATTAAATATTACCTAAGATAATCAAAATAACTCTATATAAAATAGAATTACCATCAATAATTAAAACTTTCGTTAGTTCCCTTGGTTGTACTGTGACAAGATTCTTAATACCTACAATTTTATACTTACCACTGGTCCATGAGCTGTCAAGTCTGAATACAATCATTTTTGCAACTTCTTCTAACAATAACTATGATTATGAAAGAAAAATATCTCATGATTTTTTACCTGATATATGAATTATTGCCTGGGCATTATACAAGGAGCTTCTTAAAGACAATAAGAACACTGGTTTGCTTACTTGGATGGAGATACAAGGGTGACTAACAGTAATAATGTGAGCTTTAACCATGGGTGGATTACTTAAACGACCATGGGAGCATTGATGTTGTGAGAGTAATGACGGCTCCTACGGGTTCGTTTGTGGTGATCAGGACTATAGCTGTAGTCCATAAAGATGGGAATAAAATGACTAAAGTTGAGAACATAACCAAAAAAAAAGAGGAATAGAACCTTAATTGGAACATTAAAGCTATCACACATGTAGATGGTAGGGTCAAACTGCATATCACTCATTGGGTCTCACCTAGGTCAGAGTAGTGAGAAAAGGATAAAGTTAGAGCTATTACACTAGGGTCGAACTGCACCCATTAAGTGTTATAAATAAAATCAGATACAAAAACTAAAATAGAAGAGTTAGGGAGATTGGAACCAACTAGAAATTGCAGAGCCTTTCACCATGCTCGACAATGCCTCCTCTTCCCAATGATCACAACACCAAAACTAGGACTTAAACCAGATAGTTCTTGCCAAATACACCGAAGCTGCTGTTCCTCTCCTTTCCCCCTCTTTTGTTTATTCTTCCTTCATTTGAGTCACCCATATGGTGCCTTACCCACCCAAGAGCCCAACAACATTAGATTATACCAAGCCCACACCAAAACCCAATTTCCTAGCCCACTCCAAAACTAACAACTCCCTTCCCTTTATGAAAGGACCTTGTCCTCAAGGTCCCTGTCAGATATCATGTTTTCACCATGGGGGAATGTTAATGAGATCCTCTTCTGCTTCACCCACCATAACATATAGTTTCTTCTTACACTTATGAGTTGGTGAAAACATCTCGTTACATCTAAAACATAACCCTTTCCTTTTTCTTTCTTTTATATCATTTGGATTCAATTTTTTAACCTGATTGTAATTCCCCACACCACTCATTTCAGTTCGTTCCCCATTCAATTTTACATGATCACCCTCTATATCATCTTCAAACAACTTGGCTAATTTAATTGCTTCATCTAAAGATGTGGATCTTCTTGCCTTAACCTCATGTCTTAATGGTTCTTTTAGCCCCCTTAAGAAACATCCCATTTGCTGTATCTCAGTCAAATCCTTAGCACTCACCAACAATTTTAGGAACCGATCTTCATATTCTTTTATCGTTCCTACTTGAAATACATCTAGCAAATCTGTAAAGAAATCCTTATACTCTATTGGTCCATACTTACCAAGCAATGCCTTGGTTAGCATTAGCCAGGTCAACATTTTTCCATAGAGTTTCCAACGATACACCTCAAACCAATAACACACTGTTCCCTCAAAATGCCAGGCTGCTATAGGCACTTTATCTTTTTTGAGGGTCCAATTACACTAAAAGAAGTTAATAGCTTGGCATATCCATGCGGTGGGATCCTCTCCCCCACTAAATCATGGGAAATCAAACTTCACCCCACCCCTTCTAGTCTTAAGATGGAATTCCATATGGGACAACTTTTCTTCCTCTTGTCTCTTAAGTTTTTCTTTTTCCTCTTCACGGTCACGGGAAAGCATGCAAAGAGAACCTGAAACCAGTTTTGGAGTCTTTCAATCCTTTACCAGTCTGTTTCCTCAAATCCTTAAGCCTTTACTAGAGTTAGAACACTCATAATCATCGTTCTTTTCAAAAGTCACCTTTTTAAGTGATTTAGGTGCTTTTTCCACCAGAGATTTCAAGTCTATGAACATACCCATCAATCGATCAAGCTTCCTATCTAAATCAGCAACCCGATCATACTTTTTGTCCAGATCTACGATTTATTTTGCAAGATCAAATGAAGAGGTAGCAAAAGATGGATTAGCCATCTCTGATACCAATTTGTTATGAATAAAATCATATTCAACAACTAAAATAGAAGAGTTAGGGAGATCGGAACCAACCAGCGATTGCAGAGCCTCTTGCCATGCTCGACGATGCCTCATCTTCCCAATGATCACAACTTTGAGAGAAGCTAGATGGTGTTCACGGTACACCAGAACCAAGACTTAAACCAGATAGTTCTCGCCAAATACACCAAAGCTGCAGTTCCCCTCCTCTCCCCCTCTTTTGTTTATTCTTGCTTCATTTGGGTCACCTACATGGAGCCCTACTCGCCCCTTCACCACCCAAGTGCCCAACAACATTAGATTATACCAAGCCCACACCAAAACCCAATTGCCTAGCCCACTCTAAAACTGACAAAATTGTCCGTAACATTAAGGTTAGATTAAAGGCTACTAGCCATTGCGCATTTAGATGCATTTAAATGCTCAAAGTTGAACTGTGCTCACCGAGTTCAGATCAGATGCTACCAACCATTGCGCGTTCAGACGCTAAGGTCAAATTGCGCTCGCTAGGGTCCAATCAGGTGTTGCTAGCTATTATGTTCAGACACTCAAACTTTTCCTTCACTCACTTGGGTTTTGCTAAAATGTTGCCAGTTTTCGGAATAATAAGTCGAAACGATGGAATAATGGGTAAATCTGAGCCAAAAAAAGGTGAAATATTGGGTCAATTTGAGCTGATACGAGAGAATGGTCACTTGCCTAGATAGTGTTTGATGAATTGCTCGATGAAAGGGCAGAGAAAAAGAACCAAAAAAAGGTTACAAAATAGGTGTGGAAGTGTAGATGGAGATAATCAATTACTACTCTTGATACCATATTAAGAAACGTATTTGAAGCAAAAATCATGAAATTGCTATATAGAGAATAGGTGAGAATGAATACAATTTATTCTAAATGAATACAATGAGCTACTAAAAGCTTATAAGGAATTGTGAACGAAAAAAGAATGGGCCTATATAGTTTTAGGTTTATACCCAGAAGCCCAAAAATAGTATTTCAACACAAATAGAGAAAAAGAGAAAGGAATAATTGGCTGTTGGGTTATAGCCCAACTAAGAGAACAAGCAATTAGGTTAAAGCTTGATAGAGGAGAGAGAGAGAGAGAGAGAACAAGCAATTAGGTTAAAGCCCGATAGAGGAGGGGGAGAGAGAGAGAGAGAGAGAGAGAGAGAGAACAAGCAATTAGGTTAAAGCCCGATAGAGGGAACTAGTATTTGATAACGGAAAATAAAATTCACAAAAAAGGGAGAAAGAAAGGTTTAAATACAAAAGAACAAGGGCCGTGTATAATTAAGAAGAGTGGTTGACAAGGTATGCATGCTGTGTGACAATATCTTAGTAAAGAAACATGGGAATTTGCTTGACACCTAAGATGTTTGACATGTGCATCAGCACTTGTACATATACGAGGAAGAATTGGAAATTCCTTTTCTTTCCCATTATAAAAAATTTGATTGATTGAAAAGGCTTCCCAAAGATGGCAAAGAGACCATGAGTCCCTTCTTTTTTGTCACGGCGAGGGTACCATAACAGTGTGAAGTTGTAATCGTCCTAAAATAGAAGACATGGCTTTGAAAATTTTGTCATCAATATTCTCTATCTTTGAAATGTAAAGTTGAGTGGCATTGCAACTTTTGGGGCTCCACTTTTTCCTTCTGGGGAGTTGGAATATGGCAACTTCCATTTTTGTAATATGGTCTTTTAATAATATATTACAATTCCATTTCTTTGAGTTGTATTAATTTTAAGCAATTATAATGATTTGAAATTCAATAAATTTTTGTAAAATTAATATTAAGAAAGGAAAATTTACAAATATGAAAAAAAATCAAGAAAAAAATTAAATCAAACATAGAGTAGCCAGCTTAGTTATGCAATCCAATGCTAATTCAAGGATTTCGAAACTCACCAACTTGATTAAGTATATCAAGAAATAGAAAGAGGTCAATACTCAGAAATTCCCCAAGTTTCCTTTTCCATCATGGTATAGGCACCATTAGTCCCTCCTTTTTAGTCTTATTTACATCATAATAGCTATGAAGTTGTAATCATCTTGAAAGACAAGGCATGACTTTGAAAATTTCTTCATCAGTATTCTCTACCTTCGAAATGTAAAGTTGAGAGGCATTGCAAATTTCGGGCCCCACTCTATCCTTTTGGTGAGTTGGAATGCGAAAGCTTTGATTTTTGCAATATGGTCCTTTAACTATACATCACAATTCTATTTCATTGAGTTATAATAATTTTGAGTAGTCATAATGATTTGAAATCCCAAAGATTTTTATAAAATTATTATTAAGAGAGGAAAATTTACAAATATGAAAAAAATTTCTATAGAAAAATATTTAAGAACAAAACTAGATCAAACATTAGACTAGCCAGCTTGATTATGCAATCCAACACTAACAGAAGGACTTTAAGACTCACTAGCTTGATTTAGTATATCAAGAAATGGAAAGTGGTCAACTCGACAAAATTTCCCAAGTCTCTTCTTTATGGTCACGGGAAAGGCACCATGAGTCCCTCTTTTTTTTTTTTTATCTTATTTACATCATAACAGCTGTGAAGTTATTGATTTGGAAATTGGCTGCCATTTTCTCTAAGAAAATCTCATCACTCTAACCTTTTAGAAGAATTGACCAAGCAAGTTTCTAAGGTACTTAGCATTGGGTTGAAGGAATTGCATATGAGGACAAAAGGATTGTCTACTTCGTAAAGGATTCTTTAAAAAGAATCGAGGAAATTTCCAAGTTTCTTAGCATCAGGTTGAAGGAATGCGTATAAGGACAAATTAACTATTTGATTAAAAAAGAATGCGTATAAGGACAAATTTCCAAGTTTCACATGTTCATAAAAATATATATATATATATTTGATTCAAAAGTTAGCTAGAAACGTATCTAAGTAAATCTCACCACCTCAAACCTTTCAAAAGAATAAATAGTTCTTGAAATTGGATTAAAGAAACCACATACAAGGACAAAAGAGACAATAGATTCTCTTATCTATGCTCTCCAAACCTTATTATTATTGTAAAAAGACACATAAAGAATTGCACTAAGTTAATATTGAGGTTGAATGGCATGACTTAATATGGTCAAATAGAATAATCAAACATAACTTTATTACATGACTCACATATAAGAATAAACTTTCTACAACAAAAGTAGTACTTTGATGGCTTCCCTTAATTGACCTATATTACAATTTCTATAGTTCTCAATTGAAAAGTAAGACACACTTGTTTTTTTAATGTACTTAAACTAGGCAATTTTGGTGAAATATTTTTGCATAACAAGACATTTATAGGAACATCAATGATTGGAGTTTTGAACTATAATGGATGGTTAAAGCAACTAAAGGAAAATACTTGGGTGTGAAGTTTCTTAAATTTTCTTTCTTAGCTTGTATGTATTACATATTGTTTGAATGAAATCATAGATATTTTTAAAATAAAACTATTGAAGTTTCAATTTTATTGATTAGAATTAGGAAAGTAGTATGTGAAAAAATATCTTTATTTAAGAATATCAAACTTCCTCAACCAAATGTTGTATTGTGTCATAATTGAAGAATTTTAAATTTGATTTTCTTTTAAATAAATTGTAATATTAGGGTATGCCCCTAAGCTTTTATAATATTTTATTCTTTGATGAATGAACTTATGTATTCATCAAAGACAAAAATTAGTGAAAATATCGGCAACTTAATTCTTATTTCTTACAAATTTCAGTTGGATATCCCATTAATTAATATGATTTTGTATAAAATGATGCCTTATTTCTATATGCTTAATATGTGAGGGCAAGATTGGGTTTTTTATTAAGTAAATTGCACTTTTATTATTACATCGAGTAGTAATTGTTTTAGCTATTACATCAAAGTCTTACAACTCTTACTTTCAAAAAACTTTACACAACAACTGATTTCAATAATGTTTCCTACTTTTGTAGTGGAACTTCTTACACCATTTTGCTTCTTAGCATGCTATCAAATGATCATATTGCCCTATAAACCAACATAATCAACATCTATGTATGCATGTAAATCAAAATTTCATCTTTTCATACCATATTCCTAAATTGTATCTAAAGTATCTAAAGTCAAAAGCAGGTTTTATTAACGCAAGCATGCTGTAATGAACTAGTTCCACAGATTTTTTTGAATTATTTTTCAAAAATATTGTGACTCGTAAAAGCTGTGAAAAGCTATAAAAATTTCTTAATTTTGGACTTATTTTAACAAGATCTAATTTTGATCTATAAAATGATCAAAATTATCTTATGATTAGATTGATTACTAACCAATACCTAATGTTTTTAGAATTAAATTAATTTTTGATTACTATAAATACTTGTATTCTCTATGACCTAATTTGCTTTTCTTTCTGGGGATGTTTTATTTTTGTGTTTCTTGGTGGCCTTCGTATAGAAACATAGGAAGAGAAGCCACGCAAATTAGTGATGACCACAACATTTGAGGAAGGAAAAGAACTTTACAGGTGAGTATGATGAAGTGTGCTCTTGCCAACACCAGCCCAAATGCCAACTGCCATTGTTGCAATTTTACCCTTAAACCTTTTCGGCCCCTTCCCCCTTCCCCAGAGAAATATCTGCACTAACTGAAATCCTTGACCCATGGGGATGTTGCTTGTACAGTAATTATTGCAGAAAAAGTTATTTAATGTTGTAAGTTGACAAAGTAGCATTTTTATATGTTGGGCGCAGATGTCCCCGATACCCCTTCACCTCCAAATTCTGACTAGCATCAACACGGAGACGACATAGAATTCTCTACGAAGAGCTTGTCCTACGAGCCCCACGCCACCGGAGATGCCCAGTGATCCTATCAACAAAAAAAGATAGATTCGTCAAATGGATTACTTACAAGTTATTATATAACAGCAACCTCTTATTATTTTAATAACGTGATACATATATATTTAAAAGAGGAGAAACAAGAGTTAATTAAAATAATAAATAACAAAAAAAGAAGAAGAAGAAAGAAAACTAATACAAAGGTTATTAGAATATCTGTGATGAACTGAGGCTTACATTTCCACGACAGACAAAAGACAGCGTAAGGAAGAAAACCTCCGAGGTGATAAGGAATGAAATACCAACAACAACATATTTATGCTCCGCAGAAGAGCTAACAGAATAATAATAATGACAACAAACAAGAAAGAGATTAAACGATCCACAAAGTCCGAAGCATTAACTAACAATTCACCTCTAAACAACTTTGGATTATTCCCAGCATCTGATGTTTGCAATATCTGGAACAACGACTTTTCAAACAATCAACCAAAGCACGTGTCTTGTGTCGGACCGAATCCAAAACACAATCCATGCGAATTTGAATTTCTCCTCTGGCAGTGGGTCTCTTTGAACCAATTTGAGATTTTGGGTACTTCCCTAGGGCTACGTGGTACCATAGAGTTAATATAGTAAGGATCTAAACAAAATAAATAACAAAAAGATAAAGGGGAAAACGCAGCACTTTCAAGTTATCACAAAACAAAAATTATTTATTTAATAACTTTGAAACATGTATGTTACTAAGGAGAGTAAGAAACTCACTTGATTATTCTCCCATGAAGGATTTTGTGAATGCAGATGTAGGGTCTTTGAAGGTTGTCCTCAAAACCAAGATAGAGCAACTGTAAAAGAATGAACATGTTGCCTTAACATTTCATTTAGAAACCCCATGTCCGGTTGCTGATCAAATGGCACTAATATTGGACAATTTCTTAATTTCAAATAAAACAATAGTCAATGGTATATTTGGTAATAATAGGAAAGAAGTACAATCATCCAAAAAAAAAAAAATCATTTTGAGAATGGAAAGTGCACATAAGCTCTCCAGTAATATTGTAAATCTCTTCCTAGATAAGTTTAAAGTTGAAAGTAAGGAATAACATCCGGCTTTGATAATGACTAAGGTGTTCATCTCTTAATCTATGATGCTTTGCTCATGCAAGTTACCCAGAAACACTAGTCAATAACTAAGAAATAAAACATAATAACAATAACTTATTTACTTCTCAAAATTGTGACAATGGAGATACCTACATAGATTGACAGAAAACCAAGATACCAACAAACAACTTCTTAGAGTGGATAGTGTCTTTCTTGGACAGACTTAAAATAATATCCTCATTTGAAGACAAGACACTTATCTTAACATTTGCTAAAGGCAACATGCACTGCTATGAATATGATGTAGGTGCCCTTTTGACGACACATTCATGTACAGGTCAAAATTTTTGGTGAAGCAAAAGAAGAAATAAAAAAAGCATCTCCTAGATTTTAATAATAACGAATAAAATATTTTATCTAAAGCTTCGGAAGAGTCCGGGAGTTTAAAAAGTGATAATGGGTCAAAGAGTCTTGTTCAATGATTTGAAACCATTGGAGAGCCTAATCAAAGTAAATACCAGTGGAGATCAGCCGTGAAAAATCGACAAGGTTCAAATATCTTTTCACCTGTAGAAATCCTCATGAGGAACACCAGAAGACTGAAGCCCCATGCTTTAATCAAATGTAATGCTGCAAGGAGAGGCAGGCCTTAATCAGTTGGGCGCAGATGGACATGCTGCTGGCAGACTGATACTGGTACATCATGTGCACCAAGTGGAGGACAACACAATGTTTACATCAAGCTTTAAGAAGTCCTTTGACTTTCTCTCAAAATTGTTGTCTAGTAAAGTAAGAAAGAAAGAAAAAATAAAAGAAAAATAGTTCCTCATAGCCATTCATAGGCATATTTAATACAAATATAAAAAGGCAAAACCACATGCAACAAAGAAATAGCTACTAAAAATATTATTGGTAACCAAAAGATTTGAGTATAAACATGTAACAATACATTTTCAAAAATTGTACATCAATTTCTTGTGGTTGAGAATAACATGAAATTTTGTTAAAATTTTATCAACTCGAAACTAATGAGCAACTTAGCCACCCAATTCTTATAGTCACATTTAATTGATCCAATTTTTTATCATTGATGAGAAACTATGAAGTATAAGACACTAAATAAAGATGTTCCATAACAATTTATAACTAGAGAAATTGAAAGATTATGACAAACACTAAGGAACTAAGTCCATCAGCAATAAAAAGTAATTCCAAAATGTGAGCATCAACATGTGTTTCTTGTCTTGTTCATAACTTGTGTGTCAAATAAAGTTTTAGCACTAATTAGTTATCAAAGTGTAAAATAAAAATTATACTTTAGTTAAGAATCTAGAATCATAATAATTGAGAAAAGATGATAAAAGCTAGGTATATCATTAATTTTTCAAACTCTAAACAATTCAGTAAGAGAATTCATAAAAACCTCATTCTACAACAAATTCAACTTGAGCCAATATTGACAGCGAATAAAAATCCAGCAAATAAAAGCAGGAGTCAACTAAAACAAAAGATAACTAAATTAAAAAAAAAATCAATGAAGCTTGTCACAACATGTGATGAACTGAGGCTCGCAAATCTGTGATATGCATAGGACACCGTACGGATGAAGACTCCAAAGGACATGAGGGCTGAAAAATAAAAAATAAAAAATATTTACTCCGTAGAAGAACGGACAAAAAAATTATAACGACAACAAACAAGAGAGATCGAATAGATTTGACCTTGTCTAACGGATACATAGCGAAGGTTGGCAGCCCAAACTTGATGACCATCTTACCACTACATTAATTCAAGCAATCAAATTATTCATCTTTGATGTCACAAGAACATGGGTAGGATCGAGAAGAGTTCATGGATTGGGATATAGTATTCTTTCATGGGGCCACATGTACCATAAGATTAATATGGTAAGGCTGTAAACAAAAACATTAAAAAACGGGGAGGGAAAAACTTTAATTATAGTAATTTCAAGCTATCACGAAACAATAAATTGTTTACTTAATAAGAGAATTTTCATTCATATCATAAACTAATGAAAGACCATTCATGAATATCTGCAGGAGGGAGTAAACTTTTGTTGAGAACTAACTTATAACATATTTACTTTCAAAACACATCATTCACCACAAGTTTCAAAAAAATGCTTAGATTTCTTTAAAAGGTCTTATTAACATACAGTAAACAAGGAAAAATAAAAAAGATAAAAAAAAATAAGAAGATACTCAAAGACTTTCTTAGGCACATCTAGTAGAGAGACAAAAAGGTTAAATCATATGCAATACAAATTATTGCAAAAATTCAACAAGATTGCATCATCAACATATAGATCAAACAAAGAACTATAGAAATGCACACACTTATATACTACAAATTTAAGAGTTTTAAACCAATATAATGTCCTACATTTGTTTAGTCTCTTCTCACTAATTTTTTCTTACACTTTCCTTTTCATCAAACATGTATCTTATGAATTTTCTCATCATCTAAAATTCATAAGAGATGTTATCTTCAACAACTAGTTAGCCTACTAATAGAACTTTTGTTGGTTCACTAGGTTTTTCTATACTTCTTATTTTATTTATGAAGAAACCTTAATTTCTACAATTACATAGATACCCTTACCATACAATGTTATTACAAATGTGCCCCTAACTAATTGTTCTACCAATCTTAACACAAATTAACATTTTTGTCACACAATTCCTAGAATCACATCTAATTGATCAAATGTTCCATAAAAATCTTTGTCTCAATGCTACATTTAGCCATTGCAAGAATTGAAAGATGATGACAAAAGTCATTTCAATTTTAAACATCAACTTATAAGTTTTCTCCTTAACATTACTTGTAATTTCAAATAAATTTTGGAATGTAGTCATTAAACAGTAACAAAAAAATTATGCTACATTTGTAGACTTAAATCATATGTTGAAACAATAAGTTATGGAGTGACTATATTATATATTGGGGAAAACATAAAAACTTCAAACAAATGAATTTACAATTAAAAGTATGCGTAAATATATAATTTTGTCAAATGAATTTAAAAAACGATCACAAATTCAACTTTGTCAAATTTTAACAACCACAAAAACACCAACAAATAGGACTAAATTATCTTAAAACAAAAGATAACTACAATATGAATCTAAGCAAACCTTTATGAAGCTTACTGCAATAGCCCCAAGCTATCATATCTCCGGTATGCTTGGGACACAATGCGGTTGAAGACTTCCCAAGAAAAAGCTCCCTGACGCACATTGGACCACTCGTGCTCTTCAAAAGTAAAAATAAAAATCTTAAGTCCCACTACGGCACCAGTAGTAAAATATTATTAATAATAAAGAAAAACAAGGGAGGAAGTCGGAGAAATTGTACCTCGTCTTTCAATACATGAAATAGAAGGGGAGCTCACACTTGGACACAATCAACTCCACCGAACTAATTAAATCAATCTTACACGGATTTTTTTTTTTACTTGATAGGGCCTATGACTGTCAACAATACTTTTTGAGTGCAAACCAGATTGAAAAATGTAATAAACAACTTGAGATAACTTTGAACCACCATCCTTAAGCATCAGCCCTTGGAACTTGAGGCTGGAGGCTCTCCAGGACTAGGTTGCTGCGCACAAAAATAAAAATAAAAAATTCAGATTCCAGTGCGAAACCAACAGCAAAACAAAAAAGAGAGAGAAAGCTGGGAAAATTCTAGTTTGCCATACAATACATGAAGATAACACTTGGACACAATCAACACTATTATGTTAATTTTAAGAAATCAAACACAGAAGGCAAGTTTTTTTTACCTTGATAAGGCCTCTGACTTTTGGAAAATGGTCTAAAGAATCAACAATAATTTTTGAGTCCAAGCCAGGAAGAGAAATGTGATTAACAACTTGAGAGAACTCCCAACCAGCATCTCGCTTTAGTAAACGCACTCCACACTCTTTCAACTCTACATTCTCGCTAGTTGCTGTAATTGATGCAGAATACTTCCATCTTTCCACATATTTTAAAATTCTTGACATATTTATAAATACCCAAACTCCATGTGATCCAATGAGAGCCACTTTAGGCATGCAAAAGACCAAGCAATCTTCTATCTCAGCGTCAGAATCATCATAAGTGACTTGCAATTCACAAATAAACTCACGAAGATTGCGGTTGCTGTCCTCAGCTGCTCCAATATTTAAATTCTCAAGCTTATCTGAATTTCGTTTACTTTCTTCGCTTGTGTAACATCCATGGACTTTATAATATATCAACATAGCAATTGTGTGTTCTCCATACGCATCAGCCACAGAAACTTGAATTCTTTTATTGGAACTAGTGCTGCGGTGGATGGACCACTCGGAGATTTTTGCTTCCGGGATTCGTGCTTCTGCTGTGGGGCCACATGCTACCACACATTCAATTAAGTGTTTCTGTAGACAAAAAGTTGAGAGACAAGGGAAAAAATCAAGTTCCTTTAATCAATAAAACTTTGTTTGTTTTGTAAACGAAATCAAAGTGGGGAGGAAGAAACTCACTCGATGAGCTTGTGGACGTAGACACAGGATCTTGTGAGGTTTGTAATCAAAACCAATATAGACAATTGTAAAAGAACAAACGCTCGCCATTGACGTCTCTCTCCCTGACATTACTGTTGAAATTCTCGAAGTAATGCGCGCCTCCAATGAGGAACAATTTCTTACATCTACGAGATGTAAATACCCCATTTTTGACGAGGCTTCAACAGCGATACGCTGATTCACAATATCCATTTTAAGCTTAAAAAGTTCAAACCTGGTATTTGGTAATTTTGTAAATCTATTTTTCCCAAGATTTAAGCACTTAATTGAGGACCAGCAATTTGGAATTACTCCATCCATTTTTCTATTGAACACCTTCAATAATGGACAATTACTTAACTCCAAGGATTGTAAGCTCAATGGAAGTTTTGGCAAGACTTGAAGAGAGGTACAATCACTTAAAATAAGTTCTTTAAGATTAGAAAGTTCATAGATGCTATCTGGCAATTCCATAAATCTATTTTTACTAAGGTCTAATATTGAAATAGACCAACAACCTATAGACTTAGGAATTGAGACTAAGTCTAGATTGCAATTAATCAATCTCACTGTCAATAAAGATTTTAAACTTGAGAATAGAGTCTCTAACAATTCTTTATGTCCATCATAACAACTAAGATCACCGGATTTTGCTACCCTTGACAGAATACAATTGTTCAAAACTTGGCATTTTAATGAGCTTAAAGGCAGACGAGGAAGCTCTAAACTTTTATTTGTGTCAGAAAACTCAATACTGAAGAATTTTTCTTCCCTTGAAAAAATAATCTCAACTGGCAATTTTCCTACATGAGTTTCTTCCAGATAAAATTTCTCTAAATTTGGCAATCTCTGAAACGAGAATGGAAATTTCTCAAAAGAAGTGTTGTAAATATGAATATGCCGCAAAGATGACATTTCACCGAAAGTATCTGGAGGAATTTCGAGCTTTGGACAACTAGAAAGACAAAGAGTTTCAAGAGACTCCATGACAAGCCCATCTGGAAATCGCTCAATATTTTCGCAACCAATAAAAGACAATGTCTTGAGGTGTTTGAGGAGTCGAATGGATTGGTGGATCGAAGAAATACTAGAACAGTTTGCAAAGCTAAGTTCCTCAAGATAAGGGGCCTGACTTAAATCTGGTGTCTCCAACATTGTCAGGAAGCTGAAGGAAATTTTCTTTAACTTCAAAAAACACTGTTACAGACATACAAGTAGTTTAGAAAATAAAAGGCAAAAAAGAGTTAAAGAGAGAAATAGACTTGCATGATCCAAAATGTTACCTGACTCCCCCCATTTGACAGTTGCTTGAAGTAGTGGCTACTCAATTTGAGCTCACTAAGATTGATTGGGTTGAATCCGGTTGGCAATGATTCAAAAGGATACCGAATCCAATGCACATAACATAACTCTTTGCTTAACTTAAGTTCTGAACATTCCCCACGCCATTGTATTGCCCCAAAACAGTCAAAAATCTCAAGTATTCTCAAGTTTTTCATTTTTGCAAAAGCTTCAACACATAATTGCTGCTTGGAATTGAAACTAGAACACATTAAGCGAATGATTTTGAGCTTATGCATATCCTAAAAAAAAATGAAATTAGTATGATAAAAAAAAATACATAAAGAATTAGAACTAAAATAATTGTTTCGTATGTCACAAAATACTTACAACTTTTCCAGCATTTCCCTTTAATGCAGAAATAAAGTCTTCAGTACGCCATAATCTTTCCTGCTCAGCAATTTCTTGACCCATTTGTAATAGTAAATCATGTATATACAATTCTACTCTCTCACGTGTTATTCCAAACTTTGTGAATTTTATAAGACATTTCCTCTCAAGATCAGTAAGAATGTTTGAAGGATAACCTAACCATACTAGTTGTTGTCGAAGATGGCCTTTTGTCTCCAATGTATGGTAAAAAAAACATATGACGTCTAGAAATGCATCTCGTAATTGATCATGACCTTTCATTCTATCGAAAGTGATTTGAAGTGAATTCTTAACCTCTTGATCAGGATTTGCTTTTAATTGATTGAGGTAACCCTCCCAATCATCTTTTTCTTTATTTGACAAGTATGAACCAGAAACTTCAAGTGCTAGTGGATGGCCTTTTGCCAAATGCACAATTTTCTTACTTAACCATTGGAACTTCTCTTCGGGATAATGTTTAGGGAAGGCTTTTGAATTAAACAACTGTAAGGCATCCTCATCATTCAAGGGGTTCACTTCATAAATATTATCCTTATTCAAACAAGGCCAATCATAACTTCTGCTAGTTATGATTATTCTACTGCCCTTTCCAAACCACTCAGCCTTTGCTAATGCATCTATTTGTTTTCGGTCCCATATGTCATCAAGTACAATTAAAACTTTTTTATTTTTTAGCCTACTTCTTAACACCCTATCCATATGATTCTCACTGCTCAATGAATCTATTACATCTTTAGAGAGAATCTCATAAATAAGTTGTTTTTTAAATTTCTCAAGACAATTGGTCTTTCCAATTCCAAGAACAAAGCTACAAGCTTCAAATCTAAATGAAGCTATTTGATAAATGACTTCTGCCAAAGTTGTCTTTCCAATTCCGCCGATTCCTGAAATCCCTATATAGCGTACACCACCTAAATCTAAATGAAGTAATTCCATTATTTTCTTAGCTTGGGAATCTATTCCAACAAAAGACTTATCAATATTTGTTGAGTTGTGTATCAACCCAGCAAATATCTTCTCACTGATCTCTTTAACAATTTCTGATTCATCCCTATATATAAAAAAAAAACTAATTTAGAATTAAACTTCAAACAAATAAAAAAAAATTGTTCTAATTCAATTTGACGAGGATAGTAAGTGAAATCTGTGGCACAATTCTTGCGAATCGGACAAGTTAGAACGACCAAATACAACAAAGATACCTGTTTTGCACGTGCCATCCGCAAAGATTGGAAACTTCTTTCAAAACACCTCCGCACGATTCTACTGTATCTTTGTTAGCCTGGGAGAAATCTACAGTGCAGTCACCTACTTGAATCAAAACAGCTTTCCAGATTTCCCAGTTCGCGTCATCTTTAAGTTGAGCCAAATATTCTCCAAATTTGCCCTTCTGGTTTCGCACGTCATAGGGCTCCACATGGTAGAAAACAGGGAAAACGGTAATACATCCCTTTCGTCTGCGTTCCATGATCACGCTTAGCTCTATTAAACACGATTTAGATTCGGCAAACCTCTCTGAGATGATAACGACCGCATATTGCGATCGTTCTATTGCTCCCTTGAGATATGGATGAACTTCTTCTCCTTTCTCCAGTTTCTCATCATCCCTAAAGACGACAATCCCCAACCTTTTCAAAGCATCATAGAGATGACTTGTAAAGCCATAGCGAGTATCCTCACCACGGAAACAAAGAAAAACCTCGTACTTCTGAGTTGAAGAGGAAGACGAAGTGCTCGTAGACGCCATCGGAGACTCACAAGTTTGCCCAATTCGACGTTCGTTTGCATACATGAGACTTGCAAGCTCTGTTTAATAATTAGGTTTGGCAAGTTGGACTGTTTCTCCAGAGATGCGTCAAAAGCGAAGGAAGTAAATGCCCAGCACGAGAGGCTTGAAATTTCCGCCTTATCCCTTCTGTTGAGGATGAAAAAGAAACACGGAAACCGTCGAACGGTCAATTATAAGTAATCACTTAAGAAAAGTCACCATTAGTGAACGAAATTTAAAGATTCGCTGCCTGCTTTCGCATTCAGATATCGAGTCACTGCCTTGTGGGACAGGTCGAAGGTTAACCGCGTGCAGGTAACATGGAAAGTAGAACCTCAATTAATGTGACGAGAAGGACACTGTTAATTACGACCGCTGCTGCTTGTTGGTTTGAATTCTCTTAAGAACTTGGGAGAAAGATCAATTAATTACAGTCCTTGCAATCGCGTTACGAAAAATCTCATGATGTGCAATTTCCTGTCAGGAAGACGAGATGTTTCATTTTTGTATTTTCTGGAGGCCTTGCGGAGAAACTGAGGTGTGGTGATGCAAATTGCTGGACTTCACACTTTGATAGAAGTAAAAAGCTATACGGTTGAGCATCTTGGAGGGAATATTGTATCGGAATTAGAAAATTTTAAGTTTTCTTAGTACTTTTCTTTACTTTAAAATGATTAAATCAATCTAACTCCCACCCAAAAAATAAAATAAAAAAAAAATGAGTGTAAAAAGAAAAAAAAATTAATCTTACGGTTCTATATTGAATTTTAAATTTTTTTTTACTAAACTTTCTGTTAAATAATTCTTAAAAGTTTTTAGATGAAGGCTTTCCAAGTTTTTTTAGAACTTCTTTAGGGCTTTCTAGGTTTCAGAACTTTTTTGAATTAGAATTAATTTGAAAATTTTTTATAAGGTTCTAAATGCGTCTCAATATGCTCTTGCCGACTCTGCCCAAAAGCTCCCATTCACGTGGTGCAATTTCAGCTTAACTTTCTTGGGCCTAACCCCCTTCCCCAGGAAATATCAGCTCGGAGCGAAATCCTCGTCCTATGGAGAACCGAATCATCGTTATAATCTTCAAACATACATATTTATCTATTTTTCTTTCTCTTGAACATACCAATCGTGAAATCTCAATACTCGTAACGTTTATGGTTATGTATTTACGTGGCGTTTCAGTGGTAAACCTCAAATGAAGATCCATTTTAAAGTTGTAGAAGAAACACCTTCTTGTACCGATAGTGCAAGCGTACGTCCAACGCCTCCCTTAGATATCAATGTTGCCGTCCTTGACCAACTTTCGGGCCAACCTGCACGCATCTCGTGGGATAGACGTCCCGTTTCCGGGGCCAATTTGAATGCGATGCAAAGACAATTAGCTTTGTAAGAAACTAAGAAACTGCGAGGGAGCATGAAGGATTTCTCTATTGCTGTGATGTACTTTACAATGATTGCTATACATTTATAGAGACATAGCCTAGCCTAGGAAAGGTAAACCAAATATTTACAATAATTACAATGATATTGTGCCTAATCACAGGCACTAATATGGTAATGTATTAGGTGAGGCAGCTGTCTATTAACACTCCCCCTCAAGCTGGAGATTTGAATAAATCAAATACTCCGAGCTTGGAGAGAAGATGCCAATGTTGTTTACTGTTGAGTGCCTTAGTGAGTAGGTCAGCAGGTTGTTCCTTGGTTGGTACATGTCGTGTCGTAATGATTCCTTGTTGAAGCTTTTCTCTGACATAATGACATTCAACTTCAATGTGCTTTGTGCGCTCATGAAATATAGGGTTTGCTACAATCTTCTCTGCGGCTTCATTGTCACAATGGAGTAATGCTGGACGCTTCATGTAAAAACCAAAATCTTTAAGTAATCCAATGATCCATACTATTTCACAAGTGGTAAGTTGCATAGCTCTGTATTCTGCTTCAGCTGACGATAAAGACACAGTGGGTTGTTTTTTGGAGCGCCATGAAATCAGAGAGTTGTCTAACATTATACAAAAGCCTGTGGTGGATCTTCTTGTCATGGGACATGTGCTGTAATCAGAGTCGCAATATGCTCGCAACTCAAATGGCGAAGATGATGGGAACATGAGACCAAGGCCTGGGCAGCTTTTAAGATATCTGATCACTTTTAGAGCAGCTTCCATGTGAGATTGTTTTGGATCATGCATGAACTGGCTAAGAAGTTGGACCGGAAATGTGATGTCAGGCTTTGTGAGTGTAAGATAAATCAGTCGTCCAACTAGGCGCTGATAGACTGAAGGATCGTCAAGAGGAGGATCATTCATTTGTTCTTTTGATCCAGCATCATACTCAAGGCTTGTGAATTTTTTATTCTGCTCCATGGGAATCATTGATGGCTTCGAACCAGCTAAGCCTGCTTCAGAAATAAGTTCCAATGTATACTTTCGCTGACTTAACGAAATACCATCTGGAGATCGAGCGATTTCAAGCCCTAAGAAAAACTTTGAGGGACCAAGATCCTTCATGAAGAATGCACCATGCAAATATTTTTTAAGGTCTGAAATGGCTGCTTGATTGTTTCCTGTAATTAAGATATCGTCAACGTAAATGAGTAAAGCCACAAAAGAGCTACCTTTCCTCTTGGTGAACAAGGAGTAATCATGGTAAGACTGGTTGAAACCGTGTGCAATTAGGGCACCAGTGAACTTGGCATTCCATTGCCGAGAAGCTTGCTTCAACCCATAAAGGGATTTCCGCAATCGACAGACAAGATGCTCCCCCTAATTGTGAAATCCGGGGGGAAGCTCCATATAGACCTCCTCCGAAAGATCACCATGAAGAAAGGCATTCTGGACATCCATCTGATAAAGGGGCCAATGATGGACGGCAGCAATGGTAATGATGAGCCGAACAGTGACATGCTTGGCTGTAGGAGAGAAAGTATCCTGGTAGTCAATGCCCTCACGTTGATTATAGCCCTTGGCAACCAAACGGGCTTTGTAACGTTCAATGGAGCCATCAGCACGATACTTCACCTTATAAACCCATTTACATCCAATAGGACGACGACCAGGGGGTAGAGGAACAATATCCCAAGTGTGATTAGCCTGAAGGGCAGTAAGTTCAGCATCCATGGCTGAAATCCAATTGGGGTCTTGGGTGGCCTCATGGTATGTGGTAGGTTCGGTGATGGCAGAAATGGAGGCTATGAAGTGCTGGTAAGGGGGGTTGCAGTGGTGGAGGGAGACATAGTTAGATATCGGATAAAGGGAGGTTTGGGAAGAGGAAGGTAAGGTAGGACATATGTAGTCGGAGGTCCAGATAGGAGGGTGAGTGGGACGGCCAGATCGACGCAGTGAAGGATCGGGAGGCGCAGTAGAAGGAGCAGTAGTAGTGTCAGGAGGTTGGGGAGGTGGGGTGGGGGATGGTGGGGTCGGGGATGGTGGCGATGCAAGAGCAGGGGTGTCTAATGAAAGGTTAGAGAGGAGAGGCGGGGCAATGGGAATCGTACCTGAAGGAGTTGGGTCAGGAAGATCCACAGGCAATGATGAGGAAGTGTACGTGTCAGGATCCGGCACAACTGGAGGTGACGAGAGGGCCAGGCTGTCCAAAGAAGAAGAAGAAGGAGAAGAAGAAGTAGAAGAGGAAGAAAAAGGAAAAACAGTTTCTTGAAAAATAACATCACGACTAATGAAAAATTTGTGGGATTGAGGGTCATAGACACGATAACCCTTTTGAGAAGGAGGATAACCCATAAAAATGCATGGAAGGGCACGAGGACTAAACTTATCTCGAGGGCCTAAGGTGGTGGCGTAACAACGGCAACCAAAAACACGAAGATGTTCAAGGATAGGAGGTTTACCAAATAATTTTTCAAAGGGACTGAGACCATGAAGAGAGGAAGAGGGAAGGCGGTTGACAAGGTAGGTGGCAGTGAGAAGGCATTCCCCCCAGAATGGCGGGGGGATATGGGCTTGAAACATTAAAGCACGGGCCACGTCTAATAAGTGCCGATGTTTGCGTTCAACAACTCCATTTTGTTGAGGAGTGTGAACGCATGAGGTCTCATGGGAAATGCCCTTCATGGAAAGGAAAGAACGACACTCAGAAGAAAAAAATTCAGAGCCATTGTCAGAACGAATGCGACGGACAGTGGTATTGAATTGGGTATGAACCAGGGAGATGAAATACTGGATTTTGGAAAATACTTGGCTTTTAAATTGAAGGAGGAAAGTCCAAGTGGCACGGGAAAAATCATCCACAATAGTAAGAAAATAGCGTGCACCATCATGGGTAGGAGTTCGATGAGGACCCCAAACATCCATGTGGACAAGCTCAAATATGGAGTGAGTCAGAGTGTGACTAATGGGAAAAGGTTGGCGGGTTTGTTTAGCTAAAGGGCAAATAGGGCAGGAAAAAGAAGAAGGACAAGAAATAGAAACACCAGAAGAAGAAAATTGTTTTAAGGAAGAATGACCAAGACGTTGATGCAAAAGATCATAACTAATATTATTAATAAAAATGGGAGTACAAAGAGATTGTTGTTCAGAAGTACAAACAGTGGACTTTAGGGAATTTAAATATTCAGAGAAAACAGAACTAAAATTTTTTGGAAAAGCAGAACATAGAAAGTAGAGTCCTCGATCAGCCTTGCCGAGCCTGATCAGATCCCCAGTCGTACGGTCCTGAAATACACAAAAAGCATCGAAAAAAATGGCTACACAATTGTTATCACGGGTTAATTTTTGAATAGATAACAAATTGTGTTGAAAACGGGGGGCATATAAAATATTGGTGAGATGCAATTGTGGATAAGGTTGGCAGCGACCAATGTGGGTGACAGGACTAAGTGAGCAATCAGGCAATGTAATATGAAGGGGAGCAACGCATGGGGAAAATGAATCAAGAAGAGATAAATTACAAGTGATATGGTCACTAGCCCCTGAATCGATTATCCATAAGGAGGAAATGGGAGAAAGGGAAGAAACCGTACCTGAGAATGGGTCCAAGGAACCCATTTGGTTTATGAAAGTCAAGAGCTTGTGCTGTTGATCGGTAGTGAGGGTAAGCCCAGTGGATCCACCATATACGCTACCTGGGCTAGGTGGATGATGGCCCAAGAGACCTGGACTGGGTGTAGGTGGATAGCCTGAAGAGCCCTGAAAAGAAGATCCCCCAGTGAAGTCCATAGCTGGGGGATGAGTTGGGCCAGAGCCAAGGGAAGGCAGAGAATCAGATGCGGCAACATTATGAGCGAAAGGCCCTTGGCCAGTGGGCTTGCGTCTATTATTACCACGCTGCTTGGGCCTGCTGCTAGTTGGGTAGCCCACTAATTGGTAGCAGGACTCACGCAGGTGTCCAGGCCGCTTGCAATGACTACAAATGGGCCTAGATGTGGGAGGTGCCTGCTGGGCATGAGGCAGGTTAGGCCCGTTGGGCCCGCTTAAGGATAAGGCCCCAGATTGTGAATCATGGGTCCAGCCCGTTTGGGCCAGAGATGCACCTGACCCGATTGGGGTGCGACTAGAACGGTGCGTCTGAAACGCACTGGCATCACTGCCAAGAGAGGAACGGCCGTCGGTAGCAGCGCGTTGGAGCAAGTCTTGCTTCGCCAGCGAATAAAGCTTCTCCACGCTTGGGAGCTCGTCACGTGACATGACGTTGGAGCGAAGGGTAGAGAATTCATCCGGTAGGGCCAAAAGAAGTTGCAGGGATCGATCCTCTGCCTCACGGTGGCGAAATTGCTTACTAGTGTCACAAGTGCCGCCATAACAACAATGAAGAGGAGGTTGTTGGGCATCTAAAGCACCCCAAAGCTCCTTCAGACGGAGGTAGAAGGATGTGAGCTCAGCGCTGGAGGCACCAGGAGACAAGCGGAGAGTGCCGATGGCCTGTTTAAGGGAAAATTTCTGGGTCCCGCTAATCCGATCGAAGCTATCACGAAGCAATTGCCAGACATCGGCGACACTGGGAGCAGTGGAGACCATAGTCTCGAGTGAGGAATCGACAGAGTGGGTTAACCAAGTCTTCACAGCTGCATGACACTGGTCCCAACGGGCAGCAGCGTCACCATCGCCAGTGGGGCGTGGGAGCTTGCCAGTCAGAAAACCCATCTTATTCTGAGCAAGGAACACTGTTCGGATTTGCTCGCTCCAAACATGCCAGTTGGCCTCGCCGGTGAGCTTCTGGGACACGATGCATGCCGGTTGAAGATCGGCAGCAGTGAGATGGTATGGGTCGTGGAGAGGAGAGATAGTGGAGCTGTTGGTAGTGGCCATGAGGAAGGTGAACAAAGACGGCTAGGGTTTGAGAGGAGGGAATTAAGGATAAGGATAATTTGGTAAATAAAGAAAGGAATAGCAAAAGTGGCTAGGGTTGACGGAAAATAAAAAACAAAGGAGAAGGCGGCTAGGGTTAACGTGAAAAGATGGAAAATAAAAAACAAGGGAGAAGGCAACTAGGGTTAACGTGAAAAGAAAAGGAAAACAAATGAGGAAAGAAAAGGGCGGCTAGGGTTGCGTGTAGAGAAAGGAGGAAAAAGACAAAGTTGAAAAAGATGAGAAAGTAGCGTGACTTATGTGAAGGGAAAAAGGAAGAGGAAAGAGAGAGAAAACTCTTTAGGCTACGGTGAGTTGGGAAAAAGGAGGAAAGAGAAAAAGGAATTGTGAAGGATGCAGAGAAAGGACAAAGAGAGAGAAAATACCTTGGTCTACAGGTGGAAAAAGTGACAGGAAAGAGAAAGAAAGGACCAAAGTGAGGGAGAGAATACCTTTGTCTACGGGTGGAAAAAGTAACAGGAAAGAGAAAGAAAGGACCAAAGGGAGGGAGAAAGGACGAAACAGAAGGTGAAAAATTAACAAGAACTGACGGGAGGAGAAAGCAATGGATGAAAAAAAAACAGCAAGAGGCTCACAACTCGCCGGAAGAGAGAAAAAAAAGCGGAAGCTAGGATCGTATGGCGATTGATACCATGTAAGAAACTAAGAAACTGCGAGGGAGCATGAAGGATTTCTCTATTGCTGTGATGTACTTTACAATGATTGCTATACATTTATAGAGACATAGCCTAGCCTAGGAAAGGTAAACCAAATATTTACAATAATTACAATGATATTGTGCCTAATCACAGGCACTAATATGGTAATGTATTAGGTGAGGCAGCTGTCTATTAACAAGCTTCTCTTTATCTCGCTTTTGTGTGTAAGGTCGTCATTGTAGCGTGAAAAGGAGATTCTCGGAGGCTTCTTTCATTAGTGCAGGTACTTTGAGTTATGCTCTGGGCGAAGAGGATGAAGCTGGGGTGTTAAAAGCATAGATTAGATACTGACTCCATTGAATTCTTTTCTCTCGTGGGTCGCAATAGCGTTGGAGATGACTTCATACTACTTTAGTGGATAAATAAATTGATTCTACAAACTTGTGTATGATTAAAGCTGGAGAATAAATGTCTTGCAAACGCCATATATGTTTATAAAAAGTGTGATAAACTAAATTCAATTTAATATTATAGGAGAAAATAAATTTATGAAGAGAATCAAAATATACCACATAAGATTACACCAAATATTAAAAAATAAAAATTGGCTAATATTTTGTAAAATCAAAACTAGTATTTTTAGAAAGTTTGAAAGAATAAATCATTAACTAATATTTAATAGTTAATTCCCAAATGCAGACATTTATTACTGAGTTTGTCATTAGAAGTGAAAATGGAATATTTTAGTAAAATAGAAAAGTGTGCTCAAAATAATTATAATTAATAATCATGTACGTCACCACCCAAAAATTTGCTAAGCTCCCGTATCACCTTTGTTTTTTGGAAAAAAAAAAATTGCCCATATACTTAAATTTAGACACCCAAGAATTGAATTTGGGAGCAAAAATATTAGGTAGTACTTATTACCAATTACACCATATCTAAATACAATTAATTAAAAAAATTAAGTAGAAGACCAAAATCTTCACATACAGAAGACTTTAATTTCAAAGCAATCAACTAGGAAACTTCAAGCTTGCTTCTAGTAAAGTTCTTTTCCTATTGAGGTTGAATGACATGACTTGATATGGTCAAGTGGAATTAGCAAACATAATTTCATTAGATAGCTATAGAGATAGACTTCCTACAACAGATGTGGTATCTCGATGGCTTCCCTTAATTAACCTATCTTGTAATTTCTGTGCTTCTCAATTGAAAAGTAGGTCTCACTTGTTTTTTCAATGTCCTTGGACTGAGAAAATATGGAAGAGTATACTTGCACAACAAAGAATACATAGGAACATTCATAATTGGAATTTTGAATTGCAATAGATGGTTAAAGCAACAAAAGGCAAATATTTGGCTGCAAAACTTCTTAAACTTTCTTTCTTAACTTACATATATTGTATATGGTCTGAACATAATCGTATATGTTTTCAAAATAAGACTGTTGAAATACTAAGTTTATTGGCTAAAATCAAGAAAGTGGTATGTGGAAGGGCATCCCTATTTAGGAATATCAAACTCTCTCAGACAAATGTTTTATTGTGTCATAATTGGAGGATTCCATATTCAATTTTCTTTTAGCTAAATTGTAATGCTAGGGTATGCTCCTAAGCTTTTATACTCTTTTATTCTTCAATAAATCAACTCACATACTCATAAAAAAAAAAAAAAGGTTCTTTTCCTATTGCCCGTGTCCAATGGTGTAGAAAGAAAAGATTCACAGGTTGCTTGCGTTACGCGAAGGTTGCGTTCCTCGTGATGCACTAAAGCTTTGCGAATTGGTGTAAAGATAAGAGATTCTCAGGTTGAAAGTTCACGTGTATTGGTAACGTGGAAAGGAGAAGGTTTCAGCTTCCATTCTCTTTATCAAGAAATTGCGTTTGTAATGTAGGCGTAGACCATCCCATATTTACAAGTATTGAATATTAGTTTTCTGCGAACCAAAGTTGATAAAGGAGTAATCATGAAATTTAATTTTAGATTTCTCAACCTACTTGGTAGTACATAAGTTAGACTTTATATATAAATATGTATTTATGTTCCAACATCAAATAAGCAATTGTGCAAGTTATGTACTGTATCATGATAGTAATAATTATAAGTTGTTGATTACCTAATAACTTGGTAGTAAGTTAATAGGATTTGGGATCAAGAAATCCTAAGTTTAATATCAGGAAGAGTAAGTTAAGTGCGTGTGTAAAAACAATTACAATAATAATAATGGAAGTTATTAAATAATGTTGAGAATACTGATATTGTGAGCTTTCGTTATTAGTTGATGTTCATTTTACTTGTATTGGGTTCAGCCCATTTGTAATGTAGGTAGTTATTCATTTTAAAGACTCGTTGCATTCTCTTAGTAACTGTGAAAACACAACCTGCGGGCTTCCACACGATCTCCCGTGTTCTGAATTTCCTTTTGACTTCGTTGTTCTGTATTCCTTCACATCGAGCTGCAATAGAACAAGTTGTTTGAAGATCTCACAATCCTCAACAAGTAATATAACGGGGTTATATCCTTCCTCCTTTGTGCCACCAGGTTACTTTTTTGTGAAATTAACAATCCTTCCTAGATTTTAATGCTATGCAAATCCTCACATCTTTACCAGCCAAGGAAGTGAAAAGTGAAAGTGACATGAAGTGACGACCATTAGTAATTATGGCCGGATAAGATTAATATTCGCTTGTTTTCATATATCTAATCTTCAAAATATAAATAAAGATGAAGAAAGGAAAAGAAAAATCAAGAAAAACACGTACTGAAGAAAGATGGCTCATCCTAATTGGGCCCCTCTTAATTGGCAAAATAAAATTTGAGACTTGGGTAGACTGACGTCTTCGTCAGCTTTGAGAGTCATGTAAACAAATGAACACACGTGCTGTTTGGTTTATCCAACAAGAACCATTATTGTGAAAGAAAAATATCTCTTAGTTTTTCTTACAACATATGATGGATTTTTTTTTCTTTTAGTGGAAATGTAAATTGTATTAATAAATTTTAAAATATAGATGTACAGGAGCAAACTCCAGTATTATAAAAGTCACCATATCTATGAAAAGATAGAAATTAGAAGCTTCTAAATTTCACTCAAAATAACATTTCCTTGGGAAGATCTTATATTTTTAAACAAAGAAGCTCTTCCACATACTACCTTCTTTACTTTAGCTAAGAGAATAAGGATATCAATTGCTTTCCCTTGAAAACATCTCCTATTTCATTCAGCCCATATATAATAAATGCAAGCTAAGAAAGATAGTTTAAGAAGTTTAGCAGCTAAATCCTTACCTTTAATTACTCTGATCATCCACTATAGCTCTGCATTCCATCCTTTAGTGTCACGTTGGATTCCATTTTGGGTGAGAGTACTTTTCCAAATCATCCTTGTCCATGCACACTAAAAAAAAAGATGACTCGTATTTTCTATATGAGACTAACAAAAATCACATAATATATTTACTGAAGGAAGCTACGAGACAATTTCTGTAGCTCTAGAAAATCTATCTCTACAAACAGGCCATCCAATGAAATTTTGTTTGCTGATGCCACCAGTCCAGATTAAATTATACCAATCCACTATTTCATTGTTTTGCCGAAGATCATTATAAATCTGTTTGCAACAATATGTAGGATTTAAAAGAATAAAAGTAAGTGTAGGTCTTAATTTGAGGAGACCCCGCCAATTCCAAGCCATGGTACCTTTTATATCCAACTGCAGTACTGAAGTTCTTTTACACTTTGTACTGTGAATCCATTTACTCTATAATGAAGCTTTTGAGAGATTTATGAGATTCCAAAGCATACATCCTAGAAGGGCTTTATTCCAAATTTTGAGATTCGGTAAACCTAATCCCCCTTCCTTTTTAGGTAAGCAAACAGTTTACCAAGCTACTTTGTAAGAATAATGTGTATCTATATTACCTGCCTATAAGAATTTCCTGATCCTTTTTTCAATTTCATAAATTGTTTGCTTTGTGTATCTATATTACAACATATGATTGATAGTTACAACTATAGTTACTATAACGTCACTAGCTTTATTTCTATCCAAAAACTTAAAGCAATAAAAAAAGTAATTACATTTAACACTTTCTGCACATTTTACATGTTTTTCACCACCTAACCACTTTAGAATTCTCAACATGAGTCAACCAGCACACTTACTAAAAATTAATACCAATTAAAGATTAGATTTGCCATGTTTAATAATAAATTTGAATTGAAAATTACTTTTTTACATCAAGCTACCTTTGTATGTAAATTGAATGATTATTTAATACACACACGTAAACACACAACAAAAATAACATAAATGGGTCTAAATACAAACACTTAACAATTAGAAATTAACTATAGTATAAATTCTTGATAATTGCAGGCTAGCTAATAGACAAAGATTTTACAATTGGCTAACAACTACCTAATAATTTGAGTATCAAACTCTTATTCTTAACATTTCCCTTAAGGTGATGTCTTTTATATGATGAAGTTACCAAGCTTGTTATATTTTCAACACTTTTCCTTCAAAATACCATTTTGTGCACAGTAAACTTATATCATTTTCAATTTTTTTTTGTGGAAATGTAAATTGTATTAATAAATTTTAAAATACAAATACATAGGGGCATACCTCAGTATTACAAAAGTCACCATATTTATGAAAAGATAAAAATTGGAAGCTTCCAAATTTCACTCAAAATAACATTTTCTTGGGAAGATTTTATATTTCTAAACAAAGAAGTTCTCCCACGTACTACTTTTTTTACTTTAGCTAAGAGAATAGGAATATCAACTGCTTTCCCCTAAAAATGTCTTCTATTTTGTTCAACTCATATACAATAAATACAAACTAAAAAAGATAGTTTAAAAAGTTTAGTAGCTAAATCCTTTCCTTTAACTACTTTGATCATCCATTATAGTTCTTCATTCCATCTTCCAATGTCACATTGGATTTCATTTTAGGTGAGAGTAACTTTCCAAATCATTTTTGTCCATGAACATTCAAAAAAGAGATGACTCCTATTTTCTATATGAGACTGACAAAAATCACAATATATATTTATTGGAGGAAGCCACCAGACAATTTTTGAAGCTGTAGAAAGTTTATCTCTACAAACAAGTCATCTAATGAAATTATGTCTGCTGATGCCACTAGTCTAAATTAAATCATATCAATCCAGTGTTTCATTGCTTTGCCGAAGATCGTTATAAATCTGTTTGCAATAATATGTAGGATTTGAAAGAACATAAGTGTAGGTCTTAATTTGAGAAGACCCCATTAACTTCAAGCCATGGTACCTTTTATGTTCAACTGCATTATTAAAGTTCTTTTACACTTTGTACTGTGAATCCATTTATTCCATAATGAAGCTTTTGGGAGATTTGTGAGATTCCAAAGCATACGATCGAGAAGGGCTTTGTTTCGAATTTTAAGATTTAGTAAACCTAATCCCCCTTCCTTTTTAGGTAAGCAAATAGTTTGCCAAACTACTTTGTGAGAACAATGTGTATCTATATTACTTGTCCATAAGAATTTCCTAATCTTTTTTTCAATTTCATAAATTTGTTTGCTTTGGTAGTAGGAAAACTTACATTCAGAATGTACATATGGAAATGAGGACAGATTTTGCCAATTGTAATCTTCTGGCATAGCTTAGGTGTGTCATTCCTTAACCTTCTACTCTTCTAAATATTTTGTCTGTCAAACCTTTACAATTAGCTTGAGTAAGTCTTTGTGTAATAAGGCGAACTCCAAGGTATTTAATGGGGAGTGAACTCTTAGGGAAATGAGTATGATCAAGTATAAGCAATTGTTCTTGCTCTAATAGCCCAAAAAAAAAAAATTTGACTTTTACTTGGATTATACTTTAAACCTGTAAGGTTAGCAAATTCCTCCAAAGCTTCTATAAAATAGAGAACTAAGTTCACATCACCATGAGAGAAGATAAACAAATCATCAGCAAAACATAAGTGAGTGATTCTTTAAGATTTGCAGAACTAATAAAATTTAAATGCCATTGTGGAGGTTTTTGAAATAATGATTCTGCTGAGTATCTCCATGGCCAATACAATTAAATATAGGGATAAGGGATCACCTTGTTGCAATCCATTAGTACCCTTAAACTAACCTGCTTGCTCTTTATTGAAGTTTATTTAAAATCTCGTTGTAGTAATACATTCATTGATAAGATCAACCAAGTACTGAGGAGTGTTAATGGCTTTCACAACACTTAATATTGCATCCCATTTGATCATGTCATAGGCTTTCATAAGATCAATTTTGATAGCGACACGTTTGCCTTTGTCTCCTTTATGATAGTTATGCAAAAGTTCTTGGCAAAACATAATGTTCTCTGAAATTTGTCGCCTTTTAATGAAGGCTGTTTGATTATGACTGACTACTGAAGGTAGAATAAGGCTTATCCTTTCAGCAAGCATTTTTGAAATGATTTTATATATGACATTACAACATGTTATTGGATGGTAATCCTTAGTGCAACTTGGATTAGGAACCTTTGAGACTAAAGTAAGCAATGTAAAATTAGTAGCTTTTAGCAAGTTCTTAGAAGAGAAAAATTCTAGGACAACATCTTCTATATCTCTTCCAACGATAGCTATGCTTTCTTAAAGAACAAACTATTATAACCATTAGGCTCAGGAGCTTTAAAATCATGAATGTTCCAAAGTGCTTTAATAATGTCAGATTAATTCAAATTTGGCAAATTAAGTAACATACTAATGTCCTTATGGAATAGAGAAGTATACCTCTCAAACTTGGTAGGAATAATTCTAAAGTTACCAGGATTAATTGGTAATAGGAAATAAGAGTAAATCTCAATTCCTTTTCCTTTGTAATGATTGAGCCATCCTCTAATATTAGTTTATTGATCTTATTTTGAGCTTTCCTTCACATTAATGATGCAAAGAAAATCTTACTATTGTTATCCCTTTCTTTTAACCATGTGTTCCTTGATTTTTGTTTGAGAAGGATTTCTTCATGTTTACTAAACACAAGGAGTTGCTCAAGTTATGATTTCTCCTCAACACGTGCATATGGACAATAAGGATTATTCTCTAACCTACTCTGAATTTGCTTTAAGTTCTCTATTGCTTCCTTCACCTTCTTGTGCAAGTCTCCAAAATGGGTGGCATTGAGTTTCTTGAGAGGAGTTTTTAAGGCTTTCAATTTTTGCATAACTTGAAACATTTTTGATCCATCTATTCTTGTTACCATACTGATCTTACTGTATCCATGAAATTTGAGCAATCAATCCAAAAATTAAAGAATTTGAATGAAGAGTTTTTCCTGTATATGAGAGTCCCAAAATTTATTAAACATGGAGAGTAATCTAATACACTGAGAAGTAAAAATTCAATTGTGAATCTGTCAAAATTATGCACCCAATCTACATTGGTAAGGACCCTATCAATTTTGCTAGCCTAAATACTAGTTCTTGAGCCTTTATTTGTCTATGTGAACAGAGGACATAAAATGAAGGTTCAGTCAATGTTATATTCTTAATCATTTCATTCAAATTCTCCATTCCTTGTGTCCATCTAACATTTGAGCGAATGCGCTCATTAATATTCTATATTTCATTAAAATCTCCCATGAGCAACCATGGAACATTATTTATAGTAAGATTAGAAACTTGTAAGGTTGACCTATAACTCTCTACGTTCAACTTCCAAATTACTTACATAAATGGTAGACAACAAGTAAAGGTGCATACCTGGCTTTTCAATTAGGCAATGGATGACTTGAGATAAAGAACCTTTAATTGTAAGTTGTAGTTCTGTGGCTTACCAAAGAACCTAAATTCTACCAAGACTACTAGAATTGTAATTATGAATATATTTCCAATCTAGAAATCCAAACTTCAAGAATGCATCTGCATTTTCTTCTTTAACTCTATGCTTAATCAAAATAATAATGTGGGGAGAATGGGACAAAACAAATTTTGCTACTTCCCTTATTCTAGGGCTTTTATTTAAGCCTCTTACATTCCATGAAAGTACTTTTATTTATTATAAGGTTGATTCTCTTCCCCCCTTAACCTAGAATCTCTAACAGGACCTACAGTGGTGGAGGTGGTGTCCTCTGCTAATATTGTGAACTTATTTCTAGAGATGACCTTTTGCTCTTTTCCTTTTTTCTTAATAGAAGATTTTGATTTTGTATTACCTGGGGAAGAGTCAAAGATTCCTACAATTTCTTTTGGTTGAACAACTACACATGTTTCAATATCCTCTGTAATAAGAGTTGGCCTAACTTCTTGAGAATCATTTTGAAGGGTTTGGGTATCTTTTTCAAGAACTTTTGTATTGGGTCTCACATCTTAAGTTTCATTCTGGGTTTGAACTAGAGGATTCATTCTCTTTTTAGGAACCCAAACTTCCTTTTTTTTCCATTACATTCTTTGTGTCCAAAACAACTACAAACTTTACATTTCATAGGGACCCAACAATATTCAACATGTATTTCATATGGTTCCTCTTTACCTATATCTATTTCAAATTTTTTAGGGAATTCACTATTAATATCCATAAAAAATACACACTTTTGAATGCAACAATCAAAGCTTTTGTTATGTTGCTTTATCCATGTATAGTGGTTTCCCTAACACATTGCTCACATAACTCATTCCTGTATTAGTCCATAGCACATGAGGAACATTATATAATTGCACCCATATAGGAATAGTAGAAATTTTTGCTTTCTCCAATTTAATGAAGGGATGCCATTTTTGAAGGAAAAGTGGACAACCTGCAATATCCTATACCCTTACTTCCATAACCTTTTCCATCTTCTTAATATTTGAGAAACAAAAGAAAAAGAAACCATCTTCAGTTGCTAAGACTTCAAATAAGTTTTCTTCTCCCCATAATTTTTTCACAAGTCCTTTCATTAGATAATAAGAGATATTTTCAATTAAGAAATAACTTACTAGACAATTTTCAAAGTGACTTGTGCCTTCATCAATAACCTTTGGTGGAGGCTTTGCAATAAGTTTATTTTTTTTCATGGAAGAAGGATGATAGTTTAATTTAGCTGTCTTCACAAGATTACCCATTGCAATATGTTTCCAAGACACCTTCACTCCACCACTAGAAGCATTAATATTTTGACTACCTGATGCAACTATAAGGATATTCTCTTGAACTTTGTCAATAAAACTAATCATATCTACTTGAGACAATCTTTTACTAGTTTCAATTTCACCAATGTTATCCAAAATATGAGTATAAGAATTTTTATCTAAATCATCAATACTTGATTTGAATAGTGAAGCTGCAATTTCCGCTACCAAATCAACTTTTGTAGCATTTGTGGCATTTCCCCCGGTGACAAGAACTTTATCACTCTAAGTACGTGTCATCAATTTTGTGTTTATAGAATCAATTGTTCTAGAAATTCACCTTCGATTTACAGAAAGTAACTCCGGATCGATACACTCCACCAATTTGACCATAGACAAATTTAAAAAGGAGACTAAATTGATGTCTCCAACTATCTCCTACTTTAAATTGCCTTTAGAATTGTAGCAAGCTCCCTTATCTTCCTGTCACCTTTTATATCATTCCTCCAATATTCAAATCAAATCAAGAATCTTTGGAAGATTGGATCCCACTTTTGAAAGACTTTTTCAAGAGAAGTCGTTGCCGCTCATCCCATTCACCTTTTTGGAGCTTAGCATCAGTCCAATCAAAGGATCAGAATAGTTAAAAAAAAACCACTCTCGTCACACCTTCCAAGTCACGCTTGGATTTACATAGACCACTGCTCTATCTTTTTTAAACCAGTGTTTTATACATGTTATACATATCTAGTCTACTAATATGATTTTTTTCCTCAATATCAAGTATGTGAAGAAAAAATTATACAAACTTCCCTTCTTAGAATGATGGGCAATGTTCCATTGTGAACATTTAGACAAACAAAACAACATGAGCTTCTGTTAGAAAATCATCCATTGTTTCTTTGGGCCTCCTCTCAGTCTTTTCTTCTCAACACATTGAATTTTGGATATCCAATTTGTTAAGAAATTGGATTATTTAGAAATAATCCAAAATTTTTTCAAAGCCTCATATTTATTTCATGTTTTTAGTAGTCACACACTTATAAGTAACTTAGAAAAAAAATTAATTATAAAATTATAGTAAAAATTAGGACTATAGTTATACAGCTATAGCTCTAAATATAGTAAAAGTTATAGACGAGAGATTTATTTATAAAACTATTATCTTACCTTTATTTAAAAATTACTATCTTACCATCATACTATCACTGTGATTTTGACCCTATATCTTATACAACCTAAGCCAAGAGAAAGACAATCCCTGGACACGGTAAGCGGTCGACAATACTCGCCCGTTTAGAATGACCCATATCTACCAATGGCGGAACGAACAACCCTTATTAGTTCCTACTATGGACGAGACCGGCGGCCTCACAACAGCTGTGCGACCAGTCTCCATAGTAGCGTCACATGTCATCCATTTGAGCAGAAAATCGGGAAGGCGTCTAGGTTGTAGATGTTAACAAATACTTAGTTTAGCTAGAAATAAGTGTTGCCTAAGACCTTTTAGTTCTAAATATGACATCCTAGTATCTAAGTTTGGATTCAAGCAGGAAAAAAAAAATCTAGGTGGTGGAGCTAATATTGTTGAACTTGCAAAACCAATAAAATTGAGCTTTAGTACCAAAATTGTTAGGTCTGCAAGATCACAATTGTTGCGCCTATGAGTCGAAATTATCAAGACTATAAGTGTAGGATCATTAGGGCTCCAAGTCCATTCAATCAATTGGACTTTGAACTCATAAATCAGTATGGATCTATAGTCTACTAAAATTTAATTTACAAGGTTGATGTTCTTATTCCACAACACATTTAGCTTCAAAGCAACTATTGAAAATAAGTCTATAGATTTAGGTATCCAGTCCATTTGAGCTTTATGACTCATTGAGTCTATTATATTATGTAATTTATTCTATAAATATTTATGAAGAATTTTATATATTTTAATTTGAGTACTAGTTAGCAATTCAATTATTTCACAGATATGTAAAGGTCGTAACTGCGATGGCTTTGGCATCACATTACAAAGACAATTCTTGGAAAAATGAATGAAGGAGGGATCTCGTTTAAATGCTAAGTTCCTAAATTTTGCGACGTTTACCTCCCAACTTCTGCTTTCATCTCATGATTTGCTCCCCTTATTGACGCCAACCATACTTCAAAGACCATAGAAAGGTCACACGCCAAGCTTTAACGGCTTGCTGAGCTCTCTAGCCTACGAATAAAAACGGACTCTCCATCTACATCTATCAGCTCCTCAAGTTAGCTCCTCAAGTCAGCAAAGGCGATCTACTGAATCAGGCGGAGAAGGGTGCTTATAACGTAGGCTATCTATCAATAGAAAGAGAGCGGCATAAACTGATTACAGGTGAGAGAGAGAGAGAAGGAGAATATGCTACATGCGGGTTTTCAGGGGAACATTCAGTGAGGTTCTCTGTAGCTGCGTGCTTCTAGAACATTTGATTCTACCTGACGGCTGACAGGATTGCCCAGGTGGAGGAATCTCACCATGCAGGCGATGGCTGATGTGTATTGAAGTACGGGCCCTCTGGGCTGCACTAGAAGAAGACCGAAGCTGTTCTGCATCTTCGTCTGGGCCACTGGAGGTCTTTGGATGAGTTTGTTTTATATTTATGGGCAGGAAAATCTGAAGAAGATCGTCCTTCACTCCAGACCGGATAACACAGTTTTCTGGAACATCACAATTCTTTTTATGTGCTCCCTCCCCGCACTGCTTGAAGAACCGAATTCCCTGGCGGTTTGCGTTGAAAGCAGGTTCTATCTTTATGTTGCTTTCCTTGCGAGGCCGGAGTTCTGTCGTTAAAAGCAACATCGATGTCCCGCGCAGCGTCGTAATGATGGTAAAACCGTCAGATCTATTGCCTAAAAATGTTTTTGCAAGGAGGATGAAGATCAGTGTTTATTCAAGATCGATCTTCATCTATGGTTTAATTCTTAAAAAGACTTACAACAAAGTTATCGAGTGTATACACCTAAGTTCTATTTAGGCCAATAGAAGGCAATTAAGGGGCAGAAAAGACTAAGGGAACTTTTCCACAATATTCATCGACTTCTAATTCACAAACAAAATTTTTGATAGAAATATAGTATGTAAAGTTTCAAGAATTTTGGAGCAGTCTCTAAAGAGCTTTCTTTTAAAAAACATTATGCCCAACAATCAGCATCATTATTACAAAATTTCTATAATTTCGTCTAACTAATCTATGTTTCATTAATCACGAGAATTATCAAGCAAAACATATTTATTAAAATATCTCATTAAAATCGTTTTTTGGGTGTCAGATTTAGCTACTACAAAAATTGATTGATAGAAAAGAACTAACTCTATCGACACTAAAAAGCCATTTTACTCTAAAAATATCTATTTGTACGTTTTTTCTTAAACTTGACATGTAGTTTTAAATAAACTTTTAAAATTAATTGATTATCAAAGAGTAAAAAGAAATTAGACAACATTCAAGAATAGTAAATAACTGAAAAAATTTATAAGAATTGGGCTACATTATAATTTCAGAAAAACATGAATTGAAGTGTCAAATATTGGCAAGAAAAAGTAAAACCTTAACAAATAGATGAAGTCTTTCTTAAATGAAGGATAACCAAAATACAAAGAAGTCATTCTTAAATAAACCAAACTATATGAAGCTCACTTTGAATGCCTACACACCATGCGACTGAAGACTCGTCGTAATAAGTTTCATAATGACGATTAGATCGCCTATGAGCATTGAAAAATGTAATATGATGTAATTTTTGATGAAATTGCCTCCTAAGTGGTCATCAATGGTAAAGTAGACAAAATAGATATGAATCAAAAGCAAGAAGTGGTACCCATTGTGAATTGCTCAAAATCTATAGCATCTATTGGTAATGTTGGAACACCTTGAAAATTAGCGATGGGAACAATAAATTAGAATGCTAAACTAGATTACCTACCCCCTTACTGAAAAGGGGAAGAGAAATGTTGTCAAACCCCCTCTAGAAGTAATTAAGGCACGTAAAAGTCATTTTGTTAATTGTCTTGTCGGTTATTTTCTAAATGCTAGTACTTCGTATTATGCAGTGAAAGGTATTGTTAAAAAGTTATGGGGTAAGGATAATTTACTAGATGTTACAACTACTAAGGATGACTTTTTTATCTTTTGGTTTTCTAATATACAAAAGTTGAAAGAAGTAATGGGAATTGGAGTATGGGACATAGCTGGTAAACCTTTATTTATTCAAAAATGGCACCCATGTATCAGATTGGAGAATGCCAAAATATCTATTGTTCCCATTTGGGTTAAATTGTTTAATGTTCCTCATGCTCCATGGAAAAAGATTGGAATGATTCATGTTAGTAGTGTGTTAGGTAAACCTTTATATATGGATAAAGCTATTGAATAAAAGCTTCGGTTATCATATGCTAAAGTCTATATTTTATGGATATTGATAGTGAATTCCCTCAAAATGTTGATGTTAATATCAATAATAATGAGGTGTTTGAAGTTACTATAGAATATGGTTGGATTTCTCCTAAATGTCATAAATGTAATTGCTTTGGTCATAAGGATTATATTATTAAAAAGGTCAAGTCCCATTTACAATTGTAACGACTCAAGTTTATTTTCCTACAATTAAGGAAAATGGTGTTGCTCAGGCTATTGAGACAAGTACTATTAACCCTAAAGTTTCTTTTCCAGGAAATAAACCTGATACAAAAGCATAATTTGTTCCTATTACTAGTAAAAGGAGAACTCCTAAAAAGAAGAAGGACCATGATCATGTAATCATCTCAAAAAATAGGTTTGCTTAGCTTACTTATAATATTCAGCCTATATATAATGAGCCTCTAGATCTTCTTGATAACTTTGATGTAGTGGAAAAGAGGGAAAAACCTCCAGATCAATAAATGTCTTAGCTTGAAATGTGAGGGGCCTAAAAAATGCCCTAAACAAAGAGAAGTAGTTAAGTTTGTATTATCTTAATCTCCACATGTTATCGTTTTGATAGAACATAGAGTAAAGGAAGAAAATTTGAATTTTGCTATCAATAGTATGTTTTCTGGTTGGAATTACTTTCATAATTACTTGCACTCTATAATTGGAAGAATTTGGATTTTATGGAAATCATCTAAGTTACAACTTAAAATTGAAAACACTTCATCTCAAGCTATTGACTGCCACATTGATAAGTTAGGTTTGTCATCTTTTTTTTTGTCTGCCATTTATGCAAGCAACTTGGAATCTGAACATAAGGAGTTATGGGCAACTATTAAGCTTTCCTTATCCTAGAATGTTGAAAATGTTCCATGGCTACTAATGACATGGCTTATTCTACACTAACCCAAATGCCCAATGGTAATACCCTTGAGAAGATAAGTCTTGCCACAATAATTAGAATTGATTTCCAAGAAGTCTTTATAATGAACAACTAAGAGTATTGATTATTTTGAATATCTTGGGAACCTATAGAGCTTTTATGTTGTATTGATTACTTTAACTATCTTGGGAACCTATATATCTTTTATGATGTAATTACTTGTCGTTGACTAGCCTTTTGGAAATAGGAAAATCTTTCCTATAAATAGTCACCCTTTTATGTAATGAAGTAGTTTATGAGTTTAAGATTAAGTAAAAAGCTTTGGCTTTCTTGTAAAGTTCTGTATAGCTTTGGCTTGTTCCGAGAATGGTGAACATTCTTACTCTGTATCACTTTGAGACTACTTCCTAATAAAGTGGTGAGTGTTTATCCTTGCATTCTAAGATGGTGAGTAATCTATATCCTTAGTTTTCAAAGATAATTTTATCTACATCTTTGGATTCTAAAGTAGTGAGTAATCTGTATCCTTAGTTTTCAAAGATAATTTTATTTGTTTACTTTCCTCATCTTCGTCCGGTATTAAGTTTGGTAATCAAAGCTAAGTTCAATGGTTGGTTGTCATCATTGTGCTCATAATTTTAAAGTCCCTGAGGTGAATGAAATGGATGAAATAAAGAGACAAATTGAAGAGCTCTAAGAGGAATTGGCGAGTTTCCGACCACGAGAACATTATAATTCTCATCCTAGATTTGATAAAAGCCTTCACACTAGAGTTGGAGAGGATGAGAATCCTTTCTATCGATCTGCTAATGAAGACTTTGATGATAATACTCCACCTTATCCTCATCATGTTCGAAGATATCTTCAACGCTTTCCTGATGTCAAAGTTGAAATTCCAGAGTTTGAAGGGAGAATGGAGCTTGACAAATTCCTAGATTGGCTTCATACAGTTGAACAAGCATTTGCCATCAAAGATTATTCTAAAGATCAAAAGGTAAAGTTGATTGCCTTGAAACTAAGAAAATATGCTTTGTTATGGTGGGAAAATTTGCAAAGACAAAGAGTTTAAGAAGAAAGAGGAAAAATTCAAACCTGGAAAAAAATGAAGAGAGAGCTAAAATGAAGATTATAGAATGGAAGTTTTCCTCAAGCTCCAAAATTTGAAGCAAATGAACTTATCTATTAAAGTGTGACATGGTGGAGCCTGAAGAACAAACAATTGCTTGATATTTGGCAGAATTATAAATAGAAATTAGGGATGTAGTTTGTTTAGAACAATATTACTCCTTCAATGATGTGTGAAAGCTTGCTCAGACTGTGGAGTGACAAAAAGGAGCTAATGGTAACAACTACAAGCCTATGTCAAGAGAGGGTGCTACAACATGAGGAAGTCCAGCAACTATGACTTCAACCCTACCAGTAAAGCTTATAGAGTCCAGAAGTTCCTCTAAGGGTGATAGTTCCAAACAAGCTAAGCCTTTTAATGCAAGCTCTCGTAGATGTTTCAAGTGTCAAGGCTATGGACATATAGCCTCTGACTGCCCAAATTGAAAGATTGTTGCTCTTGTCGAAGAAAATGTTTATGAAGAACCTGATAGAGCCAACACATAAAGTGATGGAGAGTTAGTATATGCAAATAAAGGAGAAACCTTAATCATTCAAAGAAGTTTGAACATGAATCCAACTAAAGAAGATGATTGGCATCAAGAGAATATCTTCCACACTCGTTGTACCTCTCATACAATGTCATTATTGATGGAAGGAGTTGTACTAATGTTGTAGCCTCCAAAATGGTGGAAAAGCTATAGCTAAAGACAGAAGATCATCCATGGCCTTACAAGTTACATAGGTTCCACCAAGGGAATGAGGTAAAAGTAGATAAATGTTCCTTACTTTCTTTTTCAATTGGGAAAAACTATAAGGATAGTGCTTGGTGTGATGTGGTGCCAATGGATGCATGTCACTTACTTCTGGAAAGGCCTTGGCAGTATGATCGAAAAGTCTTACATGATGGGTATAAAAATACCTATTCATTTCATAAAGATGGAAACCATATCCTATTAGCTCTTTTTAAGCCAAGTAGTACGCCCAAACCATCAAGCAAGAAAGGCAATCTTGCACATTCAAGAATTCAAAAGAAGCAAGAAATTTAAGGATGCAAAATGGGTTATGCTCTTACACTCATGAAATCATATCTTAAGCCTCAACCTAAACCACATCCCTTATGGCAACCACTTCTCATAGAATTTAAAGAAGTTGTTCTAAATGAAATTCCTTTAGGACAGAAACCAAAGAGATATGCAAAATTTCAACCCCAAGTTAATGGACCATTCAAGATTTTGAAGATGATTGGTGATAATGCTTATAAGGTAAAGCTTCTAAGAAAGTATGGAGTTTTAGATATTTTCAACATAGCAAATTTATCTCCCTATTGTATTGAAGACAACTTGGACTCGAGGAAGAGTCCTTTCTAACTAGGGGAGCATGACATGGCCTATCCTACACCAACCTATACACCTGAGAAGATAAGTCTCGCCATAATAATTAGAATTGATTTCCAATGAGTCTCTATAATAACTAAGAGTATTGATTACTTTGACTATCTTGGGAACGTATGGAACTTTTATGATGTATTGACTACTTTGACTATCTTGGGAACCTATGTATCTTTTATGATGTAATTACTTGTTGTTGACTAGCCTTTTGGAAATAAGAGAATCTCTTTTATAAATAGCCACCCTCTTATGTAATGAAGTAGTTCATGAGTTTGAGATTAAGTAAAAAACTTTGGCTTTCTTGCAAAGTTCTGTATCTCTTTGGCTTGTTCTGAGAGTGGTGAACATTCTTACTATGTATCACTTTGAGACTACTTCCTAATAAAGTAGTGAGTGTTTATCCTTAAATTCTAAGGTGGTGAGTAATCTGTATCCTTAGTTTTCAAAGATAATTTTATTTGTTTACTTTCCTAATCTTTGTTCGGTATTAACTAATGGGTGATTTTAATGAAATTCGATATGTAAATGAATGCATTAGTCCAAATGTCAAATGGACAAGGGGCATGGAGGATTTCAATGATATGATCAAGAAATTAGGATTGGTGGAACCTTCCTTTATTAGTTCTTTCTTTACTTGGTCTAATAAAAACTCAACATAGAATCTCAAAGCTAGAAAGATTGATAGAGCATTAACAAATGCAGAATGGATTCTCAAATTTGATAGGTCTTTTATTGAGTTCTTGACTCCATTGGTATTGGGTCACTTTCTTATCTTGGTTAAGTTGGATGTTACTCATAGAAGGAAAAAAACACCTTTCAAATTTTTCAATTTTTGGATAGATAACCCTGATTTTATTGATATTGTTAGTTTTATTTGGCACCAAAATGTTCAAAGTTGTGAATAAGCTAAAGGCACTTAAGGCACAACTTAAGTATCTAAACTCTACTCAATTTGGAGACTTACATCAGAAGGTAAAGGTTGCTAGAGAACAATTACAATAGGTTCAACTCAATTTACAACTTGACTCATTTGATACTACTATGTGCTCTGAGGAAAGGCTTAAAATGGAGTAACTAATTGCACTTAGTAAGCATGAGGAAATTCTTTTAAACAAAAATCAAGGAATCGTTGGCTGAAAGAGGGAGATAATAATACCCGAATGTTCTTTTCATCTTTAATGCGTAGAAAAGCTAAAAAAAAAATCACTCACTTAGTACAATAAAATGGATTTACTATTACTGATGATGAGGTCTTGTGTAACACTATCATTACATATTATCAAATTATTCTTGGTAGCCCTTATGCCAATAATATTCACACTGAAAGATATGCTTCTTTATTTCATGAGAATGTGAATGATTCATTGAGTCTACCTATTTTTGAATGCTCAGATGTGGTGAGAGTTATTTAAGGATTTCATGATTTCAAAGCTCCTAGTCCTGATGGCTACAATTGTTTGTTTTACAAGAAAGCTTGGCCTATTATTGGCTGTGACAAAGAAGATGTAGTGCTAGATTTTTTCTCATTTAAGAAGTTATTAAAAGCTATTAATGCTACTTTGTTGTACCTAGTTCCTAAAACCTCCTATCCAAGTTGCATGTAGGATTTCAAATCAATTACTTGTTGTAATGTTCTATATAAAGTGATCTCTAAATTGCTTGTAGAAAAGATAAGCCTCATTCTTTTTCTTGTGGTTAGCCAAAATCAAACTGCTTTTATCAAGGGTCGTCAAATATCTAAAAATATTATGCTTTGTCAAGAGTTACTTCATAATTATCATAAATGAGGAAAAGGTAAGTGAGTTGCTATTAAAATTGATCTCATGAAAGCTTATGACGTGGTTAAATAGGATGCAATATTAGAAGTTTTACAAGCTATTCATACTCCTTAAATATTGATTGATCTCATTGGCCAATGCATTACTATTACTAGCTTTTTTGTGAACTTCAATGGTGAGCATGTTGGTTACTTTCAAGGAACCGATGGATTAAAGCAAGGAGATCCTTTGTCTCCCTATTTATTTGTCCTTGTCATGGAGAGTCTTAACATGCTTATTTCTTAGAAAGCTTCTGTTTCTATTTTCAAATATCATTAGCGCTGTAAAAAGGAGAAAATCACTCACCTTTGCTTTGTTGATTGCTTATTTTTATTTGCACATAGGGATGTTAATTCAATGTTATGTCTCATTGATGCCTTGGAGGACTTTGCAACACTTACAGGTTTACGTTTAATCCTAGAAAATGCCAGATATTTTTTCAGGTCTTACTGAACAAGAATTGCTTTTGATTTTGGATCATACTCCATTCTTTGAAGAAACTCTTCCAATCAGGTATCTTGGTGTTTCCCTTATTACAAGAAGACTTACTTATGCCAATTGTAAGATTTTAACTAAGAAAATCATAGGAAGAATTGATGGTTGGGGATTCAAACATCTAAGTTATGCTGGAAGGTTGCAATTGGCAAAATCTATTCTTAGTTCTATTTGCACTTTTTAGATGCAAATGTTCCTTTTTCTAAAGCAAACTATTTATGAAATTGAGAAAAAGATTATACACTTTCTATAGGTGGAGAATTCTACAAATCATAAAACTTATAAGGTTACTTGGTAAGTCGTTTGCTCACCTAAAAATGAAGGAGGACTTGGGCTACTAGATCTTAAAGTATGAAACAAGGTTTTCTTGGGGAGGTCACTCTGGAATTTCATCAATTATCCAAACTCATCCTTATGAAGTAGATGGATTTATAGTACTACATGTAGGAGAGTTTCAATTATGCATCTTGACATCAAAAGAAATATGGCATGGAGTTGGAGAGGTCTTTTTAAATTATGACCAATTCTCATATCTACACTCTCCAGACCTTCTTATTGTTGTATAGAGACATATAATGATTTGCGCCAAGTTAATATTGAGGTTGAATGGCATGATTGATATGGTCAAGTGGAATCAGCAAATATAATTTCATTAGATGGCTCAAATGTAGAGATAGACATCATACAGCAGATGTGGTATCTAGATGACTTCCCTCAATTGACCTATTTTGTAATTTCTATGGTTCTCAATTGGAAAGTAGGTCTTACTTGTTTTTTCAATATTTATGGACTGGGCAAATATGGCGAAGTATACTTGTGCAACAAGGTATATATAGGAACATTGATGATTGGAATTCTGAACTGTAATGAATGGTTAAAGCAACGAAAGGCAAAGATTTGGCTACAAAACTTCTTAAACTTTCTTTCTTAACTTGCATGTATTGTATATGGTCTTAACAAAATCGTAGACATTTTCAAAATAAGTCTGTTGAAATACCAATTTTATTGGCTAGAATCAAGAAAGTGGTACATGGAAGGGCATCTCTATTTAGGAATATCAAACTCTCTTAAACGAATGTTTTATTGTGTCATAGTTGGAGGATTCCACATTCAATTTTTTATTAGATAAATTGTAATACTGGAGTATACCTCTAAGCTTTTGTATTATCTTATTCTTCAATGAATAAACTCACATATTCATAAAAAAAAATGTAATAATGAAAATGTTATGTTCCCAACATTTTACTACTAGTAAAATAGTAATGATTGTAAAAATGAAAGAGAGAAGAAGTTAAGATAATATTTTTAACGTTTGAGTAAATCTTACCTCATCTGCAGGTGCATAAAGATTGAGTGGTAGCCCCTAGCAAAATCAGTACCACTGCATTGATTCTTCCGGTCAAACCCAGGTGCCACTGCAATTCATTTATTTTATGGGGCCATAAACCTCCAGAGACGAATGAATAGCATAATAAATACTTTTTGAATCAGAACCAAGTCGGGAAAATTTACTAGCGATTTTATGGAAGTCGCGTAATACAAGCTACCCAACACAAGAGACGTCCCCGGCATTCCTTCAAATTTACATTCTCGTTACTTATTGTAACTGAAGCCACGTAGCTGCCTCTTATCATAGGTTCAGATTCTTGTGAGGAATCTGAAATGTTTCTTTATACACATTTCGTCTTTCTCATGGAAATTGGAATCATCATGGATACGCAAACTTCATATGATGACCCAGCACCAACCACTTCAGATACACGAACAGCGATGGAAATTGGACTCTCTTCATTAGGTGGTGATTGAGAAACAAGCTCAGGAATCTGTTCCGCACTCGTTTCCTTGAGTTGCAGTTGACAAACAAACACAGGAAGAACACGGCTGTTTTTCTCACGTGCTCCGATGTCTGGATTACTGTCCTCACATGTTCCAATATCTGCATGTTCTCCTGTCACTTCATACATAACCGATAGGGCACATCCCTGCGGCCCGAATCCACGATGATCCTCTCATTTCCAATCCATGCGTCCTTCAATTTTTTTATTGGAGATAATATCACCACAGATGAACCCAGGCCGGGTTCTTGGTTCTTGCATGGGGCAGCATGCAACCACCATAGGTCTAATGCGTCTACCCTGTAGACAAAAAAAGTTATATATATATTAATGGAATGAAAGGAAAAGCATTAAATTTTATTTCTTTCAATTAAAATCATAAGTGTGATTTCTTTTTTTTGAATAACCTAAAACCCTACCAAACTTTGCTTAATAACTTAAATTTAAGAGCAATGATTTGTCCCAGAACAAGCTTAAGTCAATTAGAAGTGCAAGTATGATTTTAACTAGTTCGTAAAGAAGCTGCAAATATATCAAAAAGAAAAAAGAAGAAACTCACATTATAAAACTTCCTTCCAAGATATAGGATCTTGTGAGATTTTCAACCAAAAACAACATAGACAACTGTCGAAGAACAAAATTTGATCTGTAACAACTCTAGCGAAATCTGCCCAGTTCTTTGCCTATCAAATGCCGACAATGAAAATCCCTTATCCACAACTTAGATAAGCTTAATGGTAGTTTGGCAGTACCCGAACAGAGGTATAGCTCAAATTAAGCCGATAAAGGTGGGGAAGCTCACAAATACTGTCTTGTAATTCCGTAAAGCTATTACTAGCAAGGCATAAATAGTTAACTGAGAAGGAACACGAGCCAGTAGACTGAGAAATTGTAGTTAGATCCTAGCAAGACAAATCTAGTTCTGCCAAATATGTTGAATTCTCAAACCGAATCTCTGACATTTCGAGCTCGGTATAGCCACGCAGGATAAAGATCACCAAGTCTGGGAAGTTCTAGACACAATCTGGTATTTTTGTAATTCTATTGTAAGATAAATCCAAATAAAAGAACTGAATATAAGTCTCCAATACCCATAGGTACTGCTTCATTCAATTGAATGCAGTTGGACAAAATTAACATGTCTAAAAAACTTAAAGTTGAGAAAGTAGGGAATTTGAATTATAGCACCAAAAAGCTAATGTTCTAAGTTTCCCTACCGAAAAAATGCTGGATGGTAATTCTCGTGTATCAATTCCATTTGCGCAAAATTCCTCTAAAGACGGAAAACTTGTGGACTTGGAAGGAAACTCTTTTGTACGAGCTCATCAATTTGAATATACCTCAAATATGGCAAGAACATTTAGAAACTTTTTGAGCTTTAAACACTCAAAAAGATTGAGAATTTCAAGAAATTTTGAACTAATCTCATCTAGAAATTGCTCCAATCTATGAAAACCGTGTAGCTTCAATTTTTTGATCTGCTTGAGGTGTCCGTCAATGGCAGCCAAATGTTTGCATCTTGAAAGATTTAGTATCTCAAAGTACGGGACTTGGCTAGGTGGCATGATCAACTTTTTTTTGAGTATCTCATGCCTATGACCTTTAATAGTGGAAAACTCTATTACAAAGGAACAACTTGTTAAGTCAAGTTTTTTTTTTCTTTAAAAGAAAAGATAAAGAAGAAAACTAATTGTGTAGGACACAATATTGCCATTTGTTCTACCCATAGTTGCTTGATACAGCTGCACCATAATTTGAGCTCAACAAGCTTTGTAAGCTTCCAGTCAAGAAGTAACATTTTGAAAGGACATCTCCACCACTCCATGATACATAACTCACTACTTAGTTTTGAAAGTTGTCCATCCCATTTGACCATTTCATCATCGGTATTATCATCAGCCAAATGGCCATTATCCATATAAAAAAAAATCATTTCAAGGTCATCATAATCATAAAAAATCAACTGACCAACATTGCAGCCAATCCAAAGTATTATCAAATTTGTCATTGCTAACAATATATTTAATTAGATCATTCCTCTTCTAGTAAAGGGAGTTCAAGTACAATGCCTTCAACTTCATGATATTCCTAGAAACCAAGAAAAATGAAATTAGTGAGGTAAAAATATTTGGCATGTATATTGAAGAATTCATATAAAAGTTACGTACATTAGGTCTTACGGTAGTGGCGCTTAATAGCCTTCTAATATCTTCTTTGTGCAGTAATATACTATTCTTGGCAATTTGCTCACCCAAGTTTACATATACTATTCATGCATTAACAATCTTCCTTCATTTGAGATCTTTAAGAGAGAGTAGTCCTCTAAAACTCCAAGATGAATGATAGGATTGCATCTAAGAGTTTCTAATAAATGACTAATTCTACTTTTTAAACACTTATTAAAACAACACGCAATATCTAAAAATAATTCTTTGGGATGACAAACTTTTTTAGGAGGGTTTCCATGACAGAGATCTTCCAAAGCTCTTTTAAATGTATTGAAAAGACTATTTTCAAGCTTTTCACTAACGTCTTGTTGGTAAGATTTCCAATAACTCAGATCCTTTATAGGAGATAAGTGTGAAACTAACGGAAGGCGTCCCGCATGTTCTACAATTTCACGAGTTACCCTTTCAAAGCTTTCCTTCGGTTTAGGTTGGGTGAAGGCTCTTTGACAAAGAAGCTCTATAGCATCATTCTCGTTAAGCTCCTTAACCTCATGAATGTTGTTCTCACATGGATGCGGCAAATCCCGCTTTTGGCTTGTTATAATTATTTAACTTCAACACCCAAGCCAGTCAAGACTTTCTGCTAATTCATCTACTTCGCTCTTGTACTAGATATCATCGAGAACAATGAAAGCTCTGATTCCTCCTAGATGCTATTGTAACACTCCTTTTACCTCATGAGTAGTATTCAATTGTCTTATCACACTCCGTTTTCCTAATTTTTGCAATAGAGCAACGACATGTAAATTGATGAGAGATTCTATCGTAATCAAAAAGCAATGACATGTAAATCAAGGAGAACTGGATTAATTCTTTTTCCAAACGGTAGGTTCTCTTTGTCTCTGAAGACCATAATCCCTACATCTTCCATAGCATGATAGAGAGCATCTATATAACCACGGCGGGTTTCACCGTGGAAGCAGAGAAAAACATTGTATTTTCGTTGCTGAGTTGAGGAAGAAGAAGAAAATAAAGAAGTTAAAGGGGTTGGCTGAGTTGAAGGAGAAGAAGAAGTTGAAGCAGTTGGCTGAATGCTTGTAAAAACCATTAGAGACTTACAAGCTTGTTCAATTCGTAGGTCAATGGGAGGCATCGGGACTGGCGAGCTCTGTTTAATAAATAGTCCTAGTAAGTTGGACCTTTGGAATCCACTATCTTTACGCTGGAAAGTATTCCATTCGACACTTGGCTTAACTTTTAATGTGGCCGTCCCTCATCGCTTAATCTCAGGCTAAAGGGTATACAATTTACTGAACCAATTTAATATTATGTAAAGACCATCAATAATTACAGCTTTTGTTTTGGCTCTAACTTGAACACTACCTTAGATTACATTTTGCAACCCAGGAGCTGTCAAGTATGTTTGTCTATCTGACTAATCGACGATGCCATTGGAGATTCCCAAGGTTGTGTAATTCACGTTATTTCAAGGACTTTGAGACTCACTAGCTTCGTTTAATAAGAAGGCTCAGTAATTGGATTATTGTTGTCTCTTCTTTTTTGTTGGGTTTTGGAGAAAGTTGAAGCATTACGACGTGTGTATTAATGAAGGGTAGGTTCCCGTTCAATTTACCCCGAGAATGTGTGCCAAGACCGCCACTAATTACTCAAGCTTTGAGTCAAGCGACTTACAGTGCGTTTTAAACGTAAAAAGTGCCTTTCGAAAATTTCCAAGTCGCTTCTCTCTGCTTATCAACTACCTCATGCAGATGATAGGCCGAATTGTATTGAGAAATAGACCAAGAACTACAAGGCAGGATCATCAATAATTATAGTTTCTGCTAATTGCTTCGATTCTAGTTAGTGCTCTGACTTATTTATATTTTCAACAGATAAAGTCATGCTTTATGAAGTAATTTCTCCTATTATTTTGTAAATACGTTATGTTATTTTGTTTCAAATAATTATTATTTGTTACAAGAGTCCCAACAAAAACTATGGAAGCATCTATCAAAAGATTAGGGTAACCTCAGGAAGAACTTGACTCACGTGGTTGAGTTTGTCATTAGAGTAAAATTTAGTCCTCACTGATTAATAAAATATTAAAATATTTATCATCTTGAACATTACCCTTTCCAACATTAAAACATTTATTTTGGGCATACAATAGCTCCAGAACGCATAACAGTCTTAAGCTCCGTCGCAATCGCAAGTCAATACTTGTCGAACGCAACATCGCTATCGCTTTTATGTGCTCCCTCGGCATACTGCGTGAAAAGCCGAACTCGCCAGTGGTTTTTGCGTTCAAAGCAGGTTCAGTATTTGTATCGATTTCCTTGCGAGGCCGGCCATCTGACGTGAAAAACAATCTTCTGGTCAAAGTAAGGAAAACCCGATTTGCTTCAAACACCGAATCAGATGAGAGAGCAGCTCCGCACAGCATCATCATGATGGTAAAACCGTCAGATCTCTTGCCTGTAAGTGTTTTTGCAAGGAAGATGAACATTATGTTTATTCAAAATCGATCTTCATCCATGGTTTAAGTCTTAAATGATTTCCGACAAAATTATGGAGTGTGTATTCTGTATCGAATGAGTATCTAATTTTCCCAATCTTCAGCTGTTACGGTCTAATTAATTATTTACCCACTTTTCATATGTTAAAAAAAATGATACCATATATAAAAAGTAAACAATCAAATAAAATTTTAATGTTATTATCTATTAAAAATAAATCTGAAATTTCACAACATTAAAGGAAAAACTGAGGAAAAAATCAATGAGAAATGCTTTCATGTAAATGAGCAAAAATTTTAATATCCAAAACAGCTGGTTAACTGCAAGCCCTAAGTAGAATAAGTAATCTTATTTCTTAACACAGACTAAGGGAACTCTTTCACAATATTTATCTCCTTCAAATTCACAAACAAAAATTATGACACAAATATTGTATCATGAGCTTTGAAGAATTCCAAAGCATTCTATGAAGAGCTTTTTAGAATAGCATATTTTTTCAAAAAAAATATTTATGCACAATAATTAGCATTGTTGTCACAAAATTCCTATAATTTTGTCCAACTGATCAATGTTTCATTAATGACAAAAATTATTAAGGAAAACATACTCAATAAATTATCAAATAAAAATATTTTTTGGACATCATATCTAGCAAATATAAAAATTAAAAGATAATAATAGACACTAGGAAACTAACTCCACTTACACTAAAAACTCAGTTTATTGTGAGAACATCTACGTGTATGTTTTCTCCCAGACATGAGTTACATATTCAAATAACGTTTTAAGATTATTTAGTTATCAAAGGGTAAATAAAAATTATAGAGTAGTCAACAATAAAAAATTAAGTGCAACACGTAAACAATCACTAAAGTACTTTTGATGATAGAGATTTTGAACAAGCATTGCAACATTTTTTTCAAAATTATCAAAAGAATATAATAGCATGAACTTCCCTTAAAAACTTATGCACCTTGTAAATTATTATCATCTTTACCACCAAATTCCTATAGTCACATGCAACTGATTAAATGTTTTATCGTTTAACAAGAATTATCAAGCAAAAGATATGCAATAAAAATGTTTCATTCCAAACTTTACAAGAGATCACATTTAGCAATTGCAAAAATTAGAAGATAATGTGCAATATAAATGTTTTATATTAATCTTTACTGGACATCACCTTTAGCAAATACAAAAATTAATAGATAATGACAAACACTAGGGAATCAACTTCATCAACACTAAAACAACCAACTTTTACTTTAACCTCTTGATGACCTGTAATTTCAAATAAAGTTTTAAAAGTATTAGTTATTAAAGAGTAAAATAAAATTTATACCATATTCAAGGACTTAAAATCAGAATAACTAAAAAAGGATGATAAAAATTGGCCTAAGTCATAAATTTGAAAACACAAAAAAGAAAAAAAAAACTCCAAACAGATGAGTTTAAAAGTACGTGGAAATTGCAAAATTTAATAAAATCTCGTCTTAGCTTCGATCCAACATAGTCAAATATCGGCAACTGAAAAAAAGAAGGCGAGAAATAGAACAAGACTCTTTTAAAAAAAAACAAAAAACAAAAAACAAAATACAAACAAACTATATGAAGCTCACAGCAATATCTATGTTGGGCTTGTGCTAACATATCTCAGGACACCAGGCGGCTGAAGACTCCTCTGGAAAGAGTTCTGCTAAGGGCGATTGGACCACCAGATTGGCACTAAAAAAGTAATCATAAAATTTTTACGTTCCACTACAAGATCAACTGCAAAATAGTAATAACAGTAAACAAGAAACAGAAGAAAGTCGGCTAACATTTAAATATTTGGCTAAGTCTACCTCGTGTAACCAGCATGTAAGAGAGTTGTCGTGCCCAAACTTACCTTTAAGGCATTGGTTTTGTATACTTGATAGGGCCAGTGACAAACAGAAAACGATTAAGAGAAAGATCAAGACTTCGATAATCCAAACCAGGTCCGGAAATGCTACTAACAAATTGAGAGAACTCCAAATCAGCATGTACACCGAGAAGACGCACCCCACATTCCTTCAACTCCACATTCACCTCTTTTGCTGTAATTGAAAACAAGTATCTCCAGCTTTCCATAGATTCTGGTACTCGCAAGGAATCTGGAATATTTATAAACACCCAAATTCCGTGTGGCCCAACACAAGACACCTTAGGTATAGAAAGGACCAAGGTTTGTTTTGGACCCGCGTCATTGAGTTGCAATTGATAAACAAACTCAGGAAAGATTTGGCCATGCTCCCGGACTTCGTAGGCAATCAATACAGCACATGCCAATGGTCCGAATAAACCATCATCTAGCTTCCAATCTACAAAAATACTTTCGTTGGAACTTGTGACTCTTTGATCGAACAAGTTTAAGACTGGTCCTAGCGTGGGGCCACTTGCTGCTACAGGTTCGATGAGGTGTCCTGTAGACGGGAAAACATACCATGAAGGATAGAAAGTGAATTACAGATATAATGATGCATGTGTAATTTTGTTTATTTCCTGAACAAGATAGATGTATGCCACAAAGTGGAGGAAAAAACTCACATTGCCATCCGTATATACAAGACTTTCTGGATGCAGATATAGGATCTTGTGAGGTCTATCATCAAAACCAATATAGGCAACTGTAGAAGAACAAACTTGAATCCTTGACATATATCTCGAACTTTAAGGGGTCATTTGACTAGCAAATGTCTCCAACAATCGACAATCTCTTAGATGCAAGGAATGTAGCAAATCTCTTGACATATATCATGAATGCTTGGTTTGGGAAAAGGGTTATCTTATAATATCCAAAAAGAAAGCATGTCCATCTGGCCGAGAGGCATGATTCTCATCTTAGAGGAAGATGCCACCAATCTTTCTTTCCAATTATTTCGTTTATATGTGACTTATTTATAAAAATAATATTAATCTCATCCTTAATTTTATAAAACTTCATTCTATGACGTTATGAATGTTCACATGGTACTGCTGTGGGGGTGAGTGTTCCAATGAGAGCCTACCGTTACGTAGACTTCGAAACTCGGCCTGACTCAAACTTTGTTTAATTTTAAGACTTGGGTGACAAACAAGCTTATGCAAACGACTTCAATGGATTACTGGTAAAAAGTGTCGTTTGAAAATTTCCGAATAACTTCTTTCAAAAGCATTAGGAGGACGCTTACCACCTATTTCGTGTAGACGGTGTATTGAAAAATTGTCCAAGTAAAATATGGCGGGATCATCAATATTTATAAGTTTGGTAATTGCTTTGATTCTAGTAAGCGCTGTTACTAATTCATATTTTCAACAGTAAAAATCATTATTTATAAAGTAATTTTTATTATTTTGTGAATACGTTATGTTATTTTGTTTCTAAAACGTTATATTATTATTTTTAAAAATCCCAACTAAAAATCATTGAAGCATCCATTAAATAGATCATTTTGTCCCGAGGAAGAACTTCTTGATTTGCATGGTCGAGTTTGTCAAAAAGAAGAGAGGAAAGAAAATGTTTTTTTTTTAATAAAACAAAATCGTACTAATCTTGCATGCATACCTGTTGGATGCGACTTTAACGCATTCCGAGGGGTGAACATTCTAAAGGATGTCTCCAACCACGCCAAAGTGCAGATTCAGTGTTCGGTGTAAAATATTTCTACCCTCCGGTGAAAGATAGCTGTGCAGCTGCCTCACTCGGTGAAAGGTGGGTAGAGTCATTAATTAATACTTTCCACAATCTGAACACAACCTGAAGTCAGTAAGCTTGAGTTGATTTCATTTTGCACTGCCAGTTGAAAATTGAAATTAGAGTCCAAAATGTATGAAAATGTACACTTTTTTAATGCTCTCGGTTGACTTGTTCTTTTGCTGCATCAACGACGCGCAGGTCCTTCTTTTTAACTTATGCTTATCACTCAATTTAAAATTAGATTATAAGAGTTCATTATAAAATTTGAAGGCATTAAGTAAAATTTTTTATCACTTATAAGTTCAATGATCTATCTCTACACTTTCAATATAGAACAACATCCATTTTTAATACATGAAATTTTAAGGATGTTCTATGCCTCTCCATGAGATTTTTTTAAAATGACCAACTTTATGAGAAAGTAATTAGGAAATTTTCAAGTTGTTTGCAGTAAAATAAGTTATGTTTATATTGACGTGTATGAAGAGAATTGCAGGTTGCTTGCACATGCCTCGTTTTTTCCCTCCATAATCAGCTAGTAAATTCTACTAATCAACTTTAGGCCTACTACTCAAATATGAGATACAAATCTACAACTAAATTTGTCAATAATGCTTGTAAAAAATGCAAACAAATAGTCTTGCAAAGCTTGATAAGATCAGGAATATCAATAATTCATCTTCTTTGTCATTGAATTAAATCACCAAATGTCAAGTTAATAAATCAAGCTATTATTACACATTTTATTTTTGTAAAAGCTTCACCTACTTAAGAAATCATCTTAATAATCTAGGCCAAGAAATGTTACTAATTACAAACTCTACATCCTAATGGATCCACTTAGTTGAATTGCTAGTTAATTTTTGATTTTTTTTTAATGCATGCACTCAAATTATAATAGTTGCTTTCAATTGAACCAAGTACTTCTTGACCAAATTCTTAATTAGTAATTGAAAACACCACAATCCTTTTGCACTATTTTTTAGTGCCATTTGCAGATATAAGTAGTCATGTATCCTTTTTCTTCAATACAGAAGCCAAAAATATTTCTTTGTTTAGATAAATGTATAAATTATAATGATCAGAAAATAATACTAAGACTTTTAAAATTGTTTACAATAACAATAGCATAAGTTCGGTAAATAAACATGGATGTTTGTTACTGAATTTAGAGAAATCTACTCCAAATTATTGGAATTAATAATCATATTATGTAATTATCCCTGAATTTGTCAAACCTTTGTTATTAGCCAACCAATACTTAAATAGTGGTGTCAAAAAAAAAAAATTTGTGGGTTGCTTGTATTACCCGAAGGTTTCTATTCATTGCTTTGAGCCTCTTTACACCATAGGTTAGCTGGCTGCTTTCGTTAAGCAAGGACCGGATATTGCTGTGCGAGCTCAGGTCGAAAGGTTCACGCGTATTGGCAACAGGGAAAGTAGAAGCTTCCGGTTTCCATTCTTTTTCTCGAGATATTGTGCCAATAACGTGAGCTGAAGAATTCAAAAAGATGTTTCCGCCAACAATGTGAGGTGAAGAAAAGATGTTCCCACCATGTCAAAAGTGGAACTTCATGTTCGGCATGAATTTCGGAGGATCTGTGCCTTTACGAAGTGTCTTAATTGTAGGAACGGTTAGAAGATTATTAGAAGGTCTAAAGTCTAGGTCAAATGTTATTTCAAGAGATATTTAATTTCTTTAAACTTTACTACAACAGATTTTATGTTCAATAAAACATTTTTTTCTTAGACATACATTCATGCATGTCTAAGAAATATTGAGCTTAAGGTCACATAAGGTAAAACAAATTAAACTTAAGTTTCAATATTATATTAAAATGCTCAAAAATTCAATTCAAAAATTAACTTAAGAGTTGAAAAGATATTTTATTTATTTATAATTTATAATAAGAAATTATATATTTAATATGAAACTTTCATTCTACATATAAACACATTAAAAAGGTTTCAATTTTATTAGAAATAAAAAACCAAGGTTAGAAAGTTTCCAACTTACTCATAGCAAGAGTAAGGTGTGTTCATATTCCTTGTGCAAAATTATATGAAATTTGTCAATAAATCTTATAAAAGATGCACGTAAACTTTTTGATAAGGCTTGATGAAACATTTCCTTTATAATCAAGTAAATTTGTCTACTATTGTTGTACAATCATCTTCATAACTACTTGATGCTATAGACATATTTGTTAAAGAAAAATTTCCTATCAAATTTCACAATATATGAGTTACGGTCCATGCCCATCTTTTCCTTTGAATGCACCAAGCAAAAAATTTCGAGTGTAAATAGTTTTCTAATTGAGTTAGTTTCATTCAAAGATTGAAGATGAAATAATCACAATAAGACTCTTTAAATTACTTTCAATAACAATAGTATAAGTTCCACAAACCAAACACGGACGTTTATTATTGAGCTTGTTATTGGAAGTGGAAATAGAATATTTTAGTAAAATAGAAAAGTCTTCTTAAAATAACTGGAATTAACGATCGTGTATGTCATTATCCGTAAATTTGCCAAGACTTTGTTATTAGCCAATGAATATCTCAATACAGTTACTCCTAAAAAAGAAATTTAAGTAGAAGATTCTTTTCTTCGGACCAGAATCTTCGCATTGGCGTTGTTGGATCCCGGGGATAAAAGACTCAGATTTGGAAATCCACCATTTCGGAACATTCAAAGGAATGGACTGGGAAACTTCAAACTGGCTTCCAGTAAAAGTAAGTCCTTTTCCTAAATCTCTGCGCAATGGTTTAAAGAGAGAAGGTTCGTGGGTTGCTTGCATTACACGAAGGTTGTCTTTCCATTACCTGGAACCTCTTTGCAGTAAGGGCAGCTTCTCTTCATGTCACTTCCATGCGCTGGGTCGTCTCCATCGCGTAAAAAGCATAGATTTGCAGGCTGCTTTCGCTAGGAAGGAACCGTGTATGTTGCTTTGTGGGCTCAGGTTGAAAGGTTCACGCGTCTTGGAAACGTGGAAAGATGAAGGTTTCAGGTCCCATTCTCTTTATCAAGAAATTGGGTTTGTAATGTGGGCGAAGACCATCCCATATGTACAAGTATTGCATATTAGTTTTTGGCCAACCAAAGCTGATAACGTATTAATCATGAAATTTGGGATGTGTTCCCATTGTTGAGCCCAACCATGGCTCAAAGACCATACAAAGGTCACATGCCAAGCTTCAACGGGCTTGCTAAGCCATGTGGCCTGCGTATAACAAGGGACTCTCCACCTACATCTATCAGCTCCTCAAGTCAGCGAAGGCAGTCTATTGAATCATCGCAGAAGGGTGTTCAAATACATTCGAACGGCAGCGAGAACCGCCAGGAAAATCTCAATGTTCCCTTCGCTAAACTGTTCCTGTTTTACCCGCAGTCTGTTTTTCCTTCGTAATGGCATTTTTAGCGTATTCCCTTGCTACCGTGAAAATAGGGGACTAGTGTTTTGTGAATACAGCCTATAAATTTGCCTCTTTACTAATGTATCTATTATCAAGTTGAGAAACCAATATACATACAATTCTTCATACTCGGTAGTCTATTTGGTTCGTTTTATAATTTTTTTTTTAAATTTTTATTTTTATCTCTCCTTCCCCAAGCATAAGCATTGAGTAAAAATTCGGCAACACCCCCAAATAAAGTGAGGGAAACCCGAAGCCGGGTAAATTGTATTGCAGATTAACAAATTTGCAAGTGTTCTCTGCACATCTATTATACAGAGAGGAACTAAAGAGTGTACACAAGCTGGCGGGAAAGAAAGCCCTCAAGAGAAAAATCTTTAGTCATTTCAGGTGTTTCGGTTTGTGATGATTGCCAGAGCAGGAGTTTTGTCCGATCGCTTCCTGTCTTGATGCTTAATCTGTAAATCTGTATGGCTACTCTCTGATTTTCGCCGACACTTCACGGTGCTGCCAGTTTGGCAGTCGGGCTTTGCACGAAACTCATTGGTGCTGCCAGTAGAAGAGGCGGGGCTTCCTCCGATACACTATGGGCAGCTCTACTTCAGTCTGTTGCAGTCGGCGGCATCGTGCGAGTTCAGGCAGGCAGAGAGACTTTTGCTTACTTTGGTTCACTTTCACTTTTCAGCGTGCCGTTTTCCTTTTCCACCATTGATTTGAAGGAACATAGGTCTCAAATCGACCAGACTTTCATTTTAATGGATTGTATGTAAATCATCAATAACAATGCCAAGAATTAGAACAATTGAGGATTGTCCCAAAGATCACGACGTACTTCTCAAAAGAAAAATTACTTTTATTTAAAGAAGCATTAAAGGGTAACTTTGCGCTTTTACTCATCTAATAAGCATTACATGACATTTATTTTCTTCCATAATCAAAATTTATTTCTCATGTAGTAAAATCTTTACCACTCCGGAATTTGGATGTCAAAGTCTTTTGTACCAAATAAGTGCATCTATCCTTTGCTACCTTCATGAGAAGTAAGATTGAAATTGTGTCTCATAAAGGATGTATAGATTGCCTTCTTAATTCTCCATGCTAGAGTTTTCCTTGTCCTTGAATCCCTAATGAATAAAAATTGATTGTTAAAGATAATATAACAAAGATGATAATCATCCATTATACATCAAATTGAGACAAGGTTTCTTTGTAACCCAGGAGACACCAAAACTAATTTTAAGGAAACACGTGTATTCGCAAGAGTACTACTACTAGTATATATGATCTCAACTAGTTCAACATGTCCAACTAAAATAGAGTTAGAACAATGATAAGGAAAAAAACTCATCAAGCTTATCAATTGTGTTTGTTATTTGTGCATTTTCACCAATGTTAAGAATATACTCCTTCATTGACTGCTCATTGGTTTGCATGGTGGTCAAGGCTTAAGGAGCTTTGGTGCTTTGATAAGAGTGGCCAAAATGCTTATAGCTTTGCATTGTAGAATGACCCTTCTTCTAACAAGTCTAACAAAAAGGCGGATGAAGAAGATGAGTTATCTTTCCTATTGTTCCTGTAGTTTTGAGTGAGTGTACTAGGGGACCCTTGCATAGAGAAAGAGCCAATCCCGTTTCACCATTGATTAAGGTAAATAGCTGATATTTGAATAACGTGGCTCCATGAGGATGACAGCATGGAGGCATTGATGAAAAGTTCATTTTGGTGACAACAATCGAAGAGGAAAGAACTCGTTCGGTTCCCCTGCACAGAACAGTATTTAGTCTTAAGTTATAACTAATCGACTTGATTTGAATTGGCTTGATTACAGAGGACCGATGCAGGGCATAGTCAATGAGATCTGAAAAGTTCTAAATGTCTCTCATCTCTCTTTCCTCTCGCATACTCTGTTTCTTTTTTCTTTTTTTTCTTCTTTTTTTGGTGGTGGGATCGGGGGAGTGTTAAGGGGGAGTGTGGTGTCTAATTTTGTTGAAATCTGGATCTTGAAACACTGGCTAATATGTTGTGTTGCAGGTCGAAGGTCGTGTGCATCGACTATTTCATAAAAAAACCCAGGTACGATGGTTAGTTTCCACACTTTTTTTTTGAATATCATTCTTTACTTGGGCCTCATAACCCCAAGCTTACGAGGGCAACTGATATACAAGTGAAAAGATATGAGGTTATTATGGCCGCGGATTTTGTTTGCACTTCTTGCTGAAACTCTCTGTTTTGATAGCCATGTCTTATAGTATATCTAAAGGCAAAGGGTACTGGGATGGGATGAATGGGTTGGTACTAGCAGAAGACTACTGCTCTACGCCTATTACATACAAATTCCGATGGACAAGCTCAATCATGAAAGTTTCTATAGCATTTTGACATGCAAAAAAATCGATAAACGTAGTTTTTCTTGGTCAATGTTTACATTATGCAGCACCTATTTGCACTTCTGAAGATTTTGCAAATTAATTCCGGGATCTCTTTACAGCAATGGCCCTGATTCTTGTGTTCATTGATCACTATGCATCTCATTGAATGAGTAACCAGAAGTGATGTCGTTGAAGGTGGAAGTGGTTTTCATTATGTTGATATTCTCTTGTTTGCAGTCTTTTGCATTTACAGATCTTCAAGGTATGGTGCTGTGTCCGTTTGATATTTAATTCTTTTAGAGTGCATGTAGCTATGCTGACTATATTTACTGCTCTTAAAGCCGAAGATTAATGGAGGCAAAATATCTCTTTTTTTTCTCCGTGTGAGTCTTATTTAACTGGGTTCGAACCCATGACTCTTTGTTTCAATGTAAAACATGGACTAAGCCTGTGCATATTTCAGATGCAGTTCTCTTGCTCTAATATGAAAAAATTCTCTGCTTTCCTCTGAACTCCATTACTTCAACCAACCTCTTCTCCTCCCCTGTCCCCCAAGAAAAAGAAAGAAAAAGTACAGATGTGTTGGCACGAATATATTGACTTGTTTAGTTGGTGAATGTTCCTGTATTCTATTTCAGTGGAAGCCTTGCTTGCATTGAAGACTTCATTAAAAGCTTCATCGAGTCAGTTCACAGATTGGAAACCAAGTCAAGCTAACCCTTGCACTTGGTCCGGTGTTGAGTGTGACAGTGATAATAAAATTGTTCATTTGTAAGATGCTGTTTAATATACCCTTTCCTTTCACTATTCATTTATTCTTGACGGCGTTGTTGCTAACAAATCACAACTTTTGTTATTTTTCCACGCTTATATCTTTTAGTTGCAAATATTATCACTTTTGCTCTCATGTATGCCTTTTGTCTATTGCTTCTTTCCAGAACATTGCAATCAAAGGAATTTAACGGAATCTTGTCCCCTCGAATAGGAAGTATAAAGTCTTTGGGGACTCTGTAAGTATGAAAGTATTATTGCGTCTAATCTGAATTCTAAACCATGTTGTTATCCTTTAACCCTAGTCTTTTGTATTATTGTTTATTTTGGTCTTCTTCTTCCGATAAACTGGAACAAAAAAAGTCAGAAAGCAAAAGATTTGAGGGTAAAAATGTCATAAATTTTCTGAAAAACTCTTTAACCAAGTTTATGCCCCTGTCAACCTTAAATCATAATTAAATTATCTCCATGGTCTTTGGGATTTGTTAGACATTTCTGGGGTTGATAATCTGTATATGCTAACTATAACCCGGCTTGTATCTGTTTCACTTATTATGCAGAATTTTGTCAGGAAATAACATAGGAGGTGAGATACCAGAAGAGTTTGGATACCTAACGAATTTGACCAGTTTGGATTTGTCCAATAATTATTTAACTGGTGGCATACCATCTTCCCTTGGTAATCTTAAAAAGCTTCGTTATTTGTAAGTAATGTTTTTTGCATTCTCCTTACTTTACAAGATATTTTTTAGAATACACATCTTTTGATAATTTCTTCTAAGCAAGTATTTGAGTTAAAATAATCTTTTTAGGACTATTCCTACGTTAGTGTCAAGCCTTCCAAACTTGGTGAATCTGTATGTTATCATTGTAGGATGTGGAAATGATATGATAAATTTAATTTTTGCTTGTTTAATCAATAAGTTTGAATCTCCATAGTTTCTTTTAGTATTCATTGACATGAATGAAACTCTTTTGCAGTATGCTAAATTCGAACAATCTCAGTGGTGACATTCCTGAGCATTTAGTCCAAGTTTCATCATACAAGTATGAAGAAAATAGATCCTTATGAGTTTACATACATCACATGCTATATTTTTAGGATTTGGATCCTTTCATTTTCACCTAGCCATATCCATTTGTATTGTAGGATTAACACCACCCATTTATATTTGTTTGGATGAGATTTCACTAAGTTGGGTCATTTTTTCTCCTATATTTATAACTACACCCAAACACATGTAACTCTGATTGATATCAATCAAACCATAAAAAACTATCTTTCAACATAGATTACAAGTAACAAGAAATTGTGCTCTTTGACATTCTACTTACTTAGAGGCTCCATCTTACACTTACTATTTGAAGCCCTTAACTTGACATAAAAGTTCATTGGTGCTTAAACAAGCTCTTTATAGATTCTAATTCTTGTAAGGTGCTACTTCTGGAATTGAACTTTGCAGTCCCATTGTTCATATCAAGAAACAAAACCCTTTTCATTTTTGGCAACTAATAAATATAATCCAATACAACGAAAAATGTCAAATTTTCTACATAATTTTTTCTGCAAGTTGAAAGGCTACTACTTACATGGAGCAAAAAGGGAGAGATAAGCTACCATGATCTTATCATCCCTTCACCTTGCTGTTTGTTAGGTTCCAAGGAATGAGAAGTTTAGCTTTTTCAATGTTATGGTTAAAATGATGAAGAAATTTAAAAAAAAAAATTTATAAAGGGAGTTGTCATCTGGTTAGTCATTTAAGGTTGATAAGTCAAAAACTTTTGTGTCACTTGGGTTCTCTAGATTTTTTTTTTCTTTCTGGTTGCTATTGGTAGGCCAATTATTTGTGAATATTGGATAGCAAACTTTCCCTTTACTATAATTAAAGAATATTTGTATAATAAATTTTATTATCATTAACTATACTCTTGGTTCTTACTTGTTGTAGCTTTTCAGGAAATAGATTGAATTGTGGCAATGATTTCCCTCATCCTTGCACATCTAGAAGTGATGATTCAGGTTATTGGATATGATTTAAACTTAAAAACTTTTCCTAAAGTGCATAGTTTCTTAATTGTTTCTTTTACAAGCTCAATGCAAATATTTTACTTTTTCTTGACAGGTGCTTCGAGTAATCCAAAGATTGGGCTTATTTTTGGAGTTGTTGTGGGATGTATTGTTGTTCTTCTTCTTGTTGGCTTGTTGTTAATTTTGTATAAGCGTAGATACAAAAGCAAGAACGGTGAAGTTTTTGTAGATGTTCAAGGTTTGTTTTTCTTTATGCCTGTCATGATAAAATGCTTGCAATTAATATTCTCAATTATAATGTTCATTCTAATTGTTTTCTTTGTGAATTATCTATAAAAGCATAAATAACTTAAAATTTTAGTCTCAACATAATAATGCAATCATGTTTAACTCTTTTTCTATGACATATCATTATGTTAAAACCATTTAACATAGTGTTGGATTCTATAGTGTTCACTTGAATTATTGAAAAGCTTATTGTGCATATGGCATCACTTGCAAAATTTGATAAGAAGGTTGTAAAAATAATGATGTGAAAAAACTAAAATAGGATTTTCTCTCAAATACTTGTCTATCTTTCTTGCATGACGTTTTCTGTTAGAAAAACACTAAAGCTATCAAGGGGAAGAAATACAATAGTAGGGTTCCACAGAAAGTTGTAAAAATGATGATGTGAGAAAACTAAAATAGAATGTTCTCTTAGATACTTGTCTATCTTTCTTGAATGACAATTTCTGTCAAAAAAACACTAAAGCTATTAAGGGGAGTAAATATAGTAGTAATGTTCCCCAAGTATTTGAAAAAGAAGGCTCATCTAACATCTTGGTCCTTGTTATCCATTAATATTCATAGGAAGAATTGCATCATTTTAGAATACACACATCTTATAGGCAGCACTAGAACAAAAATAAACCTTATGGAGACTTTACACTTCTTTGAGAATTGGGACACCTTTCTCATATCTTTCTAATTCCCTTTCAAGTTGTAGTACATGTATCATGTAACTTAAGTTTGGAATAAATGACTTCTAATGTATTATGACATAGAGAATTGGTAAACATAACAAAAAGTAGTTTCCCACTTCATGAATACCATAGATAATCTGCATTTTTGTTATCATTTTCCTAGTAAATTGCTACTAAATTTCAATGTGTAGTCTCTCCATGAAACATATTAATAGAGATAAGTTGCACAAAGCAGCTTTATTCTTACAAAACAATATGTTGGGGGATTGATTAAACTACAACAATACTTACATATAGATCAAACACACGATAGCACAAACATATATAGCTGGGCAAGCATATTTAAGAAGGTTAAGATTAACAAAATGTCCTAAGTCTCCTATAGTTTCTTTCCATAGGTTTTCTTTTACTTTTTGTCACACTAAGTAGGCAAAATCTTATAAAACTCTTTCATTATCTAGAATTCATGAAATGCTCATTACAAACCCATAGGACTCTACAACTAATTCCTCAAAGGAACTCTCTCAAACAACTAGCCAACCCCTCTAAGGAGGCTTTCTCAATGAAATAGTTTACTCATTAGGTTCCTTTATAATTTTTCTATTTATAAAGGAAAATCCTAGTTTTATAATTATATAGATGTCCTTGCTTATAGTAAGATATTACAATTATATCTTTTTGATAGGTATTGGCTTAAGAATAAAGTGTATCTAAGACCAAACAAATAGCTATTTTTGTATCCCGGATAACGATTCATGGTTGGCTACTAGACAATACTAAAAATCACCATATATATGCTGCCTTAGACAATCATGATAATCACATAACCAAGAGCAACACTGTCAACAATCTCTAGAGGAACTCCTGGCCACACTGCCAACCGTCCCAACCAATACAAATACTCCATGGATCATTTAGTTTTCAGGATAAAGTTACTATTTCAGTGCTCATCAAGGAGAATGATGACATTAGCAACGCCGTCCATCTAAATAAAGTCATGGTGATGAAAACTTTCACTTCCGCCACAAGTTGCGGATTATTGCTCAAGCTTCTGTACTAGCTAGGGAAAGAAGAGATAAAAGAAAGGAAAAGAAACGGACATAAGAAAAGAGAAATAATGGGGTTTATTTTTCACTGGTCTTGTCTTAATTTCTACTACTCAATTGCAGTGTTAGAACATAGGTATTGACAAAAGATAGGCTCAATCATACAACTTGTAACTCATAATTTACTTATAATTCATTTTAGACTAAGGAGAGTTATAGGCACAAGTCCTATTTCTTCCGGAATAAGGACACATGTTTCTTTTCTTTCTTTGAAAGTCAAATCAGTTTGAATTGTGTAATTGATTAGTCCATCAGATAGCTTTATTTAGTCTAGTTTGGTGATCCATGTATAACTCTATTTATCTAGTCAATATAGTTGCTCCGTGCCAGGCTTTTTTTCTTCGTAAGTCCCGTAGTACTTCTTCTCAAATGAATATAATTGGTATCTGATTTGAACTTTAACTTATGAATCTGCTTTTCGAAGTTTCACTTCGATATTTCTAACTTCTACGATGACTATATAGGTGAAGTTGACGAAAGAATTGCATTTAGTCAATTGAAAAGGTTTGCGTGGAGGGAATTACAGCTAGCAACTGATGACTTCAGTGACAAAAATGTTCTAGGACAGGGAGGTTTTGGAAAAGTTTATAAAGGGCTTCTTGCTGATAATACAAAAGTTGCTGTGAAACGCTTAAGTGATTATCAGAGTCCTGGGGCGATGTTGCTTTCCAGCGGGAAGTTGAGATGATAAGCATAGCTGTTCACCGAAATCTGTTAAGGCTGATTGGGTTTTGCACAACGCCAACAGAACGCCTTTTAGTCTTTCCCTTCATGCAAAACTTAAGCGTTGCCTATCGTCTACGAGGTATTAATTACCTACTCTTATGCGTGAATGGATTTGTTATTGGCTGAATGCTAAATGACACCCACACATATCCACTAATGGGTAGAATGGATGCAAAACTTGGTTCTTTTGTGCACCAGCAGTTGTTGGACGGCACTTGACTGGTTCTTTCGTGCCACCATCTACTTAAGGTCGCCTGTAACGAGCTTAAGTCATTCACTGACTAACTCTGTGTGTGTCTTACATTCAAAACTAAAAAATCAATGAAGCTTTTTAAGCTGATGAAGATAAATTATATTCTTTTATTGACTTTTATTGTAGTAGATACAAATTAAGTAATCCACAATTTCTTTGTTTATGGTTGCATATTAAGTATTTATAGTAATGAAAAGTAGCTTGAGTTGATCTCAAATTATTTGAAATTGAAAGATTAAGATGGGGAGAAGAATTTACTAAATTGGAATACAAGAGTGATGTTCCTCAAACCACTTTAATACCATGGATAATATTACAAAGTCCTTATGGATTTTCTCAATTTTTTTCCTTTTGGACTCATGTTTTCAACTTCATTGAATTAATATGTGAGCTTGCAAAAATGTTAAATCTAAGACTTTTTACACTGCCTACCTAAATATGTGATGACATATGATACAAAATATAAATATATTACTTAGCTATATTCTTCTCATAAAAAACTTATATATTAGCAAATAAAAAGAAAGGCATAACTGGGAGCCACCTTTGACTAACCTACTCCAATAGTAGGCTGTTTAATGCCCACTTTGCTTCTTTCTATTTGGATTTCTTTTATTTTTTTCTTTTCTGTTTTCCAAATTTTAAATTCTTTTTATAGAAAGGCACAGTTTTAACATGTTATTTTTGTTACCCATTTGATAAAAAAAATGGATGTGCATTTTAGATTTACTTATTGGTGATTATTTTATTTGGTTGGAGATTTAGTAGAACAGTGAAACTTCTAAACATAACCAATTGATAAAGTATCTTAGGTACACTATCACTTTTTGAATGAACTTGGCTAAGTGAACTCACTTTGATTGCTAAAAGGTCTTGTAATGAAAGTTATAGTTTTGTTCAAACTACACCCTTTTGATTATTAGGAATTTGTGGTTGTTGATCAGAATTTGATGATTGTGTATTCTTGGAAGGCTAAAATGTCATAGGATTTTGAAAACATTCAAGTATTGATGATTTTTTTTTCTTTTTTTGGTTTGAGATTTAGTAGAATGGTAAAAATTCTAAATACAACTAAATGATAAAGTATCTTAAGTACACTTTCACTTTTTGAACTACCTTAGCTAAGTAAAGTCACTTTGATTGCTAAAAGGACTCGTAATGAAAGTTGTAGTTCTTTTCAAGTTATACACCATTGATTGTTATGAATTTGTGGTTGGTAATCAGAATTTGATGATTGTGTATTCTTGAAAGGCAAAAATGTCACAGGATTTTGATAGCATTTAACTTTTTTGTTATTAATTGCACCACTGTGCTTTATTGGCTTCTTGGATTTAAATCACTTTGTGTAGCTTATTGTGCTTTTACGAATCCAGTTCTGGTTTTTCTTTCTGATGATAAGATAATGACACAAGCACTGGTGCAGAACTTAAAGCTGGGGAACCCGTTTTAGACTGGTCTACAAGAAAACGAATTGCTTTAGGGACAGCTCGTGGCCTTCAGTATCTTCATGAACATTGCAATCCTAAAATTATTCATAGGGATGTTAAGGCTGCAAATGTATTACTTGATGACGATTTTGAAGCAGTTGTTGGTGATTTTGGCCTGGTCAAATTGGTTGATGTGAAAAAGACTACTGTAACAACTCAAGTTCGTGGGACCATAGGCCACATAGCACCTGAATACCTGTCCACTGGGAAGTAATCAGAAAGGACTGATGTTTTCGGTTATGGAATAATGCTTTTAGAGGTTGTAACTGGTCAAAGGGCAATTGACCTTTCACGCTTGGAAGAGGAAGATGATGTTTTATTGCTTGACCATGTAAGATAACCATCATGAAGAAATAGTATGTGGTGGCTTCATTCTCCTTACTAAATGAACAACCTTTTTTCCTATGCTTATTGTACTCTTGAGTTCATCTTCCTTAAGCTTTGAGCTGCACACTTTTTTTTTTTTTAATTTTACCCTCTAATTTGTGGGTCCTGTATTAATCTTCATTTGAAGGTCAAGAAGCAAGAAAGGGAAAAGAGACTGGACACCATTATAGACCTTAACCTAAATAAAAACTATGACATTCAGGAGGTGGAAATGATGATGACCCAAGTTGCATTACTTTGTACCCAATCATCGCCAGAGGACCGTCCAGCAATGTCCGAAGTGGTACGAATGCTGGAAGGAGAAGGGCTGGCTGATAGGTGGGAAGAAAGGCAGCGCGTTGAGGTTAGTCGCAGGCAAGAGCATGAGAGGCTGCAGAGAAGATTTGACTGGGGAGTGGATTCGGTGTATAACCAAGATGCCATTGAACTATCTGGTGGAAGATGAGGTAATAGATAAGTCTTGGTCCGTCCCCACTTAGATTCTAGGCATGTAGCATCCTTTTTGGTAGGGTAACTTACGCTTTTTCTTTGCTTTTGATGCTTAGTTTCATGTCCAATTCGAAAATCCTGCTCTTCAAATTTGATATTTGATGCTCTGCTGGTTCCCGCTTTCTTTCTTCTTCGTTAATTTTTTTTTTCTCTTGTATTTGTCTTGTCTTATTCTTTATTTTTATTTTTATTTTTTTGTCTGACTAAACAAATGATTTACAAGACCATGCATTATGTAAGATGATACTTTTCTCATTACTGGATATGAAAATATGTTGCTACCCTTGTTTTTAGTTATCTCCATCTAAAGGAACAATATTATTATGGATAAAACAATAACTAGTCTAGTCATTTCTGTCCCATGTTGGAGTCCAGATATATCATGCACCTATGGTAACATATTTTGCACTTTGTAGAACCTGTTTTATCTAATTGGATCATCTTAATCGCAAAAATGGATCAAGAGATATGATAGACAAGTCATAATAAATATTGAGATGAAACACATGTATGTAATACTTCTAAACTTCAAACCCTTGAACGTGAAATGATAGGCAGGCACCACTAGCATCAATTTGATAATTATTTTTGAAACAATTTGGTAGTATTTTTTTTTTTTTTGACTCACACACCCAAGGAGGGGGGACAGGGGATTCGAAACAATTTGGTAGTAAGTTGGCTATCATATTAACAGTGAGTTGGGATGAGGAAATGTCAAAAGCATGTGAAATACTTTGAAATGGAGGCAAAGAATAGTTGTTGTCATTTATAAGAGGATAATGATCTATTTATTTGTTTCAAGCATGTCATTGTTCACATGAAGAAGAAAAGATTGCGAACTAAAATTTTGATAAGAATAGTAAAAGAAAAAAAAATGATTTTATGTTCACGTTGCATGTCTTATAAATTTGAGATGTGGGCTACTTTAAAATGCAAGAGTGGTTCATGGCATTTATGAAAAAATAATTGGTCTATCAATAGCCTACATACATTAGATGATGAAAATTTGCATGTATACACTCATGTTGCGTGTTTTATAAAATTTTTGTTTTGGTTGTAACTGATTTCCTCTTTCTTTATGAATGTTTGGGAGGGATTAGTTATTTCTTTTTTGATAGGGATTAATTAGATGTCCTCTGGATAATGTTGTATTTTGCCCTTTATAGAATAGGCTCAAATGCATCTAAATAATCAGATTTTGGACTTTAACAAAAGCTATGGATATGTGGTAACAAATGTTTAACATATATATAATTATTCTAATAATTCAAGACACTCACTAGAATAAAAGTGTTTAGATTCATCAACATTAATGGTGTAATCATTACTTGCAGATAACCAATATGAACAAAACGGAAGCCCATCATCAAATAATGACAAAGCTTCCACGGACTCATAAATCAAATAGTCATGTATTTTACATTCTTCCTCTATCTAAATGATTCCATCCATTTCTAAATGCTCTTTTAAGGCCAAACGGCTAAAGCAGGCCATTCGACTATACACCACGTTGCTCAAATGGAAGTCCAAGCCCAATAGTATTCACGTGAGTTTGTTAAAGAGAAGAAGAGAGAAATAACTTGAATGGATGTGTGCCCTCGCGGACACCCCCTTCCAAAAAGGATGCTACGTTATATATGATGAGCATGTGAAATAGCCTAAATTCCGTGAAGACCTCGTGAAGCTTGTCAAGACAGAGAACATATGTAACCACGCATGCCCATCATGCATTACGGTCTTAGAAACATGACTATCAGATCAACACCTCCACCCCACATCAGCTGCAGCGGTGTCAAAATATTGAAGCACGTTTTATGCGCAGCTTATCATCTTAAGGACATGGTGGCTCCTACCGGAGAACTTGACATGATAAGCAAAAGCTGTGCCTTATCCAGTCTTTGTTTCAATCATGTTGTGATTTTATCAGTCTCTCAGAAAAACAACTTTAATTTATATCAAAGATGAAAAAGTTACAAATTTATGTAATATAATGAGTAATAATTGCAATAACTATGAATAAAGTAATTGCTAGAATATGTACTCCAAATGATAATGGAATCATTTGCTCGATTTTGTGCTTTTGACTAATGATGTAATGTGTATGGAGGAAATAGATTAAACAAAAATTATGGTTTTGGTTGTATGGGTGTGGTCGTTGCATTGATTCCCCCTTGGTTTTGATTCTATGTTTTGTGCTAAGCATTTTAAACTTTTGTAGTCTTAAGTTTTACTTTATGCTGACTCATAATAGTTCTCTTGTTAAAAAGTAATAATAAAGTAAAGTCACTTGTAAGAGAGAAACATTTACTAAAAATACTAATAGTAACCAAAAGGTTCTAATAAAAGACATTACATAATGCTTTTTCAAGAATTCTATGACAATCTTTCAAAAGCCAAACCAATATAAACTCTTCTTAAAAGTCTATTCACATTGTATATAATTATCATCTTTGCCATGCACTTCTTATAGTCCACCATTGTCGAGTTATGAAGCAAAATATAATTCAATCAAAACGTTTCATGCCCTTTTTTGGCTAGACATAACATTTAACAACTATAAAAATTAAAAGATGGTTACAAACACTAGAGAACTAATTTAAAATATCTAACAAATGAGTTTATAATTAAAAGTATATGTAAATTGAGAATGTAGTAAAATCTCATTTGAGACAAACTCAAACTGGTCAAATAGTGGAAAAACAAAAACAAAAGAACCCAAAAAATATAACAAAATTACCTTAAAATAAAAGACAACCATGATATGAATAAAAACAAAACTATAGGAAATTCACTGTAACACCTGCCACACGCTCCCACTCCAATATCTATGATATTGTAGTGTCTGAAGATTCCTAGGAAAAGATAGGACCCATTTGGAAAGACCTTGTGACATATACAACAAATGGTAGACAACTTTTTTCTTGCCTTGCTCTTTCACTTTCTTGCCCCAGCAATAATGATAGAAATTGAAGGTAAAGAGGATCGGTCGGAAAAGCTCAAGAACCTTAGATTGATCTTGTGTAAAAATTCTTCGATGATATTTCATTGATTTAATCACAGACATATATAATCGTTTTACAAGAGTTAAATTAGGAATGATTTACACAATAAAAACTGAATCACGATCTTTACAAATTTACAGATTCGACAGAAAAGGAAAACGGCAATGACGGCGGCAATCGCGACTTCTCACGATCGCGCACTAATGCGACTGCGGGTCGGGTCGTGGATCCCGGTCAACTAGGGCTGATGTGGCCTAGGGCTGACGTGGAGGCTGACGTGGCAGAGCCTTCTAACATCCCCCCGCAAGCTGAAGGGGCAGATTGGACCATCAGCTTGGATCGAAGAAGCTTGAAGCGAGCGGAGGAGAGGCCTTTAGTGAAGATATCGGCAGGTTGGTCAATAGTGGAGATAAACTGGAGAAATAGTTGACCACGAGCTAAACGTTCACGAACAAAGTGAAAGTCGATCTCGATGTGCTTGGTGCGAGCATGGAAGACCGGATTGGCAGTGAGATAGAGCACCGACATGTTATCACACCAGAGTGTGGGAGGTTGAGGAGGAAGAGCACGAAGATCTCTGAGAAGATACTCAATCCACATGATTTTGGCTGTTGTGTCAGCTAATGATTTGTATTCTACTTCAGTGCTGGAGCGACCAACGGTGCACTGTTTATGAGAACTCCAAGAGATCATATTGCGACCAAGGAAGATGCAGAACCCACTGATGGAGCGACGGTCATCACGATCACCAGCCCAACCAGCATTTAAGAAGGCATGAAGGGAGATGGTAGGGCCCCGAGTAAGGAGAAGGCCAAGTCGGGGAGTGTTGGTTAAGTAGCGAAGTATGCATTTCATAGCTTGCCAATGGGTGGTGGTGGGATTGTGAAGGAACTGGCAGGCGGTGTTGACAAAGTAGGCAATATCTGGGTGAGTGAGGATAAGATATTGGAGGGCACCAACAATGCTGCAGTAAAGGATGGGATCGGGGAGGGGATCTCCAGAATGGATAGAAAGAGGTTCATCAGTGGAGTAAGGTGTGGAGATGGCCTTGGCGTTAGTCATTTTAGCTCAAGCAAGAATGTCGAGGGTGAACTTGGCTTGATACAGGAGAAGACCATCAGAAATAGGTTGAACTTCGACGTGGAGGAAATAGTGGATAGGCCCCAAGTTCTTAAGGGCAAACTCATGGTATAATGCCTGAAGAAGAGTAGCAAAAGGAGCATGCGGGGAACCAGTCAAAATAATATCATCCACATAAACAAGGAGAATGAGGCTGTACCGGGGAGTGTGGAGAGTAAATAGAGAGGTGTCCACTTGTGAGATAATGAAGCCCAGAGAGACCAGAAAGGTGCTCAAGCGCTGGTACCAAGCACGGGGGGCTTGCTTGAGGCCATATAGAGAACGATACAATCAACAGACATGCTGGGGGCGTTCAGGGTTAACGAAACCCTGGGGTTGCTCCATATAAACCACTTCCGAGAGATGACCATGTAAAAAGGCATTGGAGACATCCAGTTGTCGAATCGACTAGCCACGAGAATAGGCAATGGTGAGAACAGTGCGAACAGTGACAGGCTTGGCTACTGGGCTGAAAGTCTAGTGAAATCAATGCCTTCCTTCTGATGGAAGCCTTTCGCAACTAGGCGGGCTTTGTAGCATTCTAGGGAGCCATTGGACTTAAGTTTGACTTTATAGATCCATTTGCAACTAATGGGTTTAACACCAGAGGGTAGGGGAACCAGAGCCCATGTGCCATTTCAAAGAAGGGCAGTATACTCAGCAGCCATAGCCTCGCGCCAATGTGGCTCCCAAACAGCCTGAGAGAAGCATGTAGGTTCATGTGGGCTTGGGTAGTGGTGGTGAGGGCAAAGGTTTGATGTCTGGTGAGATGGCGGCGGGAAATGGTGCCATCCTATAGACGGGTCACAGGCTTAGTAGGGGGTTGGGGAACTGATGCCAATGGGGCGTCAGGAGAAGGATGGGTGGTAGGGGAAGTGGAGTCCAGTGGGGATTCATGGGAAGGGGAAACTAAAGGGGAAGGAGAGCTCGACAAGGGTGCAGGTGTTGGAGAGGGTGGAGAGAAAGTGGGAGAGATCGGAACTATGTGAAGGGGGGTGCTCGGTGAGGAGGGAGGGGGAGGAGGGATATTATGATAGGGAAAGGTTTCTTCGTAAAAAATCGCATCAGCAGTGATATAGGTGCGATGGGTAACGGGGCAGTAGCAGCGATAGCCATGGTACCCGGCAGGGTAGCCGAGGAAGACACAGGCACGAGAACGGGGAGCAAGTTTGTAAGGGGCATAGGGGCATAGGTAGGGAAAGACTGCACACCCAAAGACACGAAGAGAGCTGATGTCAAGAGGTTGATGAAAGAGGGTTTGCCAAGGAGAAAGATTCCGAAGCACCGGGGTTGGAAGGCGGTTGATGAGGAAGACAGCTGTCTCAAACGCATAATCCCAGAAGTGAGGAGGGACAGCAGCTTGTGACATCAGAGTGAGACCGATCTCGACGATGTGACGGTGTTTGCGTTCGGCAACACCGTTCTAAAAGGGAGAGTATGGACAAGAGACACGTTGATGAATCTCTGCGGATTGGAGATATTGACGAAACATGACGGAGAGAAATTCCAGAGCGCCATCACATTGGATGGCTTGAAGACGACACTGAAGTTGGTTCTCAACAAATTTGTGGAAGGTGGTAAAAATGGTAAAAAATTGATAGCAAGTTTGAAAAGTGTAAAGCCAAGTAAAGCGGGAAAAATCATCAATAAAACAAACATAAAATTTATTTTTATTAAAGGATTGAACTGGAGATGGTCCCCATACATCAAAGTGAACGAGTTGGAGAGGGCGGGTTGACCTAGAAGGGAAAGGGGGCTGGGGATGGCGGTGACTTTTACTGAGGGCACATGTCGTACATGGGGGATAAGAGGGGGAAGAATATGGAGTGTTGGTAGTCTTCAAAAGATTAATTAAAACGGGTGGAGACGGATGACCAAGACGATGATGCCACAGCAGGAGAGGACTGGTACGAGAAGCCAAGTACGCACGAGGACGGACGTCGGACGAGTCGAGATGGTAGAGGCCACAATCATGGGTGCCGTGGAGGATGATCTGGTTCGTGAGATAAGAAATTACCCAAAAGTTAGTGGCAGAAAATATGAAATAACAATTATTGTTCGACGTGAATTGAGAAACAGATAAAAGATTTCTAGTAATGGATGGAACAACTAAGACATGATTTAAACGAAAATAAGGAGTGCAAAGGGTACCCGTGTGAGTGATAGGTAAAGATACTCCATCACCCACAGTGAGTTGCTGAGAGCCTATGTAAGGAGTGACTCCGGATAGGGCAGAGGTGGAGTCAGTGACATGATGGGAGGCTCTTAAATCAGGGTGCCAGGAGGAGGCATCTAAGGCGGAAGGAGGGGGGTTAGGTGGTTTATAGTGGGAGAGAGGGGGGGAAGTTGGGTATAATTAATTTGAGGAAGGTAGTAGGTGGGATAGGTTATATGGGCCTGGGGAGAGGATTGGGCCTGGTAATTGGTTGGAGGGCTAAAATTGGGGTTAAATAGTTCACGGCAGTTCGAAACATAATGGCCGGGTTTTCGACATAGGTGGCAATAGGGCTTGTTGGATCTACGAGCCCGGGAGGAGTTTCTATTGGGCCAGTTTTGGGCTGGTGGGTTGGGCAGCAGCTTATCTGGTGTGGGCTGGGCTGGAGTGGGCGCGAAAGGAACGGGCCACTTGCGCCCCGCGTTCATGTGACCCGCAAACTGACCCGAGTGGGTGTTCGTGGGACCCGCGAAGGGACCCAAATGAGCATTCGTGTGACCTGCAAACTGACCCGAGTGGGTGTTCGTGGGACCCGCAAAAGGACCCGAATGGGCATTCGCGTGACCCGCGAACTGACCCGGGTACGCAGCGAACGCTGCTAGAGAAACTGGTGCAGTGCGGCCGTTGGTGCGACCTTCTTGGACGAGAATGAGGCTGTGGATAGTGTCGTGGCTGAGGGGGTTCGTTTGATTTTAAACTGAGATCGACGTCGCAAGACTGTCGAATTCATTACCAAGGCCACGAAAAACGTGAGTCAAATACTCATCGTTGGAGATATTGCTTCCGATCGCGGCCAGTTGATCCATAATCGCTTTGACGTCGTGAAGAAATTCCGTGACGGTGCGAGAGCCTCGATTGAGGGTCTGAAGTTGCATCCGAAGAGCTGAAGATCGGGCGTTAGACTGCGCGGTGTAGGTGCGCGTCAGGTGAGCCCAGGCGGCGGCGAACGAATAGATATCCGTCAATTGAGTCACCACAGTGTTGGTTGAGGTGGCGAGGATCCATCCCAGAGCTGCCTGATCGCGGATTAACCACGATTGATGAGTGGGATTGGGAGATTGAGAACCGTCGGGCCCGATTAGGGATTCGGGTGGTGCAGTTTCATGGCCGTCAAGAATGGGGAGCAAATTTTGGGAAATCAGGAAGGGAAGGATTCACGTTCGCCATACGACGAAGTTCGTGCTGTCGAAACGCTCATAGGTGGTGGGTGCGGGCATCGTCGGCATCAGAGAAGTCGTTGGAACTGTGGGAAGAGGTGGGGTAGGGTTCAAATCGGGAGAAGGGGTTTCTGACGTGGCGGCGTTAGCCATTGGCTCCGATGATACCATGATAGAAATCGAAGGTAAAGAGGATCGGTCGAAAAAGCTCAAGAACCTTAGATTGATCTTGTGTAAAAATTCTCCGATGATATTTCATTGATTTAATCACAGACATATATAATCGTTTTACAAGAGTTAAATTAGGAATGATTTACATAATAAAAACATAATCACGATCTTTACAAATTTACAGATTTGAACAGAAAAGGAAAACGGCAACGACGGCGGCAATCGCGGCTTCTCACAATCGCGCACAAACGCGACTGCGGGTCGGGTCGTGGATCCGGGTCAACTAGGGCTGACGTGGAGGCTAACGTGGCAGAGCTTTCTAACAAATAATTTTACTTTTGAAAGCTGCATTCGACGACTCATCTCGAAGATAAACATATCATTTCCTTCTCATGGCCATTTGCCGAGTATTATTGACTATTGTTCTTGTTCTGGTTCTAGTTCTGGTTCTGGTTCTGGTTCTGAATATATTATTCATATATGGAAGTGGTCTAAAAGGGCATCACGTCGTCCCCAGAAGTTTCTCCAAAATGTCCACATTGGAGTTGGTGTTCGTCCCTACTCCGGTAGTGGGTCACCTAGTCTCCACAATGGAGTTTGCAAGGTGTTTACTTGATCAAGATGACCGTTTCTCAATCACCGTTCTCATAATAAAGTCAGCTTTTGAACACATCTTGGATGCATACATTCAATCAATTGCGGCCTCTCATCCCCATATAAATTTCATCTATCTTCCTCGAGCAGATCCTCCTCCAGAAGAGCTTCTCCTTCAGTCTGCCGAAAAATATCTGACCGATTATATTGAGAGGCACATATCTCATATAAAAGAAGCTATTGTCAACAGGTTGTTATCCAAGTCGATCCCACTTGCTGGCTTGGTGGCGGATATGTTTTGCACCGCCATGATTGATGTGGCACATGACCTGGGCGTTCCATCTTACATCTTCTTCACTTCCAGCGCAGCCCTTCTTGGTTTCTTGCTCTGCCTCCGAACACGGCATGCGCAGGTTGGTATCGAGTTTAATCAATCGGATCCTGAGTCAATCATACCGAGTTATGTCAACCCTGTTCCCCCTAGTGCTTTACCTTCATTTGCGTTCAACAAAGAGGGTGGCTACATCTCTATGCCAAACCATGGAAGAAGGCTTAAAGAGGCCCAGGGTATTGTGGTAAATACGTTCTATGAGTTGGAATCCCATGCGTTCGACTCTCTTTTGGATGATGGAATACCCCCTGTCTACGGAGTTGGACCATTGATCCACTTCACTAGTGAAACATTTTCAGATGAAAATGACACCGAACGTGATAAGATTTGCAAGTGGCTCGACGATCAGCCTCCATCATCAGTGGTGTTCTTGTGCTTTGGGAGTTGGGGGAGCTTCAGTCCACCACAGTTGAAAGAGATTGCGATTGGCCTTGAGCGGAGTGGACACCGATTCCTCTGGTCCATGCGTTTGGCATCCACCGATAAGTATGCCTCGCCTTTTGATCCCCGGAAACTCGAGGAGGTCTTGCCGCCGGGATTCTTAGAAAGGACGAGACGAATTGGAATGCTATGTGGATGGGCCCCACAGGTGGAAGTCCTGGCGCATAAAGCTGTCGGCGGGTTTGTATCCCATTGTGGGTGGAACTCCATCTTGGAGAGCTTGTGGCATGGCGTACCTATTGCAGCGTGGCCGATTTATGCAGAACAACAAATCAATGCATTTCAGATGGTGCAGGAATTGGGATTGGCAGTGGAGCTGAAATCGGATTACAGGTCGGGTGGTGAGCTTGTGAAGGCTGAGGAGATTGAGAAAGCGGTGAAATCTGTGATGGATTGTGACAGTGAGATCAGAAGGAGGATGAAAGACATGAGTGGGAAGCGCAGGAAGCCTGTAATGGACGGGGGATCTTCATTTGCTCCAATTGGACGGTTGGTTGAGGCCATGTCAAGAAACAGTGTTGTTCCAACAACGAACTCAAATTGACGCGCCTTTTGTAAGTTCAACGATTGCTTATCATTTCATTCCTTTTCTCTCCCAAAACTTCCATGTTCAGCAAGTGGTGCTCGAAAGTTTCCAGAAAATGTGGACGTTTCTTTAAAAATTAAAACATTTATTTTAGATATGTAATAGCTTTAGTATATACAATATTTTTTTTAAAAAAATCACGAACAAGACTTACTAAAAACTTTAGACCAAAACCAACCAATCACCATTGAGACAAGTTTCTTTGTCGAGTTAGGTGGAGAAATCCAAGTCAATATTTGTCGAAAGTTTAGCAACAATAAATAGGTGAATAATATAAAGAAGTAACGAACTTCTTCAAAAGGGAGAAACAAGAAAAACGCATTTGTTTGATGCTATTGCAACGAATTCCAATGTCGGAAATAGCACAACACAGTTTTCAGCAACATTGCAATTGCTTTTCTGTGCTCCATCGGCGTACTGCGTGAAGAGCTGAATTCGTGAGTGGTTTGCGTTCAAAGCAGGTTCAGTCATTATATTGTCTTGCTTGCAAGGCTGGGCTTCTGGCGGGAAAAGCAAAGTCGTAGTTGTAGAGTGAAAAGCAGAGTCTTCTTGTCGAAGTGAGGAAAACACCGAATCAGATAAGAAAGCAGTTCCTCACAGCATCATCGTGATGGTAAAACCTTCAGATCAACCCCGACTTGTACACTGCCAATGCCAAATTGCTTTCAGTATATGACCCAACAACCCTTCACCTCCACATAAATGATCAAACATTATTGAAAATATTCAATCGTTTGTTTAGCATTAACACTGAAGCTCTATCCAGCCAAATGGAAGGCAATTCAAACCCATTTACACCCATCTATAATTACACAGTATACATGACTTCCAACTCACAAACAAAGATTTTGATATAAATGTTGCATCATTAATTTTCAAGAATTTCAGAGCAATCTATAAAAACAATTTATTGCAATAACATAATTTTAAAAAAAATCTGCACAATAATTAGCATCGTTGTTACAAAATGCCTATAATTTTGTCCAACTGATCTATTTTTATCTATGACAATAATTATCAAGTAGAACATATTTAATAATTATGAAGTAAAACATACTCAATAAAATATCTCAAAAAATATTTGTTTAGATATCACATCTAATAACTACAAAAAAAAAAATTGAAAGATAGTGTTGAACACTAGAAAACTAACTTTATCAACACTGAAAAGTCATTTTACTATGAAAATATTTATTTGTACGTTTTCCCTTGAACATGACATGTAATTTTAAATAAATTTATAAGATTAGTTTTTTTATTTTTTATCAAAAGCAAATAAAAACTATTGAACATTCAAAAATAAAAAATAACTGATAAAGTTTATATGAATTGAACTATTCTATAACTTTCAGAAAAACTGAACTCTAGAATTAAACTTACGGGTAAGGAATAGATACTTTAATAAATTCACTTCGGACCACGAATTTAACTGTCAAATATTGGCAAGGAAGAAAAAAAAGGCCCAACAAATAGAACAAGTCTTTGTTAAATAAAAGACAACCGAAAAACAAAGAGAAAACAAAACTATATGAAGGTCACTGTGATATGCTGGGACACCGTGCGACGGAATACTCCCAGAGTTCCGTGCTTATGGCCGATTAAATGGCCCATAAGCACTGAAAAAAGTATTCATGAAAATTCCCCAACATTTTACTATTAGTAAAATAGTAATGAATGTGAAAAAGAAAGAGAGAAAATCTAAATAACAATTTTTAACGTTTGAGTAAATCTCACCTCATGTGCTGGTGCATTTACTTTATGGGGCCACGAACGTTCAGATGAAGTATCTAGCAAAATCAAGACTGGATAAATCAAAACCAGGCCGAGAAATTCCAATGGCAACTTCATCGATGTGGGTTCCAAAAATCCTTCTAGTTACTCAACAAAACACTAAATTATTAACGGACACTGTATCATCAATGACCTCTGAATCATTATTGAACTTTGAATTATCAAAGAACTCTAGATAATCAAGGTATGCTAAATCATCAGAAAAATCTAGCAGACAAGCCCCGCAATTGAATTCCACATTCATGTTACTTGTTGCAAATGAAGCCCAGTAGCTCCATCTATTCGAAGATTCCAATCTTCACGAGGTATATGGAAGACTCACGAGCACCCCCATTCCAATCAAGCCAACGGAAGATATCTTGGGTAAACAAAAGAGTGATATCATTTAGACTAGCCTCATTGACAAACAAATTCAGGAAGAATACGATTACTGCCTTCACTTGTTCCAGCAACAAACGTCAAAGCACAGGCCTTCAATTGACCGGATTCAAGTTCTAATCAATACAAATTTCAATTCCTCCACTGAAAGAGCATCTCTCTTTAACCAACTCTGGGATATAGGATTCCCACATAAAGCCGCATGCCACCATAAGATAATATAGTAAGGCTGTAAAAAAAACCTTCAAAAAAAGAAGGAAGGTGAAAACGTTAATTAGATTACCTTCAGGCTATTACGAAACAATCATTATTTATTTCATTAAAAATAATCATTCGCATCATAAATATGTGTAGAAGGGAGTAAATATTTTGTTGAGATCTCGTCCTACAAAAAATTCACATTTAAAAACATCATTTCCCTCGAGTTTCGAAGAATGCTTAAATTTCCATTTAAAAGTGTTGTTAACTTAAGGTAAAAAAGAAAAAATAAGTAATATTAAATAAATGAAAAGATGTCCAAAGATCAACATCAATAGAGTGATAGAGTGGTTAAATCATACGCAGTAAAGATTGATATCTTTGTACCATAGTGCTTAGAGACACATCTAACTGATCAAATATTCTCTAAAAACCTTTAGCTCAACATTACTTTTGGCCATTGCAATGACTAAAAGATGATGACAAAAGCCATTTAAATTTGTGAACATTAACTTATAAGTTCTTTCCTTAACATGACTCATAATTTGTAATAACTTTTTAAATGAATTCATTAAGAAGTGAAGTAAAAGTTATGCTTCAATTAAAGACTTAAAGCAAAATAACTGAAAAAATAAGATATGGATTCAACTAAATTATAAACTTGGAAAAAAGTAAAACCTTCAAATAAATGAGTTTACAATTACAAGTATGTGTAAATATAAAATTTCAAAAAATCTTGACCGAGTACAAATTCAACTTTGTCAAATTTTAGCAACCATAAAACACCAACAAATAGAACGAGATTATCTTAAAACAAAAGACAACTACAATCGGATCAACTTGCCATATCTTTGGTATGCTAGTACACCCGGTTGACGGCTTCCCAAAAAAAAAAAAAAAAAGTTCCTTGAGTCCCGTTGGTCCACTCATGCACACTGAAAAAATAAAAATAAGAATAAAAGTGCTATGTTCCACTACTATTAATAATAATAGTAATAATAACAAACATCATTGCATTGGTTCGACCAATCAGACACGGACGGCGAGTCTTCTACCTCCAGAAAACAGCCTGAAGAATCAACAATACTTTTTGAGTCCAATAGATTGAGAAATGTGAATAACTACTTGGGATACCTTTGAACCGGCATTCTTATTTAATAGACGTAGTCCACAATTTTTCAATTCTACATATATTTTATCTTCTGTAATATCCATTGAGTTTATAATAAATCAACATGGCAAATCTACCTTTTTCAATTGCATCAGCCATTGCCCACAAGAAGACCAACATAAGAACGCCACACCATCTCATCGTAGCCTCACAAAGTATGCCGTCCAAATGAACTTTACATCCAGAATAGGAAAAAGGAAAAAATTAATGATGAAAGGAAGATAAATTAGTAATAAAAGTTGAAGAAATAAAGCTTCAAGGCATGCAACTCTTTTTCTCAAAGTTTACTCCGTGATAAATAGGGCTGGTCTCTTGAGTTCCTTTAGCGGACACGCAGCCGTGACACGTCCAATTAATAAAATGTTTTACAAAAATCTCTCTCCACACCATATTTAGCCTTGCATAATTTGAAAGACGATAACAAAAGGTATGAAACTAAGTTCATTAGTATTATAAAAAATTTAGAAATTTTTTATTAAAGAGTAAAATAAAATTTATGGTTCATTTAAGAACTTAGATCAAAGTACCTAAATAAGAAAATTGGACATTATAAACTTGAGAAGAAAAAGGAAAGAAAGTCAAAACAAATGAGTTTACAGTTAAAAGTACAGGTAATATAAAATATAATAAAATTTCTTCAAAAGTATAAATTCAACTTACTCAAACATTTGCAACCACAAAAATTTCCTAAAAAACGAAGGAAAATAAAGAAAAAAGAAAAGAAAAAAGAAAAAGAGGACTATCTGCTCAAGACACCGTGCGGTTGAAGACTCCCCTGGAAAAAGCTTCCTAAGGCCCATTGGACCACTCGTGCGCACTGAAAACATAATATAAAAACCTTATGTTCCACTGCAAATCAACAATAACCAAGAAAGAGAGAAAAAACCTGATCAGCATTCTAACGCTCGAAATTGCCATCCCTATCGCCGCCATAATCGCCATCGCTGCCTCTGTTACCAATCATAGTAGCTATCGGCGTAGTGAACATCGCTATCACTACCTAAGGAAAACCCGAATTCTAGATATTCTATAGATTTTATAGATTCAGCAGGGCTTGTTGGGTCTAAACCAGATCCGGAAATGCGATTAATTTCTTCAAAGACATATGAAGGAGTACCGCTAAAAGTTGGATAGCTCCGGCATTGCTTAAACTCCACATTCTCGGTTCGTGCTTTAATTGAAGCTGAGTAGCTCCATCTTTTCGTACTTTTTGATTCTTCCGTGCTTTCTGTTTCTTCATCTGAGAAATCTAGATTTCCTTCCATGCTTTCTGTTTCTTCGTTTGAAAAACCTAGATTTCTTTCCGTGCTTTCTGCTTCTTTATCTGAGAAATCTTCGTTTTCAAAGAAAGCTGGGAGATTCATAGACACCCAGACATATGACGACCCAAATTCAGCCCGTACAGAAAGGACAAAGGTATTTTCTTCAATCTTTCTATCCCCTCTCCTTAGACATATTTTACAATCCAACTCAGAAAAAATACAGTCATGGCCCTTAGATACTCCAGAATCTGAATTCTCAGGCCCATCAATCTTTTGCCTTTTGCTTGCTGTTTCCTCATTCCCATGATGGACTTCATAAACAATGAATAAAGCCTGTTGCCTCAGTAAGACAAACTTATCGTACGCACCCAAATCCATACGCTTTTCAATTGTTCTATTGGAATCACTGGTTTTTTTGGGGGGGCACCGTTGGATTTGTCAATTGCTGGGCGGGGCCACACATCACTGCATGGTACAACGTCTGTAGACCCAAAATAAAAAATAAAAACAAAAATAAAAAAAGGAAAAGATATGTTAATCACAGTTCTTTGGATAACTAGGAGTAACTCTATTTATTACGTAAATGAGATGCAATAATACCCGTCCCTCTTCATCAGGATGCAGATACAGGGCCTTGTAAGGCTTTTCATCGAAGCCAATATATGCAACCACGATAGAAAGAGTGCGCATCTGACTCCCCTCCCCCCCCCCCCCCCCCCCCCCCCCCCCCCCCAACTCGGGACAATGTGACAACAACAAGCCTTCCAAACTTAAGGGAAATTTTGGCAATGACTCAAGAAAGATACAACCTCTCAGATCAAGTATTTTAAGCTTTGAAAGTTTCGAGATACTATCTGGTAATTTTGTAATGTGGTTATTCCTCAGATCTAAGATTGAAAGTGAGGAATAGAGATCGATTGACTTTGGAATAGCTTCTAGATTGCAATGACTCAGATCCAAGATCTCTAAAGATCTTAAATTTAAGCAATTTGATAATTCAGCCTCTGACAATTTTTTGACATTTTCACAGCCGGACAATACAAGTCTCTTAAGGTTGGGAACCTGATTGCCAACTAATGGATTTGTAAAGTTACTATTAGACAGAGTTAAGGACAGTAGTGAGGATAAGCCACTAAGAGTAGAAAGTCTTGCTTCATCTAACATATTGAGATTACTCAAACATAACGTTTTTAACATTCCTAAAGAGCCTAAAGCTGGAAATGAAGCAGGGAATCGAAAATTGGGACTGAAACCTGATTTAATGCCCGAGATCTATAATTTTATGATTTTCTCTGAAGAAGAAAAGAAGGATGGTAATTCCACTAGGTGAGTTGGAATTGCTCTAAAATACTCTAAAGACAGTAATTTCTTAGATGAGAAAGGTATCCCTTCTATAGAAGTGCCACTAATATCAAGTCTTTGCAAACATTGCAAACTATATTGAATATTTGGACACTGTTTGACCCTCGAACACCCTTCAAGAGAAAGATATTGAAGGAAAGTTGAGATAATCTCATTTGGAAGTTCTTGAAGATCTTCGCATTCTTGTATTAACAACTCTTTCAACAATTTGAGATTTCCAATTGAAGGGGGGAGAGTAGACAATGTTTTGCACTGAAAAATTCTTAGAATCTCAAGCTTTGGGCTTCCGCTTAAGTCGGGTATGGCAATCAACTCTTCCAAGTACTCTAAATCTAAGTACTTCAATTCTGGAAGACTCTGCTTAGGATAACAAACTATTAAATCAATAGCAAAAGCATAAAAAAAAAGGATTAGGAAAAAAATATTTACATAAAAGACACAATGTTACCTTTTTCCTAACCCATAGGGTCTTGATTTCACCTCTACATAACTTGAGTGTAACAAGCTTGATTCCAACATTCAAATCATTCAGCAATGAGTTTAAAGGATATTCTTCCCATTCTATGATTCGTAACTCTTTGCTTAGCTTGGTTAAATCTCCACACCACTTTATGGTGTTCCATAAAGAAAAAATCATAAGTACTCTCAAGTTTATCATTGCCGATAAAGCCTCCAAACTAAGCACTTCTGATATAAATTGGTTTAGATGAATGCTTATTACAACAGGGTTTTCCTAAAAACCAAAGAAAAATGAAGTCATTGAGGGTTAAAATACTTAACAAATGCATAAAAAAAATAGTAAAACAGATACTTACTCCAAGTGGTACCGTACTTCTCTTTAGTTTATCAACAATATCGTTTTTTTCGAACAATCTGTTGCTCTTAGCTTTTTTACCACCGAAGGCTATTGAAAAATCATGGACCAACAATTCTCTTTCTTCTAAGATCCTTATAAGAGATTTGTCCTTCAAAACTTCAAGATCATGTATTGGATTGTAACCCAATGCTTTTAGCATTTGAACAATTTTACCATTAACTAAACTATTCACCATAGGTCGATTAAGAAAACAAACAATATCTAAAAACAATTCTCTATGTTGTTGGACGTGGCTCATAATTAGCACGTTTCCCACTCCTTATTTGTCTCTACCTTATCATAGGTGGTTAGTGGGATACGGGGAGTTTGTTTCTCAACCACTAACACCTTTTCCTATTCTCAAGGGAGAATGGTTACATGTGGGAGCGGTTTGAATTTTGAAATTGAAAAAGGTTGCTCTAATCGGAAAAGCATTGTTAGACACAAGAAAAAAAAAAGAGAGAATAGAAAAAGAGAGGGTGCGTGAGAGAGAAACACCAAAATAGAGTTGTGCGGACAGATTTGTGTAGATCTAAGTGCAAATTGCAGTGCGGTTTTCAGTGCAATGCAGATTGGTGTACGGTGTGTGTAGAACAGTGAAGAAGAGAAGGAAATCTGTAAGCCATTCTTGTATAACTCTTGAACACTTTCTTGTATCCTAAAAGAAGTGTTTGAAGAGTATGTTTGGTAGGGAATTCCTGTGAAAACTTATGTACTGTTGATTGTAAGTAGTGAAAGAAATCTCTCCTAGCTTTACCCGTGATATAGGAAATTAATTGGCCGAACCACGTAAATTTGTGTGTTCCTGTGTGATTTTATATTTTCCATTTAATTCCGCATTTAGCCAACATCCGAAACAATATCTTAAGCTTGAAGAAAAATCTGTTTGATAATTAATTCGGGCTTAATAAGAACACATCACTTATATTTTTGCGACGTTTTACGCACCAGTTTGTTGTTTTACACAGCATGTGTTGAAAACAAATAATATCTAAAAACAATTCTCTGTGTTTATCAGCTAGTTCATTGAGACTTTTATCAAGTGTCTCATCAATAGGATTATTTCCATGTAGTTCCTCTAGGTAAGCCTCCCCAACATCCCTACGATCCTTCCTAGATAAGAAGGTACCGAAACCGTTAAGTGCAAAAGGAAGGCCTTCCGCGCAACTGCTAATTTCCGCAGCCAATTTCTCAAAGCCTTCTTTAGGTTCACATTGCTTAAAGGCCTTCAAACAGAAAAGCTGCAGAGCATCTTTCTTATTCAGTGGCTGAACCACATAGACATTCTTCTGGCATAGATGTAGCAAATTTTGCTTTTGACTTGTAATAATAATTTTACTTCCGTCACCAAACCACTTAAGACTCTCAGCCAGATAATTTATCTGGATGTCGTCCCCCACATCGTCGAGAACAATAAAAACTTTTTTTTTTTTTGTAATCTGGTCTGTAAGGCATTCTTTACTTTATGATCGTCATTTCCTAGTGCTTTTACTGCTTCCTCGCCGAGAATATTAGAAATGAGTTTCTTTTGATGGCCAACGAGATCATCGTGGCTGGTTCTTCTTCCAATCTGATAAAGAATGCACCGACCTTCAAATTGAGGAGAAACTTTGCTGTAAATGACCTCTGCCAAAATTGACTTCCCCATTCCCGACATCCCACAAATATCAACAACACAAACACGATCGGGAACCCTTGGATTGAGTAACTCCATGATTTCTTCCACTCGAGATTCTATTCCAACAAGATCCTCCAGGATGACAGGTGAGTTAACTACCAATCTACTAAATATCTTTAAACTAAATTCTCGAGCAACTTCAGTTTCGTAACTGTAAAAATAAGATACAAATTGAGAATTAAAGTCCAAACAACTGGAAAGTCATTGCAATAAAATTTGATAAGGAAAGTAAAGAAAAATTTAGCAATTAATGTATATAACAGAACTAATTACAGCAATTATACCTGTCTTTTCCGACCACCATTGCAGACAGATAACTTGCTTCCTTAAGAGCACGTCTACATGATTCTGGCAGGTCATTATCAAGCTCGGGATCCACAGAGTAATCACCTAATTTGCCCAAAAGTGATTTCCAAGTTTCCCACTTCGCTTTGGCAGCCTCAGGATTGCCTTTGGGTTTTGTGAAAATATTTTCAACATCCTTCATCAGCTTTCCCACTTCGGAGGGACTTACGTGGTAGAAAATTGGAAAAACAGTAAGGCGTCCCATTCGCTTACATTTCATGATCGCGGTGAGCTCAAACAAGCAGGCCTTAGATTCAGCGTAGTGCTCTGAGATGACCACAACTGCATATTGGGATTCTTTTATTGCAGCCGCGAGACCTGGATTGATTTCTTCTCCTACCTCCAGGTCCTCTCTGTCTCTGAAGACAATAATCCCTATATTTTTCATAGCGTGATAGAGTGCGTCTGCAAACCCACCGCGGGTGTCTGCGCCACGGAAACTGAGAAAAACCTCGTATTCCCGTGGATCAGTTGAAGAAGAAGTTAGAGGGGCTGGCTGAGTGCTCGAAGAAGCCATGGGAGACTTAACACGGTTGTTGAATCAAAAGCTGGTGTAGAAACATGGAGCCTCGTTATCCCTGTTTAATGAAAAGGCCAGGTTGCTATCAGGCTCGAAAAGAAAATGCATTACTTTCAGATTTGTTAATAAAACTTATAAAAGAAATGCCAACAAATACATCAATAAGGTTTGACATAAATTACTAATATCCACACTCGTATGAGTTTGACATTATCCATACTTGAAAAATCATTTTACAATTAAAACTGATCATTTTCTTAAGGAGCTCCCAAGTTTGTTTGTTAGTTATTACAGGTATAATCATTTTCTTACCTTCTTCACACAAGACAAGCATAATTGCTAAACAAAAGTTTCCAATGATATTTCATAATATACGAATTACAGTTCATGCATCGTATATTATATCGTTACTTTCTAAGTTATTATTTATTATATTTTATTCACTTAGAATAATTTATTTATAAAAAAAAAACTTACATATTCATCAAAAAAATAATTTTATTTAACTTTATTTAAACACTTTCTATCCATTACAGACAGTTATAATGATTTGTTAACTATATATATTTCTCTATAGACAATCGTTTCTTTTATTTTTGGGAGTGGAAAGCACACATTAGTCGGTTCATCGTAACAACCCGCGAATAACTTGGTAGACTGGTATCTTGTTTACAGAGTCAAGCGTCCGAGTAATGTGACATGAAGACTATGAATAATCATGACCTTGGCTGCTTGTAGGTGAACGGATGAATAGTTCAATGGCCCTAGTATAGGTTATATGAGGCTATGGCCCTTGATAGGCGGGAAGCGAGATTGCAACACATCTTTGATGAACAACCCAAGGTTCTGTAGGACACTTCTCTGTCAAGTCGACAGGTCAACCATTGTATTTTGTTTCCAAAACGTTTTCACCCACTTCCCTTATGCTAAAATCTAAAATAAAACTTTCTTTATTGGATTTCCCACCATTATCCTCTTAAAGGAAGAAATTGAATAAATTGTACGGGTTACACATATTATTAAAGTCAATATACCATTCATAAATACATGTATTATTTCTGTTAAAACCTATTGCACATATACTAAAATATGTAATACAACATTCATAACTCAATGACACATAATTTTCCATGCAAAAGGATCCAAATAGTTAAATGATATTAAGTGAAATGATCTCTAATTTATAGATTGAATCATCACAAATCAAGCCATTGGATCACTTATCATTATAGATACATTATTTTCATAAAGAGCTCCACCAACTACAACTATCAAAGTTTGATATGTTTCTCACATTATTAACATACTAGCATATTGTGCTCCTTGAATGTGAATTTATTTCTCTTTCTTATAGATTGAACTCTTGTAGGCAACGTTTCTTTAGCCTTGGCATGTTGAAGTTTAGTATGCATCCCACATTTTTAATACATTATCATGTGTAGACCTTATATGCAAGTATGTTCTCCATTCTTATAAATGGGTTTTAATGAAAATAAATAAGCCTTCTAACAACATCTCTAGTAAATATATAATACAATATCTTTACAACATATGTCAATTGAGATGAGTCATTGTGATATCACTTCTAAGGTAGAAAGTTTATACTTGCATATGAGTAGAATTTGTGTTTTCTGATTTCACCTCACTATATTAAGTCATGCCATTCAACTTCAATATTAACTTGACATAAACCTTTTTATGTTTTTTTTACTAGAATAAGAAAGTTTGGAAAGCATAGATGTAAGAATCTATTATAGCTTGAGAAGACTTCTTCAACTCCATGCTATATTTCTTTTGATGACAAAATGCATAACTAAAATTCTCCTATATATAGTACTATGAATCTATCTACTCTATAAGGATGAATTTAAATAGTTGATGAGATTCCCAAGGTGATGTAATAAACTTTCTTAATTGGAGTTCACATCTTTATCCCTCTAAAAAGAAGCAAATGGATGTATATTACTGGTTACAATAATTTGTTGTGGAAGTTAATGAACCATTCATAGTAACACATATTATTTTTATTAAACCCATTACACCTATACTTAAATATATAATACAACATTTTTAATTCGATTACATATAATTTCCGTGTAAGAGGATCCAAATATTTAAACGGTACAAATTGGAATAATCTCTAATTTATAACTCTTCTATATCATTAGATTGAATCATCACAAGCCAAGTAAATGGATCACCAATCATTATAAATACATTATTTTCAGAAGAGTATCCACTTAATACATTAACATACATCCTACATTATTTTCACAAAAAGCTCCACTTATTGCCATTTTAACTATATAATACATCATTATCCATGTGAAAAGGCTCTAAATGATTAGATGAAATGATTTGTCTCTAGTTTACATCTAGATTCTATGATTATTAAATTCAATCATCATAAGTGAAGCCAGTTGATCATCGATCACCACACAAGCCTTATTTTTATAAAAAGCTCCAATTGTGATGAAAAAGATCATCATAAGTTAAGTTAATAGACCATCCATCATCAAACATGTATTATTTTTGTTAAAAAGTCCACTTGTGATTAAAAAAGAAATCATAAGTGAAGTTAACATATCATCATAAGTTATGTTAATAGATCATCCATCATCACATATGTATTATTTTTGTAAGAAAGTCCACTTGTGATGAAAAAAGAAATCACAAGTTAAGCCAATGAATCATCCACCACCACATATGCCTTATTTTTGTAAACAGCTCCACTTGAGATTAAAAAAAAAAAAAAGACAAGTCAAGTCAATGAATCATCCATTACCACAAAATCCTTTTCTTTTTTTTTTTTGTAAAAAGCTCCACTTGTGATAAAAATCATTCCAAGTTAAGCCAATAGATCATTTATCACAACACATGAATTATTTTTGCAAAAAGCTCCACTTGTGATGAAAAAAATCATCACCAATTAGTCAATTCTTGATTCATCACCACATATTCCTAATTTTAATATAAAGCTCCACTTGTAGCGAAAAAGATCATCACTATTTTGATCAATTTTTCATCCATCACCGCACATGCCTTATTTTTTCGAAAAGCTCAACTTGTGCCAAAAAAAATATCTCAAGTTAAGTTAATGAATCATCTATCATCACACAAGCATTATTTTTGTAAAAAAAAAAACCCTACTTGTGATGAAAAGAAATATCATAAGTTAAGCCAATAGATCATCCATCACCACACTTGCCTTATTTTTGTAAAAATCTCTACTTGTCATCACAAGTTTAGTCAATGGACCTTCCGTCAATGCACATCCACTTGTGATGAAAAAAATCATCACAACTTCAATTAACGGATCATCCACCACTATACATACCTTATTTTTGTAAAAATCTCCACTAATGATGAGAAACAAATCACAAGTCAATGGACCATTTATCACCACAGATGTCTTATTTTTGTGAAAAGCTCCACTTGTGATGAAAAGAATCACCACAAGTTAAGCTAATGGATCATCCATCACCACATATGCCTTATTTTTGTAAAAAACTCCACTTGTGATGAAAAGTCATCACAAGTTTAGCCAATTCTTTATCAATCACCAACATGCTTTTTTTTTTTAATGGATCACCATCACCACACATGCATTTTTTTTTTTTTTGATAAGAAGCTTCACTTGTGATGAAAAGAATCATCAGAAATTGAGCAAATGGATCATCCATTACCTCACATACATTATGATAAAAAAAGATCACAAGAAGTTAATTTAATGGATCATCCATCACCACACATGCATTATTTTTATAAAAAAACTCCACTTGTGATGACAAGAATCATCAAAAGTTGAGAAAATGGGTTTATTTCGAGAAAATAAATGCAGGCATTAAAAGAACCATGTTGGTTAACAAATGCCTATATCGTTAAAGAAAACTTTTTTTTTTCTTCCGAAGAATATGAAGAACACTAAGAGACTTCTAGCTTCCCAAAGTCTTTGGTTATTCTTTATGTTATCAACTTTCCAACTACGTTGCAAAATAATTGGCCAACCTGGAAACTTCCAGGTTGCTTCAAATAGAACGGCCCCTCTCTTGGGGAGATAGCTGTGGCCTTTCATTCGATTCATTCGATCCCTTTGTTTTTAAAATTTCTATGCAGTATAGGTAAGAAAACCACAAATCACAATGATCGTCCCCCCATCCATCGCTTTGCTGTCTGTTTTTCAATTTTAAACTCTTCTTTGTCTTTATATTGAATCATCACATGTCAAGTCAATAGGTTCCAGTACATCACTTCCACTAAAATATGTAATACAACATTTTTTAGTATGGCATATCTCATCCCTCTGCAAAGATCTAAATGTTTAAATGATAAAGTCGTAATTTATAGTTCTTTTTCTCATTCTTTTGGAGGGAAAAGTAGAGTTGCTTTCTTCTTTTGAATTTTGTACTGTTATTAAATTAAATCATTACAAGTGAAGTTAATTGTTCACCCATTGTCCTATACCAAAATTCATAGTCTTTCTTAATTGGATGACACATTATCATCTATGTGAAATGACTTCAATGGATAAAGTAATATAATTTGTAAGTCTTCTTTATGGTTAAACAAAATCAGAACGTGTTAAAGCCAATGAATCAATAATCATCACATTATTTTATTTCCATTAAATCTCAACGACTTCCCACTATGCTAAAATATGTTAGAAAAAGCTTCTAATTGAATTATACATCATTGACCTTATCCCTCCCTTAAATTGAAAAAGAACAAGCGATATAATAATTATTACTTCTCAGCCCTCCCTTAAATTCTAATTTAGACAACACGCATCACCTACTTCACATACATACATTTATCAAGTAACAATGACCATATAATCTGTTGAGTCGAACTAAAGAAGGGCACAAGCTGAGTTCCTATGAGCGCCATTACAAACACGCAGATCTGTTTAACCAACGTATCGAGACTCACAATTTTGTTTAATAAAACGTAAGGCAGGACTAACACACACATATAAACATATGTATGAGAGCCCCAAATAATGTAAATAAACGCAAGCATTAAGTACAATTTGCTACCACAATTGACCACCGACTCTCCGGCTTCCGGAAAGATAAACAATGCAAGGAAATTTCGAAATGCAAGGAAGTGTCATTGGCAGTTTGCAAGTTGCTTCTTCCAAAAGCACCTGGGACGACTTTCCGCGCATTGCTTTGGTTCTATTCAATGCTTCTGCTTATTCAAATTTTCAACAGCAAAAACCTTGATTTATGAAGTAAATTTCTCCCCCTAGTTTGTGAATACATCAAATTGTTTTGTTCACGAAGTATATAAGGTCATTAGGTCATGCATTTTAGAAGGTTCGCACATATTTCCAAATTAACGCACTTCTTCTGCAAATTTTAGTTCTATGAAAAACCCCCCCATATTTGTCGATTGAAGGAGTGAAACTATTGACAGAAACCTAAGCAAAAAACCTTCACCTATTCCCCCTAAAGCAATAGAATCTTTCTTTTAATTAATTGAATGACACATATCTACCTACTTCATCAAAAATAAAACATCTATCAGAATCTTTTTTTTTAATTGTACGATGCATCTTATCTATATAAAAAATAATATAATATAATTATGTAACATAGATTATAATAATTTCTAATTTAGAATTCCTATGTTTTCACAAAATTGGATCACTAAAAGTCTAGTCAATTTATCATCTAACGTTATGTTGTACATTATTTCCTAAAAAATGCTTCATCCACTATCTTAAAGTAAAATACATTCAACCATTTTAAATTGGATGACACATTATTGTTTATATAAAATCCAAATGGTTAAATGATATAAATTAAAATAATCTTTAATTCACAGTTCCTCTTTATTATTCAACATAATCAAAATAAGTTAAGTTAACAAATCAAAGACGATTACGCATATTTCACTTTTAAAATCTCAACCTATTCTTATCATTTAAAGTATGTTAAAAAACATCTAATTGGACGGGAGATTATCGACCTTAGCCATCTAAAAGGACATAAACGATACTTATATGATTAAGACAATGAAAAAAATGACCAACAATAATTCCGAGACCCAAATCCTATAAATTATGTGGAGAGATACAAGTTATTGCAATTGAGAAATTTGGAAGAGCACCATCATTTGTTAGACGTCCCCAGTAACCCCTCCCCTTCACCTCCAAATTCATGCTGCTTACTGCAACTGAGACCGAACGAGAGTTGCACCTTGCAAAGACCCTAAGAACTCCGAACACCAAAACAGCGAAGATGGAATACATATCCAAACTCATTTGGGCCATAAGAACGAATGTTCACGGGCCCTGATTTAAGGGAATTTCTAAAACCACTTTCTTGTAGCAATCGACGATCGGAGACGAGAAAAATGCAATCCGGATGGACTTTATAAGCAACAAACAAAGCCAATCCCCACCTGTAGGAAAAACTAGCATCAACACGTAGACGACTTAGAACAAACTATTGAACCATACTGGGATTTCAGGTCTCAGTGTAGAGCCCCACGCCACCGGAGGTGCCTAATGATCCTATCAACAAAAAAAGATAGATTCGTCAAATGCAGTAAATTACAAGCTATTATACGACAGCTACCTCTTATTATTTTAATAACATAATAAACGTAAGTTTAAAAGGAGAGAAAAGGGAGCAATAGGCTTACCCGGTTTGAGTCCATACTTGGTGGATCCAGATGCAGGTTAACATAAGGTTTGCCATCAAAACCAAAACAGGACGCCACATTCCAACTGAAGTCAGTAACTTAGAGGAAAAAAGAAAAAAAAAAAAAAAAAAGAAGAAGGGCAAAACAATGACAAGAATTGGTCTATACTTCAGAAAGGAAAAGAATTCCAAATAGTTGATTTATAATTAATAGTTAGAGAATTCAATTTGGTCAAATATTAGTAAGGAAGAAAAGAGAAAAAAAAAATCAAACAGAAACAAGAGTCAAATAAAACGATAAACTAGTAAAATAAGAACAAGAAATAAAATGAATACAAAGCTTGTTATAACATCTGTGATGGACTGAGGCTTACATTCCTACGATATACAGATAAAGAATCCCAAGCGATAAGGATTGGACAACCAACAATAATATATTTATGTTCCCAATAAGAACAAAGAAAAAATAATAATGGCAATAAACAAGAGAGATATTGAATGATTAACAAACTCCGAAGCATTAATACATAGTTTACCTGTAGACAACTTTGAATAATCAAGTATCCATAAATTATCAAGCAACTTTGGGTCATCAGAAAAATCTAATAGAAGTGCGCTTATTTCAAGCTTCCGACGTTTGCAGTATATGGAGCAAGAAAAGCACATGCCTTTAGTCCGACCAAATCCAAACCCCAATTCATATGAATTTAATTTCTCCTTTGGAAGTGGGTCTCTTTGAACCAATTTGGTATTTTAGGTCCTCCCCTTGGGCGAAATGCATTTCTTTCAAGTTATAATGAAACAAAAGTTGTTTATTTTGTAACTGTAGAACATGTATGTTATTTTTTGTTTCTTTCATTACTGTGAGACATGTATGTTACAAAGGAGAGTAAGAAACCCAGTTGATTATTCTTCCATGTAGGATTTTGTGAATTCAGATATGAGGTCTCTAAAGCTTGTCATCAAAACCAAGATAATCAGTTGTAGAAGAGGGAATATATTGTCTTAACGTTTCATTTAGAATCTCCTATCTACTTCCTGATCAAATAGCATCAAGATTGGACAAGTTCTTAATTTGAAATAATACAGTCTTCCATAAAAAGTGTTTTGAAGATGGAAAGTGTATATAGGCTTTTTGGTAATTTTGTCAATTTTTTTTCTAGATAATCACTAAGGTGTTCTTGGACTCAATTTGATTTTTACAAATCTTAAATCACTCTTGTGCATTTATCTGTTAATCTATGATGCTTTCCTCATTCAAGTCACCCAAAAACTCTAGTCAATAACTAAGAAATAGAACATAATAAGATTGGTTTGTTTACTTCTCAAAATTGTGGCAACAAAAATACCGTCATAGATTGACAAAAAACCAAGATAATCAACATACAATAACTTGGAGTGGATCGTGACCTTCTAAATTGAACTTGAAAATATCCTTATTTGACGATAATCCTATTATTATGATATTTGCTAAAGGTGACATGCACTCTTATGAATCTAATATAGGTGCCCTTTTGATGGCATATTAATATGGAGGTCAAAATTCTAGTGAAGCAAAAAAAGAAATAAAAAGGTGATTCTAAAATTTTAGCCATAACCTACCAAACGTTTAATCTAAACCTTCCAAAGATTCTAGGAGTTTAATAAAATGATAATTGGTCAAAAAGTCATATTCAATGGTTTGAACTATTACATAGCCTAATAAAGGTAAATTCACAAGAGATCAACAAAAATATTGACTTGAGGTAAAAAAACACTTTTTTACCTATAGAAATCCTCTTGATAAACACTAGAAGATTGGAGGGCCATGCTTCAATCAAATGTTATGCTGCAAGAAGAGGTGGGCCTTCATCTATTGGGTGCTAATGGACATGTTGGCAAACTAATATTGATGTGTCAAGTGCACCATGTAAAGCACAACACAATGTTTATATCAAGTTTTGGGAAAGTCCTTCAATTTTGTTTCATAATTGTTATCTAGTTAAAATAATAAGAAAAGAAAAAAAATTCCTCATAGCCATTCTTAGGCATATTTAATAAAAAAATAAAAAAGATAAAATCACATGCAACAAAGAAACAATTACTAAAAATATTATCAGTAAATAAAAGATTTTAATGTTAACATTGCATCATACATTTTCAAGAATTGTACATTAACCTCTTATAGGTGAGAATAACATGAAATTTTGTCAAAAGTAGATCAACCTCAAAATAGTGAGCATCTTAGCCACCCAATTCTTATAGTCACATTCAATTTATGCAATGTTTCATCATTGATAAAAAACTATCAAGCCAAAGTAATTAATAAAAATGTTTCCTATTTATTTATGCCTCAACATCATATTTAAAAACTTAAGAAATTGAAAGAAGATAACCAACACTAGGAAACTAAGTCCATTAGCAATAAAAGAAGTGATTCCAAAATGTGAGCATTAACTTGTGCTCTTCTTTTGCTCTTGACTTGTATCAAATACAGTTTGAGCACTAGTTAATTATTAAAGTATAAAATAAAGACTTTACTTAAGTCAAGAATTTATAACCAAAATAATTAAAAAATAACAAAATTAGGCTATATTATAAATTTTTTAGAAAGAATGAAAAACATTAAAACAATTGGGTTTAAAATTAAAAGTAAATGATTTAATAAAACCTCCTCCTACAAATTCAACTTGGTTAAATAGTGACAACAAATAAAAAAAAAACATAGCAAACAAAATTAAACGAAGCGTGTCACGACATGTGATGAACTAAGGCTCGCAAAGTTGTGATATACAAAGGACACCGTACGGATAAAGACTCCAAAGGTCATGAGGACTGAAAAACTAACAATAATGACAACAAACAAGATTGAATAGATTTTACCTCTTCCAGCGGATGCATAAGTCGGAGTAGCAGCCCAAACTTGGTGACCATCTATATCTCTACATTAATTCAACCAATCAAATTATTCATCTTTGATGCCACCCCGGAATGTGACAAACCATGGATGAGGAATTCGTGGGCTGACAGTGCGTCAGAAATCCTTCTAATTACTCCACAAAACACTTAATCATTAAGGAACACTGTATCATCAATGACCTCTACATCATTGTTGAACTTTGAATTATCATTGAACTCTAGATAATCAAGGAATGCTAAATCATCAGAAAAATCTAACAGACGAGTCCCGCAGTTGAATTCCAGGTTCATGCTACGTGTTGCAATTGAAGCCCAGTAGCTCCATCTATTCGAAGATTCCAATCTTCACGAGGTATATGGAAGACTCAGAAGCACTTCCATTCCAATTAAGCCAACGGAAGATATCTTGGGTAAACAAAAGAGTGGTATCATTTAGGCTAGCTTTGTTGACGAACAAATTCAGGAAGAATACGATTACTGCCTTCACTAGCTCCAGCAACAATTGTCAAAGCACATGCCTTCAAATTGACCGAATTCTAGTTCCAATCAATACAAATTTTAATTCCTCCAGTGAAAGGGCATCTATCTTTAACCAACTTTGGGATGTAGGATTCTCGCATAGGCCCTTATGCCACCACAAGAATAATACAATAAGGCTGTAAACAAAAACATTGAAGGAAAAAAAAAAAAAAAAAGGGAAGGTCAAAACGTTAATTATATCACCTTCACGCTATAACGAAACAATCATTATTTATTTCATAAAAAAATTTCGTTCACAAGATAAATATGTGTGGAAGGGAGTACCATTTTGTTAAGAACTTGACAAACAACAAATTTACATTTAAAATACATCGTTTATCTCCAGTTTTGAAGAATTTAAAATTTCATTGAAAAAGTCTTGTTAACTTAAGGTAAAAGAGGAATAATCAGAAATATTAAATCTTAAAAACTGAAGGATCCAATTAAAATACAGAACTGTGCAATAGTGGGTTGCCAGTGAAAGCTAATAAGGCTAGGCTCTCTTATCGCCTTACCTGATGTGAGACTGGATATTTCAACACTCCAACATTAAACAAATGAAAAGATGTTCAAAGATTAACATCAAAGAGATAGAGAGGTTAAATCATATGCAATAAATATTATCTTAAAACAAAAGGCGACTGCAATATGAATAGAAACAAACCTCTATGAAACTTAATGCAATAGGATCGAGCTGCCATATCTTCAGTATGCCTAGGACACCATTGATCCGCTGGTGCAAATTGAAAAAAATAAAAAATAAAAAATAGTATGTTCCACTAAAGAAGCAATAGCAAAATGGTAATAATAATAAAACCAATTAGAGAGACAAAGCTGGCGAGATTCAATTCCAAATGAACTTTAGCAGCCAAAATAGGAAAAAGGAAAAGAAATTAATAATAAAAGGAAAAGGAAGATAAATTAGTAATAAAAGTAAAAGAAATAAAGCCTCAAGGCAGGCGACATTTTTCTCAAAGTTTACTCCATGATGAATAGAGTCTGTCTCTTCAATTCCTTTAGTGGACACGCGGCCATGACACATCTAATTAACAAAATGTTTTACAGAAATCTCTCTCCACACCATATTTAACCTTTGCATAAATTGAAGGATGATAACAAATGTTATAGAACTAAATTCATCAACATTAAAAAAAATTAGAAGTTAGTTATTAGAAAGTAAAATAAAAATTATGGTACATTTAAAAAACTTAGATCAAAGTAACTAAATAAAGATGATAAAAACTTGGACATATTATAAAATTGAGAAGAAAAAAGAAAGAAAGTCCAAACAAATAAGTTTACAATTAAAAGTGAGGGTAAGTATAAGATTTAATAAAATTTTCTTGAAAGTATAAATTCAGTTCAGTCAAACATTTGCAACAAAAAATTTCCTAAAAATAGAAAAGGAAAAAAAAAAGGGACTTTTTGCTCAAGACACCATGCGGTTGAAGACTCTCCTGAAAAAAAGCTTCATCTCGTGCCCACTGAAAAAATAATATGACGATAGACAAGAAAGAGAACAAACCTGATCAGCATTCTAACGCTCCACGTCACCATCGCCGTCATCATCGCCATCGCTATCGCCACCATCGCCCCCATCCTCGCTATCACTGCCATCGCCACAATCATTGAAATAGCTATAGCCGGTATAGCTATAGCTATCACTCCTTCTGGGATGATCGACATGAACAAAATCTTCCAGAACACATTCTAAAGAATCAGCAAAGCTTTTTGAGTCTAAACCAGATCGGGAAATGCGATTGATTTCTTCGAAGAACTCTGGACGACCACCCTTATCTATTAGACGCGCCTAGCACTCCTTCAACTCCACATTCTCGTTTCTTTCTTTAATTGGAACTGAGTAGCTCCATCTTATATCATGGGATCGCAAACCCGAAAAGAGATGTGTGAGATTTATAACCACCCAGACTCCATATGTCAGGTACAGAAACGACAAAGGATTTTCCTTCTACGTCTTGATCGCCTTCCATTTCATATATTTCACAATACAACTCAGAAAAAATACAGTTACGAACCTTAGATGCTCCAGAATCTGAATTCTTAGGCTCATCAATCTTTTGCTTTTTGCTTGCTCTTTCCTCATTCCCATGATGGACTTCATAAACAATGAACAAAACACATGCCCACGGTTCGAATCCCTCATCGTACGCATTCAAATCCATATCGATTTCAATTTCTCTATTGGAATGACTAGTTTTATGAGGGAATGTTATGGAAGATACCAGAAGTTTTATATTTGATTATTAGTATATATGAAAATTAATGTATATAGTTTTCCATATATGTCTCACCCGGGCTTGTATTTAAACACATTATGTTGTACAATTTAAGCACTGCAATACGATTGAAAATTTTCTCCACTTGTCGGCTAGTATCACTTTGTGATATGGTATCAAAGAGCTTCAGTTAGATCCTAAGATTTTTTTCGCTTCCGCTACGACCAGCCTTTAGACAAGTGTGTGAGATAATTGCAGCTTTTTTTTCCCCTTCAAAATAGCCATTTTTTTTTTCACCCCACCCAAATATTTACCTAGTTATTTATTGTCTTACCCTCCTTTAGAAACCCTAGCCGCCGCCGCCCCTCTACCACCGCCAAATTACCCTTTTGCCTTTAGCCCCTTTTCGATTTTCCAAATTGCCACCTAAACCCTAGCCGCCATCACTATGGCCACTGCCACCCCAACCACCTCCATCGCCGCCCCTATTGGCTCCATCAGCGATCCTTATCATTTGACTGCCACTAATTTACAGACCATGAGCATCGTTTCCCGTCGATTGACCAGCGAAGTGAACTACCATCTGTGGTCAGAACAGGTCTAGACAATCTTCCTCACCCGCAACAAGCTCGGCTTCCTCATTGGGGATCTTCCCCAGCCCAAAGGTTCCGATGACGACACAAAGCGTTGGGCTCAGTGCCATGCCGCCATGAAAACATTGCTTGTAAACTCGGTCGAACTGGAATTGGAGAGTCTCGTCTCTCGTCTCCCCACCGTTGCGAAAATCTGGGCGATGCTTCGCGAATCCTTTGACAAAGTCACCAGCACCCAACGTTTTGGCATCCAGAAGGCCATCAAGGACCTCCATCTTCCCAACGACTGCACAAGCGAGAATCTCACCCATTATTTCATCCGCTTGAAGGACCTCTAGGGCACCCTCGATGCTCATCTGGCCCCCGTTTGCTGTTCTTGTGGCCTCTGCACCTGCAAGATCAATGACCGCCTTCAAGCGTAGGAGGACGAAGCCTAGTCGATGAAATTTCTTCTCGGCCTCCCTGACGAATTTCAATCCCTGCGCTCGTCGGTTCTCAACTCACTCCTCTCCTTGGAGCGCATCTACGCCATGACGAAGCACGACCTTTAACAACATGCCTCCGGTACCCCTTCCGGTGATGCCTCTAGTTTTGCTAGCATCCGTCAACTGGTTGGGGATGGCTCCGCTACCTGGTCCATCATCCCCACTGGAGGCTCAAGCACCCCTCTGTCGGGCTCCATCTTGGTCTCCCCGAGTGGGTCTGTTGTCTTGGCCCCACCTGTGTCGGCCCCCCCCATTTGGCCCACCTGCACCTATTACCATAAGGTGGGCCACACCAAAGAGACCTGCTATCTCTTAGTTGGCCCACCCTTAGGCAAGCGTAATAGGTAGCCCAGTTCTGGGCGTCGCTCAACTGGTCGCCGCGAGCCCGCGGCCCACTAAACTGCTTTCGAAGGCCCTCATCCTTCTCAACCCAATTCTGGTTTTAGACCTCTTTCCATGGGCTTTGGCCCACAATTTTCAGACCCCCCTTATATTGGGGCATCTCATGGACCTGTTTCTTTTGGTGGATTTTTTCCCTCTTCCTCTCCTGGCATGGGCCCTATTAGCCCAGTCTCTCCTAGCCCAAGGAGTGTTTATGGTGATACCAAGGGCCTCAATTTATCCGCCGATCAGCAACAAAAACTTATGACTCTCCTTAATCAAATGAGGCCCACAGATCTGAGTGCCAACCTTTCAAGTACATTTTCTCCCTCTTCCCAATTTACTTCTAATTCGATTATTGACTCTAGGGCTAATGACCATGTTACTTGTGATTTACGCCTATTAGATTCTTACTCTCCATGTGCCTCGCCTCTTTCCATTCGATTACCTGACCAAACCCGTAGTCCTATTACTCATATTAGCCATTTTCGCCCCAATCCTCATTTACATCTCAAGCATGTTTTATTTGCCCCCAACTTTCGGCATAATTTATTATCTATTCGCAAACTAACCCATGATAACAATTGTATAGCTTTTTTCTTCGACACTTTTTGTGTTTTCCAGGACCGTATGACTAGGGTGCTGATCGGGCTCAGTAAGGCTGAAAGGGGACTTCATTTTTTATGTTCTGTCATTCCTAAACATTTTAATTCTGTTCTTTATCGTTATTTGTCCAAATTTTTGAACGCTTCTTGTAATGCTAAGCAATCCCCCGCTTGCAATTTAAGTTTCAATAATAATGATTATTTTCTTTGGCACAAATGCCTTGGTCACTCCTCTCTCAAATCTTTTTTTATGCATGGACACACAATTTCCTACCCCGCCAATTTTTCTTGTGACGTTTGTCCTTTGGTCAAACAAACTTGTGCCCCTTTTCCCATTAACACCTCCACCACCTCCTCTATTTTTGAACTTGTCCACATGGACGTATGGGGTCCTCAGCGTCACCACACCCATGATGGGGCACGATATTTTCTCACCATTGTTGATGATTTTTCTCATGCCACTTGGACATATCTTCTCCATTTTAAAAGTTAAGTTCTTTCCAAAATACAAGATTTTTATCCATGGTTCAAACTCAATTTGGTGTCCCTATCAAACGTTTTCGTTCTCATAATGGCACCGAATTTTTTCTTCTGAGTGTTCTTCCTTTCTTCGTTCTCATGGCATTTTACATGAGAGTTCTTGTGTTCAAACCCCTCAATAGAACAGTGTCGTCAAGCGTAAACATCGTCACTTGTTGGACGTTGCTTGCGCTCTTCTTTTTCAGGCTCATCTCCCACCTTGTTTTTGGGGTGAATGCATCTTAACCGCCACCCATCTCATTAACTGTCTTCCCTCTGCACCTTTAGGTGGCATCACCCCATATGAGCATCTTTTTGGTCGCCCTCCTCTCCTTGATCATCTTTATGTCTTTGGTTGTCAATGCTATGCCACCATTTTAGATGTTTCTGACAAATTTAGTCCTCAAGCCCTACCTTGTGTTTTCATGGGCAACCCGCCTTATCAGAAAGGCTACCGGCTTTTTAATCCTGCCACTAACAAATTTTTTGTTAGCCGTGATGTTATTTTTCGAGAGGATATTTTTCCTTTTGCTTTGCAGGTTTCTTCAACGTCCTCTATCAACTCTGTGGCCCCGTCACGCCCCATCATCCTTCCTGAGGAATCCTATTCTCCCTCTACCTTACCGGTTAATGACCCTACCCCTTATGACTTGCCTCTGGACAATCCTACTTCCCCTGCTGTTGTTTCCCTGATCCCTCATCCCCATCTGATTCTCCTCTCTCTCCCTCCCCTTTGACCTCTAAACCTAGCCTTCCCCCCTGAACCCCGTCATTCTAGTCGCCCCACTAAGCCCTTTATTTGGAGCATTGATTATCTATGTCTCACCCTTCCTTCTTCCTCTCAGACTTCCCTCTATCCTATCTCTAACTATCTTTCCCTTGATCACTGCCAACCTCATTACCAACACTTCATTGCCTCTATTTCTGCCATCCTCGAGCCCTATTATTTTCATGAAGCCGTTCACGACCCTAATTGGGTTGCGGCCATGGATAGTGAACTTGTTGCTCCTGAGGCAAATCACACTTGAGATGTGGTCCCTTTACCCCCTGGTTGGTGTCCTGTTGGTTGTAAATGCATGTACAAGGTCAAGTACCGTGCTGATGGTTCAATTGAAAGCTATAAAGCTCACTTAGTTGCGAAAGGCTATAGTCAGCGTGAAGGTTTTGATTACCAAGACACTTTCTCCCCCACTGCCAAGCATGTCACTGTTCGACTTCTCGTCACCATTGTTGTTGTTCATCATTGGCTTCTCTTTCAGATAGATGTTCATAATGCTTTTCTTCATGCTGACCTATCTGAGGAGGTCTACATGGAGCTTCCCCCCAGATTTTGCAATCAGGGGGAGGGACTTGTTTGTCGATTGCGAAAATCCTTATATGGTTTAAAGCAAGCCTCACGTCAGTGGAATGCCAAATTTACGACTGCTCTTCGCAACTATGGCTTCCACCAGTCATGGCATGATTATTCTCTCTTCACTAAATCTCAAGGCAGTTCTTTTGTGGCTTTACTTATTTATGTTGATGATATTTTGATTACAGGGAATGACTCAACTACCATCTCCACTCTTAAAAGTTACTAGAATTCAATTTTTTCCATGAAGGACCTCGGACAATCAAAATTTTTCTTGGGAATAGAGATTACTCGCTCTCCACATGACATCTCCCTCAGCCAAAGAAAGTATACCTTGGAACTCATTTCTAAAGCAGGATTGGCAGGCTCCAAACCTTCCATCATTCCCATGGAGCAGAACAAAAAATTTACTAGTATTGAGTATGACACTAGCTCACCAGAGGATATCCACGATCCGCCACTCGAGGACCCTTCATCTTATCAGAGATGAAGGTTGGCAGTGGCACGTGGAGGCGCATGGCAGCTTATTTTCTCCCTGTTTCTTCGGATAGAATCTTCTCCTCCCCCTAATGTGTAGATTTGTGCAACTTATTTTGTGATTTGAAGATATTTTTGGTGACAGCTTAATGTTTTTAATTTACAGAATGTGTTGTTTAATTTTCTGTATTGTTCTTGTTTATATAAATATGTTGTTTTAGTTTAGTTTGTTAGAGCTATGATGGAACTTAATTATAACGTAGGAATGTTATAATTATTTATGTTTTGTGAGATATTTTATGAATGTGAAGTTGCATATTACGAAGCTTAATGCTTTTAGGTGATTAGCTACTACTTAATTGATATGATTTGCATGTTTGAGACCAAATGGAGATGACATGTACTTGCTTCATGTAATATGCAACCATAGATTAATATGGATAGACATATACCATATGATTTGTGTGGCTTTAGGTGCAAATTGGAATATTCACATATCTTAATGCACTTAGTTTATTTAATTCATATGTAGACTCACAGTGAATTAATGAGCTAAGTAGGTTCATTATACCTAAACATAGGATAGTGAATAAGTTAGAAAATTTCACCATCACATAAGTAGAATTAATTTTGCTAGCATAAATGATCTACATTTGTTTCTATTAATTATGTGAAATCGGATGCTCTAGCATCTTTGGTTAATCAAGTTTAGGTTAAATTTAGTTCTTTAGTTAATGTGTTACCATTTCGATTTGCTAGATAAACTCTATGAACTATTCACCGTTAGTAATTAATTAGTTTAATAATCACCAGTCCCTATAGGACAATATCTATACTTATTATTATATTACTTGTTCAACATGTATACTTACATGTAAAATTTCACCGAACAATAGGAATTAGAATAACTTGAAATTTTTTACCTTCTTTGTAATTTATTACTCGTTTCTCTTTTTTCAAAATATGAAAAATAATTTTTTTTTAAATACAACTCACTGATTCAAAGCTATTATAACAAACTAATTAATTAATCTTCCTTCCCTCAAAATTATTATAACAAATTAACTAATTAATCTAACAATGATCTTAATTTTTTTTTCTTATAACTAACTAATCTTACCATAAGAATGGTTGCATGTGTAGCAACACCCATTATGAGAAATTTACCAACCCACATAACCTAATCAGACTAAATAAGTTATTATAACCATTTAATAAAAGAAAAATACATAGAATCATTACATTCGTGACATGATCATAGGGACACATCATAACATATATGTAAAAAACAGAGCACGTCTCCAATACCAAATAAAACACGAGAGAAAGGAGAGATAAATAAGTGTTGCTGAGAATGCTTTGTACTTGGTACAAACTGGAATGATATAAAGAGACTCCTTGGGTCCAATATATAGGCTATCTATCCATGGAAAGAGAACGGCATAAACTGAAACAGATTAGAAGTGAGGGAGGGAAGGAGAATATGCTTCATGCGGGTTTTCAGGGGAATATGCAGAGGGATCCCCTGTAACTCCGGGAATATGCAAGAACAATTCATTCTACCTGTCGGCTGACTGGGATTGTCTTGGTGGAGGAATATCCATGCTGGCGATGGCTGAACTGATTTAAAGCAAAGGTCCTTTGGGTTGAGCTAGAAGAAAACGAAAGCTGTTCTGCATCTTCGTCTGGACTGCTAGAGGTCTTTGGGCGAGTTGGTTTTATAGGCAGGAAATCTGAAAGGAGATCACCATCACTCCAGACCGAATAACACAGAGTCTTCTGGTCGAAGTGCGTAAAACCTGATTTTCTTTAAATACCGAGCAATTCCTGACAGCATCATCGGGATGGTAAAACCATCAAATCTCTTGACTGGAAGTGTTTTTGGAAGGAGGATGAACGTCAGTATTTATTCAAGATCGATCTTCGTCTATGGTTAAGTCCTAAAAAGATTTCCAACAAACTTATCGAGTGTGTAATCATAATCAAATAAGTACCTAATTTTCTTGATCTCCATCATTATTACGGTCATATATTAAATCAATAAATTGATACCATTATAAAGAGTACATTATCAATTAAAAAAATTGAACTATATTAAAGAAAATAACTTAAAAAAAGGTGAAAAAGGCATTTACGTAAGTAAGCATAAATTTTAATATCCAACATATCAGCTTAAATGTAAGTCCTAAGCCAAATAAGTAATTTTATTTATTAACATGAAAATAGAAAGACCAACCTATTTTATGTCCTTATGACAGGTATCCAACCTTGACTTGTACACTTGCTATATTGATCAGCCTTTGCTTCAGTACAAAGATGTGGGGCATCAAATAATCCTTCACTTTCACATAAATGGTCAACATTACTAAAAAATCTCCAATTATTTATATAACAATGTTGGTGGTGTATATATCCCAACTCTTTTCATCTGAATAGAACGCAATTTAGGGATACAAAACACTAAAGGAACTCTTCCACAATATTCATTGAATTCCAATTCACAAACAAAAATTTCAATACAAATATTGTTTCATAAATTTTCAAGAATTCCAGAACAATTCCTAAAGAGATTATTTTTTAAATAACATTAATCTTTTTTTAAAAAAAATTATGCACAATATATCTATGACAAGAATTAGCATGTGTTACAAAATTTCTATAGTTTTGTCCAACTAATCAATGTTTCATTAATAATAAGGATTATCGAGTAAAACACACTCAATAAAATATCTTATAAAAAATTTTGTTTGTACATCCATTTAGCAACTAGAAAAATTGAAAGATAATGATAAACATCACATGTCCTCTAGTATTTTACTATTAGTAAAATAGTAATGATTGTAAAAAAAAAAAAAAAAGGAAAGCAAGTCGAGATAACATTTTAAAAGTTTTGGCGTAAATTTTACCTCATCTGCTGGGGTGGAAAGACTGAGGAGTAGCCCACAGCAAAATCTGTACCACTGCATTGATTCTTCCCATTAAACCCCGATACTACAGCAATTCATTTAACTTATGGGCCCCACAACCTCCATAGATGTAAAAGAATCATGATAAAGGTACTTTAAATCTGAATCAAGTGGACAAATTTCTTGAACAACTTCTTCGTATTGGCCATGTACCCCATGGAAGACGCGCCCCCGGCATTCCTTGAACTTCACTTTCTCGTTACTTGCTGTAACTGAAGCCACCAAACTCCATCTTTTAACAGGTTCAGATTCTTCGGAGGAATCTGAAATCTTCCTTTTCTTGCATTTTGGTTCTCCTATGGAACTTTCTACTTGTTCAAAGTCTCCCGAGACATCTGAAATATTTATTTTCTCTTCTTTCGGCCTTCTTATGGAATATAGAATCTCCATGGATACCAAAACTCCATATGATGACCCAACATCAGCCACTTTAGGTATATGAACAACGACGGAAACTGGACTCTCTTCATTAGGTTGTGATTGAGAAGCAAGCTCAGGAATCTGTTCTGCAATTGTTTCCTTGAGTTGTAATTGACAAACAAAAACAGGAAGAATCTCTGGATTACTGCCCTCACATGCTCCTGTGTCTGAGCTTTCTCCTGTGACTTCGTAAACAATTGATAGCAAACATATCTCTGGTTCGTTGTCAATAAATCTCGTCCCCCATTTCCAATACATACGCACTTCAATTTTTTTCTTGGAGATAATGTTACCGCAAATGAACCCAGGTAAGGTTCTTGGTTCTCCCACAGGGACACATGCTACCCTCATAAGTGTAAAGAAGGGGACTGTAGACAAAAAAGAAATTATATATATTTATGGAACGAAAGGAAAATCATTAAATTATATTTCTTTCAATCAATGCCACAAGTGATAGTTTCTCTATTTGGTAAATAAGATACATGTATACCAAAAAGGAGAAGAAGAAACTCACACAAAAAGACTTCCCTTCAAGATACAGGATCTTGAACCTAGGTAAGGTTCTTGGTTCTCCCACATGGACACATCCTACCCTCATAGGTCTCATGGAGGGGAAGACATTCACATAAAAAGACTCCCTTTCAGTATACAGGATCTTGTGAGGTTTGTAATCAAAACCAACATAGGCAACAATCGAAGGACAAAATTCGGTCTGTAACAACTCAGGCGAAATCTGCTTAATCCTTTGGCTATCAAATGCCGCTGACAAAGGACAGTGACATATCCACAAGTCTTCTAAACTTAATGGCAGTTTTGGCAGTACCCGGAGAGAGGTACAGTCACTCAAATCAAGAAATTTAAGTCGGGGAAGCTCACAAATACTGTCCGGTAACTCAGTAAAGCTGTTATTAACAAGCTTTAAAGACGAAATCGAGAAGGAACGAGAGCCAATGGACTTAGGAATTGTACTTACATTACAGCTAGACAAATCTAGTGTCTCCAAAGAAGTTAAATTCTCAAATCTAAACTCTGAAAATTCCAGCTTAGTACATTTTCTCAATGTAAGAGAGTTAAGTTTGGGGAGTTCGCAGACACCATCTGGTATTTTTGTAATTTTATTGTAAGATAACTTCAAATCACGAAGTGAAGATAAGTCTCCAAAACCCATAGGTACTTCTTCATTCGATTGAAGGCAATTGGTCAAAGTTAACGAATCTAAAGAACTTAAAGCTGAGAATGAAGAAGGGAATTTGAATGTATTTGAATCATTACACGAAATCCGTAATACTCCAAGTTTTCCCGCAAAAGAAATGCCATGTGGTAGTTCTCGTAAATCAGAGTCATCTGCGTAAAATTCCTCTAAAGACGGAAAACTCATGGACTTGAAAGGTAACTCTCTTATACGAGTACCACTAATATCAAGAAAGCGAAAAAATGGCAACTCACCCAGAACATTTGAAATCCTTGTGAGCCTTGAACACCCAGAAAGATTAAGAACTTTAAGAAATTCCGAACTAATCTCAACTAGAAATTCCCTCAGTCCATGACAACCACATAGCCACAATTTCTTGATCCGTTTAAGGCTTCCATGAATGGTTTGCAATTTTTCACATCCTGAAAGATTCAGTATCTCAAGATTTGGGACTTGGCTCAAGTTAGGTGTTGTGATCAACCTTTTTGAGCATCTCATTTCTATGACCTTTAATGCTGGAAAAATCTGTTGCAAAGGAACAAATTGTTAAATCAAGTGATGAAGAAAAGAAAAATACTTGCTTAAGACACAATGTTATACCTTTTGTTCGACACATAGTCGCTCGATACGGCTGCTCCACAATTTTAGCTTGACAAGCTTGGTAAACTTCCCAAGTTGTAAGATTTCAATAGGACAACCCCACCAACCTATGATACGTAACTCACTCCCTAGTTGTGAAGGCAGTCCATCCCATTTTACCCTTTCATCATTGATATCAAGATAATCCAAAACTGATCCTTCCTTGTACGAAATAGGCAGTCTAAGGTCATCATAATCAAAACGCATTGAATAAATATCACAGAAGCTAATCCAAAGCATTCTCAAGTTTGTCATTGTTGACAAGGTCTCCAAATTAAATTGTTCCTTTTCTTTGAAAGAGAGTTTAAGTACAATGTCTTTTACTACACGATATTCCTAAAAAACAAGAAAAATGAAATTAGTTAGTAAAACTATTTCACAAGTATATTGAGGAATTCAAATAAAAATTACTTACATTGGGTCCCATAATAGTGGCATTCAGCACCTTTATGACATCGTCTTTCCACAATAATCTACTATTCTCAGCAATTTGTTTACCCAAGTCTACATATAAGTCATGCATCAACAATCTTCCATCTTTTGAGACCTTTAAGAGGAAGTAGTGTTCCAAAACTTCAAGGTCAACCCTTAGATTGTAACCAAGAGCTTCTAATATATGGCTAATTTTATTTTTTAAACATTTATTAAAATAACATGCTATATCTAAAAATAATTCTTTTAAACGAGAGCTTTTATGAGTGAGATCGTCCAAAACTCTTGAAAGCGTAATGAAAAGAATGTTTTCACGATCCTCACTGATGAGCTTTTGATAAGATTCCCAGTAATACAGATCCTCCTGATGACGAGATAAGTCGATACCAAAAGCAACAAGAGCAAACGGAAGGCCTCCCGTGCATTCTACAATTTCACGAGCTACCTTCTCAAAGCCTTCCTTAGGTTGAGGTTGGTTGAAGGCTATCTGACAAAGAAGCTCTAAAGCACCATTCTCGCTGAGCTTCTTAACCTCATAAACGTTGTTCTCACCTAGATGTGGCAAATCTTTTTTTCGGCTCGTTATAATTATTCGACTTCCGAGCCCAAGCCACTCAAGACTCTGTGCTAATGCATCTACTTGGTTCCGATGCCAGACGTCATCGAGAACAATGAAAGCTTTGATTCTCCGTAGATTATTCTGTAACACTCGTCTTACCTGATCAGCAGTAATCAAATGTTTTGTCGCATCCGTACCAAGAAAACAGCAAATGAGTTGCTTCTGTAATCCAAGGAGGTAATTGGCTTCGACATTATTGCCAATCTTTTCAATAAAGCAACAATCTGTAAATTCATGAGAAATTTTATTGTAAATCACTTCTGCCAAAGTTGATTTCCCAATTCCACTTATCCCACAAATGCCTATAACACAAGAAATATTCTTTTCTTCTATATTAATTAACTTCATGATTTCAGTCACTGGAGAATCTATCCCAACAAGAGGCTTATGAATGATTTTAAAGTTTTTTGTCAATTCACTAAATATTGTCAAACTGAATTCTTTAGCCTCTTCCGTCTCGTAGCTGAAAAAAAAAAGGAACAGGAAATTTCTCCATATAAAACTGAAGTGACAAGAAACTAAGAGATGGTCTAATTCAATTTGATTCGGAAAATAAATAAAAATCGTTACAATAACGTATCAGTTAAGTGGAAATGATGATACCTATCTTCTTTTACTACCAGTGCGCAAAGATCGCTCACTTCCTCGAAAGCGCGTTTACATGATGCCGGCAGGTCATTTTCTTCCAAGACAGATTTCCAGTAGGCCAACTTTTCCGCGGCAGCTGCGGCGGCCACGGGATCGTCTCGTGCTTTTGTGAAAATATTTTCGACATCCTTCAACAGCCTTTCCAGTTTGCCGGGATCCACATGGTAGAAAACCGGAAAAACAGTGAAGTTTCCGATTCGCCTATATTTCATGATCACAGTTAGCTCAAACAAGCACGCTTTGGACGTAGCAAACTCCGGTGAAATAACAATTACTGCGCATTCAGAAATTTTTATTGCCTCCACGAGAGCTGGATTAATTTTTTGTCCAAACGGTAGGTCCTCTTTGTCTCTGAAGACCATAAGCCCTCTATCTACCAAGGCATTATAAAGAGCATCTGTAAAACCAAACCGGGTATCACCGCGGAAACTGAGAAAAACTTGCTTTGGTGACTGAGTGGAGGAAGAAGAAGAAGAGAAAGCATCTGAACTGGCCGGCTTAGTGCTGGTAGAAGCCATTGGAGGCTCACAAGCGCGTCTACTTTTACTAGGCTCACTGAATATTGCTTTATAGAAATTAGAACCTCTCAAGTTCCACCCGAGAGATTGTGTCGGTAATGTCACGCGAGGGTATCATTGAGTACGCCCCATTACTCCTTTTGAATTATCCAATGAAATTAAATTACTTACCATATTCAAGCTCTATTTTGCGATAATCAACTTTACAATATTTTATGTCTTTTCAACAATCAACTTTACAATATTGATATTGTTAAAGTACTTAGATATTCGAAAAGGGCTAGCTTGATTTGGAATAAGGGTTATTTTACTAACATCTAAGAAGAAAGTGTGTTTATTTGGCCAAAAGGCATGATCGTTATCTTAGCGGAAGATGATGCCAACCTTCCTTCTTAATTATTTCCTTTATATGTGACTTATTTTGAAAATAATAATATTAATTTGGTTGTTCATTTTAAAAACTTAGATATGAGTGTTCTAGTGAGGGCCTACTGTTATGTAGACTTCGAAACTCACATGATTTGAAATTTCATAGATTTTTATAAAATTAGTATTAAGAGAGGAAAATTTACAAATATGAAAAAGAAAAATTCAACAGAAAATGGTTAATAACAAAACTAGATCAAACACTAGAGTAGCCAGTTTGATTGTGCAAATCCAACCCTAATTCAAAGACTCCGAGACTCCCCAGCTTGATTTAGTATCAAGAAACGGACAGCGTGTTGGAAACTTACCAAGTTTCCAGCTCCCATGCGTAGGAAGGGAATTTCGGGAGAAAAGCGGAGGGATAGGAAATTTGTTTTCACCTCTGAGACTAAAGGACAGTCTAATTTGAAAATTGTCTGGCAAAGCTTTGAAGGGAACCCCACCACTACAACCTTTCAAAATAACTGATGAGTAAATTTCCAGTTTGCTTCTAATGAAAAAAGTGTGGAGATGAAAACAGTGGCGCAAGAAGTTGAATGATGAATTTTTTATGTTACTTTCATATTATTTTTACGTAATGCATCGCCGCGAAAGTCTCAGTTTTTTGCACCGAAAGCAAGCGCTCCTTATGTCACTTCTCTATTGTATGTCATCATTATATGGTGAAAATGAGAGATTCGCAGGCTGCTTTTATCAGGTTCAGTGTATATTTGCTTTGTAGAAAGTAGAACCTCTCAGGTTCCACGCCAGAAATTGTGTCGGTAACGTGAAGCGAGGGTCATCAATAATTACGACTCTTACTCGTTTTGAATTATCCAATGAAATTCAGTTATTTACCATATTCAAGTTCTATTTTGTAGATAGTTTCCTTTCCAGGATTAATATCTTACATTAATTCTATTCTCATAAGATCAGTAATTCTTTATATTAAATTTTGCAAATCATAACCTATTGATCCTATTTGTTTGATCCACGTCAATTCAGAGACTTCAAGACTAGCTTTGTTTAATAAGAAGGCTTGGGAAGTGAATTATTGCTGTCTTCCATATTACAACACGCGTACGTCGGTAGAGTCCCATTACAATCATCCAAAAATTATGTTAACAATGTGGACTCAAGATCGTCACTTTTAACGAAATTTGCAATACTAATGGATTAAATCCATTGGACGGAGAAAAGTGACATTGGAAATTTCCCTCCCCCTCTAATCTCTTGGGACTTCGCAAAAACAGCTCAACATGCGATTTTGAACCCTCTCGAATTACAACAATATCAGTCACGACTAAGACTAAAGGGCTTCCAATAATCCCGTCGTTGACGCAATTAGCATGCTTATTAGGACTAAAGGACCGTCTAATTTGAAAATTGGCTGACAACTGTCCCTGAAGGAAACCCCACCGCTACAACCTTCCAAAGGAATTGACGACTAAATTCCACCGTCACTTCTGGGGTAGGTCGTCATTGTGGTGTGAAAAGGAGAGATTCCCAAGCTACTTTTGTTAGGTGCATTGCATATTGTTTTGAGAAACGTAGAACCTCCCAAGTTCCACACGAGGGTCATCATTAATTACGACCCTTTACTCCTTTAAAATTATCCAACGAAATCAAATTACTTACCATGTTCAAGTACTATTTAGTGAATAGTTTGCTTTCGATGATTATGTAACGAGGCTAACTGTGGCCACGTCACAATGTGTCATGCGGGTAGGTGAACAGTGGGGGACATTAGAGTTGCAGAGCTTCTAGAGGCTTCTTGCAGATTCTCATTTGTTAGACGTTGGGTTGTTAGAGTAAAATTTGTTATAGTATAACCATCTGTGGCCTTATCCGTTGAGAGAGGGGCAGTTTCGAGCCTTTAGTTGTATTTGTTTTGGTATAAATTCTACCCGTAGTGAACAAATAAGGGAGACTTTTGAACCCAGTAAATTCTCTATGTTAGAAACCAAATGGCCGAATCTACCACGTTACAGATTACTTACCATGTTCAAGTGCACGCACGCACGCTCGCGACCTTTCGCATCTCCAGTAACTCAGGAAATCGAAGGAGGAAGAAAACTACAGAAATCCCCAAACTTTCAATTATAAACGTTGAAAATTACCGTGTTATCCTTTATTTACTTTCTGCTCATAGAATACATGTATAGGGGTTTTATTGTAAATTACAAGATATTCATTCTTTAAGAGCCTTCGTACCCTTTTGTGAAGGTTAGATTGTGTATGTACAAAACTCTCTCTACTCTATACAAGCTGTTATGATTTTCAGCTTAGTTTTGGCCTCTGATCTACTAAATTGGTATCACAAGCAATATTTTCTGAATCCTGTTCAAGCTTCTACATTTTTCAAACCTAAAATCCAACTTTTGTCTCTCTACCTTCATTGAGCCATTTTATCGAACACCTACTACTCGTGTTGGAATTCTACAACTCACAAGCCGATGCTCATATCTGGTCATCGGACCTACACCCGACCACCGAATCTATAGCCCACGTCACTGTTTCTACAACCTAAGACCCGAATCCATAACTCAAGTCACCGATTCTATTAACCCACTCGACAAATCTGCAGATTTATTCGCTGAAGCTACATAACAGCTCGTCAGATCTACAAGCTCCACCATCGGCTCTACAAATCAGTTCGTTGACTCAGCGAGAGATCTCTGCCCAAGCAAGGTCTCAACATTTTCACTGTAAGCACCCCAAGCGTTTTTTCACTACAAGCACCCCAGGCGTTTTTTCACTGCAAGCAGTCCAGGCGATTTTCCATTGTGACCACTCTAGACAATTTTTCACTATGAGCACTCTAGGCAATTTTTACTACGAGCACTCACCACTCAAATGGCTGACAACAAGGCTTATATAGCAGGTATATCTCCTAAACATCATGACTATGCCCATTGGCTTGTAGACTCAAGAGCCAATGACCATATCACGGGTAATTTTAGTTGCTTATTATCTCCTCGTTCATGCATTCTTGAATTTAGGACTCTTAAATTGTCAAACGGTAAACAAATACCTATCAGGCATATTAGAATTGTCATTATCCACAATATATATTTCTTATATGATGTACTTTTTGCTCCAGCTTTCACTGCCAATTTATTATCTACTTCCAAATATACTCAAGATAATAAATGTGCCATTACATTACTTGCTCAGCTCTGTTTCTTTAAAGACTTTTGGACTGGGATAGTAACAGGGATTGATAAAGTAGAGCATGAACTTTACTATTTAGTACCTCATTTAAATGATGCATGTCTTTCAACTTTGAACAATGTTGTGATAGATTCTTTTGATTCTAAGAAGTTGTAAACTATATGTCCAATTTCTTCTATGTCTACTACTTGTAATATTTTGCATCAACGATTAGGACATCCATCTTTTAATGCAATGCATCATGTTGTTGATATCTCTACTTCATTAATAAATAACATTAAATCTTCTCTTATTTGTCCATTAGCCAAGCATGCATGTTCTAAGTTTCCTACTTGTACCTTTGTTGCACATCATTCATTTGAACTCATTCATATGGACATATGAGGGCTATACAAAGTCCCATCTCATTCAAGCGCTCAATATTGTCTCACTATTGTGGATGATTTCACATGAGCCACATGGACCTATCTTATGCGACATAAGACAGAGACACTTGACCTAATATGGTCATTCTTCACCATGGTGATAACCTAATTTGGGATTTCTATTAAGCGCATTCACACTAATAATGCACAAGATTTCTTTAGTTCTTCATGCAATTCTTCCTTTAACTCCAAAAGAGTCATACATGAGAGCTCTTGCCCTTACACACCTCAATAAAAAGGGGTGGTAGAATGCAAACATTGACATTTGTTTAATGTTGCTAGGGCATTACATTTTCAGTCTCATTGTCTTGTACGTTTTTGGAGTGAGTGTCTCCTCACTGCTACATATTTAATTAACAAGAACCCTACTATTATTCTACAAGGTCAAACACCTTATGAATGCCTTTTTGGAAAGTTACTTTCCCTTAAACACCTTTGTGTTTTTGGGTGCCTATGCTACGCAGCAAACTTGACCCAAAAGGACAAATTTGGCCGTAGATCTATACCATCCATATTCATAGGATACCTTTTTGCTCAAAAGGGATATTGACTACTAGACTTAGATAGTGGACAGTTCTTTATGAGTTATGATGTCATTTTCCATGAGTTTGTATTTCCTTTTGATCACTCTTGCCTTACATGTCCTGATACTACTATTACTATTTTGCATCCACCTATTATTGCTACTAAATTGCAGGGTCCTGATTCACTCGCCATTGTTCCCTACATTAGACCAACTCCAGAGTCTATCTCAATACTTGCAATTCCTACACTTGATCAACCAACTTCCTACAAACGACAATCAAGTAGAATACCTAAACCACCTTCCTAGACACATGACTATATATGCTCTAATATAAATGTATCCATCCCTACATCCACAGCACACCCCATTTCTCATGTTATGTCACATCACAAATTGTCCAATGATCACCAACACTTCATCAATTCTATATTTGTTAATATTGAAGCCACTTCATATCATTAGGCAGTCTTAGATCCCAAATGGTGGGATGCTATGACTGAGGAGATTAGGGCATTGAATCAAACAATACATGGGAATTGGTTTCTTTGTTTGCAAGTTGGAGAGCTATTGGAAACAAATGGGTGTACAAAATTAAGTATAATGCAAATGGGAGCATTGATCGGTATAAGGCCTATTTAGAGATATAGCCAACAAGAAGGTGTTGATTATGAGGATACCTTTGCACCAGTTGGCAAATTGGTAACTATTTAGATTCTGACAACTCTAGCCGCTATTCATCATTGGGACATGCATTACATAGACGTTCATAATGCATTTTTGCAAGGTGACATGGATACAGAGATATATATGCGTATCTCAAAAGGGCTTCGTGATAAGGGGGGATCAAAAGTATGCAAGTTGAAAAAGTCATTCTATAGGCTCAAGCAAGCCTCTCGACAATGATACAAGAAGTTCACTGATGCACTACTCCAAGTTGGTTTCTGTCACTCTCCACATTACCATTTACTCTTCCTCAAGCAGAGCAGTAAAGGCCTCTTAATTGTCTTTATGTATGTTGATGACATGATAATTACGAAAGGTGATAGGAAAAGGATTAAACTATTGAAAGAATATCTCTGTTATGAATTTCAAATGAAGGACCTTGGTTTGGTGAAATATTTCTTAGGAGTTAAGATGGCATGTTGCCCTGTTGGGATAGTAATGAACGAACAAAAATATGCTCTTGAATTGATATCTGAATATGGACTTTTAGGATGCAAGCCAGCAAATAGTCCCATGGAGCAAAATATTAAATACACTAGTGTTGAATATGATGAGTTCTTGGAAAAGGAAAAGGATCCTCCTTTGAAAGATATCACAGGTTATTGACGAATGGTAGGCAAGTTAATTTATCTCACAATCACTCAACCTGATATTTGCTTTGCAGTGAGATTATTAAGCCAGTTTATGTATGCCCCTAAGGAGTCTCATCTTGAGGCAGCTTTTAGAGTCATTCAATATGTCAAACGTTTATCAGGACAAGGGTTACTAATAAAATCTAGAAATAGTCTCCAGCCTCAAGCCTATTGTGATGCCACTTATGGATCATGCCCTATGGGATATCGCTCAACAACCAGATTTTGTATCATGCTTGGAGATTCTCTCATCTCATGGAAGAGCAAGAAACAATCTAACATTTCTCGTTCTTCCACAAAGTCAGAATATCGTGCTATGGCATCTATGACATGTGAGATCATCGAGCTTATTAGGATCTTCAAAGACTTGCAAGTACCATTGATTAGACCTGTAAATTTATTTTGTGATAATGAGTTCGTGATGCAAATTATTGCTAACCCTGTGCTTCATGAAAAGACTAAGCATATTGAAATTGAACATCACTTTATTTGGGAGAAAATAGCCTCTCGGATCATTCGCACTGCACATTTCCACACGGGAACAACTTGTTCATTTATTGACCAAGGCCTTGGGGATACAACAACATCATTTCCTTATGCATAAGTTGCATGTCTATGATCTATATAGACCACTAACTTGAGGGGAGATGTTAAAAATTACCGTGTTGTCCTTTATTTATTTCCTACCCATAGAATACATGTATATGGGCTTTATTGTAAATTATAATATATTCATTCTTTAAGAGCTTTCATACCCTTTTGTGAAGGTTAGATTGTGTATGTACAAAACTCTTTCTACTCTATACAAGCTGTTATGATTTTTAGCTCAATTTTGGCCTCCAATCTACTTAATAATAAGTGCTCAAAATAACATTATTGAGAAAAAGGAAATGAATTTAAATAAGAAAACTATAAAAGAACACATCAAAGATCACATCTGAAGCACGTGTACCCGTCAAAAGTGCCTTTTGAAAATTTCCAAGTCACTTATTTCGGAGCGTTAGGACAATGCTTATCTTCCACCTCACGCAGACGATGGGCCGAATAGTATCGAGAAATTGTCCTGTTTTAGCGCGATCATTTGGGGACTAAATTGTCCTGTCTTGTCAGAGAACTGATTCAGTCTGCTGCTGCCTGCCTTTGCCCAAAAATGGCGAAGCATTTTCGCGTTCTCTACTAGATTTAAAATCTGTAAACCAGCTTCTGCGTTTTGGTGCTTTGTGGAGCTGCCTTTTGAAGAATAAGGCGGCGCAGAACAGCTCGCATCCTTCGTTGAAAACAAAACTAAGTCGGTTTGGGGACTACGTCTTGAGGTTCGGTTCCTGCGCTTTGACCGGCTACAGCAGAGCTCCGTGTTGTTCCCTTGCGTTTTGATCAGCCAGCTTGGCATAGAATAGCAATTGATGGAAGTAAGAGTAACAGCAAGAAATATTTCAATAAAAGCAGCAAGGCAAAAATTGATGTCTGTAGGAGTTAGAGAGTAGGATCAACACAGCCAGGCACTTGTTTATCTTATTGCCTCTTACAACCAAGTCGAAGAATACAAGCAACTACTAGGGGAAAATTCATAGAGTTAAGTGCTTGAGTAAATTTCAACAACTGTTGTCTTTATTACGAACATGACATGAACCTTTAGACTTTGTTTTTAAGCGTATCTCTGATAAGTTCATTTCTTGCTAGGTAATTAGCAATTTTAGCCTTACGGTTATGTTGGTTTTCTAGGGACATTTTTGCCAAGGATTGGTTTCTTTAGAAATAGCAAAGAAGCGTATTTTTGGTATTGATCAAAGGAATAAAAGTGGATATAGGAAAGTTTCTTTACAAAGCGGATAACAAAACTAATGATCATTTGTAAAAAGGTTGGGAAAGTTAGGTTTTGTAAGAAACTAGACCTACAGCAAAAACCTTAAAAAAAAACGTGAGATTTTTTTCTTGAAGTTTTGTTTTGCTAAATTAAACAAGAAAAAACCAAATAAATAAACAAATAAAAAGATGCCTCATAAACTTTCTTAGGCACACTCGGTAGAAAAATAAAGAGATAAAATTATATGCAATAAAAGGACAATTAATAAAAATACTGATGACAACTTGATAGATTTTTATACAAACATAGTATCATACATTTTCAAGAATTTCATGATAATTTCTAAAGAGTTAGGGTGTGAAGTTCTTTTAAAAACTAATTAACCTTGAAGATAATCAATACCTTTGTTGCACAATTCTTACATGTACATTTAATTGATCAATTGTTTCTTGAAGATATTTCTATCAACATCACATTCAGTTGTTGCAAATACTAAAAGATGATGACAAACAATATGGAACTAAGCCCATCAGCATTCAAAAGCCATGCTAATCCTTGAACATCTATTTGTATATGTTCTTAACATGACCTGTGATATAGAATTTTAGTAAGTAGTCATTAAATAGTAAAATAAAATTATGCTACATTTAAGGGCTTTGATCAATACAACTGAAAAAACATGATAACAATTTGACAATGTAATTTGACAATGTTATAAGTTTGAGGGAAAAAATCTCTAGACAAATTAGTTTACAATTAAAAAGATGTATAAATATAAGATTTAATGGAATCTCATTCAAGCACAAATACAACTCCATCAAAATTTTGCAACAAAAAAGAAACCATTAAATATAATTAAATTATCTCAAAACACAAGACAACTAGAACTAGAATAGTAAACAAACCTTTATAAAGCTCAAGTTAGCATATGTGCGGTAAAGCTCAAGACACCATGAGGTTGAAGAGTCTCCATGAAAAACTTTCTTTAAGGCCCATTGGACTACTCATCCATTTTGAAGAAACAAAAATAAAATAGTAATAACAATAAACAAAATAAAGTAAGGAAGCTGGGAAAACTTTTTTATATGGTTGCCATTAAATTCTACCTTAGCTTGGCTTCTCAGTACATGAGATAGAAAGGGAACCCACGCTTAGACACAATCAATAGAACTACTTTGATTCAATAAATCAAACCAAAAGCTACAGCGAGTTCATTAACTCCATAGGTATTAGAGCAATCCATTTCACCCGCCGTGTCTAAGCGTCAGCAAAGAAAAGTCAAACTCCATCCATGGCCTGTTAGCTTTTACTTACTTCGTTAAGGCTTCTACGCCTGAGCTCTCGGCCGTTGGATCTCACATCACGGCACCTGCATCTGACCCTCTGAGCTAAAGCACATCAATACCATTGCATTATTCAACCTATAAAATGAGGAATGCAGGCATATTTTGAAAGGTATCGCCAAAGACATCTACAAAATAGCTCAAAGAAGCCGCAAGACTCTTTGAATCCGAACCGGTTTGAGAAATGCGATAAACAACTTCAAAGAACTTTGAACCAGCATCATCCTTATTTAGGATGCCTTCCACTTCTCATCCCATTTCTCATGTACTTTCCTATCATCGCTTGAGCCTGCACCTTCACCATTTCATTGCTTCTACTTTTGCCACCACTGAACCTACCTCCTATAGAAAAGTTGTTCTTGATCTTGGATGGCGTGCTGCCATGGTTGATGAGATTGATGCATTAGAATCTAACAGTACATGGGACCTAATGCCCCTTCCTGCAAGCCATAAACCCATTGGTTGTAAATGGGTTTACAAGATCAAGCATAAGGTTGATGGGAGCACTGAAAAGTATAAGGCCTTTCTCGTTGCTAAATGATATAGCCAGCGTGAAGGCATTGATTTTGAAAAGACCTTCTCTCTTGTTGGGAAAATGATCACTATACACATCTTGGTCACTCTTGTTGTAATCAAGAATTGGGAAATTCATCATATGGATGTACACAATGCCTTCCTTCAAGGCAACTTAGATGCTGAAGTATATATGACCATTTCTGAGGGCATTTAGTGTTGAAAGGGGCTTTTAGTTTGTCGTTTACGGAAGTCATTATATGGACTTAAGCAGGCATCTTGGAGTTGGTACTTCAAGTTCACACTTGCCTTGATTACAGATGGTTTTCGCCAGTCACATCATGATCATTCCTTGTACATCAAGCATGCAAGTAAAGGTCTTTTGATTGTCTTTATTTATGTTGATGATATTTTGATAACAGAAGGAGATGAGTTTGCTATTCAAACATTCAAAGATTACTTGAACTCAAAATCTCACATTAGAAACCTTGATATAGTTAGATATTTCCTTGGGATTGAGATAGCACGGAACAAGTCCGGCTTTGTACTCAATCAAAGGAAGTACGCCCTTGAACTTATTTCAAAGTGTGGATTGGCTGGAAGTAAGCCTTTCATGACACCTTTAGAGCAAAATCGTAAATTTGTTAGCATTGATTTTGCCGAGCCACTTCAATTGACAGTTGACCCTCCATTTTGAGACATCTCTAGTTATCAGTGTCTCATAGGAAGATTGATATATCTCACCATAACGAGATTGGATATCAGCTATGCCATGCAAATTCTTAGTCAATTCATACATGGTCCGAGAGTCTCACATTATCATGCGGCTCTTCGAGTTATTCGATATGTTAAAAGTTCACCAAATCTTGGTTTATTGATTAGATCAGATAGTGAGCTTGTATTACAAGCTTATTGTGATTCTGACTATGCATCATGCCCCACGGGGAGGAGATCAACTATAGGTTTTTGTGTTAAGTTAAGGACTTCCTTGATTTCTTGGAAGTGTAAGAAACAACCCTTTGTTTCTAGATCCTCTACTAAATCTGAGTACCGTGCTATGGTCACAACAGCATGCAAGATTATTTGGCTTCTAGGCCTCTTGAAAGATTTGCAGGTAACCACTTCCACTTCAGCACCTATTACACTTCATTATGATAATGAATCTGCCATTAAACTCACTACCAATCCAATTTTTCATGAAAAAACCAAACACATAGAAGTGGATTGTCATTTTATCCCTGAAAAGGTAGCTGCAGGAATCATACATACAAGACACATTGGATCACGAGATCAGCCTATAGATATCCTAACCAAGGCCTTAGGAATCTCACAGCATCATTTTCTACTTAGCAAGCTGGGCATGTATGATTTATACCATGCACCAGCTTGAGGGGACCTGTTGAGAAAATTGATGCAAGACAATGTATATCATGTAATTACTTTGTCCGTGTAATGTCATTAACCATTGGACAATAGAATGTAAACTCTAGGCAACTGTATATTTAGTTTTTCTGTAATGATTTTGTTTGAGCTTGTAACCGTAGAACACATTTTTATACAAGATTCATTCTTTCCAATCCTATGAGTTTGTTCTTGTGTGTTCTTCTTATCACTTCTTAACATCCTGAGTCAATCATACGAGTTATGTCAACCTTGTTCCCCCTGGTGCTTTGCCTTCATTTGCGTTCAACAAAGAGGGTGGCTACTTCTCTATGCTAAACCATGGAAGAAGGCTTAAAAAGGCCCCAAGGTATTGTGGTAAATACGTTTTATGAGCTGGAATCCCATGCGTTCGACTCCCTTTGGGATGATGGAATACCCCCTGTCTACGAAGTTGGACCATTAATCCACTTCACTAGTGAAACATTTCAGATGAAAATGACACTGAACGTGATAAGATTTGCAATCAGCCTCCATCATCCGTGGTGTTCTTATGCTTTGGGAGTGGGGGGAGCTTCAGTCCACCGTAGTTGAAAGAGATTGCGATTGGCCTTGAGCGGAGTTTACATCGATTCCTCTGGTCCATGCGTTTGGCATCCACCGATAAGCATGCCTCACCGCTTGATCCCCGGAATCTCGAGGAGGTCTTGCCGCCGGGATTCTTAGAAAAGCCGACACAAATTGGAATGCTATGTGGATGGGCCCCACAGGTGGAAGTCCTGGCCCACAAAGCTGTCGGCGGGTTTGTATCCCATTGTGGGTGGAACTCCATCTTGGAGAGCTTGTGGCATGGCGTGCCTATTGCAGCGTGGCCGATTTATGCAGAACAACAAATCAATGCTTTTCAGATAGTGCAGGATCTGGGATTGGCGGTGGAGCTGAAATCGGATTACAGGCCGGGTGGTGAACTTGTGAAGGCTGAGGAGATTGAGAAAGCGGTGAAATCTGTGATGGATTGTGACAGTGAGATCAGAAGGAGGATGAAGGACATGAGTGGGAAGAGCAGGAAGGCTGTAATGGACGGGGGATCTTCATTTGCTTCAATTGGAGCGTTGATTGAGGCCATGTTAAGAAACAGTGTTGTACCAACAGTGAACTGAAATTGACGCCCCTTTGTAAGTTCAAGGGTTGCTTATCTTTTCGTTCCTTTTATCTCCCAAAACTTCCATGTTCAGCAAGTGGTGCTCGAAAGTTTCCAGAAAATGTAGACGTTACTATAAAACATTAAAACATTTATTTTAGATATGTAATAGCTCTAGTATATGCAATATTTTTTAAAAAAATAACGAACAAGACTTACTAAAAAATTTAGACCAAAACCAACCAATCACCATTGAGACAAGTTTCTTTGTCGAGTTATTTGGAAAAATCCAAGTCAATATTTGTCAAAAGTTTAGCAACAATAAATAGGTGAATAATAGAAAGAAGTAACGAACTTCTTCGAATGGAAGGAATAAGAAAAACGCATTTGTTTGATCCAATTGTAACGAATTCCAATGTCGGAAATAGCACAACACAGTTTTCAGCAACATTGCAATTGCTTTTCTGTGCTCAATCGGCGTACTGCGTGAAGAGCTGAATTCGTGAGTGGTTCTGCGTTCAAAGCAGGTTCAGTCATTATATTGTCTTGCTTGCGAGGCTGGGCTTCTGACGGGCCATATGCTACCATAGAATTAATATAGTAAGGCTGTAAACAAAATAAAAGACAAAAGAATAAAGGGCAAAACGCAATACTTTTAAGTTATTACAAAACAAAAATTATTTATTTCAAACTATGAAACATGAATGTTACAAAGGGGAGTAAGAAACTCACTCAATTACTCTTCTATGGAGGTTTTTGTGAATGCAGACATGAGGTCTCTAAAGCTTGCCATCAAAACCCAAGATAGACAATTGTAGAAGAATGAACACATTAACATTTCAGTTAGAATCCCCCTATCTAGTTGCAGATCAAATGGCATCAACATTTGACAATTTCTTAATTTCAAATAAAACAATTCTAAATGCTGAATTTGGTAATGATGTAAGTACAATCTTTCAAAAAAAAATTGTTTTGAAGATGGCAAGTGTATATAGACTTTCTGGTAATTTTGTAAATTTTTTCTTAGATAAATTTAAAGTTGAGTACATGCCTTTGGTCCGACCGAATCCAAATCCCAATCCATAAGAGTTTTAATTCTCTTTGAGCCAATTTGGGATTTTGGCTACTTCACTTGGGCCACATGCTACATAGAATTAATATAGTAAGGCTGTAAAAAAAAATACAAGAAAAAGAATAAAGGGCAAAAGACAATACTTGGATGGTTTTTTGAAGACAATCCAATTATTCTGACATTTGCTAAAGGTGACATGCACTCTTATGAATCTAATATAGTTACCCTTTTGATGGCACATTCATATAAAGGTCAAAATTTATGGTGAAGCAAAAGACGAAATAAAAAGGTGATTCCAAAATTTTAGCAATAACCTATCAATCATTTTATCTAAAGCTTCCAAAGAGTATAGGAGTTTAATAAATGACAATGGGTCAAAAATTCATATTCAATGATTTGAACTATTATATAGGCTAACAAAGGTAAATTCACTAGAGATCAACCAAAATATTGACTTGAGATTAAAATACTTTTTTTACCCATAGAAATCCTCTTGAGAAACACTACAAGATTGGAAGGCCATGCTTCAATCAAATTTTATGTTGTAAGGAAAGGTTGGCCTCTATCTATTGGATGTCGATGGACAAGCTATTGTCAAACTAATATTGATGCATCAAGTGCATGATGTAAAGGACAACACGATGTTTACATCAAGATTTAAGAAGTCCTTTGATTTTCTTTCAAAAATGTTGTCTTCTTAAAATAAATATGAAAAGAAGAAATGTTCCTCCTACCATTCTTATGCATATTTAATACAAAAATAAAAAGATAAAATCACATGCAACAAAGAAACAATTACTAAAAATATTATCACTGAATAACAAATTTTAATATACATATTGCATCATAAATTTTTAAGAATTCTACATCAAACTCTCATAGGTGAGAATAACATGAATTTTTGTTTAAAAAAAAATCAACTTGAAAATAATGAGCATCTTAGCCATACAATTCTTAGTCACATTCAATTTATCTAATGTTTCATCATTGACAAGAAATTATAAAGAAAAAGTAATCAATAAAAATATTTCCTAATAGTTTATACCTAGCATCATATTTGAAAACTTGAGAAATTAAAAGATGATGACCAAAACTAGGAAAGTAAGTCCATTAGCAATAAAAAGTGATTCGAAAATGTGAGCATCAACTTGTGTTCTTCTCTTGCTTCTAACTAGTGTCAAATAAAGTTTTAGTACTAGTTAATTGTTAAAGTATAAAATAAAAATTTTAATAAAGTCAATATTTTATAATAAAAACAATTAAAAATGAAAAAATTATGCTATATCATTAAATTTTCAGAAAGAATGAAAAACAAAACTCAAAACAATTGAATTTACAATTAAAAGTAGAGGATTTAGTAAAACCTCATCCTACAAATTCAACTTGGTCAAATAGTGACAACAAATAAAGTAAATAATAGCAAACAGAAACAAGAGTCAATTAAAACAAAAGACAACTAAGTAAGAACAAAGAACAAAATTAAATGAAGCATGTTACAACATGTGATGAACTAAGGCTCGCAAACCTGTGATATACACAGGATACCGTACGGATGAAGACTCCGAAGGTCATGATGACAGAAAACTAACAACAAAAAATTTTACTCCTCAGAGGAACGAACAGAAAACTAATAGTGACAACAAATAAGAAGCAGTTTGAATGGGTTTTACCTGTTCTAACGGATAAATAAGTCGGAGTGGCAACTCGAACTTGGTGACCATCTATATCTCTACATTAATTCAAACAATCAAATTATTAATGTTTGATGCCACCCCGGACTGTGACAAAACCATGGATGAGGAATTCGTGGGCTGAAAGTGCGTCAGAAATCCTTCTAATTACTCCACAAAACACTTAATCATTAAGGAACACCGTATCATCAATGACCTCAACATCATTGTTGAACTTTGAATTATCAATGAACTCTAGATAATCAAGGAATGCTAAATCATCAGAAAAATCTAGCAGACGAGCCACCCAATTGAATTCCACATCCATGCTACTTGTTGCAATTGAAGCTCAGTAGCTCCATCTATTCGAATATTCCAATCTTCACGAGGTATATGGAAGACTCAGAAGCACCCCCCCATTCCAATTGAGCCAACGGAAGATATCTTGGGTAAACAAAAGAGTGGTATCATTTAGGCTAGCTTTGTTGACGAACAAATTCAGGAAGAATACGATTACTGCCTTCACTAGCTCCAGCAACAATTGTCAAAGTACATGCCTTCAAATTGACCGAATTCTAGTTCCAATCAATACAAATTTTAATTCCTCCAGTGAAAGGGCATCTCCATTTAACCAACTTTGGGATGTAGGATTCTCACATAGGGCCGCATGCCACCACAAGAATAATACAGTAAGGCTGTAAACAAAAACATTGAAGGGAAAAAAAAAAAAAAAAGGAAGGTCAAAACGTTAATTATATCACCTTCACGCTATCACGAAACAATCATTATTTATTTCATAAAAACAAATTTCGTTCACATCATAAATACGTGTAGAAGGGAGTACCATTTTGTTGAGAACTTGACCAACAACAAATTTACATTTAAAATACATCATTTATCTCCAGTTTTGAAGAATTTAAATTTCCTTTGAAAAAGTCTTGTTTACTTAAGGTAAAGGAGGAATAATCAAAAATATTAAACAAATGAAAAGATGTTCAAAGATTAACATCAATAGAGAGATAGAGAGGTTAAATCATGTGCAATAAATATTAACATTTTTGTTTCATGGTGCTTAGAGACACATCTAATTGATCAAATGTTCTATAAAAACCTTTACCTCAACATTACATTTGGCCATTGCAAAGACTAAAAAATGATCACAAAAGCTATTTCAATATGTGAACATCAACTTAGAAGTTTTTTTTTCATAATGTGACTTGTAATTTCAAACAAATTTTTTAAAGAGTAAAGTAAAGTTTTTGCTAAAATTAAAGACTTAAAGCAAAATAACTGAAAAAATAAGATATGGATTCAACTTAATAATAAATTTGGGAAAAAGTAAGAACTTTAAACAACTAAGTTTACAATTAAAAGTATGTGTAGATACAGAATTTTAAAAAAAAACTTGACCAAGCACAAATTCAACTTTGTCAAATTTTAGCAACCATAAAACACCAACAAATAAAACGAGATTATCTTAAAACAAAAGGCGACTGCAATATGAATAGAAACAAACCTTTATGAAACTTACTGCAATAGGCCATATCTTCAGTATGCTTAGGACACCATTGGTCCACTGGTGCACACTGAAAAAAATAAAAAATAAAAATATTATGTTCAACTACGGAAGCAATAGCAAAATGGTAATAATAATAAAACCAATCAGAGAGACAAAGCTTGCGAGATTCAATTCCAAATGAACTTTAGCAGCCAAAATAGGAAAAGAAATTAGTAATAAAAGGAAAAGGAAGATAAATTAGTAATAAAAGTGAAAGGAATAAAGCCTCAAGGCGTGCAACCTTTTTCTCAAAGTTTATTCCATGATGAATAGTGCTGGTCTCTTCAATTCCTTTAGTGGATACACGGCTGTGACACGTCTAATTAACAAAATGTTTTACAAAAATCTCTTTCCACACCATATTTAACCTTTGCATAAATTGAAAGATGATAACAAATTCTGTAGAACTAAATTCATCAGTATAAAAAAAAATTAGAAGTTAGTTATTAGAGTGCAAAATAAAAATTATTGTACATTTAAAAACTTAGATCAAAGTAATTAAATAAAGATGATAGAAATTTGGATGTACTATAAAATTGAAAAAAAAAAGTCCAAACAAATAAGTTTACAATTAAAAGTAAGGGTAAGTATAAAATTTAATAAAATTTTCTCAAGAGTATAAATTCAGCTTAGTTAAATATTTGCAACAAGAAATTTTTTAAGAAAGAAAGGAAAAAAAGAAAAGAAAAGAAAGACTATCTGCTCAAGATACCATGCTTCTTAAGGCCCGCTGGACCACTCATGCGCACGGAAAAAATAATATAAAAAGTTTATTTTCTTTTTATAACAATGATGATAGACAAGAAAGAGAACAAACCTGATCAGCATTCTAACGCTCTACGTCACCATCGCTGTCGCCGCCATCGCTATCGCCGTCATCATCGCTTTCACCGTCATCATCGCTATCACTATCGCCGCCATTGCCCCCATCCTCGCTATCACTGCCATCGCCACAATCATTGAAATCGCTATAGCCGTCATCATCACCATCACCAACGCCGGTATAGCTATAGCTATTACTCCTTCTGGGATGATCGACATACAGAACATATTCTCCTATAACACATTCTAAAGAATCAGCAAGGCTTTTTGAGTCTAAACCAGATCGGGAAATGCGATTGATTTCTTGAAAGAACTCTGGACAACCACCCTTATCTATTAGACGCGGCCAGCACTCCTTCAACTCCACATTCTCGTTTCTTTCTTTAATTGAAACTGAGGAGCTCCATCTTATATCATGGAATAGCAGATCTGGAAAGAGATGTGTTAGATTTATAAACACCCAGACTCCATATGACGACCCAAATTGAGCCGCTTCAGGTACAGAAACGACAAAGGATTTTCCTTCAATGACTTCATCGCCTTCCATTTCATATATTTCACAATCCAACTCAGGAAAAATACAGTTACGACCCTTAGATGCTCCAGAATCTGAATTCTCAGGCTCATCAATCCCTTGCTTTTTGCTTGCTCTTTCCTCATTCCCATGATGGACTTCATAAACAATGAACAAAACACATGCCCACGGTTCGAATCCCTCATCGTACGCATTCAAATCCATATCGATTGCAATTTCTCTATTGGAATGACTGGTTTTATGAGGGAACAACGCTTGATTTGGTGATTTTTGGGCAGGGCCACACACCACACATGGGAACACAGGGTCCATCTGTAGAACCAAAAACAAAAAGTTAAAATGGGGAAAAAAAAAAAAAACCTTAATAACAGTTCTTTGGCTAACTAGGAGTAACAACAATTATTTCGTAAATTTGATGCAATTATACCGATACCTCTTCGTCTAAGTCTTCCTCTGAGTCCTCGTGTAAGTCTTCGTATGAGTCTTCGTATTCATCAGAACGCAGATACAGGACCTGGTGGGGCTTTTCATCGAAGCCAACATAGGCAACTGTAAAAGAAAAAAGGCCCGTCTCGTACCCCAGCAACTTTGGACAATATCTTAACGACAAGGAATCTAAACTTAATGGCAGTTTTGGCAATGACTCAAGAAAGATACAACCACATAATTCAAGCGTCTCAAGCTTTGAAAGTTTCCAGATGCTATCCGGTAATTTTGTAAAGTAGTTATTCCTCAGACACAACGTGGAAAGCAAGGAGCAGAGACCAATTGTTTCAGGAATGGTTTTTAGATTGCAATCACTCAAATCCAGTGTCTCTTAAAGATCCTAAGTTTAAGCAATTAAAGAATTGAGCCTCTAACAATTTTTGAACTTTTTCACAGCCAGACAACTCAAGAGTACAAAGGTTGGGAACTTGACTAATAATATCTAATATATTTGGAAAGTTACTATAAGACAGATCTAAATGTTTTAATGAGGATAAGCCACTAAGATTAATAAGTCTTGTATCATTTGACACATTAAAACCACACAAAGCTAAGTAGCTTAGAGAGCTTAAATTTGGAAACGAGGCAGGGAGCCGAAATTTGGGACTGAGATCTAATTGGAAAGGCTTGATACATAAAAACTTCAAGTTTCTCCGAAGAAAAAATGAAGGATGGCAATTCTTCTAGGGGAGTTCGAAATGCTTGAAAGACCTTTAAAGATGGTAATCTCTCATATGAGAAAGGTAACCCTTCTACTCCTATAGAGGTATCGCTAATAAAAAGATGTTGCAAACATTGCAAACTATGTCGAATATTTGGACATTGTTTGACCTTTGAACACTGAACAAGTAAAAGCCATTTAAGGGAAGTTGAGATTATCTCATTTGGAAGTTCTTGAAGATTTTTGCATTTTTGTATTGACAACTCTTTGAGCAATTCGAGCTTTCCAACTGAAGGGGAGAGGGTAGACAATTTATTGCAAAGATGAACACTTAGAATCTCAAGCTTTGGGCTTCCATTTAAGTCCGGTACGACAATCATTTCCTCCAAGGAGCTTAAGTGTAGTTGCTTTAATTCTGGAAGACTCTGTATAGGATAACAAACTATTAAATGAAAGGAAAAATAATTAAGGAAAAGAGAGAGAGAGAGAGAGAAGGAAGGACAAAAAAAAATTATTTGCATAAAAGGCACAATGGTACCTTTTCTCCATTCCATAGTGTTTTGATTTTACTATCATTCAATCCAAGCTTAACAAGCTTGATTCCAAAATTTGAATCAGTTGGCAAGGAGTTTAAAGGATATCCTTCCCATTCCATGATGCGTAACTCTTCACTTAGTTCAAGCTGATCTCCCAACCATTTCACTTTTTGGCAATTGGATTCATATTCAATTTTAAGCATTCTCAAGTTTACCATTGTTGATAAAGCCTTTGAACTAAATCTTTTATCTTCAAGTAAAGAAAGTTGAAGGACAATGCCTTTTATGTTAGGATTTTCCTACAAACCAAAAATAAATAAATAAATAAATAAACTCAAAGGTGAAAATATTTAATAAATACATCTAAAAATTGGAACAAGAGACACTTACTTTAGGCATTATAGTACCAATCTCCAGTTCACGAGCAATATCTTCTAGCTGAATCAATCTACTCCTCTTAGCAAATTTTTTAGCAACATCTACTATAATATCATGCATCAACCATTGTCCCTCGTTTGAGATCCTTATAAAAGATTTGTCCTTCAAAACTTCAAGATTGAAACTTAGATTATAATCAAAAGTTTCTAATATATGTTTAGAATCACCATATAAATATCCATCAAAAAAACATGCAATATCTAAAACCAACTCTCTTTGATTAGGAGCTAGTTCCTCGAGACTTTTAAAAAGTGTCTTCGAAACAGGATCTTCAAGACTTGCATCTAGTTCTTTTAGGTAGCCATACCAAAAATCCTTGTCCAGCCTAGTAGATAAGTACGAACCAAAAGTATTAAGCACAAGAGGAAAGCGTCCTGTGTGACTCATAATTTTTGTAGCCAAGCCCTGAAAGCCTTCTTTAGGGTCACATTGGCTGAAGGCCTTCAAACAGAAAAGCTGCAAAGCATCTTTCTCGTTTAGCGGCTGAACCTCATAAACATTGTCCTGGCGCAGACGCGGCAAATTACGATGTCGGCTTGTAATAATAATTTTACTTCCATAACCAAACCATTCAAGACTCTCTGCCAGTTCCTTTACCTGGACGTCATGCCACACATCGTCAAGAACAATGAGCACCTTTCTTTCTCTTAGTCTGTTCCGCAGCGCCTTCTTTACTTCGTAATCGTCCTGCTTTTGTTCTCCTAAATTGCTGCGGAGAATACCATAGATGAGTTTCTTTTGATAGTCAACAAGATCCTTGTGTTCAGTTGTTTTTCCAATACGAATGAAGCACCGACCATCAAATTGAGGAGAAATTTTGTTGTAAATGACTTCTGCTAAAACTGTCTTCCCAATTCCTGGCAACCCACAAATCCCAATGACACGAACAGGATCTGCTATATTGAGCAACTTCATGATTCCCTTCTCTTGGGATTCTGTTCCAATGAGAGGCTCAGAAATGCTGGAGGAGTTACCTGCCAATTTATCATATATCTTTGCAATGATTTCTCGAGCAACTGGTGTTTCATAGCTGTAAATAAAAATTAAATCAATAAATAAAGATAATTTAGAACTGTATTCCAAAAAAAAAAAAAACTAGAAGTTGCTCTAAATCTATTTATTAGGAGAGTAAATAAAATTTATCAGGCTAATCCATCAGTTTAGCGTAACAAATTACAAAAATGATACCAGTTTTTTATATGGCGCACGCGGAGATTGGTCAATCCCTTAAGAGCACGTCCACACGATTCTGATAGGTTTTCGTCGAGTTTGGGATCCATGGAGGATTCAGCTAATTCCACCAAAATAGATCTCCACTTTTCCCATTGCTCTTTCCCAACTTTGGGATTGTCTTCAAGTTTAGCGAAATGATCTCCAAAATTATTCGTAAGGTTTCCCACGTCGGAGGCATCCACTTTGTAGAAAACTGGAACAACAGTTAGGCGTCCCATTCGTCGGCATTCCATTCTCACGGTCAGCTCAAATAAGCACGCTTTAGAGTTAGCGAATTGCTCTGAGACAATAACGACCGCGTATTTGGATTCTTCTATTGCACGCTTGAGAGCTGGATTAATTTCTTCTCCTAGCTTCAGGTCCTCTTCGTCTCTAAGGACGACAATCCCTTTATCATTCATAGAGAGTGTCTGCAAAACCATAGCAGGTGTCTGCACCCCGAAAACTGAGGAAAACCTCGTACTTTCGCTGATGAGTTGAAGAAGAAGAAGACGTTGCAGGAGTTGGGTGAGCTCTCGAAGAAGCCATTGGAGACACAGGCTTCTTCTCTCAAACGAGATGGAAAGAAAAAAACGAATTACGAAAATGGAGCAATGCCTCGAAACGCTCTTCTTTTCTTTCGCCGATGAGTCGATGACAGAGACTTGAGGAAAAGAAGAATTACGAAAATCGAGAAATGTGGGTACTTATATCTGAAACAACAAGATTTCACGTGGAATTTTTGGACTCGTGCGGTCAAACTCGTGGGACAAATGGTTAACAAGGCTGTCCTGTTTGGCAGGTAAAATTCTACTGTTTGGCTTAGATTTTAATCTGGCTGTCCCTCATCGTCCATTTGCCGAACCAATTTAATATGATGCAAGGACAATCAATAATTACAACCTATGTTTTGGCTCTACCTCGATAAGATCAATGCTACCTTAGATTACGTTTTGCAATCTAGGAGTTGTCAAGTTGTTTGTCTATCTGACTAATCGACGGTGTCATCGGAGACTCCCAAGATAGTGTCATCAATGGTAATTTCAAGGACTTTGAGACGCACCAGCTTTGTTTGATACGAAGGCACAGTAAGTGGATTATTGTTGTCTCTTCTTTCTTGTTGGGTTTTGGAGAAGTAGAAGCATTACGACGTGCATATCAATGAGATGTATGTTCCCCGTTCAATTTACCCCGAGATGTATTAACAAAGTGGCGCCAAGATCGTCACTAATTAGGACCTTGCAACAGAGACGATTAAATCAATTGACTCGCTAAACAAATAGCTAATTGATATTCCAAGGATGTCACTCACACACCCAAGAAAGCATTTCATATGACTATTTTAATTAGCTAACACATAATTATTATTGTGAAAGAAACAAAATAGTTAAATGATATAGACTAGAATAATTTTTAATTTATAATTTTTTTTTATTACTAAACTCAATTAATACATGTTAGGTCGATAAATCAATGATTATTACATATATTTTATTTTTGTAAAGTTTCCACCTTCAAAACATTTGAAGGGCCTTTCCATTTAGATGGATTTCATTTTTTTTTTGTTTTTTTTTTTTTTTGGGGGGGGGGGGGAGGGGTTTGGTTGGGGCGTTGGGGGGTGTGGGCGGCCACTTATACGTTAAATGTAAGCTGAAGCACTGCACAATAAATTTTTTTTTTTGCCTTTATTTCTCAAATGGAACTGAACTGTAATATGTAATCTTAGTTTGGAAAACAAAGAATAGAAAAGAAACATACTTAAAAAAAAACGCAGGGGGAACCTTTGGAAGCTTTTTCGCATATTGTATGGTAAGTTTAATAAATTTATTTCACTCTATTAAGTTTTTTAATCTTCTTGTCTTATTTTCTGTATGGTGTTATTTTATTTACAATCTATTACGAATTTGATTTAAATATATTATCGGCTGTTAGTTGATTTGGTTTTTTCAAGTTTCCATTGTCTCGATTTATTTTTTTAAAATGATCATAGCCTTGTGAACAAGTGAAACTTGACCAGACCAATAATTATAAAGCGAACGGCATTTTTACGAACGTTGTCATTCCCAACACTAGACGTGCACAATTTGCCACCGACGCGCTCAAGCAAGTTCCCATGGACTCTTTCAAAGAAATTTCGCCTAATGCTGATCCAACACTGAAAACAAAATTATATTATGAGGATGACCGTATGGGACTTTCCATGTAGGTGCAGTCTGTTCAACACATCCAAATAATGTTCAGAAGCCTTCACCTAAAAAGTCCAAAACGACGACGGCTGAGGTTATTTACGAGAAATGGGCCCTTACTTTCGTGGATGCGAGAGGAGATGAGATTAAAGTCAGGCCAGTTTCAATCCCTCCAGTGTGTGGGAGCGTGGAGACAGCGCGAGAGTTCCTTTCTGGGCAAGTGAAGCATGCTACTGAAGGGGCTGTTTGCTTGCGGTGATGTTCATGGCCCAGAAGAGAGAAAGAGAGCACTTTTTGAGAATGGAGGCTTTGTATTGGAGATTCTGGTTGCATCTTGTAATGGCAGGCCTATTGCCATCTGTAGCTTCTTTTATAAGGTGCTTGTATCAGCAACCAACAACGTTGATCCTAAGCCTTTTCTACGTGAAGATGGTATATATAAATATTACAAGGTTTCTCTTGAAGGCCGATTTGTTGCCATCAAGCATTATGACGTTGAAACATCATCTAAGGACCTAGCGTTAAAAGGTTTAGCTATTTCTGTAAAGTTGAGTGCTCATAGAAATATTTTGAAATTGGCAGGGGGTTGTTCGAGACTCCAAATCCGACTTTAGTGTATGAACAATTCAAAATGGAGTCCTTGATGATCAAATTTATGTCACCAAACGGGAAGCTACTCCAATATCATTGCAGGATAGGTTGAAGATTGCTCATGCGATTGCATATGTATACACTGCATTCTCTACACCCATCATTTTTAGACATGTCAAAACAAGCAATATCCTTTTAGACCAGAATGACGTTCCTAAAACTGCCAGAATTTTCATTTTGCATTACAATTCCGGTGGGTGAAATTGATGTTGAAGATGTGTCAGTAGGGACTTTAGATTACATATGCCCTAGCTATTACACTTTAGGTAAGGTGACAGAGGAAGTTGATGCCTATGACTTCGGTATGGTTCTATTAGAGCTTTTGGCTGGACGACGTACTTTTACTAAATCTAAAATAGATGAGAATGATAATATTATCTTAGTAGATGATTCAAGAAACTGTGCTATGAATGAGTTTGTGAATCCTACAATCTTAGTAGAGGAAGCAATTGGAAGCGGTGCTACAGCTTGCTCCCTTGCGCACAGAAGAGGATTGGGAGATAAGGCCGACGATGGTGGTTGTAGCAAAGGAACCAAGGCTAATTAAGAGAACAATTGGTTGACTACTTGCTTGCTCAGTTCATCCAAGCTACTTAGTTCAACATTGGTCAATTTACATTTTTTTTTCGTGGTTAATTATATGTTCGGTTTTCAGTATATTTTGGCTTGAAATTTGAGTTATGTACACTTGATCTCTTCATTCTATTTTAAGTTTGATTCAAATACGTTAGTGGCTTTTGGTTGCTTCCATTTGTTCCTATCTTTTTGGCTTTTAAAGAAATTCTCTTGAAGTTGGAAGCTTTTTCCAGATACTAATTGCCAATCTTCTAAATTTATTGTCAGATAGAAGTAAGTGTTCAAGTGAGGATTTAAAAACCAAGATCACAAGGAATGCTGCACCAAGTTCCCATATCTCATATCCAATTTTTTTCGAAGGGCTAATGGCTGATGACCAATTAGAGAGGGAAACAATTGGGCCGTGCCAGAACTCATTTGCAGTATTATATATTTTGTTCAATAATTGTTGTGGATTTGAAAAAACCGAATGCCAGACCTTTGCTTATAGCACAGAAATATATTTTTACACTTTTCCATTTCACAACAGATCAAATCAAAGCACTAAAATGAATTGAAGTTCTACTACATTTAAGAAAAGAATTGAAAATTAATGTTAAAAATTAATGTTGAGGTATATTTCTATAATTTTGTATGCTAATTTTTATTAATATAAACTTACATTTCTATCAAACCAAAAAAGAAAAAAAAAAAGCTCACATGAATAAATTAGTAATTTCAGTATAGAAGTCATAGTAATGCCTCTAAATAGAATGTTCAGAAAAATCTCATTCAATATTAAGACAGTTATATTGAACTTGGCCCAATACACCAGTAGTAAAGTTATTAAATTCTAATTTTAAGATCTCTAGATCAAATCCTTCTTCTTTTTGTACCTGTAAAAAATTCATTTCAATTAAATATTGTTGCAGAAAAGAGGAGCCATTAAAAGAAAAATAATACGGCACATTACAAAAATTATTTCTTTTCGGCTCTAGAAGTAATTGTGACTACTCAAGTTCCTATATGCAAGTCCTAGGGGAAAAGTATAATAATGTTAATTCTTAATGCAAAAACGTAAAACCTCACCTATATTACAATATAGATGTGCAAATAAAGTAAATACGCAAAATGTGAATGTGCCTTAAACTTTGGGCCATGAGTTGCCTTCTAGATGAGATGGGAACTATAACCGATTTCAGTAAAATGAACAAAGCAAACAATTAAGCACGATGACTATACTAGCAACCTCAATACCTGGCAACGATGTCTTGAAATTGTGTGTTGGCCTTAACTTGTACCCCATCACCAAGAAATTCCACTTGCTTTGATATTGCCTAGGCAGTCAAGAGGGTTCAAATCACCGAAAAATTCCTCAACACTTCTTGAATCCACACCTTGTGCAGAAATGCTTGTGAGAACATCATAAAACTTCGATAAATCATGGTCATATACCAAACGCATCCCATACTCCTTCAACTCCACATTTAGGCTGCTTATTGCAATTGAAGTCCGAAGATTATGATCATTATTGAAATTCTTCAACTGTTTCCTAAACCACGTAACTGGTATATAAACCCAGACTCCATTCAACCCATTGGAAGGCAATTCAGGGACACAAAAGGCTACAGGAACTATTATGTGGGAATCACTAACTTCAACTTGTCTTTTTCTTTTTTTGTATAGATGACTGACTTTGATTTGAGAAACAAAGACAGGAAAAGTTGACTTATCATGGGCTTGATAAATAATAAATAGAGCTAATCCCCTCCAATTCTTCAAATCATCATCCAAATCAGCATGTAGACTGCCTTCGTCTATTGTTTCAGAGAAACAAATACTTCTCTTGTTAAACCACTTTGGAATTTCAACTTCTTGTACAGGGCCACATGCTACAGCTACTTCAAAGATTTGGTCCTGTCAAATTGATTAAAAAAATAAAAACCAAGCAAAGAGAAACTAAATTGCAGTATTTTTCATTCCAACAACACAATATATGTATCGGATAATGGAGAGTTATAGTCTCACCTCCCAGGCATTTTCACTTTTATTAGTCCACATTGGACATTGTGGATGCACAAGTAACATCTTGCTAGGTTTGCCATCATAACCAATACTCGCAATCATAAGAGAGCAATCAGTAGTGCGCAATATTTCACTTGAATTCCACGCGGCCTTTATGTTATAAGGCATCTCCAATGAAGGACAGTTTGACAGTACCATTTCAACTAAACTCAGTGGGAGCTTTGGCAACGTTTTCAGTCTTGGAAGATTGTCTAAGGTGAGAGACCGGAGGATGGAGAGTTCATAGAGGGCATCTGGTATTTCCTCAAAGTCGTTCCCAGTGAGACCTAAATTCTCAAGTGAGGACAAATACCTAATATCATTACTGATTACTTCATCCCGTAGATTTAGATAACTCAGATTTAGAATTTGTAAGCACCTTAAACCCGAGAGTCGAAGCTTCGGTTGAGGAAGCATACACTCACGCGACTCCAGCCCTTCAGGTTTGTAATTGTAAAGGCCATCAATTAGAAGCTGCTCAAGGGCTGAAAGTTGGTAGATGCTTTCAGGTATTCTCTCAAATTTGTTTCCAAGTAGACATAAAGACTTGAGTGAACCTAAACAACTAAGATCACTGGGAATTATCGCATCTGATAGACCACAAAGAGTGAGATCTAATATTTCTAAAGCGCTTAAACCTGAGAGGCATTCAGCAAGCACTTCCGAGCATTTCCCAAGACCGATGCAACCTTTACAACGCAATTCTCTAAGCTGTTTTAGAAGTCCCAAAGATGCGTTAACCTTAGACAAACGTTCACAATTTGTAAGATCTAGTATCTCCAAGTTCGGGATTCCTTGAAAGTCAGGTATCTCGATCAAATTTTGTGAGCCGCTCAACTTCATGCATCTTAAATTCCTAAACATCTGTTATAGGACAATAGGTGAGTAAATGAAATAAATAAATCGAACATGAGTATAGGAAAGGAGAAGAAAATACATTTTCCTAAGCCAAAATCTTACCTCCAAACCAAATTGTACATGTTTGATGGAGCTATCAAGCAAACATTATTTTAAATAATTAAAGTTTCTAAAAAAAAGCTCAAGACTCTAAAGGATAATTCTCCTACTTCAATTCTATATGCATGAATTTCCTCTCAAGACAGAAAGCTCACAAATGGAAAGGGAAATTCTTTTGTAGTAGTCCATTAATATCATGATACTGCAAATAAAGCAAATTATGTGGAATATTTAGAAATACTTAGAAAGATCAAGACATAGACTGATCAAGACTTTGAGTGGTTCCAAGCCAATCACATCTAGAACTTGTGAAAGATTGCAATAACCTGCCAGAAACAATTTCAACAATTGTTTGAGCATTTGAGGTCCCTCGCTGATGCATTAGATTGGCCAAATTATACAATCTACAAGGGCTAGTGTCTCAAGGTTTGGGACTCAACCTAAGTCAAGTGTCTAGGTCAACTTTTTCAAGAAACTTAAGTTTATGTGCTTTAATTTTGAAAATATTCATTATAGGCTAACTAATTGTTAAATCAAACAAAGAAATGTCATAAAAAGTATGAAGAAGAACAAATAATGCTTGCATAATGCACAATTACCTTTTGTCCAACCCATAGGCGCTCAATGCGACTTCTAGGCAATTTGAGCTCAACTAGCTTGGTTGATGCAAAATTTAAAGGCAAAGATTCTAAAGGATATTCAGACCATTCCATAATACATAACTTTTTGCTTAGCCTGAGTTTTGAAATGTCTCCCTCCCATCCAATATTTCCATACATATAATGCCTAAGTTTCCCTTGAGTATTGCTGAATTTTGAAGTATCTCCATCCCATATGACATTTGGATATTCCATATAAATGTTGCATTTAATTTGAAGCACTCTCAAGTTTGCCATTGCTGATAAGGATTCTAAACTCAATTGTTCATCTTCTAACAAAGGGAGTTTTAGAACAATGCCTTGAACTTCACGATTCTCCTAGAATGCAAAAGAGAAAAACAAAAGTTAATAAGGTGTAAATAATTGACAAATATATTGAAGAATTGACAAAGAAAATACTTACTTCTGATCTTATGGTACTGGTGCTTAGTGCAGTTATGATATCTTCAGTCTGCAATAATCTACTACTCTTTGCAATTTGCTGACCTAATTTTACTAAAAAATCATGCATCAACAATCGTCCATCATTTGAGATTCTTATGAGAGATTTGTCCTTCAAAACTCCAAGATCATATACATGATTGTAACCAAAAGCTTCTAGTATATGAATAATATCATTTTTTAAACATCCATTGAAAAAACATGCAATATCTAAAAATAATTCTTTTCGCTTACAAACTTGTCTAGGAATGACTCCACGATCAAGTGCATCAAAACTCTTTTGAAGTGTAATGGAAACATTTTCCTCAAGATTTTTATCTATTTCATTTGCATAAGCATTCCATTCATCCTTATCATCCCTACCAGATAAGTAGGAACCAAAAGCATCAAGCGCAAAAGGAAGGCATTGTGCTTTATGCACAATTTTATCAATTACCCTTTCAAAGCCTTCTTTAGGATGAGGTTGGCTGAAGGCTTTCCAACAAAAAAGCTCTAAAGCATCTTTATCTTCAAGCTGCTTAACCTCATAAACATTTTCCTTACTCAAATGTGGCAAGCGATAATCTCGACTTGTTATAAGAATTCTACTTCCATGACCAAACCATTCAAGGCTCCCTACTAGTGTATCTACTTGGATTTTTTCCCACACATCATCAAGCACAATGAAAGCCTTTTTTTTACGTAGTTTGGTCCGTAGCACTTCCTTCACCTTATGATCGTTATCTAATGATCTCGCAACATCCTTTCCGAGAATATTAGAAATGAGTTGCTTTTGAAATTCAACAAGATCACGGTGTTCAATTTTCCTCCCAATATGATAAATAAAGCATCGACCCCTAAATTGTGGAGAAACTTTTGCATAAATGATTTCTGCTAGGATGGTCTTACCAATTCCACCAATACCACAAATCCCTATTACACGTACAGGATCCACCTCTGTTTCCGGTAAGTTTACCTTTATATTAAGCAACTTTATGATTTCTATCACTCGAGATTCTATGCCAACAAGATGCTCCGAAATGATTGGTATGTCAGCGATCAATTTACCAAATATCTTGAAACTAATTTCTTGAGCCATTTCTGTTTCATAGCTGTAAAAATAAGATACTAATTTAGAATTAAAGTCCAAACAAGCTGAAAGTTGCTCTAATTAGATTTGATTAGGAAAGTAAATAATATTCAATACACTGATGCATCTATTTAGTAGAACTAATTACAGTGACGATACCTGTCTTTTCCGACCACCATTGCAGAGAGATCACTCGCTTCCTTTAGAGCACGTCTACATGATTCCGACAGGTCTTTGTCAAGCTCGGGATCTACAGAGTAATCACCTAGTTTTCCCAAAAGTGATTTCCAGTTATCCCACTTCGCTTTAGCAGCACTAGGGTTCCCTTGTGGTTTTGTGAAAATATTTTCAACATCCTTCATTAGCTCTCCCAGTTCAGAGGGATTCACATGGTAGAAAACGGGAAAAACCTTAAGGCGTCCCATTCGCATGCATTTCATGATGGCGGTTAGCTCAAACAAGCATGCTTTAGATTTAGCGAACTGCGGCGAGATGACAATGACTGCGTATCTGGATTCTTTTATTGCTATTGCGAGAGCTGGATTGATTTCTTCTCCTACCTCCAGGTCTTCTTTGTCTCTAAAAACGACGATCCCCATATTTTTCATAGCATGATAGAGAGCGTCTGCAAAAGTATGGCGAGTGTCCACGCCGCGAAAACTGAGAAAGACCTCGTATTCTTGTGAATCACTTGAAGAAGAAGAAGTTGAAGGAAGTGAATGAGTGCTCGTAGAAGCCATTGGAGACTCGCAAGCCTGTTGAATCCAAAGCTCCTTTAGAGAGATCGGGACGCACAAGCTTTGTTTACAAAGTAGGCCTAGTAAGTTGGAAATGACGCGTCGAAAGTGGAGGAAAGAAAATTTTGTCCATTACACATGAAAAGTAGAGCCGAGGGGCATTGTGAAGTTTGGGGACCCCTCTTTTATTTCGGTGAGTTGGAACGCAGAAGCCTTTTTATTTGCAAGATGGTCCTTTATTTATGTGGCTTAATTTTATTTCAAGAGTCTTACCTTCACTAATTATTGAGAACGTTTGCGTCGTTCACTTGAAAGGTTGAGATTTGATCTTATTTGCACCAAAAGTAAATTCTCTTTACGTCACTTCTCCGTGATAGGTTGTCATTGTAATGTGAAAAGGAGAGATTCGCAGGCTATTTTATCATTTTGGGAACATGAAAAGTAGAGCCTCCCGCGTTCCCATTCACTTTTGTTGAAAAATTGGGTAGATAAAGCGACAAGAACATCATCATTAATTACGACCTCGCTGGTTGGTTTGAATTACCCATCCGAAGACTTGCAAGCGACATATATTTACAACTACTGAATAATAATTTTTTATTAAATTAAAGTTCAATAAAATTAAGTAAACCTCTCAGTAAAACAAGAATATATATTTTTAATTTTATTAAAAATAAGAGTTAAGTAATATACTTTATTCTTTATATCATTCTCAATTCTTTTTTTTTTTTTGAAAAACAAGAGCAAAACTTAACACATTTTTTCATTAATTAATTCTCAATTCATTATAATATTATGTTAAAATTTTAAATAACAAGTCTTGTTGTAAATACTAATGTTTTAAAACTTAAGTTTTAATATTATTTTAAGAAAGTTTATTTATTTATTTAAAACTCATTTATGAGAAAAAATATTTTTTAATTTTAATTCTTAAAAAGAGAAAGAAAACACTTTATTCAATTTTCAACAATTAAACTTAATAAGTTGCACACTCTTGAAACTTAACTATGAAATTCTCAATATACTTGATAGCAAGGAGCATACATTTTCAAACTATAGAACATTACGCATGAGCCCTCATATATGGAATAAAGATCATGTGAAGTTCACCCACCGAGCCTCTGGTAGCGTTAAAGCAGAGTCGGCGACCTTCTTGGTTGCTTTGGCTGCAGACAGTGCTTTCATTTATCCGTATTATTCATAATTACTGAAGAACATTTTTTATAATATTTCATAAAACTTCTATAAAATATTATGAAAAACTAGATGAAGTAATCCAATACCAAGCCATAATTTGCGTTTAATGTCAAATAATTTATAGAGAGGCAATCATTGAAAATAATTTCATCTAATAATCATATAGCATTCACTCATTTCCTTATGTTAGCAAGCTGCTTTGCTTTCTCTGACAAGCCTTTAGTTTTTCTAAGAAATTGGGTTCTTTTTCTGTTTGTAATTTCCCAGCTTTCTACGTTGGACACTAATTGTCCAATATAAGGAAGCTTTTTAAGTTGTGTTGTAAAGATCTGCTGTCTCCAACCGACTAAAGAGGTTTCGGAATTCCTAATTTGAAAAGAGGAGGGAAAGTTACAAGACGCAAAAGGGAAGACAGTCTAATTTGAAAATTTTCTGGCAACTTAACCCCACCAGTACAACCTTCCAAAAGAATTGATGAGTAAATTTTCAATTTGGACGGAAAGCAAGCTCTGTTTATGTCACTTCTCTGTAATATGCCATCTTTGTACGGTAAGAAGGACAGATTCGCAGGCTACTTTTATCAGGTTCAGTGAATATTGCTACGTGGAAAGTAGAACCTCAGGTCCCACGAAATTGTGTCGGTAACTTAAGGAGAGGGTCCTCAATAATTACGACTCGCACTCGTTTTAAATTAGCCAATGAAATTCAATTGCTTATCATATTCAAGTTCCATTTTCTGAATCGTTTTCTTTCCATGATTAATATTTAAACATCATCTCCGGCATAAGTACGAAATAAAAGAAAGAAAAATATTACAGAAATCCCCAAACTTTCAATTATAAGTACTCAAAATAAAGCAATTGGGGAAAGCACGAAAAGAAAGCATTTAGTGGGAATTTTTCGTAAATACGTCATGTTATTTTGTTCTCATATAATTTTTTTCATCCATAAATCATCTACTTACGGCTGTTGGATCAAAATTTTTACAAAAAAATGTCTGATAAGAAGTTAATTAGTAATGATTCAAAGAGAAATTCACACCATGCTTATTATTAATGTGAAAGGAACCAAATAGTCAAGATAAGAACTAAAGAAGTCCTTAAAGTGCATCAACACATATCTAAGTCTATGAATCACCCTCATTATACATTTTATAGTCTTCATGTGAGCTTGTGAACAGAAAAAAGAAAAACAAACTAAATAAAATTTCTAGTCCTTCCAATTGCGAACTTCTAAGATGGAGATAGCATCTTTCCACAACCATGACTATAATTGATCCACCAAATTTGATTACCACTTCTTAGTTTTACATCAGAATGAAGCGAATTATTCATTTATATATTTTTAATGGTTATCAACTTACAAATCTCAATAAATAATATAGAGACATCACATATTAAATCAATGAATAATATAGAGAGATCTTTAAACAAAGAAAAACGTTTTAATCTCGTAAATGAATCAAAGAAGACAGAGTTGAAGGGGTTATCGGAGTACTAGTGGACACCATTGAAGAATCACATGCTTCTTGTAATTGAAGAGTAAAATACCGAGATAGAATAACAATACAATGAATTGTAATAAAAATGATTTCCGATACATTTGTTTGTACAATGAGTGCAATTTATAATGTTACAAAGATTAGTAAGAAATGGAAATGGAGTTGGTACAATTTATGGCTGATTTGATGAGAGATAACGAGATTGGATATATAATTTGATTTTTGAAAAACTTCCTTATCTTGTCTTGAGTATTTTTCTATTTCGGTTGGTGATAGTAGATAGATGATTTGAATTTCGAATTCCTTCCTTCTTGGATTGCTTGATTTCTGAGACTTGGTGAGTTGATTGATTTTCTGAGTCGTTGAGATGATCTTCTTGGTTGGTAAGGCTGAGTTGTTTCGTATGAGTGATGTTGACATGATTGGATTGCTTTAATATCCCCCCGCAAGCTAAAGGATCGGAACGAACTGTAAGCTTGTCTTGTAGTAGCTTGAATCGAGAGGAGGAGAGTCCCTTGGTGAGAATGTCTACAATTTGATCCACAGTGGAGATGAAGTGGACCGAAAGTTGTTTATTGGTGATGCGTTCACGAACGAAGTGAAAGTCAATTTCGACATGCTTTGTGCGTGCATGGAACACTGGATTGGTAGAGAGATAAAGTGTGGAAAGGTTATCGCACCACAAGGTTGGAGGACGTTGAAGAGGAAAATGTAGGTCGCGTAGGAGTGCTTCAATCCACATTAGTTCAGCGGAGGTGTTGGCTAAACTTTTGAATTCTGCTTCAGTGCTTGAGCGAGCAATGGTCTTCTGCTTGCGTGAGCTCCAAGAAATAAGATTTGATCCAAGGAAGATGCAATATCCACCCGTTGAGCGACGATCATCTTGGTCACCGGCCCACCCAGCATCAGAGTAGGCATGCAACTCGTTGGAAGGACCTTTGGTGAAGTGTAGACCGAAGCGGGGAGTCTCTGCAAGAAAACGTAATATTCATTTAACAAAAGTCCAATGAGTGGTGGTAGGAGCATGCATATATTGGCATGCTGTATTGACGGCATATGCAATATCGGGCTGTGTGAGAGTTAGGTATTGAAGGGACCCCACGATGCTACGATAGTGAGTAGGGTCAAGAAATGGGTCACCATCATTAATGGAAGGAGGATGGCTGGAAGTGCATGGGTTGTAACACCACGTGCATTGCCCATATTTGCACATTTTATTATTTCATGTGCAAATTTCGCTCGATGAAGATGCAAGCCATGGGTTAATTGAGTAGCTTCAATTCCTAAGAAATAGTGAAGGTTGCCTAGATCTTTGATGTCAAACTCATTTTGGAGTTGACGTAAAATAGATGCAAGTGGGGCATTAGGACTACCAGTGAATATTATGTCATCAATATAAACAAGAATATAAATAATGTATGTTGAGCGATGTAAAATAAATAAAGACGAATCAGCAGTAGAGGAATGAAAACCAAGTTTGGTTAAGAAATGGCTGAGACGTTGATTCCAAGCGCGAGGCGCTTGTTTAAGACCATAGAGAGACCGTCTAAGGAGACATAAATGATAAGGTCATTGAGGATCAATGAACCCTTGTGGTTGAGTCATGTAAACTTCCTCATCAAGATGGCCATGTAAGAAGGCATTTTTAACATCTAATTGCTTAATTGGCCAATGTTGAGTAGAAGCAATTGCAAGGATCGTGCGAATGGTAACTGGTTTCGCAACAGGACTAAAGGTTTCAGTGTAATCAACACCTGGACGTTGGTGGAAACCTTTTGCTACAAGGCGTGCTTTGTAGCGTTCAAGAGACCCATCGGAGTTAAGTTTGACTTTGAAAACCCATTTGCACCCTATAGGGTTGATATGAGCCTTTGGTGGGACGAGTTCCCAAGTTTTATTTTTAAGAAGGGCGGTGTATTCATCCGCCATTGCTTTGCGCCATTCAGAATCTTTGGAAGCCTCAATAAAATTTGAGGGTTCATGATAAGGGTGCATAGCAATAGTTAAGGCATAAGTATGATTACGCGTGAGTTGACGACGCATAATTGTACCTCCTTTCAAACGTGTGACCATTGGGTGAGAAGAACCCGTAGATGGGAGCAATGTTGGATGTTGAGAAGAGTTGGATATGTCCAATGAGGGATCATGGATAGTAGGTACCGAAGGTACAGTAGTGCAATCCGAAGGTAAAGGATTAGGTTCACTTGCCGGAGGCATTGTAAGCGGTGTACCTTGAAGAGAGATAGACTCTGGAAGAGGTAACAAAAATTGTGAAGGATCACAAGGTAGAGTGGATGAGGATCCAATAGTAGTGAATGGAAAGACATCCTCATCAAATGTTGCATCAGCAACTATATATGTTTTGTTGGTGTGAGTGCATAGACAACGATAGCCTTTGTAACCAGTTGGGTAACCCAAAAAAACACAATCTATAGAGCGAGGATGTAATTTATTTTTCGTATAAGGACGAAGATATGGATAGACAAGGCACCCAAAAACTTTGAGATGAGTGATTGAGGGAGATGTGCCAAATAATTTCTCCCATGGAGATTTATTTTGAATAACCATGCTAGGTAAGCGATTAATAACATGGACCGCTGCTTCAAAAGCAAAATCCCAATAGATTAAGGGGATTTGAGCATGATTTAAAAGTGAAAGGCCAGTTTCAACTATATGGCGATGCTTCCGTTCAGCGGAGCTATTTTGAAAAGGGGCATAGGGGCTTGAAATACGTTGAAAAATGCCCGATTGTTGAAGTAGTGTTCGAAATGAGGCAGATGTAAATTCTGCGGCCCCATCACATTGGATGCACGTAATGGTGGTTTGGAGTTGATTCTCAACAAACCTTTTAAATGATTTAAAAATTGAAATAAATTGATCGCGGGATTGAAAAGAGTATAGCCACGAGAATTTTGAAAAATCGTCCACAAAACATATATAATATTTATTTCCCATAAAAGAAGTAATTGGAGCGGGCCCTCAGATGTCAAAATGAACTAGATCAAGAGGGGCCTGCGAGATTGTGTGGGTTGAGGGATGGGCCTTGCGGCTACTTTTGCCAAGTTGACACGCTTTGCACGTATTTGGGGGAGTACCCAAAAAATTTATTTTCATTGATCGAAGCAAATGAATTACATTCTTGTAATTTGCATGGCCTAATCTAAGATGCCATTTTCCTAACATATTCTTTTGCGCTAGCAATGCGACGGGCTTTTGCCTTGAATTTATTGAAGTCAAGTGGTAGAGTCCGCGATCAACCGGCCCGTGGAGGATTGGTTTCCCCGTATTCAGATTCTGGACCACACAAAAATCGGGATAAAAAGAAAAAACACAATTATTTTCCCGTGTGAATTGAGATACCGATAAGAGGTTCTTTGTAATTGATGGGACGACAAGAATTTTAGACATAGTAAATTTGTTAGGTTGAGAAATATTACCTGTGTGGCTTATAGGTAAGCCAACACCATCCCTTACGGTAACTTGGTGAGATTCGGAATAGGCCATGATGTCGTCGAGATGCATTGGGTCCGGTGTTATGTGATTGGTTGCCCCAAAATCCGGGTATCAATCAGATTGAGGCGGGGTCACAGAAGAGGAGTGATCAGTAGACATGCGGTCTGGTGAGGCACGGGCCATGTGAGGCGCTGAAGAGTTAGGCCTATTGAAATCAAAGGCTGCATTGAAAGGATGGGCCTGTGTAGGAAGTGGCCCATTAAAATCATAAACTGCCTGGTTTGCTTGGGCAGTGCCGAAAGGAAAATGAGTCGATGTCGATCGAGAACGACATTGATTTGCACGATGGCCGTGTGTGTTGCATAGTTGACAAATAACAAAACGGCGTCTATTTCCCCCTCCAAGAAATACACGACCACTAGGAGGAATGGACACCTGCGTAATCCGAGCACGGGTGTTCCGGTGAGTCTGGGATCTGGGGCCAATTGTGGTGGGTTCGACGCGAGGATCATTGCCAGAGGAGAATGCTGCTGTCGGGGTATTCTGCTCGGCAAGTTCCATTGTAGCTTCGTGGGTGAGTAATAACCCACGAAGATCTTCTCTGGTAAGTGCAGCTGTCCAGCTATGTACTGAAATAGTCGTCGCCAGTGGGGCATAGGAAGGTCCAAGGCCCCGAAACAAATGAGTTAAGAACTCATTGTCGGAGATGGATTCGCCAACGTTACCTAATTAATCAACAAGAGCGTTAATTTCTTGAAGAAATTCGCTTACCGATCTGTGGCCTTTTTGCACTGTTTGGAGTCGAATACGCAGTGAGGAAGCACGGGCAGAATTTTGAGCTTTAAATTCCGCAGCAAGGGATTTCCAGGCTTCAGCGGCATGATTATGTTGAGAAACAGACTGAACCACTGCATCAGAACAGGTGTTTAGGATCCACCCCAGAGCGGTTTGGTCCCAAACGTGCCAGTCGGTGTATGCCGAATTGGGAGTGGTGATGAGAGAGCCATTCTCATCGGTAACAGTGATTTCTTCTTCGGGGCGGGGATAGGTGCCATCCAGTATAGAGAGCAATCCACTTGCCCTCTATACTGGATAAGGAATGATTCTCGCCTTCCAGACGAGAAAATTGTGGCCTTCTAGGCAGACTCCAACAGTAGGGAATGATGTGGGTCCCGGTGTGGGGATGGCAGCAGCAGGGAGAGTGCGGGCAGCAGCAGGAAAAGTGCGGGCAGCAGTAAATTGGTTTGAAGAGGTCATGTTCCTGGATGGGAAAAAAAAACAAACAAACAAACAATGTGGCTTTCGCCGGTGGCACTTTGATACCAAATTGAAGAGTAAAATACCGAGATAGAATAACAATACAATGAATTGTAATAAAAATGATTTCCGATACATTTGTTTGTACAATGAGTGCAATTTATAATGTTACAAAGATTAGTAAGAAATGGAAATAGAGTTGGTACAATTTATGGCTGATTTAATGAGAGATAACGAGATTGGATATATAATTTAATTTTTGAAAAACTTCCTTATCTTGTCTTGAGTATTTTTCTATTTCGGTTGGTGATAGTAGATAGATGATTTGAATTTTGAATTCCTTCCTTCTTGGATTACTTGATTTTCGAGACTTGGTGAGTTGATTGATTTTCTGAGTTGTTGAGATGATCTTCTTGGTTGGTAAGGTTGAGTTGTTTTGTATGAGTGATGTTGACATGATTGGATTGCTTTAATACTTGTGATGATCCTGTTAATTCTTAATGGAAAAACAATAAATCTCATAAATGAATCAAATTGAAAAACTGATCTTATTAAGAATTACAATCTCATTTTGTTTTAAAGTTTCTAAACATTTCAATAAATTACTCAAATACTATTAAAATATTTTTTTAAAATGACTTACTAATCAATACTAATTACTAAGAATTAATCTCTCTCTAACCTACAGGATTTTGAGTATCTTTTAATGTTCAGATATCTTTTAGTTATCTTGACCTTCCTTATATAGAATCTTAGTACCACTCCTTGAATTAAAACTCATTTTTTAATTCAAACTAACCCTTTTGGAAACCATATTTTAATAGTCTAGAACCTTATCTTATCTTTTAGAGAACCATATCTTATTTTTAAATCATGGCACTTCTTCAATCCGTGATTGATTTACAGATATCGCAAGCATCTGTTTGGTAAAGGGGCTTTGGTAAGTTAAAATTATTGCTCCGAAGACACATTGAAAGGCAACGGAAATAAATTCCGAACGCGCGTGATAAGCAAATTCGCTGACGAGCCTGGTCGATGAGAATCCGAAGTGATGCTACGGGGGTGCCCGTCAAGCAGTCCTTTCGGAAGTGATCAACTCATGGAAAAGACCAATCAAAGCTGTCACTTTTGTGAATAAGAGGTCAGGAAATTTCGAGATTCTCCAGAGTAAAAACCGGTTGTGTTCACGTTCTGCTTCTGCTAGGATGACGAAGTGGAGTTAAAGGAGGAGACCGGGCCCTTAAAAATTTAGACTTTATCTTCAGTAAATGTAGTAGATATAAGGAAGAAAAAGAAATACCCAACGTAATAGTAATTAATTTTGTGTCATCATGAATGAAAAATAAACAAAAGATGGAAGGTTGCAAGAAGCACTCGAGCAAGATTAAGCTTTTGTAATTACATCTTTCGTATTTTGATCATCAAAAGATTAAAGATTTTGCAAGGTTGTGGAGTTATAGGTGTCCAGAGCTAGCCTAGGCCTAGAAAGGTTTTGACTTACATACAACAGGATTCTTAGAAATACCAATCGAAAATGCTGAAGCTTAACTATTCTTTATATAGGCTTATCGTCACTTTCAAGGTTACGAGTTTATTGGAATATGATGTAATCTATAAACTTAAGCTCTAGGTCTGGTTAATGTACCAAAGTTTCTACAGTCGGTACTTGACTCGTCCAATCGGTAATAATCCATTGTCCATTTTTCCGTGGAAGATGGCGCTGATTTTGGCCCCTTGAAGTAAGGGGCAAAGCTGAGCTGTTGGGCAACGGTATATTGTAGTGTCGTTGTACTTCTTAGTACAAAATTTTAAAAAAAATACACACTTTACAGGACATTCAAATCGATATTATACTTTATCTCAGAAATTAAAGCTTGAGTTTATAAAGCTTTTGAAATTAAGAGTTTGATAAATTTTCTAAATACAACAAACAGAACAGAATAAACAATGCTTGATAAAAACATATGTCATATTAATAATCTCTTATATCAACCTAAAATCTTATAGCATATTAATAAACTCAAAGTCTAATTTAAAAGGAAATTTACAAGGGAAACAATTGTTATATTTAAACATTAACTAAAGGTCGTTTCTTTTTTATATAAGACTTTTATTTACAACCTGCACAAATGAAAAAAATTTAAAGTTTAGATAGTTTTCAAATGGCAATAATTAAAATAATGTTACATTCAAGGACTAAAGGTGAAATAACCAAAAATTATGGACGTTTGTTATTGAGTTTACATTGAAAAGTGGAAATGTAGTATTTTAGTAAAATATAGAAAATTACTCAAAAATAATTAAAATATAATCACATTTTGTCATTATCCAATGACCTTAAATTTATTGAAAATTTGTTACAGGTCAATGAATCCTAAATCATATATCACAGTAAAAGACGTACTTAAAAAAGAACATATAAAAGAAAAGAAAATGTTTTTGCAATAAGTCGTTACAATGAGTTTGTAACATTTTTAACATTTCTTTGAATCAATGTTTTTGCCCATGTCAAACATATGAAACATGTTTAATATAGATTTTGGATCACCGACTAAAGAGAACAACGTGTAATATCAAGTCTCCTGGTGGCTTGTATTGCCATGGTAAATATTTTTAACAAATCTAAGGAGGTCCATTGATCATATAGTAGTGGGGTTACACTTTCACCTTTGTTTATGCCTAAGTGGCACAAATTTCATTAATGTTTTGCATAAAAATATTATGAAAAATTTAAAAACTAAAGAATCTTAATGAAGAAATCAAAAAGTCACATATCAATTTGAAATCAAATGAATTACAATAATCAATTTTAAATTTTTCTCTCACAAAACACTATAATCAAAAAGGTTTATTAGAATGTTACTTGACTACGGAAACACCAGTTAAGGCCAAATTATTTGTTATTCTCTTTAAGTTTATTGTTCTCAATATCTCAATGAATATGGGCTATTGATAAGAAAAACTTAATGTACTTTTAAAATATTTAATTGACCATGTGATACTAATTTCCGTTAAAAGCTAAAAGACGAACTGCATTAACCTATTTTACAAAATTCAATTTATAAGGAATTATTTTTAAAGGAGACGCACCTTATCATTGTACTTTCTACCTCAAAAAACATCTTGTTCGACTTCCTTCTTCATTTGTAAGTGTTTGCGACATATTTATTACTTATTGGTTATTGTGGTTTATATTCTCAAGTAAAGAGAAATTTTTTTTTTCATATCAATCAAAGTAAAGACCGTTTATATATTTTTGAGTGAGTATCACGTATTCATATATAAAAAAATAAAAAAATAAAAAAAAAGCTTCTCAAAACCTCACTAATTTCTAAAAAAAAAATATATAAAAACTTAAGCTTTACCATGTTGGAAATTGGGTTTGAAGCCAGAACAACGAGACCTCGTATCCAGCGTAGCTGGAAACCTCGGGTGTTAAGAGAGTAAGTGCGCCATAGATTGTGGTTTTACCAATTCTACTTGGAGTCTGGTCCCCGCATCCTTGTCGGTCGGCAACCTTGTTTGGCCAATGTACTTATCAACATCCACAACATGTCCTGGTCATGGCTGGCACCGCTAGACCATGAAATGGTAATCATTGTACCTGGGAAAGAAGATGAAAGCTTACAAATTCCGAGATATGTTTCCATTGCTCACTCTTTAACAAAAGCAGAAAGAAAACGAGAAAGGGCATAGCACTATCTTGATAGATGTTTGTCCTATATCCGGTATACGGTAAACTATGTTGATAGGTTTATGAGGAAAATCACTCTTGCTCATCACAATGCATCTTTTGTAGAGAGTTTTTATTGGGAAAGATATCTCTTCTTCCTTACAGGATGTCTTTTTTGCAAGAGCTTCAAAATGTGATAGTATTTGGAACTTGGCTGATCTTCTCAAAAGAGGTGTCTGTCCTATACTAACGGCAACAAAGCATCTTAATGGATATAATAGAGATGATTCTTGCTTCTTACAATGGCCTTTTGAAAAAGGCTTCCTTAAGATTCAGTTCTTAACAACTTGTATCAATGCTAATTATATTTGTGTTGGGTATAAGAACAATACTATTATTAAAAGATTGAAAGCCTAATCCAAAAACTAGTTTAAAAGTTAGAAAAAGCACTTCATTTATTTAAGCTTCTTTGCAATCAATCATATACTTAATGTGAAACTTTTATCCCATACACATACCTCCACATGTTAAGCAACATTAGGCTTAAAGCCACACAAGATGAAGTACATTTAACTTGGACCCAATATCATGTTAGAAGGCTAAAAACTCAAATTTAAAAGCTAATTTAAGAGTTGAAAAAAATATTTCATTCATTTAAACTTCACTATAAAAGATCAAATATTTAATATATAACTTTTGTCTTGTAAACAACCACCTTAGCAAAGAGGTTTATCCCAAGAAAGCCATCATAAATGTGATAGTAACTTAAGTAAAATACATAATTTTATTTCCTAATGGAAAAACACAAATACTGACCTATTTTTCAATAAAATATTTTTGTCACATTAATGTGTCTTAAGGAGTTCAACCAGACAAAATATAATCACATGAGAGAGGTTGTGGACTAAAACCAATAGCTAAAAAATAAAAAATAATAACAAAAAAGAAAGAGATGAAATATGCAAAATGAAGGTGATACAAGCAACCAAAACAGCTGATAAGTATGTCTCTAGAACAACCATTAAGAAAATGAGTGTGGATCACTCATGAGAGCCGAAAAAAGTTATATTAAAAATCTTCCTGTTCCACTGTAGAACCACCTCGTCCTGCTGGTACATAATATAGAGCGGGAGCTCACAGATTTTCTTCTAGACACGGATCTTCTCCTTCTCCTTTTCTCCTTTTCCTTCTCCCCATGGTTTGATATGGCCATCCACAGTCAGAGATTTGTTAAAAGCAAGAGCAAGAGTTTGTGAATCCAGACCAATAATAACGTTAGCCAACTCTAAATGAGCATCTCTATTTAAGAGATGTGCCCCACCGTCCCTCAACACCACATTCCTGCTACTTGATGTAATTGAAATTTGGCAACTCCATCTTTCCGCACATTGTGATTCTTGACAGGAATTTAGATTATTAATACACACCCAAAGTCCATGTGAGCCAACATGAGCCACTTCAGGTACACAAATGATGAAGGTATGTTCTGGACTCCCTTCGTTGAGTTGTAATTGACAAACAAACACGGAAAAAATATTATTACCGCCCTCCCTTGCTCCAATATCTAAATTCTCATGCTCATCAAACTTTCGTTTTCAGCTCTCTTTTATCATCCCCACTGACTTCATAAAAAATCAACGGAGCACATGCCCACGGCTTGGAAATACCATCATCCGAATTCCAATCCATAGGAATTTGAATTGTTTTACTAGAACTGATGCTTCCTCGGATGAAAGAACTCGGGATTCTTGATGCCTGCATGGGGCCACATGCTACGGCATGTTGAATGAGGTGTTCCTATAGATTTTTATTTGAAAAAAAAAAAAAAAAACAACAAGGGTAAAACATTAACTAGAGTTCTTTCGGTCAATAAAGCAGTAGAAACTTTGTTTCTTTCATAAACGAGATACATGCGTGTAAAAAAGATGAAAAAACTCACAAAGTAACACAAATATGGAGGACTTTTCGGATGTAGATTCAGGATCTTGTAGGGTTTGCCCTCAAAACCAATATAGGCAACTGTACAAGAACAACCACTTGTCCGAAGCATCTCTCTCGAAATATGCTGTGTCATTTCACTATCAAATGTTTCCAACAATGGGCAATTAAATAATGACAATAAATCTAAACTCAATGGCAATTTTGGCAATGCTCTAAGAGATTTAGAAAAATCCAAATTAAGCTTGTTCAGGCTAGAAAGTTCACTAATAATATCTGGTGCTTTTTTAAAATCATTGCCATATATATCTAAATACTTAAGTGGAGACAAGCCTCTAAGATCAATAAGTTCTGTTTCATCCGAAAAATAGCAACCTCTCAAAATTAAAAATTCTAAAGTGCTTAAATTTGAGAATCGAGTAGGCAACTGAATTGAGGTAGGATAAGAAAACCGTAATCGTCTGAGTTTCTTTGAGAAAGCAATGCGGGATGGTAATTCTTTCATGTTGGATTCCTCTGCACCAAATGACTCCAAAGATGGAAATTTCGCAGACAAGAAAGGGTGCTCTTCAAAGTTAGTCTTGCTAACATTAAGATGCCGCAAAACTGGCAAACAACACTAAATATTTGGGAACTTTCTAAGTTTCCAACAAGCATAAAGATCAAGAACTTCAAGACATTTTGAGATAATCATATTTGGAAATTGCTCAAGTTTATGGCAACTGCTTGCACACAAGATTTTGAGCCGTTTAAGGCCTCCAACGGATGAATGAACCACAGACAAACAATGACAAAATGAAAGATCAAAGGTCTCAAGGTTTAGGACTTGGCTCATGTCAGGTATCTCAATCAATTGTTTGGAGCCCCTCAAATCCATATGCCTTAATTCTGGAAAACATTGTTATAGGATGAGAAATTGTTAAATCAAAGCAAAAATGAAAAAAAAAAGATACAGAAAAAGAAATTGTTCTTTGCATAAGAGACAATGTAACCTTTTGTCCATTCCATAGCTAGTTGATGTGGCTGTGAACCAATATGGCACAAAATTTGAGCCTTCAGGTAAGGATTAAAAAGGATATTTCATCCACAACATGATATGTAACTTTGCACTTAACTTGAATCTTGAAAGATCTCCATTCCATTTCACCAATTCATCAACATGATTGAGATCTTCATCAAATTCCTCCTCTTCATCATCATGATCAAGATCTTCATCCGATTCCTCCATTTCATCATCATCAAGATCTTCATCCAATTCCCCCACTTCATCATCATGATCAAGAACTTCATTTGATTCCTCCATTTCATCATCACAATCGTGGTTGTAGTAACTAATATGAAGCACTCTCAAGTTTACCATTGTTGATAATGCCTCTAAATGAAATGTTCTCCTTTTTTGTAAAGAGAGGTCTAGGACAATGCCTTTTACTTCTGGATTTTCCTAGAAAACACAAAAAAAAGGGTGAAAATACTTAACAAAGACATTGAAGAATTGATACAAAAGATACTTACTTTGGGTGTTACAATCCAAGTCTCCAACACACGAATGATATCTGTCGGCCGCACCAATCTACTTGTGCTTAGCCATTTCTTAACCTAGGTCCACTAAAAGATCATGCATCCACAATATTCCATCATTTAAAATCCTTAGGAGAGATTTTTCCTTAAGAACACTAAGATAATGTTCTAGATTGTTATCAAAACCTTCTTCACTATTTAGCATATAGAAAACATCATCTTTTGGATATCCATTGAAGAAACAAGCAATGTCTAAAAACAACTCCTTTAGAGGAAAAACTTGTTCTGGATAAATGGTTTTTCCATCAAGTTCTTCCACACTTTTTTGAAGTATACTTAAAATATCCTTGTTAGGTACATCATAAAGTTCTTTTAAATAACCATACCACCGTTTCTTATCCTTCTTATTCGACAAGCTAGCACCACAAGTATCAAGCACAAGAGGAATGCCTTCTGCATACCTCACAAATTGATCAGACAATCTCTTAAAACCTTTTTTAGGTTGAGGTTGCTTGAAGGCTTTCAGACAAAAAAGCTTTAAAACATCATTCTCGTTCAACTTCTCAACTTCATAAATGTTGTCCTCGCACAAAATGCAACAAATCATGATTCCGGCTTGTAACAATGATTCTACTTCCAGGACCAAACCAATTAAGATCCTCTGCTAGCTCTTTTACTTGGGTGTTAAACCATAAGTCATCAAGGACAATGAAAACCTTTTTTTCACGTAATTTGGTCCGTAATACACTCTTAACCTTATAAGCATTATTAAACAAATTTGCTGCTCCATTTGGAAGAATATTATGAATAAGTTTTTCCTAAGCAGAGACAAGATAATCTTTGTTTTCTTTTTTCCCAATCGGATTAGAAAAGTATCGAGCATCAAATTGAGAGAAACTTTCTCATATATCACTTCTGCTAGGATGGACTTACCAATCCCTCTCATCCCACATATCCCTATTAAGGAAACTTCATTCTCTTTTTCTAGATTAAGGAGCTGCGTGATGTTTGATATTGGAGATTCTATTCCAACAAGAGACTCGGAGATATTTGGTGAGTCACTTATTGTTCTATCCCAAATTGCTTGATAGATTTTATCAATAATTGGGATTATGTAACTGTGAAAAAAATTCAAACAAGAAAAAAAAAAATAGAAGATGCTGATTAGAACTAAATTTCAAACAAAATGAAAATTGCTTCTAATTTGATTTGATTTGGGAAGTTCATAAAATTCATCTTGCTAATCTATCAACTTCGTGTAACTAATTATAGAGATGATTGTTGAAGGATTAAAATATCCAGTCCCACATTGAGTAAGGTGACAGGAAAGCCTGACCTTATAAGCTTTCGCTGGCAATCCACTATTGCATAGTTCTGTATTTTAATTGGGCCCTTCATCTTTCTTATATGGTATCAGAGTCAGCCCTGTGTCCTGCTTGCCTTAGTGTGGTCCCTCTAGACTGGTCCCACCTCTCACTGCACCCAACGTGAGACTGTGGGAGAGTGTTGAACGATTAAAATATCCAGTCCCACATTGGGTAAGGCGACAGGAGAGCCTGACCTTATAAGCATGCGGAGATATCACTCAATTTCTTAAGTGCACGACCACTTGATTCCACTGGGTCCTCGTCAAGCTTGGGATCCACAGACCAGTCGGCTATTTCATCCAAAAGAGATTTCCAGTATTCCCACTTCGCTTCTTTGTCATCCTTGGGATCATCTTTAAGGGTATCGAAATGATTTTTAAAATCCTTTGTTAGCTTTCGCACATTGGAGGGATTTATGTGGTAGAAGACCGGAAAAACAGCAAGGTGTCCCCTTTGCCAGCATTCCATAATCACGGTCAGTTCAAACAAGCAAGCTTTAGACTCGGTGAAGCCCGGTGAGATGATAACGGCTGCGTTACGGGATTCTTCTATTGCAGCCTTGAGAGCTGGATTAATTTCTTCTGCTCCCCGTAGGCTCTCGTTGTCCCTAAAGACTATAATCCCCATCCTTTTCAATTTTTCGAAAAGAACATCTGTAAATTCATAGCGGGTACCGCCGCGAAAACTGAGGAAAACCTAGTATTTCCGCCAATGAGTTGAAGAAGAAGAAGTTGAAGGGGCAGGCTGAGTGCCTGTTGACGCCATTGGGGACAGAAGCTTCGTCTTGATAGTCAATGTACGGAGCCTTAATCTAACAGATTATAGCCTCAATTCGAAGAACTCAACTTCTTCCTAAATTGGGCAAACACTAGATCAAGCAATTTTCATAGAAGGCACACTAATTCACAGTAAAGATAATACAGAACGACATGGGTCAAGGATAAATTACAGAGTTCTTTCACCAACGGAGATACAAGAATACTCTTAAACCCACATGAAAAAGCAACTTACCTCGAGAATGGAGGAGCAGAGGAATGATCAGAGCTTAACTCTAGAGTGGCGGAGCAGTCTTCGTTTCTTCATCGTTTCTGCAAGCTTCGAACGCAGAGACCAGGCTTCGCAGAGGCTCCTGCTGTTATCGTGTGACACACTTTTCGAATAAGAACACTTCCAATCCCAAAACACCACATCCCGCTTCTTTCATTTAATTTAACTGTACAGTAATGCATTAAAGTTAATACTTCGGTCGGACATTTCTAGAGCCCAAGGCTTACTTTAAGTTAAACTTTATTAAAAGAATCTTAGTTTTTTAATTTAATATTTCTTATCATATGTACTTTTTCATACAAAGTATTATCAAACTTAAAGTTATAAGGAGGCAACAAATTGAACTTGAGTATTAAAATTTTGTCAAAAGATTCATAAATCCAACTTGAAAATTAATTTAAAGATTTTAAAATATTTTATTTAATTAAACTTCAAAACAAGAGTTTTGTTTTCTAATATTATAATCGTGTCCTATAAAAAAATTAAGATGTTCTAAATAAAGTTTGATCAAAGATTAAATAGTGGAATTTAACAAATTATTGAGACCTTTTGCTTCAAGGTTTAAATTAATCAAAGCTAGCATATTAGATCATTTGAATTACTAACTAATATTTAATTGCTATTTTTCAAAATCTCACTAAATTGTCGTCGTAATCCACAAATAAACGTCTTTTACTTTTATCGGCGTACCAACTGCCAATTAGGCAAGTCTAATTGCTTATATCTCAAAAAAGAGAAAATAAATAAATTGTGTATTCTAATATAATACATTATTTAACCTATAGTAGTGGAATATTACTTAGCACATCATTAAAAAATTGTAGCAAGTGAAATCTAACAAAATCTACTTAAAAAGGGGGTTAGACTACTTGGTCAAGAAACCATTCCTTTTCATGGGACACAAAATCTTGAAGTATAGCTATTTCATCTTATTAATTTCATCTATTTGGACTTGGATTTCGTTTTTTATTTTGATTGTTAAGAATAGTGTTAGATATGTTATATTATTTAAATTCTACTTCTAATTTTATTTAAAATACATATTTTTTTTCAATCTAATTAAGAACAAAAAGATATATCTTTAATATAATATTAAAACACAAGTTGAAAAAACATTATGTCATCTAAGAAATTTGTGCCAAATAATTTTACAAGGAAGTGTTTTACTTTTATTATCAAATTTATAGTTCATGTTAATGTTTTAGAAAATATATTAAAAATAATATAAATTGTCTTATACTATTTTATTTTTGTTTAATTTTTTAAATCAAATATATTCTCCCCTCTTTCAAAGACAGTTTTAGAATAAAAATTTGTTTTTTGGTCAATATGCTGACACATATGCCCTCAAGATACGTTTTCTTTGTTCAAAACGCCCAGAAAGCTTAGCTCTAGTCCCGCTTCTACTTTGAGGTCGCCGGCGGCCCCTCTGGCGAGGAGTCTGCGGCGGGGGCCGCCGGGCTGCTCTTTGCTGTTCTTGGATTCCTTTTCTTCCCTTCATATGGAGCATTCCGAAGGCCCTCGTCACCGCGGAGGTTGCCGTTACCTTCGCCGGCAATGGCGACCTCCTCATCTGGGCGGACCAAGCCTTTGGCACCTTCATGGGTTCCTGGAAGTTCCTGAGTGAGGCCATAAACTTGGCTTCATGCCCAGCTCGATGCATAACCTATCTCGAGGTGGTATTGCCCATTTTCTCTTGAGGCCTGCCTCGCTATTTTGCTATATCAGTTTCAATTTTGATCCTCTCTTTTCTGAACTGCAACGGTCTGACTATTGTAGGGTACACTGTAGTAACTCTAGGAATTGTTTCACTTTCGCCATTTACTTGATGTCTTTGGCTGCAATTCCTAATATTTGTCATAGTAGAGGTCGTGGGGAAAGATTGGACATTGTTTTTGAATACCCAGTTTTGGAATCTAAATTTTTGAGACAATGCTAGTACTTAAGCTGGTAAAGTAGAACAACCCAGAAAACATCCAAAAAGCATTGTTTTCTGCCGGTTTGCTCACTTATTTGGCTTGAGTTAATGGGTATTTTGCAGATCCTGCAGAAATTATTTGTGGGAAATGGTTGAATGTTTGGATTGAAATTGGTGCAGTAATATTTGGTATTGGACCATATGAAGCACAACTGAGCAGTTGCGCGTCCCAACTTCTTGGAATGGCAGATTTAGGACTTTTACCTGACTTTTCGGTATAAGATCTACAAGGTTTGGTCCACCTTGAGTGTGAATTTTGCTTTCAACAGTGATAGCACTTGTAGTTTCTTACATGACTTTCGTAGACATTATTTCTTTAGTTAATTTCTTGTACAATTTGGGGATGCTATTGGAATTTGCGTCTTTCCTTTGGTTGAGGAAGAACTTGCCGGCAGTGAAGAGGCCCTTCAGAGTTCCAGTGGGTTTGCCGGGGCTGCTGGATATGTGCTTGATTCCATCTGGGTTTTTGGTCTGTGTAATTGCAGTGGCTACTAAAGCTGTTTATTTAGTAAGTGCTCTTCTGACATTGGTTGGGATTGCTTGGTATTTCTTCATGAACTTTTGCAAGTCCAAGAGGATCAGGATCTGGAACTGATACATTAGCCAGCATCTTGTTCTATCAGGATCTTTACAAGAAAGTGTTGTGCAAAGTTAAACAATTTGGGGATGCTATTGGAATTTGCATCTTTCCTTCGGTTGAGGAAGAGCTTGCCGGCAGTGAAGAGGCCCTTCAGAGTTCCAGTGGGTTTGCCGGGGCTGCTGGATATGTGCTTGATTCCATCTGGGTTTTTGGTCTATGTAATTGCAGTGGCTACTAAAGCTGTTTATTTAGTAAGTGCTCTTCTGACATTGGTTGGGATTGCTTGGTATTTCTTCATGAACTTTTGCAAGTCCAAGAGGATCTGGATCTGGAACTGATACATTAGCCAGCATCTTGTTCTACCAGGATCTTTACAAGAAAGTGGTGTGTAAAGTTAAACATTTTGATAGACTTATAAAAGAAAAGAAACTTGCTCCTAGGCTTTCGCTCGGGCTTTCGCAAGACATGTTTTTGGAAAGCCTCCGATCCAATTCCCTACGGAAACTTAGGCTGCATGTGAGATATAAGTCCATTGCCTAAGCTGTATGATTACTCTTAAACTAGACATTCTTACTTCACAAACAAAGAAACAGAGACTATCGTTGCAAAATAACACAACATAAAGAAATTGAGACAACTGTTGCAAAATAACAGAACATAAAGGGCACCGGGAAGGCAAGCTGAATTCTATGAGAGCCTCGGTCAACATGATCTGCCACCATCTTGTGGTTCAAGAAGTTCGTCAAGACACAGAACATTTGCAACCACGCTGCCCATCATGCAGCATGATCTCAGAAACATGACCATCGGATCAACACCTCCACACGTCAACTACAACCGCGTCAAAATACTGATTACATTTCTTCAATGTGATGCTTTATAACATGCGAAGTATCATTTGCACTTGCTTCTTTTTGCTTTTCAAAAAGAAGCATAATGTAAAATTATTTATCATTTTTAACATTAGTCTTATCATTTGCACTTGCTTCTTTTTTCTTTTCAAAAAGAAGCATAAAGTAAAATTATTTATCATTTTTAACAATAATCTTTTCCAAATTGAGACATTTATTTTAGGCATACAACAACTTTGGAATTAAAAAAAAAGAAGAAGCAATCAGATGTAATTCTTAGTAAAAACATTAGACAACCAAAATTAGGAGAAAGAAAAAAAACCAAAATTTTAAAACCACTGAAACTAGTGTCTCGGTCTAGTCATGCATATGAATCCATGATAGAATTTGTTGAAACTCAGTTAAACACCAATAAATAGTTAAATAACATAAAGTAGTAATGAACCTAAGCCAATTTTCTCAAATTTCCAATATTATTGCAATCTAATTGATCATCTAATAATTTCATAAATGAAATCAATAAAATGATGGCATATATAAAATTTTAAGATTATTAGCTCTTAGGGATTAAAAATAAAGTTTCACTCTATTAAAGAAACCACTAAGAGAAAATATATTCATGTGAGTGAATATAAATTTTGATATACAAATTATGGACAATTGCTTATAGCTTTATTTCTTAACACAAAAATACAAGGCACAACCTATTTTCTAATATATATATATATATATATTTCCTATATCATGTATATTTGTTTGAAGGAGTTCAACCAATCAAGATATAATCACATGAAAGAAGTAATGCGCTAGAACCAAGAGGCTGAAGAAAAAAAGATAGAACAAGAGAGACAAACAATGTGCAAAGAATGTGGCCCAAGCAACAAAACAACTAGTAAATATGTCTCTGAAACACCACCATGAAAATAAATGTTGAACACTCAGAAACAATGAAAAAGTTTATTAAAACAATCTTCACATTCTGCTATGGAACCATCAATAAAATAGTAATAAACAAGAAAGAGAGAAGAGTTCAAGTAAAATTTTAGCATTTGAGTAAATCCTACCTCATGCTAGAATATTAGACAAAGCAAGAGCTCGTGGCTTTCCATCCTTGATTAAGGGCAACAGTATGGTTTTGTGAATCCAGACCAATAATAACTTTCGATAACTCTAAATGAGCATCCTTATTTAAGAGACATGCCCCACCCTTCTTCAACACCACAATCCTATTACTTGCAGTAATCGAAACTCGGCAATTCCATCTTTCAATAAATTGTGATTCTTGAGAAAAGTTTGAAATATTAATAGACATTCAAAGTCCACGTGACCTACACAAGCCATTTAAGGTACACAATCAATGAAGGTATATTCTGGACTCACTTCAGTGACTCGTAACTGAAAAACAAACTCAGGAAAAAAATTGTTACTGACCTCCCTGCTCCAATATTTGAATTCTCAGGCTCATCCAACTTTCATTTTTTGCTTTTCCTTTTATCATCCCCATAGACTTCATAAAAAATCAACGGAGTGCATGCCCATGTTTTGGAAATAGCATCGTCCGAATTCCAATCTATAGGAATTTGAATTTTTCTTATTGAAACTAATGCTTACTCGGATGAAGGAATTTTGGATTCTTGAAGCTTGCATGGGGCCACATGCTACCGCAAGTTGAATGAGGTATTCCTGTAGATAAAAAAAGAAACAAAGAAAAAAGACCCAAAAAGATGCAGATACAAGGTCTTGCAGGGTTTTGCCCTCAAAAACAATACTGGCAACCGTAGAAGAACAATTACTGGGCCATAACATCTCTCTCGAATCTAGCTCAGTCATTTTACTATTAAACGCCTCCAACAATGGACAACATCTTAAATGCAAGGAATATAAACCCAATGATAGTTTTGACAACGTCTTAATAGAGGGACAATAAGCGATGCTAAGATCACAAAGGATAGAAAGTTTACCGACAATATTTGGTACTTTTGTGAATTTATTACCACCTGTTTCTAAATACTTGAGTGAAAATAAGCCTCTAAGTTCAATAAGTTTTGCTTCATCCGAAAAGGAGCATTTAAACAAACACTGATTTTCTAAAGAGCTTAAAGTATAGAGCCAAGTAGGGAGACGAAAATCGGTGGATGAGGTAGGAGATAGAAAGCGTAATCGTTGAGTTTAGGCGAGAAAGCAAGGCCAAACGGTAATTCTCCCATGTTAGCGCGAAGTGCTTAAAATTCCTCCAAAGATGGAATCTATCAGACGATAAAGGGTGCTTTTCAAAAGAAGTGTCGGAAACTTCAAGATCCCGCAAAACTGGCAAAGCCCACAGAATCTTTGGAAAATTTTTAAGATTTCTACAGTAAAAAAGATAAGGAAGTTCAAGAGATTTTGAGCTAATCTCATCTAGAAATTCCTTAAGGGCAAAGCAATGACCTAGATGCAACTCTCTGAGCCATTTGAGGTCTCCAGCGGATGATGAACAGTAGACAAGGATACACAAAAATGAAATGAACAGTAGACAAGATTTGAGACTACGCTTAAGATTGATATTTTGACCAACTTTTCTATGGAGAACATGTCTATGTGTCTTATCTCTAGAAAACTCTGTTATAGGATAACAAATTGTTTAATCAAATTAAGAAAGAAAGAAAAAGAAACTTTGTTTGTATAAGGCACAATATTTCCTTCAATCCAATCCATAGTCGCTTGACATGACTGTCTAACAAATTGAGCACAATTGGCTTTGTTGGCAGAAAATTTGAGCTCTCAGGCAAAGATTTTAAAGGACATCTTCACCATTCTATGATATGTAACTTTGTACTTCTCGAATCTTGAAAGATTTCCATTCCATTTCAGCCTTCTGGCATCAAGATCTTCATTAATCTATTCCACCATCTAAGCATCAAGATCATCATTATCATTGCCACCAATCTGAAGAACTCGTAAGTTTACCATGGCAGACAATACCTCTAAACAAAATGAATGAATATATGGCCCTTGCAGTCATTAGCTTTGAAGATGGATGCTCGTTCCTAAAGCTATAACAAAGTTTCCATGGCTAAGTACTTATATGATCAATTTATATCATTCTTTATCTAGTTGATGAGCTGTAACAATCGACTTTGGGCTATTAGTAAGATAAATCTGCTCAGAGATGACTTGCAAATTGCAAATAAACCACAACGTAAGCAAACATATCGTAAGGCATGATGATAATATCTGATTATATTATTATTTTTAATTAGAAATATAAGTTTGCATTAATAAATCTCAACGCCCTTATTAATCCATGAACACAAATTGATTTTACATGGTGTACCTACCTTACGGCATGCACGGCCTCTTCTCGCACATGGGAAGGAAATAAACCACAGTCACTTACATCCTGCTCAAACAGCACAAAACCCACCTATAATCACGGACTATAAGCAAGATTTACCAACTTATGAAACCCAGGAACAAAATAGATCAAATCCAGGAGTTTAGTTGCACATTTTACACAACAACATAGCAGATCTCTTACAAAGAAAGCATACAAGTGTAGAAGAGAATAGTACTGATCTCATAAAAGCTCTTCACCGAGGAGGGTGATTTTTTCGTGCATTTGTTCTAACTGAACTGATGGCTACTTCCTTTTGGAATTGATTTTTCCGTTCGAAAAACAGTCGGATTCTCGTCAGAGAACTGATTCAGTCTGCTGCACTCTGCCTTTGCCCAAAAATGGCGAAACATTTTCTGCGTTCTTTATTGGATTTAAAATCTACAAGCCAACTTCTGCGTTTCGTGCTTTGTGGACTTGCTTTTTGGAGAATAAGGCTGAGAGAATAGTCCGTATCCTGTCGAAAACAAAATTGAGTCAGTAAGGGGGCTGCGTTTTGAGTTTTGGTTCGTGCATTCTGACCGGCAACAACAGAACTCCGAGTTGTTCTTTTGCGTCTTGACCAGCCAGCTTGGCAAGAATGTTGAGACAAAAATTGACGGAAGTAAGAGTAACAGAAACTTTTCAATTTAAACAGAAAGGCAAAAATTGATGTCGGTAGGAGTTGGAGAGTAACATCAAGGTAGCCAGGCAACACAACACTTCAGCAGCTGTAGCAAGGCATGTATCGTAGTATTTTCATGCTTTGGAACATACACAGATCATAGTAATAATGTAGTATCATTCTTGTCTAGTTTAGGTAAACAGTAAAAAACCTAAAAGAGCAACATGCTATTTTAACATGCTATCTTCCTAAACAAATTTTAAATCAAATTCATACATCTAACTAAGCTGAATTCAACGCGATATCATTTAGCATGTAGTGAGAGTTAGCATTGAGACATTATTAATTTGTGATACCCTTGCTTTTTTGTATCTCTCTTGTTATATGAAATATGTTCCTTCGAACAAATTATGACATCCTAATTAATCTTTCTGAAAGAAAACGTGATGAGTTTTAGGAAAAAAGAAAAAAAGAAAGAAAAAGAAAAGAAAACAGAAGCCGCATTTAGAGAATGGTCTTCTGCCCTTTTATGGCAAGGGCTTACGATGCAGCAAGTACATCGCAAGCATGTCTCACCTAGAAGGAAGACACAAAATTGGTGGATTTGTGACAGTCCAAGCCACACCCACGTTGCGGACACTCCACAAAATTCTCCTTCGGAAAGATACCCATAAAAATGTTTCATAAAAATATACACATAAAAATGTTTATGTTGGAGATATGCGTGCTTAATAGGATTATACGTTCCTTATTTAGGATTATTATTTCCATGTATATTGCATTATTTGGGAAAATATAATTGTGTTAGGTAGAATTATTTTTCCTTTTATTCTCTTGTATATTTCCTTTCATGGTTGATTCTTCATTATATAAGAACACCATATGTAAAGCCTTTTGGAAGTGAATACACACAAAGTTTTTCTCCCAACTTGTGACATGGTATCACGAGTGTAGGCTACAATTTTTTTTTTCCTAGCCTCTCGCTTCCGCACCCTCCCTCCTTCCTTTTTTTCCGTGCCCTCCCTCGACTGCTTCTCTCTCTCCCTGTTTCCCTCATGTCGACCTCCCCTAATGACCCCGACGCCCCTACCTTGGTGGAAGACCTCACCAATGTCTCCCACTCCCCTCCCCAGGTCCTCTCCAGCACGGACTCTGCCATGGCCCATGAACCCTTAGTTGGTTCTGGGCCCCCTAGCTTCTCTCAGCCCCCCTTGGGCCCCTCTAGCCACCTTTGGCCACCCTCCCTGGCCCAACCCATCCCCTGGGCCCCCTACCTTTACCCGGCCCCCACTGCTCCTGAGTCTCTCCCGCTCGGCCCTTCGGGTTCGGATCCCGCCCAGACCTCCTCCGGCGACCCAACCCGCACTGCTCCGACTGCTCCCATGGGTCCGAATTCGGGTTCGGATCCCTACCCGGGTTTTCCGGGTAGGGGACCAAATCCCTACTCAAATTCTTCCCTAATTTTGTTGCCGTACTCCGCCGCCGGCCGCCCTGAACCCGGCGATCCTCTTTTCATGGCCTCCTCTGACGGCCCCGAAATCCGCCTCATCTCCTATGTTCTCACCGGCGCCGAGAACTACTCCCTGTGGTCCCACAAATTCCGTCGTGCTCTCATCACGAATGATAAAGACGGCTTCATCGACGGCGTTGTTCCTCTCCCGACCACCGAGCGACTCCTCCGCCAGTGGCGGAAATGCCCCCAGCTTGTTTGTTCCTGGATCGGGAACACCCTAGCTCCCGACGTCGCCGCCGCTCTTCCGCCCACCGAAGACGCTTACACTCTTTGGGAAAATCTCCGGGAGCTCTACGGCCGCTCTGATCGCGTCCGTATTTTTCAGATCGAACAGCGTCTCGCCGACCTCCGCCAAGGACACCTTGCTGTTTCCATGATCTACAACCGATTCGTGGCTCTCTGCCACGAACTCGAACAGATCACGGAATCTCTCATCGGCCCCGACTCGACCCTCCAGCAATCACAGCGGCTCAAGGAGGAACAACGCCTCACGCGGTTCCTCCTTATCTTGAACGATTCCTTCGCATCGTTCCGCTCCCAAGTTCTTGCCATGGAACCGCCGCCGTCACTCCGCCGTCTCCTCTTCCTCGCCGTGCAGGAGGAAAACCACCGATTGGCCTCGGCGGAATACCTCTGAGTTGGCGACTCTGTCATCCTCGCCGTTCGCGCCACCGCCTCTCAGAAAGCCATCGCCGCTCGCGGGCTCAACGGCGGCTTTGCTGCCTCAGCGGGCTCCCTAGGGTTTCTTGAGGGAGCCCCCCATCTATTTGGATCCGACGGCTCTAGGCATTTACCTAGATCCGACGGTCTTTACTTCATCACGCCTTCAGCTCCATCCGACGGCTCCCAGGGGCTCATAAACGCGCCTCCATCCGACGGCTATCAACTCATCTCGCCTGGATCACAGATTGACGGCCTGCAGCACGCTGTTAGTGCACCCGCGCACAGGGGATCACGTGGGCTGAATAATGCGCGCGCGCGTCGCTCCAACGGGCCGAACGGGCCCAATGGGCCGAACGGGTTCAATGGTTCCAGCGGCCCAAATTCTTCTCAGGTCTGGTCCAATCATTTATTTTGTGAGCATTGCAAGCGCACCAACCACACTAAGGCCACATGTTGGAAATTACTTGGACGTCCCGGTGAACGTGATTCCAATGACGTTGATTTTGCCTCCAATGCCGTTATTTCCCGAGATAAATCCCACCAACCTCTTAACGAGGCCCAGATTTCTTAGATTATTCAGGCTTTCCAGCAGATGGGCCAACCTGATAAAATTGCTAGCTTTGGAGGTACTTCTTTTTGCTTTATGAGTTCCATTTTATCCACTGATTGGCTTATTGATTCAGGTGCCAGTGATCACATTATTTGCGATCCAAAATTTTTTTCCACCATCCACACCACTCATTCTTCCATGACTGTGCGTCTTCCCACTGGAGATGTCACATCTGTCACCAAAATTGGTGATGTCCACCTCACTCCCACCTTTATTCTCAAAAATGTTCTTTATGTTCCCCACTTCCGTTTTAATCTTATCTCCGTTTCCAAAGCTTGTGCCAACAATACTTGTCGAGCCTTTTTTGATTCAAACTCTTGTTTTTTTCAGGACCGTTTGACTGGCAAACTGATGGGCTTGGGTAAAGTTCGACAAGGCCTTTATTTTTGGACCTCCATTTCCCAACATTCTAATTTTTCCTCATGTGCTACTCCCATTTTGGGCATTTTTTGTAATGCAAATTCTAATAATAATAATATTTTGCTTTCCCACCAACGCTTGGGTCATAGCGCCTCTTTCCCTCATCCCTCTTGCCCCGTTTGCCCCTTCGCCAAACAACCTCGCCTTCCTTTTCCCGTCAGCTCTTCTCGTGCTTCCTCCATTTTTTCACTTCTCCATCTTGACATTTGGGGTCCCTATCACTTACCCCACTGTGATGGATCCCTGTTTTTCCTTACCATTGTTGATGATTTTTCCCGTGGCACTTGGGTTTTCCTCATGCAATCCAAAACCCAAGTCCTTTTTCACCTCACTCAGTTCTTTACTCTCATACACACTCAATTTCATGCTTCTGTTCAGCGTGTCCGCACCGATAATGCCCGTGATTTCTTCAATCATGCTTGCTCCTCTTTCTTCTCTGACCGTGGCATCCTCCATGAGAGCTCTTGTCCCTACACTCCTCAACAAAATGGCGTTGTCGAACGAAAACATCGTCATCTTCTTGAGGTTGCTCGGGCTCTCAAATACCAAGCCTCAATTCTTGAAAAATTTTGGGGCGATTGTGTGGTCACTGCTGCTTACTTGATCAATCGAATGCCTTATCGGATTCTTGATGGGAAGACACCTTTTGAACTCTTCTTTGGGCGGCCCCCGGATCTTGGCCATCTTCGGGTTTCTGGTTGCCTTTGTTTTGCAACTACTATTCGGCATCGTGACAAGTTTGCTCCCCGTGCCACTCGGGGTATCTTCCTGGGCTATCCCTCTCTCCAGAAGGGATACCGTGTCTATGATCCTGCCTCAGGTACTTTTTTCATCAGCAGAGATGTTATTTTCCACGAAGTTATTTTTCCCTTTTAGGATGACTCTGCAGCTAGTTCTTCCGCCACACCGCCGGTGCCTTCTCGGCAATTTTTGGCTGATGATCCTGTTCCCATGCCTCACCCAATCCTCTTTTTAGGGGCCCCCAGCTTTCCCTCTCCTACTCCCCATCCCACCCTTGCCCCCCCTCTTGATACACATCCCATCCTTGCGCCTTCTCCTGCTGACCCTCCCACCCCTCCCTCTTCTCCTATACCCCCTAGCCCTTTTCCTCACCATAAGTCCTCGGACTCCTCTCTCCCTTCCCCTGTCCTAGATCCTGTTTCTGATGATTCCTTGGCCATTGTCCCTTATATACCCCCACCGGACCCTCCCGTGTCTGCCACCTACCCCGCTCCTCGGCGATTTGGCCGGGCCACCCATCCTCCTACTTGGACCCAAGACTACATTTGCTCCACCTCCTTTACTCCTGGCTCTCACTACCCCATCTCCTCCTATGTTAGTTTTGCTCACCTATCTCCGGATCACCTTTGTTGCATCAGTCGGATCTCTACTGAGGTGAAACCTTCCTCTTACCATGAGGCTGCCTTTGACCCTCGCTGGCAGCAGGCCATGGAGGCTGAACTTCATGCACTTGCAGACAATTGCACTTGGGATGTTGTCCCTCGTCCTCCTCATCGTCGTCCTATTGGTTGCAAGTGGGTCTATAAGATTAAGCACCGTGTTGATGGATCTGTTGAGCGCTACAAGGCCCGCTTGGTTGCTAAAGGCTATACTCAGAAAGAAGGTTTTGATTATCATGATACCTTTTCTCCTGTCGCCAAAGCCAGCACTATTCGTTCCTTTCTGGCCATTGCTGCCATACGCGATTGGTCTCTTCATCAGATGGACGTCAACAACGCCTTTCTCCATGGTGACTTAAATGAAGAAATCTACATGGATCTTCCTCAGGGATTACGCAGACAGGGGGAGTCTAGGGTTTGTCGTCTCCGTAAATCCCTATATGGTCTCAAACAAGCTTCTCGACAGTGGTATGCAAAGTTCACAGTTGCTCTACTCTTGGCGAACTTCTGACAATCTCGCCATGATTATGCTCTTTTCACTTGGAGACAGGGTACTTCCTCTATCTATTTACTCATATATGTGGATGACATCCTAATCATGGGCAACAATCTTTCGACCATTGATCGTTTTAAGTCTTATCTTCACTCCACCTTTCACATTAAGGACCTTGGACCCCCTAAATACTACTTGGGTATTGAGATTGCACGTTCAGAAAAGGGGGTTTGTCTCAGTCAATGAAAATTTGTTCTAGAAATCTTCTATGATGCTGGCCTATCCGGTTGCAAACCAGCTGTCATTCCTTTTGAACAGAATTTAAGCCTCACTACACCGGAATATGATACCGGGACATCATCCCCTGATAAGGACCAATTACTTAAGGATCTTTCTAAGTATCAACGCTTAGTAGGAAAGTTCATCTACCTCACCATGACAAGGCCAGATATTTGTTATGCGGTACACATCCTCAGTCAGTTCATGCATGCACCGAAGCAATCTCACATGAATGCAGCCCTTAAAGTTGTTAAGTACTTAAAGGGATGCCCCGGTCTTGGACTTCTATTATCTAGAACTTGCAGCATGGAAATGAAGGCATATTGTGATACTGACTATGCCACATGTCCTATGACCCGTCGATCGACTACAGGTTTCTGTATTAAGTTAGGTAATTCCCTCCTTTCTTGGAAGACAAAGAAGCAATCTACTGTTTCCTTATCATATGCTGAATTAGAATATCGAGCAATGGCAAAAACAACTTGTAAGGTCATATGGTTAAGAGGACTATTACGTGATCTTGGCATACTATTGAAAGGTCCCACCTTATTATTTTGTGACAACGATGCAGCTTTGAAACTTTCAGCAAACCCTATAGTTCATGAAAGGACCAAACATATTGAGGTAGATTACCACTTCACGAGAGACAAGATTCAAGAAGGAGTTATCAAGACTCGTGAAATAAACACTACAGAATAACCTGCCGACATATTCACAAAGGCTCTCTGTCAACGACAACACACGTATCTACTTAACAAGCTTGGGGTGTTAGATGTCTATAGACCTCCAAAACCACCAGCTTGAGGGGGAGTGTTGGAGATACGCGTGCTTAATAGGATTATACGTTCCTTATTTAGGATTATTATTTCCATGTATATTGCATTATTTGGGAAAATATAATTGTGTTAGGTAGAATTATTTTTCCTTTTATTCTCTTGTATATTTCCTTTCATGGTTGATTCTTCATTATATAATAACACCATATGTAAAGCCTTTTGGAAGTGAATACACACAAAGTTTCTCTCCCAACTTGTGACAGTTTCATATCAATCTTTACTTGTCATTTAGCGTCTGCGAAAATTTAAAGATGGTGACAAACATTACGGAACTAACTCCATCGATACAAAAAAACTATTTCAATCTATGAACATGTACTTGTAAGTTTTAGGACCAGTATAATAAATTTCAGAAAACCAAAAATCCAAAAGTAAATAATAGAGAATTCAATTCAATCACCACCGACCGTGAATTCAACAAAAATAGGATTAGAAAACAAAGCTATATGAAGCTTACTGCAACATGGGCGACAGGCTCACACTACCACATCTGTGATATGCTGAGGACAACGAATCCTGCCGTGCAACTTCTGAGCACTGAAACTGTAATCATGAAACTCTTATGTTCTATTGCGGAACGAACATAATGGGGAAGTTGGGGTAAAGCTTTAATATTTAATTAATTCTATCTCCTATAGGGCTAGTGACAAATAGAGATCGATTAAGTGAGAAGATCAAGACTTCGCTTATCCGAATCAGCTTCTACCCCTAAAAGACATGCATCGCACTCTTTCATCTCTAAATTCTCACTGCTTGTTGTAAATGAAATTGAGTATCTCCATTTTGTCATAGGTCTCGTACCTTGCAGCAAATCTGGAATATTTATAAACACCGAAATCCCTTGTGACCCAGTGCAAGTTGCTCGAGGTATACAAAAGAGCAAAGTCTGTTCTAAACCCACTTCATTGAGTTGTAATTGACAAACAAACTCAGGAACACGTTTGGTTAGTACCCTCACCTTCTACCAAAATTCTTTGGCTACTGGGTAAGACTTTAGAAGAAAAATACCCTTTTTACTTGAGTTTCAATTAGATATGGGTTTCAAGTTCGGTTGTTCTTACACTAAAGTCTGTCTTTATATTACTTTTTAGTAGTACTTTTGCATGAAATGCCGACTTTTATTTTTATTTTTTTGGCTTGTTTGTCCGAGAAAAATCGAATTTTAATGAGACTGAAAGGCCCAAATCGAAATAGCCAATCATGAACAACAAAATCCATTTTTTAAGAAAATGAAAGAGTCAATGTTCTTATGAAATTTTGGATTCATATAATTGATACTCAACTTAATCTTTTCCTCTATTCTCTTTTTTCGCATTAGCTTGCTGAGATGACCGAGTCTGATCTTAAAAGGCAAGGCCTTTTGAAGTTTTCCGTTATGGTTTTGTGAAAAGTGAAAAAGCTCATCTGTAAAACACACACCTCTCCAAACGAGATGAATTGGTTTATAACTTTATAAAGCCACAAAATTAGATAAATTGTTTTTTCTCTTAATGGGCGTAAACCTTGTAACTGTAACCCAATTTCACAAAGCTCATAAAACCTCACCTTCCTGTCACCGAAGTGGAAATCAGTTGTGTTCATCTTGCTTCGTGCTAGGTTCACGAGAGGTATTAAAGGACGAGAGTTGGCGCGGGCCCAATTACTTCCGTGACAAATTTAAACTTCATCTTCGGTAAACGTAGGAGATGCAAAGAAGAAAAAGAAACGACCAACATAATATTACTTAATTTTGTATCATTATGAATGAAAAATAAAACAAAAAAGGAAATTATATAAAAAAAAATTAACAAGATTAAGCAAAATCAAAAAGCTGAAAAGTTAAGTCTTAATTTTAAAAATCGATTGAAGGCAAGTTTATTTGTTGGTATTTTTCTCTTATATTCAAATAGGATCTTCTTAACTCCTCTTGTCACAATTGGTCAAGACCAATTGCGATGACATCTTCACTATTTTGACCCTCGAAGGGTTGAAAAGTTTTGCAAGATTGTGGACATATGGGTTTCCTAGCCTTGGCCTTAAAAAATGGTGAAGCTTGACAAAATATAGGCTTAGCAGTATGTTTCAAGCCACGGCCTTACCTGAAGAGGCGTTTTCAATGACAGCATCGTGTCTGAATGACATGGTCTAAGGACTACCAATGCAACAGAGTATCATTTTCAGCTCTGTCAAAGGGGACCCAGGAGGAAGCATAAGCTCAATGCTTCACTCTGGGTGATAAAAGCCGTTCTGCCCAGAGTTTCTACAATTGGCACTGGCCGATTGACTCGTCCACTCAGTAATAATAAGCCGTTCTCTTGCCCCAGTCGGACGCTCCCCTGTTTTGCTTCACAGACTTTTTTAGGCATATTCAGTATAAAAGCAAAGAGATAAAATCATATGTAGTGAACAAGCAATCACTAAAAATACTAATGATGCCTTGAAAGATTTTGACACAAACATTTTTTAGAATTTCATGAAAATTTCTAAAAAATTAGAATATAAACTTTTTTAAAAAAACTAATTTGTCTTGAAGAATAATTATTATTTTTGCCATATGATTCTTACATGCACATCTATTAATCAAATGCTTTATCAAAGGATTTCTCTCCACATCACAGTTAGTTGTTGCAAAAATTGAAAGACAACGACAAACACTATGGTACTAACCCCATTTGCACTCAAATGCTAATCCAATCTTTGAACATCTATTTTTATTTTTCCTTAACATGACATGTATTTTTAAATAGAATTTTAGTAATTAGTCGTTAAGAGTAAAATAAAAGTTATACTACATTTAAGGACTTTGATCAAAGTAACTGAAAAAAAAAAAAAGAAATTGGCTATATTACAAATCTAAGGGGGAGAGGAAGAAAGGAAACTCTATGCGAATAAATTTACAACTTAAAGTACATATAAATATAGGATTTAATAAAATCTCATATGAGCAGAAATGAAACTTATTCAAATTTTGACAACCACCAAAAAACAAGCAAATAAAATAAGATAAAAGTACAGAAAATTAACCTTTATGAAGCTCACTGCATCAGGCTCAAGTAACCAAGACACCATGCGGTCAAAGACTCCCACGAAAAAGTTCCTTAAAGCCCATTGGAACAGTCATTTATACTGAGGAAATAAAAATAAAAATCTAATATTCTGTGGTAAAATCAGCAATAAAATGGTAATAATAATAAACAAAAAAAAGTAAGAAAACCGAAAAAAAAAACATTTTAACATCTTGATTAAATCCTACCTAGTCTTACCAGTAATATCAATACCACTGCATTGATTCAAAACTTCATTGCTAGAAGCGCACGCAGTCCACATCATCAACAAAGAAAAGTCAAACTCCACACAAGGCCGGGAAGCTCTTCCTTACTCCCGGAGGCTTCTACACCTCAGCTGCTGTCCTTCGGATCTAACATCACGGCGCGTGCATCTTACCCTCTGATGCGCGTGCAGATCAGGGCGCCAGAGTTGTTGTTTCTGTTGCATCTCACATCATGGCCCCTGTATCAGTACCTAAACCACGTGACGCTGCACCGCCTCAACAAACGGTCTAGTCACTGATTTCTGTACAAACTAGAGTAGGCTGAAACATTTGTTCCTGTAAACTGTATATAAGAACTGTCAGATTGATTGTAAAGTGTGAAAGAAGAATAGAATTTCCAACATCCTAAATTTTTTGCCTTCTTGTGTTTCTTCTTTCCCATCTTCCTCCAATATTTCCATTGGATTCATCTGAGCCATCTGCTAGCGTAGATTTCTCCGAATGAAGGAAGTCCAAAACAGATTGATTAACAACTTGATCCAACCCTTTATAAGCATAATCTAGCATACGCGCTCTGCACTCCTTCAACTCAACATTATCACTAATTGCTGTAATTGAAATCAAGGAGGGCATGCCCAGATGTTGCAAAAAAGATAAGCCTATAACTACCCCAACTCCATGTGAGCCAACGGGAGCAACTTCTGGTACACAAACGATGATGGTATGTTTTGAACTCCGTTCACTGAGTTGCAATTGACAAACAAATACAGGAAAAATACAATTACTGTCCTCACATGATCCAATATCTGGATTAGAATCCTCACCATCTCCAATATTTAAATCAAACTTTCGTTTTCTACTTTTTCTTTTGCCATGGCCATGGACTTCATAATCAATTAACAAAGCACACACGTCAACTTCGGGCATATATTTGTTATTCAAATTCCAATCCACATGAATTTCAACCTTTCTATTGGAACCAGTGCTTTTGTGGATGAATCACTCTCGGATACCTGGTTCTCGCATGGGACCGCATGTTACCTTCTTTGGAAGAATGGGAGTCTGTTGCCAAAACAAAAAAAAGGATAAAGAAGAGAAAACATTAAATTATAATTCTTTTAATAGATAACTTGGTTTTGTAAACAAGATACATGTATATCAAAAAGAAGAGGAAAAAAACTCACATGTTGTGAAAGACCTTGAAGACCTAGATACAAGATCTTGTGAGGTTTGCAATCAAAGCCATAGTAGATGACCATAAAGGGATCATCATGAGTCTGTAGCATCTTTCTTGAAAGTTGGGCTGTCATTTTGCCATTAAACACCTTCAACGATTTATAGTTCCTTAATCTCAATTTCTATAACTTTAATGACAATTTTGACAATACCCAAAGAAAGGTACAATCATTCAAAATAAGATCTTCAAGTTTAGATAGCTCACATATACTATATGGTAATTCCATAAATCTATTCTTATTGAGATCTAATCTTTTAACCAAAGACCAACAGCTAATAGACTTAGGAATTACTTCTAGATTTGCAATTAAACAATGTCACCTTTGATAAAGATCTTAAACTTGAGAATGAAGTCCCTAAAAATTCTTCGAGCTTTTCCCTGCTGCACATTGATGAGTCATTAAGATCAATAGGAGCTGCTTTATTCAATAGGCCTTTAAATGAGCTTAAAGGTGAGACTAAAATACATTGCCAAGTAATGGTGTCTAAATTATGACATTCGATCTCAAGTTCTTCGAGTTCCTTTGAAAAGATGATGTCAGAGGGAAATACTCTAATTGGAGTTCCCCCAGCAAGAAATATCTTTAAAGATGGCAATCTCATAAATGAGAATGGCAACTCTTCTATGGCAGTACGTCTAATATTAAAATACTACAAACATAGCATTTCACTTAAAATATCTGGAAATCTTTTGAGATTTGAACACAAAGAAAGATCAAGAATCTCAAGAGACTATGAACTAATCTTATTTGGGAGTCGCTCAAGTCTTCTACAACCTGCTAAGCACAATACTTTGAGGTAGTGTAACTGTTCAATGGATGAGTGGACTGTTGCCAAATTCCGACACATTGAAAGTTTAAGTATCTCAAGCTTTGGGAATTGAGTTAAATCTATCATCTCAATCAAGTTATATGACATACTTAAGTCAATGTGCTTTAATTTCCAATAATCCTGTTATATACAATTAAATAGTTAATAGAAGTAAAAATAATAAAAAATTGAGAGTGCTTGTGTAATCCACAATATTACCTTATATCCACTCCATAAACTTGTGAGGCAACTTCCAATCAAATGAAGCGCAATAAGATTGGTTGGTTGGAAGCTCATTGGCAAGGATTTAAAAGGATATCCCCTCCATTTCAAAGCACACAACTTAGGACTTAGATTGAATTTTGAAATATCTTCGTAACATTTTCGTGAAACATTTTCACCAATGTCGTCAAAAACCTTCAACATTTTCAAGTTTTCCATTTTTGATAAAGCTTTAATGAGTGATCGTGTAGGTATTTTCTCCTTGCAACCCCGTATACCTAAGTCAAGGCCTTTCACGTTGGCAAGTTCCTAAAAAGCAAAAAGATGAAATTATTATGACAAATATGAAAGACAAATATATAAAGAACTAGAATGGAATGATATTTTTGATTTGAAACAATCTACTCAGTTTTTTCCCTTAGTATCGCAATAAAGTCTTTGCTGCCATAATCTATTGTACCCAGCAATTTCTTGGCCCATTTGTCATAATAAATCATGAATAAATAAATTTTCTCCCTCAAATAAATCTTCTCTCTAATCAAAATTTATGAGAGATTTGCACTCAAACTCTTTAAGAATACTTTCTACTGGGTAATCTAAATGTTTTAGTTCATAGACAACACCATCTTTATGGTATCCACTAAAGAAACATGTAATATCTAAAAACATTTCTTGAACAATCTCTTCTAGTCCATCAAAGGTGATTCTAAGTTTCTTTCTAACATCAGGGTCAAGATTTCCTTTTAACTGAACTAAATAACTTTCCCATATACTCTTTTCTTTATCATGTAAATAAGAACCAAAAACTTCCAGTGGCAAAGGAAGACCCTTTGCAAAATCTACAATATCGTTACTCAACTCCTCAAACCCTTCTTTGAGATGGCCATTGCCAAAGGCTTTTGAATAAAAGAGTTGGAAGGCAGTATCACCTTTTAGCTCCCTAACCTCATAAATATTAGGTTGCAACCAAGTGGGCAAATGATCTCTACTAATGATGATTATTCTACTCCCTTCACCAAACCAATTATGGCTCCCAGCCAATGCTTTTACTTGTTCTCTATGACACGCATCATCAAGTATAATCAAAGCCTTTTTATTTCTTAGCCTTTCCTTTAATGCCGCGATTACAGCATGATCAGTTAGCAATGACTTTTCCGCTTTTGGCGAGAGGATAGCAGAAATAATTTGTCTTTGCAACACAGTGAGTTGGTTGTTTTTGGTTTCTCCTATATTTAAAATAAAGCAATGAGCTTCGAATTTAGGTGAAGCTATATGATAAACAACATCTGCCAGAGTTGTTTTTCCAACCCCTCCCATCCCACAAATCCCTATAAAATGGACATCACCTGATTCTAAATGAAGTAATTCCATGATTTCCTTTGCTGGGGTCTCTATTCCAACAAGAGACTCAAAGTTTCTTCTTGAGTTACGCATCAATTGACGAAGAATCTTCAAACAGATTTCTTCAACAATTTTTCATTCGTGCCTATTAGAAAAGATACTAATTTAGAAGAAAATAGAAAGAAACCGAAATATGTTCTCGTTTAATTCGAATATGAAAGTGTAAGTTTAGCGTCACTGATTACAGCAATGAGAAAATACCTCTCTTTTACATGCCATCCGGAGACTTTGCTCACTTCCTCAAGAGCATCTCCAAACGACTTAAGCAGATCTTCAATAACCTTGGAGGAACCCGTAGAGTAGTAACCTATTTTATTTAAAATAGCTTTCCAGTATTCCCACTTTGCTGTTCCAACCTTTAAGTCCGCTTTAAGTTTAGCAAAAGCATCTCCAAAAGATCCCACCTCGTTCCGCACGTCGGAGGGATCGACATGGTAAAAAACAGGGAAAACAGTAAGCCGTTGCATTCGCCCGCGCTCCACGATCACGGCCAGTTCAAACAAGCATGATTTAGAACTAGCAAAGTCTTTTGAGATGACAACAACCGCATATTGAGATTCTTTGATTGCATCCTTGAGACCTGGATGAATTTCTTCTCCTTGTAGCTCCTCATCGTCTCTGAAGGCGACAACCCCCATCCTTTTCAATGCGGCATATAGATGGTCTATAAAACTATATCGGGTGTCTCGGCCGCGAAAACTGAGGAAAACCTCATATTTCGGTCGATAAGTTGAAGAAGAAGATGAAGTTAAAGGGACTACCGGAGTGCTTGTAGACGCCATTAGAGACTCACTGGTTTGTTCAATCCAACGCTCGTTTGCAAACACCGAGACTCGCAAGTGCGTTGAGTAAATGGGCTTTGGTAAATGGGATGCTTGCCTTAAGACGCATCAAAAGCGGAGAAAAGAGATTTCCCACACACGGGACTCGAGTGGTGTTTGTTTTGGCTCTACCTTGATAAGATCAATACTACTTTAGATTACGTTTAGCAATCTAGGAGCTATCATGTCTGTTTGTCTATCTAACTAATCGACGATGCCATTGGAGACTTCCATGATCGTGTAATCCACGATAATCCAACGCAGACCCATTAAATCAGTTTGCTAAACAAATAGCTAATTGGTAATTCATGGATGTCACTCACACATACTTACGCGTACGACCTTTTGTTATCGCAAGTTGCAATATTTAATTCTAAAATATAAGTTAAGATAAAAAGAAGGACGAAATATCCAAGAAAGTATTTCATAAAAATGTTCCTTCATTAGACCATTTACAACCATGCTTAGAATCCTTACATCTGGCATGACAACATTTAGGACTTTGATCAAGGAGTGACTTGGTCAAGCTTTAAGAGTCATGCAGAAGAATGATTGTAACCTCATTGAAGCTTTGTTATATGTTGTGGCACTAACATCGTATCATATAATTTCTTATTTCTTGTTGTGGCACTAACTTAAAGTGTTGCGAAATTACCATATTTGCCAAATTAAAACATTTTGACATAGATTTTTAATGTTGTACAAAATTGTCACATCTTTGTCGGCCAAAGAACTAAAAATTTGGAAAGAAACCCAGGTATATGTCAAGCCAATCACCTCCCATTACACCTACTACACTTGTAACAAAATTTGTATTAAAAACTTTTTAGTTTACCAACACATCAATGTTATGCCATGAAGAGGACAATCATTTCTTTTATTTTTGGGCATTGGGAGAAACACATCAATCCGTTCTTTGTAAATTGCACGCATATAGTGGTATATGTTCTATATACTGTTTACCGAGTCAATCGTGGGTATTTTTTACCTTTGCTGGTTGCAGCTGAACGGTTGAACTGGTCAATGGCCCTAACGCGGGTTCTATGAGCCGGCGGTCCTTTAATGAACGCCCGAGGTACTCTTGTTCACAACCCCTTTTATCGAGTTGACATATCAACCATTTTTACATATATTTTATTTGTCTAAAGTCTCCACCCGCTTCACCTGCACTAAATTGGTAATCAGGACATTCTTAACCGGAGTATTGCTACGAAAGGATGCCAATGGACAGATGCCATAGGCATGGATAGAGAAAAATTATAATTAACTTTAAATAAATTAAATTTTGTTTAACTTTTAAGCGAGGTCTTAGGTTCAATAAAATATGTGACTGCTAGTAATAATAATAATCAATTATTACATCCAACCACTCCTTTAATTTATAATATGGGTCCCTCCATCATCTACATCACAAGTATAACAATTGACTCACTCAATTGTCATAGGATAAATGTCCTGTTTACAAAGCCAATTTAATTTGATGCAAAACAACATATGGTTGCTTTGTTATACGTGCTACATAGAGATAAATATAAACCCTTTTACGTAATTCGTTTAAAATCAGCCAAATAACTATGGATGCAATAATTTATTCCTTACTTGGAGCTTTTATATACTTATGACTTCCTAGAGATTTTTTTTCTCTCTCTAAAATGACACACATATAGACACAAGTTTCTTAAAATCTCATACTCAAAAGTAATTAAAAAAAATTAACTATGAGATTATTATGTTACCTTTATAGGTAGAATTTTTATATATTGATTTTTTTTAATGTTTAATCTCAAAATCATGAAGATAGTACCCGATTGTATTATATTATTATACTCACTAGATGAATATTGAACATACTGTATTGTGTAGCCAAAGAATAAAACAAATTTATCCCGAGTCAATAAGTGCAAGATAACAGGCTGGCCAAAGATAGATACATAGACATATGAAGGTGTGCTCGAACCGACCTGATAAGCCTGCTTTGTAGGACCGTAAAGCTTTTGAAAACGACAGCCAATGTTTGGTTTGCCATAAGGGTTATTGCCCCAATATCCTTGATCAAAGAGAATCCAGGGAAGTCCGGACTTCAAAAGGTGTGATCGTTCCTTCAAGTTGTATTTTTTTTTTTCGAAAAAAATATGTAATGGGATGAAAAGTTGTAACCAAAGCCAAGTGAATATTTCGAGATTCAACAACTAAAAGAAAGATCGATTCTTTGGGATCCTTCCTTTCTTCAAACGGACTGTTGGACTGTTGGACTGTTGGACTGTTGAATTTGAAAAATCTATCGAATAGAAGTACAAAGACACTAAACTTTATATCCATCACTTTATGTTAGAACCAATCCAACAAGATTTGAATTTGATCATGATTTGAAGAATCTATCCAATTAATTACCCTCTAGTATCGCAAAATATATCCTTTTGTTGAAGCTTGTCAGATAGGTTTTTCAATTTCATAGATGCTCTTTAAACGGAAATATTCTATAATACTATGTCCGGAATCAGATCTAACTAAAATATACGTCTGGTATATAGTTGGACGTAGGACTTCTCAACTTGACCACCTCCGTGATAAACTAGTTCGATAGATTTATTTTCAAACGATTGTTGAGGAAAAATAGTGACACGTAAATTCTAAAAAGGGTTTCAGAAGTTTCTCAACTTAAATTTTCGACCCAAATTTTACTTATATTAAAGTAATCAAAATTGTCAAATGATTAGGTTGAATGACTAAGCAATAGCTAATGTTTTATTCTATTATCATTACATTGTTTTGTAATTACAAATTCATGAGAGAATATAAAGACATATAGACATACTCTAGAATTACAAGTTCATGTAAACAATATTAAGTTTAGAATTTTTTAATTATAACAAAACAAAATATTCGTAATGAAGAGTTTAATGTTTTTAAATAGAAATACCTTCACAAATATGGTATTTCAAGTCTTATTTTATAAATTTTCTTAAACTATACATAAGAAATATATATTAAGAAAGAAAGTTTAAAAAACTTTCCTATTAAATTATTTTCTTTAGTTTAATCATTTATTACAATTCAAAATTTTAATGCTTGATTTTATTATACAGAGTATTAATTTCAATTCAAAGCAAGAACATATACTCTTTCCACCCTTCTCATGCGTCTTCGAATTTCAAAACTTCCCCCTGTAGACCACCGGTTTAGAACGCGGAAAACCGGTAGTCTTTGGCGAACAGTAATAATCCACTTACCAAGCCAGTTATTTAACAAGGCCTATGTGGATCGGTGCAGATCTTTAAAATGCAAGCTTATTGCTCGTACAGAAAGATTGCCACTTCTTGTGGATCCTTAAAACACGAGCTTACTTCTTGTACAAAAATTGCAACTCCTTGTGGATCTTTAAAATATGACATGGAATTGCTAACATAAACAAATAACCCCAACTTGCTTGAGAAATTAAAAATCTCTTAGTGTTTTTCTTGCTTGTTAGAAAAACGAAGAGGGCCTGCTAACACGAGGAAACAAGCATTGCTGCACAGGCACGGTTCTTATCACACAATAAGATTATTATTGAACTTATTCTTAACGGTTCCCTCCACATGAATTGTTCATTTTTTAATGCATATTATGGCTTGTTCATGTAAGAATGGGCTCAGGCCTACCAAAACTTATGAGTAGTAGTAGGTAGCCCATGCCTTATAAGGCATAGATGTTTGAGTCTTCATATCAATGTGTTGCTTGAGTCTTCATTTCAATGTGGAACTAGCTCTCTCTTAACACTCGCCCACAATCCTACATTTTTGGGTTTCCTATAGGGGGCTTGGTCCATCACCATCAATAATAAAGTAACATGACTCCGATACCATGTAAAAATGAGCCCAAGTCTACCAAAACTCATGAGCAGTAGTAAGAGACAGCTCACGCCTTATAAGGCGTAGATGTTTGAGTCTTCATTCCAATGTGGGACTGACTCCCTCTTAACAATTCCTATCACTAACATATTATAGTCTGGTATTCGATTACTTCATCTTTCAATGGATACTTCTATAATTTGTGGAGAACAAAATGACATCATGTATTAACAAAATATTATGAGAAATTTTTCTTCAGTAATCATGATTGTTGTTGTGTTGAAAATATAGATCACAATGGATGTTCTATGGTCTGAAGAATAAACTATTTTGTTTATTTTCAGGTCTTCTCTTTTGATCTCCATCAAATGCTTTCTTGGGTGGTGCTTTTCCTCCTATACTTCATTTTTTTTAATACTCACAGTTGAACATATCGCGATTACTTCATTTCTTCGGTTCATCCCATATGTTCACTGGATATGCAATTTAACGATTAGAAGTGGAATGAAAATAGTCATGAAACAGAATTGTGGTATGTAAACAAAAGATCATCTCACAGTAGCTTCAGCTTTTACATTACTAGTACGCGTTAAATATTAATAGTTATTCAACGCCCCAAAGAAAAGATGTGACTGGGAAATTTTCCTACTCCACTCGACTCCGCTTTCGGCGCGTGATTCTTTTTTTTTTAAATGCACTTTTAACGCGTCTGAGAACAACTATCCGACTCACGATGCCTATTTAATAAACAGACGCTTCCCAAACGTGTGTTGAATTGAACAAACCTGCAAGTCCCCTAATGGCGTCCTCGAGCTCCAAGAAAGCCACTTCTAAATTATCTTCTTCTTCAACTGATCGGCAGAAATGCGAGGTTTTCCTCAGTTTCTGTGGTAAGAACTCCCTGCCTCAACTTACAAGACGCAGATTACGTCCTGCTGCGGGGTATTTTACGAACTTTTTATTTGGAACTTTGGGAACGATAGGAATTATGACTTTCAAAGGCGATGAAAACCTGGAGTCAGGAGAAAAAATTCATCCACATATTAAGGATGCAATAGAAGAATCACAATGCGCGGTCGTTGTCTTCTCAAATAACTTTGCTGCGATTAAATCGTGGTTGTTTGAGCTTGATGTGATCATGGAACGCTGGGAAATGGGAGGCTTTAATGTTTTCCCTGTTGTCTATGAAGTGAATCCCGCTGATGTGCGAGATCAGACAGGGCATTTCGGAACGGCTTTCTCGACACTTAAAGAGGACCCTAAGGTTCGCACAAAGAAGTGGAAGAACTGGAAAGCGATTTTGGCGGAAATAGGTGGCTGCTCTCTGGATTCCTCTGAGGTTGTTGAGGACCCTCTCAAATCGTTTGAAGGTGCACTCAAGGAAGGGGGCAAACTCACCGGATGGCATGTAAAAGACAGGTACAATTTCATTTCCTGTCACGGTCCAATTGAACACGAAAATTTTCTGTTTGTTTGGGTTTTGTTCTAAATTAGTACCTTTTTTCTTGTAGGCATAACAAGGAAATTTCTAGGAAGATTGTTAACAAAATCAGTTTTAAGATATTTGGTCAGTTGATACCAAAAACAATAGATGGTGCCCAGTTTCTTGTTGGAATAGAACCCCAAGCAATGGAAATCATGAGATTACTTACACGATCAGCTGGTGTTCAATTTGAAGGAATATGTGGAATGAGAGGAATTGGAAAAACAATATTTGCAAAAGTCATTTATGAGAGAGTTCATACTACATTTGAAGCTTCTTCCTTTATTTCAAATATTGGAGAAAGTGGAAACAACAAACTTGTTGAATTACAAAGAAAGCTTCTTCTTGATCTTCAAGTGAAGATAGCAAATTCACTTGATGATCACGCTTTGATCAAGATGTTAAAGAGTTTGTTAAAAAATAAAAAAGTTTTGATTATTTTTGATGATGTGTGTCAAAAAGAGCAAGTAGAAGCATTAGCTGGGAGTGTTGAGTGGTTTGGTAAAGGAAATAAAGTTATCATAACTAGTAAAAGTCATTATTTGCTCCAGTACTTTTGTAAAGACTAACAGTATGAAAATATTTATAAAGTTAAGAAACTCAATGATCATTCTGCGTTACAGTTCTTTTGTTTAAAAGCCTTCAACGAGCTGTGTCCCAAAGAAGAGTTCAAGAGATTGACAAAGGATGTTGTGGATTTCGCACAAGGCCACCCCTTAGTACTTGAAGATTTTGGTTTTAGGTTGTCCAGTTTAGAAAAGAGTAAATGGGAGAGTTACTTGATTCATTTAAAAGCAAATCTTGGTGGAGATGTTGCAAAAAGACTTAGAATTGATTTTGATGAATTAGGAGATTTGGCACAAAAAACATTTTTATGTATTGTGTGTTTCTTCGAAGGACAATCTAAAAATTATATTACCTATACTTTAGAGTGTTTAGGTTATCCTTCAGAAAGCATTCTTAAAGATTTGGAGTATAAATGTCTATTGAAGTTTGGCAAGAACGAAGTATTGTTTATACATAGTTTATTAACACAGATGGGACAGGAAATTGCCAAGCACGCTGGATTATGGCAGACCAAAGACATCGTTACTGTACTAAGGGAAAAGGAGACACATGTAATTAATTTTATTATGTTAATTTCATTTTCTCTGGTTTCGGGAATTGTTGAGCTTAAAGGCCTTTTCTTAGTCTCATTTTCTGGATGGGGAGAATGTATACAATCAATTATGTTTTTAAGCTTTCTCAAATACTTCTATACCACTAATTTTACTTTATTTGTTTGTAGGAACCTAATGCAGCTAGAGTCGTTCTCCTAAATTTTCCTCCACAAAAACTGCAAAGGTTATGTTACGATGCTTTTTCATTTATGAAAAAGTTGGAACTGCTTGAGATCAACATTCCCGAGGGTCTGATTTGGAGTGATTTATGGAAGGGTTTCATTGGATTAAAATGGAGCGGAAATCCTGAAGAGTTCTCGCTAAGCGATTAATTATGTGTTCTGAGATGGGATCAATATCCTTTGGAATCCTTGCCTGACAGTTTCAAGCCAGCGAATCTTGTTGAGCTCAAACTTCATCGGAGTAGCATCAAAGCACTATGGGGAGATGTTAGGGTAAGATTTGGGCTTACTTCGTCTTCTTCTTCTTCTTCTTCTTCCTCTTCCTTTTAGTTTGATTGCTTTATTTAACCATAAACTGTCTGTAACAGAGGTTTCACAAATTAAAATACATTGACCTGTATTCTTCGAAAGAGTTGATCGAGATCCCAGATTTCAGCGACATTCCAAACCTTGAGCGTCTAGATCTTTCTAATTGTAGCAAGCTGTCCAAGGTTCACCACTCTATTGGTTTTCTCAAGCGACTCAGAGAACTGTTGCTGCGAAATTGCTTTCGTCTCAGGCGACTTCCAAACACGTTTAGATTGCCATCCCTTGAAAGTCTTGATCTGTGTGGGTGTTCTAGGCGCAACAAGTTTCCAGGTGGTGTGCGTAACCTGACATCATTGAGGACACTGAATTTAAACAATACTGCAATAAAGACATTACCGAGATCGTTTAAAAGGTTGTCATCTCTCAAAGATCTCTACATATCCGGTCGCTTTTTCCCCGAGGAAATGACGTCTGATGACTTTTCTGGCTATGTCGAAGATCCTGACACGAGATACCGTCCATTAGGTGTGTTAACAGGTGCCCGAAGTGTTAAACTCAGTAACTGGTCATCAGGTTTAAGCTCTTTAGAAAAATTGGATTTGAGTTATCGCAACTTGAAGAGTAAAGCATTGCCTAGCTGTTTTGATTTTTTGTCCTCACTTACGTATTTAAATCTATCTGGAAACAAATTTAAAGAAATAGCCGATGGTATTCATCAACTTTCCAACCTTCGTCATCTTTTGTTGAACAACTGTGTCAATCTTGAACGTTTGCCAAGGCTTCCTTTGGGATTAAGGGACTTGGATCTGGGAAATTGCCCGTTGTTGGAAATGTTTTATAAAGACTTCAATGCATTGCCTTCGCCTAAAAGGTCAAGGCCCCGTGATTGGATGGCTGCCTATTTTGGTAATAAGGGCGAATCTTATAGTTTCCTAAATCTGCATCCTGGAAGTACCGTATGGAATGACCAGCGTGTAAGCCTCTTACTCTGTTTTCTCTCCCTTTTAACATTTGCATATAAAGTCTTTGACTTGGGAACTTACTGTATGCATAAAACTCAAAACCACTGCTATTAACACCTTTCTTCTGTGTCTTTATCTTGTGTTTTTGGTTAATCAAGGGGCATTCTGTATGTGGGGTAGCGTGGGGCCGTTCGTCTGTATCTGAAGTCCCAGGGTGCCGCTTCTGGAGAAGCACTGATTTTTCCGGAGGAATTGCACGTCTTTTAGATTTGGGTTATGCTCGGTGGTCCTGCGAGGGAATTGCTCTGTTTATTGTCTACGAAGTCCCTAATCCTGGCGCTCACCTCTCCTTTGATTGTCGGTTCCAAGCCGAAGGAGATGGTGTAGAAGTTCCCTTGAGATTTTTTACCCAGGAATGCTTTCCCGCTGGGAGTAATGGAGTTTGGACTTATATACCATCTTGGTGGCTGGTGGAGATGGAGGTAAAGGAGTGGGCTTCCATTGCAATAACAAGCAAGTCTGGGCAGGTAAAGGAGTGGCGGGCGCGTGGAGTAATTAAAGAGAAAACTTCAGAGTTCTTGGAAGTTCTAGGTGACATTTCCTACTGGGATACAGGCAGCCTTTTTTTATTTTTAAACGCACGCACCCGGAGAGGGGGGACGGGGTTCGAACCCACGACCGTGTGGACTCGCCGGTCAGGGTTTGACTCAGTGTCTTCGAAGTAATAGTTTTCCCTCTATCGTTGTCCATGGCCCTGTCATACTCCCTATTGGAGTGTTTTCAGGTTACTGTTCACCCAAGTTGCTAAAAGGAAAATCCAAAATATTTCGCTTGTTGGACTGTTTGGTGAAGCAAATCTATAATCTATAGATTCATGGTAAGTGTTACGTGCAAACGTGTTAGCACACGTAATAGGGTCACGGATAGATGGGTTTTCTCTCTTTTATGGTGGATTATGATAGTTTTGGATACAATAGAGCCTTTAGCATATTAGAGAGATACCGAAACTTTATTTTTAGAAAATAAAAACAACTCAAGTTCTTAGATTTCAAAAGCTAACTTTCTCTTTACACAGTAGGCTCTTATAGGAGCTTCCCTAACCTTCAACGTATGGGACATTTCCCATACTTGTTTACCTATTTGCAGTTTCAACCTTTCTTTCCCCATTCCCTGCCACACTTAGATCTAAGCAAAGTCTCATCTCTTACAACAAATCTTGTTAGAAATTATTTGTGCTTGTAGTCTAGTAGAAATTTAGTTAGAGCTACATAGAACAAATGTATTTGTTAGTAAACTAATTCACTCCACTTTTAGGTCAACTTTAAGACCTTACATCTATGTTCATCATTCCTGAACTAGACAATTACCATTTGATACTTAAGGACAGTAATTTAGTAAAGGCTATAGATAACAAGCTAGTGACACTTAAGGCCAATCCTATGTGTGATGTTATATCAATTCCACCTAGTCATAGAGCCTGTTCGGTAAAATTCTACATGCAAGTGTACATGTCGAACAAGTAATATAATGATGAGTATGAGTATCGTCCTACGAAGATTGGTATTTACTAAACTAATTAATTACTAACAGTGAATAGTTCTTAGAGTTTATCTAGCAAATTAAAATGGTAAAATTTGGATTTAAAAACTAAATTTAATCTAAACTTGACAAACGAAATGTGCTAGAGCTTTCAATTTCACCTAATTACTAGATACAAATGTTGATCATCTATGCTTGCAAGATTGATTCTACTCATGTGATGGCAGAATTTCCTAATTTATTCACTACCTTATGTCTAGGTGTAGCAAACCTACTTAGCTCATTCATCCATTGTGAGTCTGCATATGAATTAAATGAACTAAACACATTAAGATATGTGAATATTCCAGTTTGCACCTAAAGCCACACAAATCATATGGTATAGTTCTATCCATATCAATCTATGGTTGCATATTACATGAAGCAACTGCATATCGTCGTCGTTCGAACTCAAATATGCAAATCAGATCATCTAAGTGGTAGCTAATCACTTAAATGCATTAAGATCAGTAACATGTAACTTCACATTCATAAAATATCTCACAAAACATAAATAATCAAAACATTCATACGTTATAATTAAGTTCCATCATAGCTCTAACACAATAAACTAAAGTAACATATTTACACAAACTAAATCAGTGCAAAAACGTGAACAAAATATTCTGTAATTTAGAAACATTAAAGCTGTCACCAAATGTCTTCAAATCACAAAACAAATTGCACAAATCTGCACATCAGGAGGAGGAGAAGAAGCTGTCTGGAAAACGGGACAAAAAACGAGCCGAGACATGCCTTCACGCGTTATCGCACGCGCTGACACGCTCCAGTGACACGCGCTGCCGTTCGGCCGCCACGCGCCCCCGCTGTCCGCCGCTGGTCTTCACAGAAACTTCAAGAAAGATAGATCGGGATGCCCAGGTTACAGATCTGTAAAAATATCGCACAAATCCGCCATAGAAACGCATAGATCTAGCGGAATGGACAAAGTCGGGGTTTGCACTTCTTCATTGGAAACCACCGTAAACCGCCGCGAAACTGGTATAGAAAGGTTGGAAATTACTTTAGAACTCTGGATCTGCTCTCTCCTAGCCAAAAATCACCTAAAGGTGGCCGGAAAAGAAGAAAATGTGGTCAGAAATGGGTCGTCGCTGGAGAAAACGATGGATGGAGTAACCCAAATGAGATGAGACGGCAACCAACATTTTGGCAAACAGAAGAGGTAAAACCTAATTTCGAGGACATGATTAGTGAGCTGGCCATCACCACACAGAACTTTACAGAGAAGACTGAAGCAAGATTTTAGAATCAAGAAGCAAGCTTTCAAAGACAAGAAGTGAGCTTTCAGAGACAAGAAGCTTTAATCCAAAGATTAGAAGTGCAGATGAGTCAGCTTATCAGTATGATCTCAGAGATTCAGGAGGGTTCTTTGCTTAGCGATGTGGAGAAAAGTCTTGAAGATACCGCAGAGGCAATAACCCCAACATGTGGCAGACAAGTAGGAGAAGTTGATGTTGACAATGAAATTTTCAAAGATAATGATAAAGATGTCAGCACACAACCAGAGGAGGCACTTAGGAACAACCTTGTTTTGGCAATTCATGAGTCCTTCATGCCTCCAACTCCATCTACCCAGAGATTTCAGCAACGCGTAAAAGATAAGCAGTTTTTGGAATTCCTTGATATATTTTAAAAACTGTACATTAACATTCCTTTTGCAGATACTCCAGTTCAAATATCTAGTTGTGCAAAACTTTTGAATGGGAGACTGGAGAACAAAAGGAAGCTGGAAGTATATGAGACAGTTGTGCTTATTGAAGAATGCACAACCATTAAACGACACAAATTGTCTCCGAAACTACTGGAGTTTCATCCTCCTTGAGTAATGTGGAGGATAGTTTGGCTGAAAACTATAAAGCAAATGCTTCTTGGGAGGCAACCCAAGTACTTTATGGTCATTTAGTTAGAAATCTTTTGTAAACAATTTGGTTAGAAGGCTGTCACCATATGCTTATTACAGCTCCATTTTGACAACCTGCACTCAGGGGAGTTTTCCTTGTTCCTTCTTACTATTGCTTTATTTTCTTTTATCATTGAGGAGAATGCTTCATTTAAGTTTGGGGGTGCTGCTATTGTTGGAAGTGTGTTGTTTTGTTGGGTTACGTTGGAGGTTGTGTGTAGTGGAAATTGCTGTTGTGTTGGAAGTGTATTGGAAGTGCTTTTTGTTATGTTTGTTGTGCTGGAAATGTTTTGTTGGAAGTGTTGTGTTAAAATTTTCTGTTTTGTGTTAAAAGTTGTGTTAGAAAGTCTATTTTTTTGGTGCAAAATCATTTTCTTGTGTTGGACCATGATTTCTATGATTGGATTCTTTATTGTGCATTCTTGGCAATTCTTAGGGAGATGTAAATTTTGTTCAAACTTGCAATTGTAGTATGATGTAAGTGTGATTCTGATTACGTTGATTCACTTATTGAGCACTAAAAGTTTGCATTTTCTTGAAATTGTGTGTATCTCTAGAAAACATTCATGTGAAGTGTGTGATTTCTTGGATCTCACCCGAATCTTAGAATTTGCTTGATTTCCTCTTGAGGCGAAATCCTAGGTTGTATCTAACTGAGAAAATGATTTAGGCCATCTTTGGATCGTTTGAGCCTTTCAAGCTAACCTTATTTACTTATCCCCAGTCACCCCGTTGAGCCTTGTTCTTAACCTGATTTTGTTAAATGAAACTTGCACATATATCCCTTAGCCTTTTGATCAATTTTCCTCATTGTCCTATTCCCATGAACATATTGACTTCTGGTGTGTTCAAGTTGATTTGAGCATGAGAGATGTCAAGGAGAAGGATGTAGTATAGGAAGCAATTGATTGGAATGATTATGTGTGGCACAATTTGTTGTTTTTGTAAATGTTTATACAAACGCAAATGGCAAAAAAAAATAAAGAAAAAGAAAAAAAAGACAGAAAAGCATTTGCTTTAGGATGAAATAATATCATTATCTTTTGTTAGATTCAAGCCACATAGTTTTTTAAAGAAGATCTTTGAGTATTATTATTGAATATCATTGATAAGAGAGGGTTGAGGTGGCTATATGTGTAAATGCTTTTGTTTTTCCTTTATCATTGCACACATGATTATGGCCTTTATTAGTGTCAAAGCATTGTTGGACAAGAAAGAATGAGACTAAGTGGTGGTAGAAAGATCATCTTCATGGAGTAAAAAGGTAGAGAAGGGCTAGAGTTTTGATGAGATCCTAGAAAGTAATGTGTTCATGGGTTATTTGAGCTTAAATGACTTCCATCTTACCCTTAACCCAGCCTTACATTACAAGCTTATGAAAGTTCTATTGATTCTTGATTAAATGATTGACTTACATTAGTGGAGAGAGGAATGAAAAGCAAACATATGAGATTTGGTTAAAGATTTTAAGAAGTTGCATATTAATGTGAATCTATTTGGAGTGCATGCAATTGAGACAAAATGCAGATTTACACACACACACACGTGGTTGACATAGTTAAGAGTCTATCTTATCTTATAAACCAATTGCACTGTTTGGATGAAAGTTATGTTTTTCTTTGAATTATTAAGTTGAACAATTATGGGAGAATATCATGGAAGGATTGGTTGTATATGTTGTTTAGTTCTTTTGCTTGAGGACGAGCAAAATGTTAAGTTTGGGGGTATTTGTGGCATTGTTGTTTTGGAAAATACTATGGAGTGATTAATGGTGTTGTTAAAATATGTTGTTTAGTACTTTTTGTGTGTAATTTCTTAAGTTTTTTGTGAGTAAATTTTTTTTATGTTGTCATAATATGTTGTTTAGAGCTTGTTTAATGTTTGTTGTGTAAAATTTGTTTTTGTTTTGTGTTGTCATAAAGTTTTTTTTTTCTCTTCTACTCGATAATGTTGATAGAAGCCTTCCATGCTTTGCGGGCTCTACGGGCTTTGCGGGCTTTGCGGGCTTTGCGGGCTTTGCGGGCTTTCTCACCCTTTAGGCCTAGTTCCTTTTGTCACACGATCCAAGGCCCAATTCGGCCCCTTTCTCCTTCACAAGCCCGCACAAGCTTGATAAAAGGCCTCTTTTTAGCTCTCCTTTTAAGCTCTTTCTCTTTTCTCATTTTCTTTTGGTTTTGTGCTTCTTTTCTTCATTTTTCTTCTATTTTGGGTTTACTGCATAAAACAACAAAATATACATAAATATAATAAAATAAAAATATATTCTAATAAAAAGTATATTAAATATAACCTAAAATAATAACAATAACTCTATATAAAATAGAGTTATCAGAGCCATTAGCTGTAAGTAGGTAAAAGGGAGAAATACCTTGTAAATGGTACAATAGAAAGGTGTATGTCAAGCTCATGGCCAAGGGATTTACCCAAAGAGAGGAGATAAACTAACATAAGACCTTTTCTTTGGTGGCTAACATGGTCAAAATGCAGTCTATGATAAATTCTACCTTGTTTAACATCGGTGCCTTCTCCAATTGGTTATGTAGAATGTCTTTTTGCACGAAAATCTATTAGGGGAGGTTTATATAGAACTAGTACTAGGTTTTCCTTATGAAAAGGTCATTTCATTTTTTCATTATAGAAATCATTATATGGAGCTTAAATAAACATCAAGATGATGGTATGCCAAGTTTACTGAAACACTTTTTGCAATTGGTTTCTAGCTACCTCACCATTATTGCTCCTTGGCCATGAGACAATATAAATGTATACTTTTTTTTTTTAATTTACGATGATCACACTCTTATCACTAGGAATGATCCTACGGGCAATTCAAATTTATGCTTGTCAAACAAGCCAGCCATGTCCGGCAAACCCTGTAGGAAGTCATGCGGCGCGTAAAATTGCGTTCCTCACTCCGAACTCATCGACGCAACTTGCAGACTCCCTGCGCATCGAACCCCCGTAAAGAAAAGCAACAATATGAGCATGATGAGACCTAGAAGAGGTACAGTAACAGCAGTGTCGTCGTCTTGATCCCTGCGCATCCAACCCCCTAAAGAAAAGCAACAATATAAGTAAACACATATAACCACGGTCTCTTCCCACAAATGAGAATTTTAGTAATTAGTCATTAAATAGTAAAATAAAAATTATGCTACATTTAAGTCTTTGATAAAAAAAACTGAACATGATAACAATTTGTCAATGTTATAAATTTGAGGGAAAAAAGCTCTAGACAAATTATGTTCACAATTAAAAAGACGTATAAATATAAGATTTAATGGAATCTCATTCAAGCACAAATACAACTCCATCAAAATTTTGCAACAAAAAAGAAATCATTAAATAGAATCAAATTATCTTAAAACAGAAGATAACTAGAACAGGAATAGTAAACAAATCTTTATAAAGTTCAAGTTACCATATCTGCGGTAAAGCTCAAGACACCATGCGGTTGAAGAGTCTCCATGAAAAAGTTCCTTTAATGCCCACTAGACTACTCATCCATTCTGAAGAAATAAAAATAAAATAGTAGTAACAAGGAACCAAAAAGAGTAAGGAAGCGGGGAAAACTTTTTTATATCGTTGTCATTAAATTCTACCTTAGCTTCCCAGTACATGAGATAGAAGGGGAACCCACGCTTAGACACAATCAATACCACTACTTTGATTCAATAAATCAAACCAGAAGCTACAACTGACTGGATTGCCTGTAACTGCGTGCTTCTGGAACTTTTCATTCTAACTGACAGCTGACTGGATTGCCTGGGAGGAGGAATCTCACCATGCACGGGCTGTCAGGTCTGAACTAGAAGAAGACGGAAGCTGTTCTGCATCTTCGTCTGGGCCACTGGAGGTCTTCGGATGAGTTTGTTTTATATTTATGTGCAGGAAAATCTGAAGAAATCGTCCTTCACTCAAGACCACATAACACAGTTTTCTGCAATATCAAATTTTTTTTTATGTGCTCCCTCGCCGTGCTGCTTGAAGAGCTGAATTCCCTGGTGGTTTGCGTTGAAAGCAGGTTCTATCTTTATGTTGCCAAAAACCGTCAGATCTCTTGCCTAAAAATGTTTTTGCTTAGCTTGTCTTTCTTAGCTTGTCTTTATTGTATATGGTTAGAACGAAATCGTAGACGTTTTCAGAATAAATCTATTGATATTCCAATATTATTAGCCAAAAGCAGAAGATTTATTCGTGGAAGAGCTTCTTTATTTAGAAACATTAAACTTTCTCAAGCAAATGTTTTGTTGAGTCATAGTTGAAAAGTTCCAAATTCTATCTTCTCCTAGATGAATTGTAATGCTGGGGTATGCCCTTAAACCTATGTATTTCTTTATTCTTGGATGAATAAACTCACATATTCATAAAAAAAAAAATATTTTTGCAAGGAGGATGAAGATCAGTGTTTGTTCAAGATCGATCTTCATCTATGGTTTAATTCTTAAAAAGATTTCCAACAAAGTTATCGAGTGTACATTCTTTATCAAATAAGTATAACACTTATTTGATAAAAATAAGACGTGAGATAAAAATAACACTTGGTACATATGTCCTTAAGCCATGTATTGATCCTAACTTGTACATTGTCATTGCCAATTAGCTTTTGCCTTGGTATATGATGTGAGATATCCAATAATCCTACACCTCCACTTAAATGGTTAGAATTATAGAAAATATTCAACTATTTATCTAACAATTTCCTAGTACATACACCCATGTTTTATCTAGACCAATAGAAGGCAATTTATGGCTACAGAAAACAAAGGGAACTCCTCCACAATATTCATGCATTTCCAATTCACAAATAACAATTGCATCATTGTCATAGAATTCCTATAAATTTCTCCAACTAATCAATGTTTCATGAATGAAAATAAATATCAACCAAAAAATACTTAATAAAATAACTCATAAATTCTTTTAGCATGTTCAAGATCATTTGAGTCTATATTATTTTGTGTATCATCCTTTATAGTTGTGAATAAATGCCTATTTGATTATAAAAACAAGATTTCTAACCTTACAAATGTTACCTTGTTAAGGGGTGTTGAGATAATACTCATCAGTGTCACATCAATTGAAATTTTTTATATTAAAAATAATTATTTAAAAGAGAAAATTACTACAACAAGGTGAAAGGTGATGGCGTTATATTTTTATAATCATCTTCCCTTTCTCTTTCTCCAATGATTTAGCAGCATCATAACACCAAAAGCATTTTTCTTTACCTTTTCGACGATAAAAGAACTTTTTGCTCGATGACAGTATATTGGGCCGACACGCAAGTTGAATAAATGTTAATTCTTACTAAATTCAAATGCATAGTGGTTTCTTTCCATGGCTTCGGTCCTATAATTTCTTTCAGTATGAGTTGGCAAACGGCAAACAATTCATGCCATAAATACTCATACTTGCCTTACTAATTTCGCATGGATGAGCACAAGAATGACTAAATCTCCATTGAAGGTTTATTTCTTTGCCGTGTTCATCATCTTCATCCTGCATACTGACATGGGTTAGCAGCTCTATACATAGCCATCTTTTGCAGTTTAATTTTGCATGATCCAGTCACCCAGTCGACCCTTTTCAAGTCAAGCAGGTTGAATCTCTATGTGCATTCTATTTTTAATTTCTTTACATGTTTTTGCGACAGTTAACGCGACGGAATGCATTGGCCGCGTTCTAAGCAAAACATGGCATAAGAGATGCGTATCATCGGTGCACTGCGACAAGCGATGTAGGGGAGAGGGAGCACAACGCGGAAAGTGTCTCGGGTTTTGGACAAGCAAATGCTACTGCTATGTGTATGATTTCTGCTAAGATTGAGTCTGCTGCAGACCACAGAGATGCACGCCGTGGTTTGCTTATTGTGAGAATATTATGGTAGTGCAATTATTGTGAGAGTATTATGGTAGTGCAATTGCCAGGTTTTGGGAATTGTTGGTAGTATGAATAGGAATGGCGGCTCTCTATACAAATAACATCATGTACTTTGAAAGTTTTCTCACTATTTGGCAGAAGTATTTAAATTATACTTCAATTTGTTAGGGTAACATTTCATTTTCAAGTAACCCTACAACTTCAAAATATTGCGATAAATCTTTATATCAAAATTAGCTAAAATGTTTTTTAAATAATGTATTGCAATTGAATCTGGCTATAAAATATCAAAATTACTTGTGATGTAACTAAGAGTTCACTATTATCTTCTAAGCATCACAAATTAGAGAGAAAATTATCCATAATTTGTCTTTCATTGCTTTTGTCAACATTGCTAAATCATTTCTTAAGGTTCGCCACTTGCTCTCTTATTAGCCTTCTTTTTAGCTTTATTGATGTTTTGACAATATCAAACTCCAGTCAGTGACAAATACACCAAAGACAATATTTTCAAATGGTAATGATAGCTAATAAAGTTATCATGTAAAGTTCTCTAAAAAGAAAGAGTGACCACAAATGTTTTGCCTTCAAAAGGCAAGATCCCTCTCTTTTGGGGAGTTACCACCAACCTTCCCTTTCAATTATTTTTGTTTATATGGGCATTATTTAAACAAACAATAATATTATTTACCTTGTTCATTAAAAGATCACCATTGTATTAAAAATTCCATGACACGAATGTTCACATGGTATTGCTACTACATGGGACTAGGTGTTCTAATGAGGACCTACTATTATCTAGGCTTTGAGACTCAAGCTTGTATAACATTTAGGCTTGAGAACTTGTTTGGCTATTGCATGCAAGTGATTAAAAGTGGGCTTTCACTTTGTGAAAATGTGAGTAACCTAAGTAGAAGTGGGTTTAGTTTCCATCAGTTTCGTATCATAGTGAGAGTTGGGGTGTGAAGGGCAAAAGTGCTTCTTTGTATATATAATCATTTTTATACAATCAAGTTACAGGCATATCAAAATAACTTTTATATAACCTTAAATACTATGCCCAATAAGTTTTTCAAGATGATTTTTATTCATGAAAAATTCTTTGACACATCCAATCCATTTTGGACAATTTTAATGATTTAAAACTTCATAGATGTTAATAAAAATTAATTTTCACGAATCAATAACTTTCAAAATGCTACAACAATTTTCAAACAAAAGAAATATGAAGGAATTGTGTATCATTACTTCCATAAAAGCTTTACCTACTTTATCCTTGTGCTAAAAACATGGATGATGCATTATTATCCATTTAAAAAAAAAAAAAATTTACTGATAAAGATTAGAATAATTTTAAATCTATTACTCTTTTTGTAATTTATTACTCGTTTTACTTTTCTCAAAATGATGTCTTCAATGTAGTTTATGAAAAATAATCTTTTTAAAATCCAATTAATTCAAAACTATTATAACAACTTAATGAATTAATTTTCATTCCTTCAAAGTTGTTATAACAAATTAACTACTTAATCTAACAATGATATTAAGTTGTTATTACTAACTAATCTTACCATAAGAATGGTTGCATGTGTAGCAATACCTACTATGAGAAATCCACCAATCCATATTATCTAATCAGACCAAGTAAGTTATTATAACCACTTAATAAAAGAAAAATACATAGAATCACTACATTTGTGTCATGATCATAGGGACACATCGTAACATACATGTGAAAAACAGAGCATGTCTCTAATACTAAATAAAACATGAGAGAAAGTAGAGAGAATAAGAGTTGCTGATAATGCTCTGTACTGGGTACGAACTGGAATGATATGAAGAGACTCCTTGGGTCCAATGCATAGGTTATCTATCAATGGAAAGAGAATGGCATAAACTGAAACAGATTACAAGTGAGAGAGGGAAGGAGAATATGGTACATGTGGGTTTTCAGGGGAATATACAAAGGGATCCCCTGTAACTCCGGGCTTCAAGAACAATTCATTCTTTTTGTAGATTTCAATCTAGATTATTTGAATGACTAACTAATACCTAATTTTCATATTGTATCACCACAATATTTTTTCTAATTACCAAACATATATATACATGTTTCCCCAATGCACATATATGTACACTTATGTACATAACTCTTTGTGTATATATTTGCTTCTATACATATTCATGCTACCACATTCTCCTTCTTACTTCTCCATGTGACTAAATCAACCCCTAATATTTACAAGTATTGAATATTAGTTTTCAAAGAACTAAAGCTGATAAAGGTGTAAGCATGAAATTTAATTTTAGATTTCTCAAGCTACTTGGTAGTACATAAGTAGACTTCATATAGAAATATATTTTTATGTTCCAACATCAAATAAGCAAATGTGCAAGTTATGTACTGTATCATCATGACAGTAATAATCATATAAGTTGAGGATTGCTTAATAACTTAGTAGTAAGTTAGTAGGATTTGGGATCAAGAAATCTTAGGTTTAATATCCAGATGAGTGAGTTAAGTGTCTTTAAAAAAAATAAAATAATAATAATAATAATAAGGCAAGTTATTAAATAATGTGGAGAATATTGATATTGTGAGCTTTCATTATTAGTTGATGTTCATGTACTTTTATTGGGTTCAGCCCATTTGTAATGTAAATAGTTAGTCGTTTTAAAGACTCGTTGCATTCTCTTAGTAACTGTGAAAACACACAACCTGTGGGCTTCCACACGTTCTCCCTGTGTTCTGAATTTCCTTTTGCCTTCATTGTTCTGTTTTCCTTCACATCGAGCTGCAATCAGCACAAGTTGTTTGAAGATCTCACAATCCTCAAGAAGTAATACAATGGGGTTATGTCCTTCCTCCTTTGTGCTACCAAGTTACCTTATTGTGAAATCAACAATCCTTCCTAGATTTTAGTGCTATGCAAATCCTCACATCTTTACCAACCAAGGAAGTGAAAAGTCTGTAAAGATAACTTAGCATAAGATTAATGCTTGAAGTGACGACCATTAGTAATTATGGTCTAATAGATTAATAGTCGCTTGTATGTAAATAAAGATAAAGAAAGGGCAAGAAAAATCAAGGAAAACACATACTCAAGAAAGATGGCTCATCCTAATTGGGGCCATCTTAATTGGAAAGAAAAAAGTTGTGAATCGGCTAGACTGCTGTCTTCGTCAAGCTTTGAGAGTCATGTAACCAAATGAACACACGTGCTATTTAGTTAATCCAACAAGAACCATTATTATGGAAGAAAAATATCTCTTAATTTTTTTTATAACATATGATTGATAGTCACAACTATAGTTACTACAATGTCACTAGCTTTATTTCTTTCCAAAAACTTAAAGCAATAAAAAAAACAAAGTAACTACATTTAACACTTCCTGCAAATTTCACATGTTTTTCACCACCTAAACACTTTGGAGTTCTCAAAATGATTCAACTAGCACACTTACTAAAAATTAATTCCAATTAAAGTTAGATTTGATGTCATGATCATAGGGACACATCGTTAACATATATTTGAAAAACAGAGCACGTCTCCCATACCAAATAAAGCAGGAGAGATAATAAGTGTTGCTGAGAATGCTCTGTACTTGGTACAAACTGAAATGATATGAAGAGAGTCCTTGGGTCCAATACATAGATTATCTATCAATGGAAAAAGAACGGCATAAACTGAAACAGATTACAAGTGAGAAAGAGAAGGAGAATATGCTACATGCGGGTTTCAGGGGAATATGCAGAGGGATCCTCTGTAACTCCGGGCTTCAAGAACAATTCATTCTACCTGTCAGCTGACTGGATTGTCTTGGTGGAGGAATATCCATGCTGGCTATGGCTGAACTGATGTAAAGCACAGCTCCTCTGGGTTGAGCTAGAAGAAGACGAAAGCTGTTCTGCATCTTCACTCCAAACCGAGTAAAACAGTTTTCAGCAACTTCACATTTGCTTTTATGTGCAACGTCGCCGTGCTGCTTGAAGGGCTGAATTCCCCGGTCGTTACTTTGCTTGCGAGGCTGGCGCTCCGACACGAAAGGCAACGTCGATGTTGCAGAGTGGAAAGCAGAGTCTTCTGGTCGAAGTGCGTAAAACCTGATTTTCTTCAAATACCGAGCAATTCCGCACAGCATCATCGGGATGGTAAAACCATCAAATCTCCTGACTAAAAGTGTTTTTGGAAGGAGGATGAACGTTAGTATTTATTCAAGATCGATCTTCGTCTATGGTTAAGTCCTAAAAAGATTTCCAACAAACTTATCGAGTGTGTATTCATAATCAAATAAGTACCTAATTTTCTTGATCTCCATCATTATTACGGTCTTATTACTTATCTAACTAGACTTTTCATATATTAAATTATAAATTGATATCATTATAAAGAGTACATAATCAAATAAAATTTTAATATTATTATATATAAAAAAATAAAAATAAATTTGAACTATATTAAAGAAAAAAACTAAAAAATGGTGAAAAAAGGCATTTACATAAGTAAGCATAAATTTTAATATCCAACATAATTGCTTAAATCCAAGTCCTAAGCCAAATAAGTAATTTTATTTCTTAACATGAAAATAGAAAGACTTATGATGTCAAATAATCTTTCACCTCCACATAAATGGTCAACATTACTCAAAATCTCCAACTATTTATATATCCCAACTCTATTCATCTCAATGGAAGGCAATTTAAGGACACAAAACACCAAAGCAATTGTTCCACAATATTCATCAAATTTCAACTCACAAACAAAATTTTTGATACAAATATTGCATCATAAATTTTTAAGAATTCTAGAACAATTCTTAAAGAGATTTTTTAAATAGCATTAATCTTTTTTTTTAATTTATGCACAATATATATATGACAAGAATTAGCATTGTGTTACAAAATTCCTATTGTTTTGTCCAACTAATCAATGTTTCATTAATAACAAGGATTATCAAGTAAAACATACTCAATAAAATATCTTATAAAAAATTTTGTTTGGACATCACATTTAGCAACTACAAAAATTGAAAGATAATGATAAACATTATGAAACTAACTCCATTGACACCAAGAAGCCATTTATCTATGGAAATATATACTTCTATGTTTTCTCCTAACATTACCTATAATTTTAAATAAATATTTAACGTTACTTAATTATCAAAAAGAAAATAAAAGCTATTCAACATTCAAGAACAAAAAATAACTGAAAAGGTTTATATGAATTGGACTATATTATAACTTCAGAAAAACAAAAATATAAGATTAAACATACTGATAAGGAAAAGATACTTCAACAAAATTGCCTCCAACCATGAATTTAACTATCAAATATTGGCAAGGAAAAAAAAAAAAACCCAACCAATAGAACAAGTCTTTGTTAAATAAAAAGCAACCAAATTACAAAGAAAAAACAAAATTATATCAAGCTCACTTTGATATGCCGTGCGACTAAAGGCTCCCAGAAAAAAGTTATGTAAGGATGATTAAATCTCCCATGGGCACTATAAAGTAATCGGGAAAATGTTATGTCCTCCAATATTTTACTATTAGTAAAATAGTAATGATTGCAAAAAAAAAAGAGAAAGGAAGTTGAGATAACATTTTTAAAGTTTTTGCGTAAATTTTACCTCATCTGCTGTGTGGAAAGATTGTGCAGTAGCCCACAGCAAAATCTGTACCACTGCATTGATTCATCCCATTAAACCCCGACGCTACAGCAATTCATTTAATTTATGGGCCCCCGAACGTACATAGATGTAGAACAATCATGATAAAGGTACTTTAAATCTAAACCAGGTCGAGAAATTTCTCAAGTAACTTCTTCGCATTGGCCATGTCCCTCACGGAAGACGCGCCCCCCGCATTCCTTCGACTTCACTTTCTCGTTACTTGCTGTAACTGAAGCCACCAAACTCCATCTTTTAACAGTTTTAGATTCTTGTGAGGAATCTGAAACCTTCCTTTTCTTGCATTTTGGTTCTCCTATGGAACTTTCCACTTGTTCTGATTCTCCTGAGACATCTGAAATATTTATTTCCTCTTCTTCCAGCATGGAATATGGAATCTGCATGGATACCAAAGGTCCATATGATGACCCAACACCAGCCACTTTAGGTACACGGACAACGACGGAAACTGGACTCTCTTCATTAGGTTGTGATTGAGAAGCAAGCTCAGGAATCTGTTCTGAAATTGTTTTCTTCAGTTGTAATTGACAAACAAACACAGGAAGAATCTCTGGATTACTGCCCTCACATGCTCCTGTGTCTGAGCTTTCTCCTGTGACTTCGTGAACAATTGATAGAAAACATATCTCTGATTTGTATGCATTAAATCTCTTCCCCAGTCGTAGCTTGAATCATCCTTCAATTTTTCTGTGCATAAAGCAACTCCAGGCATATCTGAGGCAGATAAGTAATAAGGGCCACGGTAAGGATTATGGGTATGACTTTGTTTCGATGAGGAGGAAGCCATGGTTGGGTTATTGGTTAAAGGGACACTAAAGGGATTTCGAAATGGACAAAAGGGTTGACTTGAGAATTGAGTGAAATTGGGTTAGAGAGTATGTGAGATGTCGTTGTCAGCTAAGCAACGAACCAATGGGACCTAAGTACCGTCTGACAATGGCCTTTAATTTCCCAAAATACCCTTGACATAAACAGAACAAAAAATTGCAGCGGAACATAATAACGATGGATGAACCAAGATGAAGACGAAGAAAACTTACACCTTAACAATCCTGCTCTCGATACCATGAAGAAACTGCTGAAAAACAGCAACGATGCTCATAGAAAACGCAATAAAATATGCAGTGGAAGACATGGAGCTGCACAATGTGCTGTTTTCTATTCACAATTCTCAAAAAATCGTGACTAACGTTTTGCAAGTTAAATACAGAGAATGGTAAAACTGAAACAAGATTGGACCTACGGTAACTACAGTAAAAGGCTTATTGGCCCACAGCACTAACATACTTCAACACTTACATCAAACCCGGTTGACACTATCGTGTTGCGGGTAAAGGCATAGGTAGAGACGTCGCAGGATTGTGGCACTAGCATAACGGAGCACCTTTTGAGTTTAGTAGCCGTTAAGGTTTATATGGGTCTGTAAATCGTTAAACATATTATATGGCGTTAAAATCTCTCTAGCTATAAAATATATTATACAGTCCTCAACATTAATCTAATCCATGTGAAAGCAACTAAATGATTAACTTATATGAATTAAGATACTCTTCTCGTCGTACCCCACTTTGTTGTTCATTTTTCCAACTTAGGAGACACTATTGTCTTTTGTTTCTTTAGTGGAATGCATGGATGCATGATGCTTGAAGTCCAATCATTGTGAACGATTCTATCAACTAATGTGATGCAACAATGGATTACTACGTCTTTTACTTTAATTCTATTGTGATAAGATCAGTAATACTTTATATTAATTTTTGCAAATCATATGCTATCGGCCTATTTGTTTGTTCCAGGTCAATTCAGAGACTTCGAGACTAGCTTTGTTTAATAAGAAGGCTTGGTAAGTGAATTATTGCCATATTCCATAGTTTGATGGTTCCTAAAAGCAGAAGCATTATGACACGCATGCATCATTGGTGTCCCATTACAATTACCTAGAAATTATGTTAATGATATGGAGTCAAGATCGTCACTTATTACAACCTTTCCAATACTAAGGGATTAAATCCACTGGACAAGTGGCATTGGAAATTTCCCTGACTGTCCAATCTCTTTGGGTTCTGCAAAAATAGCCCAACATGCGATTCTGAACCCTCCGGAATTACAACAATATCAGTCGCGACTAAGGATGAAAATGACTGAAAATGGCGGTAAGATTATGTTTAAATTGTTTAAAATGACGATTCTGTAAGTTTCATAAACAGGTTATGGACGTTGATTACCGCGTCAGCGATTAAAAGCAGAAATGGGATATTTTAGTAAAAGAGAGAACAGTACTCAAAAAGAATTGAAATAATAGTTATACTTTTATGGCACTTCCATTCAAAATTAGGCATAAGAAAAATGTCTTAACCTATAATTTTTTTGAAACTTCTTGAACCTTGCAATCACGATACTGAAATTTTGAGTGATTCCAAGCATTCTTTTTGTGGGAAGTTTTTTGAAAATTTTGCAACCCCTATAAACAACTCTCTTAACTATTTGAGAAATCCGATATATAGATAGATTTTGTACAAAGTTGTACAATCCTAACACTTGTATCATCTCAGTTTGGGTCTTTGTCAAAATTTTGATACTCAAAATTAAATTTGATGAGCCAATCATTTAAGTTGTTGCTAATGAATATATATCAATTACCAATATATTGAATTTCCTAATTACATTGGGTTTCATGACTAGATTGGGTTTCCTAGTTGTACTAGTATTCCTAAATGTGTTTGTAATTAATTACCTTATAAAGCTATGTTTAGGCTTGCATACACATGCATAATGTTGTATAGCTCTACATGATATTGCAAATTCAATATACTTGAATTCTCTCATTTATTGATATCTTCTCTCTTTCCTTTCTTTCTTTCATGTTTTGTGATATACTATTAAAGACATGATTCCCTTAGTATTCCTATAAGCTCTTATTGACTAAGTCTAAGAATTGCCCATATAATATAGCATCATGGTGGTTTAATAAGGTATGTTTAGTGAACCCATTATGGTGAGAAACATGTTAAAAAGTAGCAAATGAGTTCTAAATTATTAAGGAAGTTATCAAGAATCCTATTTATTAGATGATAGAATCTACTACTTCTTAATCCACTTTTGTACAAGAATTAGACTCTCTTATATGGTATAAGCTCTATTCATCTTTGGCATTTTTATGAGCTCTTATTAATTTGAATTTGCACATTACTTACATAATGTGGTACCATGATGATTCAATGATCTGCAATGAATCTCACATTGCTACGATGCACTATTTGTAGAACTAGGAAATGAAGAAAAAGTAAAAAAAGAAAAAAGGGAGAAGAAAAAGGACTCAATATTCGGCATGAATTTCAAACATGTATGTGCTTGTCCAAAAGACTTTCTAAGTGAAAAACTTTGTGAAAAAGTCGAAAATATTTTGTAAGTCAAAATTTTTACCTTCTCCCAATCGTATTGACGCAATTGGCACGCTAGCTAGTACTAAAGGGTTGTCTAATCTGACAATTGGCTGGAAACTATCTCTAAAGAAAACCCGATCGCTACACCCTTTTCCGAAAATTGTAGTGTGAAAAGGAGAGATTCCCAAGCTACTTTTATCAGGTTCAGTCTATATTGATTTGTGGTAGAACCTCCCAGTTTCCGCACGGGAAATTGCGTCGGTAATATGACGCAAGGGTCATCAATGATTGCGACCCTTACTCTTTGTAAATTATTCAACGAAATTCAATTACTTACCATATTCAACTTCTATTTTGTGAATAGTTTCCCTTCCAGGATTAATATTTAAACATCATATCCAGTATAAGTAGGAAATGGAAGGAAGAAAAAAAATTACAGAAATCCCCAAACGTTCAATTATAAGCATTCAAATAAAGTAACTGAGTAAAAACAATAAAAGAAAGCAGTTAGTGGAATATATCTAAACGACAATAACCATAATTACTGAAAAAAATTTCCTCTAGTATTTTGTAAATATGTAATGTTATTTTGTTGTCTTGGATTTATTTATTTATTTATTTATTTATTTTGTTCATATGAATTTAAACAAGAAAACTACAGAACAACACATCTGAAGCGTTCACAAGGAATTTCTTAATTCCCACACTCAAACTTGTAGGATCATCATGTTTAGCATAATAATATTTTGGATTTTGCAAGACAACTTATTCAAACAGAATAAATAAAAGAAGATGATTTTTCGTTAGACAAAATCTTACAAATCATCCACCCACAACTCTTGGATGAAGACTTTTGTATTGCAAGACCAACAAATAACAAACATGTTTGATTAGAAGCTAATCAGTAAGAATTTAGACGGATGTTCCCACCCTGCCTATTACTAATGCAAAAGGAACCAAATAGTCGTGATAAGAACTAAAGAAGTCGTTAAAGTGCATCAACAAATGTGTAAGTCTATAGTTGCAAACTTCTAGGATGAAGATGGTTATCTCTAAAAAGCCATGACAATAACTGGTGCACTAAATTTGATTACCACATTTGGCTCTAGTCCCAAAGCGTGTGCATTAAGCACATAGACTAACCAATTCAAACATAAACCGGGTTAGACAAAGTCTCCAATTAGTGCTTAAGTTTGATTGTGGGCCTTGTTATGTCTCTTCAACAATCAATTTTAGAATATTAATATTGTTAAATTACTTAGATAGTAGAAAAGGGCTAATTTGGTTTGGGATAAGGGTTATTTTATTAATATCAAAGAATAAAGTGTGTACATTTGCCAAAAGGCATGATACTTATCTTAGGAGAAGATGCTACCAACCTTTCTTTCCAATTATTTCCTTTATATCTGATTTATATTAAACAATAATATTAACTTCATCATTCATTTTAAAGCATCATTCTATGATGCTATGAATATTCACATGGTATTGCTGCTATATGGGACTGAGTGTTCCTAGGAAGGCCTATTGTTTTGGTGACTTCACACCCGAGCTTGACTAGAACTTGTTTAATATCAAGGCTTGGTGATAGGTTGCTTTATGTAAACAACTTAAAATACGTTTAAATGTCAAAAGTGCTTTGTGAAAATTTCCAAGTCACTTCTCTCAAAACCATAACAAGTTGTGTTGGCTCATTGTATAAGTCCATGTAGTGTGGGCTTATATCAATGAGTATAAACTAATATTTCCTACTGTAGCTAGTTGATATGATATGCTAGTCCATTATGTTTGTACACATATTGTACACATCTATGTTGCTCTTGTTGCCTATTTATTGTTGTTTGGTGTGAGCCTTTTGTCCATCTTATAATTTGTGATGATTCAATTTATTTATATGGACACATTTCATTATTGGATAAGTCCCCTCTTTAGCTCTTCTTATATACGTAATGTAGCTCGCTGCAGGGAGAAATATAGTAAATGTGGTTATTGATTTAATACTGCATTTGATAATGGGAAAATGCCACATAGGGCATTTTCGCCATGTCATCACCCTCTACCTAATTAAAAGGAAAACACATGTTCACAAAGACACACACGACACCTTCTCTTTTCAACCAAGTTAAAGACCTCTTGCAATCCACAGTTCACTCTCCCATCTAGTAGAAGCTTTGGCTGCCTCATCGAGCTAGGAAGACAATAAAGAGGAAGACTAGATCTTACTTGAAGCTGAAGAAATGGAGAAGTGTTGAAATTTTACATGCAAGTGTACATGTCAAACAAGTAATATAATGATAAGTACAGATATTGTCCCACGAAGATTGGTGTTTACTAAACTAATTAATTACTAACGGTGAATAGATCCTAGAGTTTATCTAGCTAATCAAAAATAGTAAAACATGAATTTAATAACTAAATTAATCTAAAATTGATAAACGAAATGTGCTAGAGCTTTTGATTTCACCTAATTACTCAGTACAAATGTTTATTATTCATGCTAGCAAGAGTAATTCTACTTATATGATGGCGGAATTTCCTAACTTATTCACTACCCTATGTCTAAGTGTAGCGAACCTACTTAGCTCATTAATCCACTGTGAGTCTGCATATGAATTAAATGAACTGAGCGCATTAAGATATGTGAATATTCCAGTTTACACCTAAAGCCACACAAATCATATGGTATATTTCTATCCATATTAATCTATGGTTGCATATTACATGAAGCAACTGCATATCGTCGTCGTTCGAACTCAAATATGCAAATCAGCTCATCTAAGTGGTAGCTAATCACTTAAATGCATTAAGATCAGTAACATGCAACTTCACATTCATAAAATACCTCACAAAGCACAAACAATCATAACATTCATACGTTATAATTAAGTTCCATCATAGCTCTAACACAATAAATTAAAATAACATATTTACATAAACTAAATCAGTGCAAAAACGTGAACAAAACATTATGTAAATTAAAAACATTAAGCTGTCACCAAAAATGTCTTCAAATCACAAAAGGATTGCACAAATCTGCACATCAGGGGGTCGAAGAGGTTCTGTCAGAAAAACGGGGTGAAAAGGAGCTTCCACGCGCTGCCACGCGCCTCCGCCACGCGCCGGCCAGTCGCCGGTCACGCGCCGGTCACGCGCCGCCGTGCGCCACCACCATGCTTCACGAAAACCTCTAGAAATTGCCGGTCACGATCCCTGGACTGCCGATCTAATGAGATATCGCCCAAATCTGCAGCAAAATGACGTAGATCTAGCAGAGAAGGCTCGGATGGCTTTCGCCGTTGTCGCCGGAAACCGCCGTGAAACTGCTCCAATCTGCTACAGAAATGCCAGAAATCACTCTAGGAGCCCAGATCTGCTTTCAGATCGCCAGAAATCGCTATAAAATGACCGGAAACTACACTTCAAATGCCGGTGATGGGTTCTCGCCGGAAAAGACAACGGCGGTCGGCTGTCGCACGACCGCCGCGTTCTACGCCTGAGACGCGCGCTGTCGCGCGTCGTCTTTGAGCTCCGGCGAGATCCCCTTCCTCGATTCGTCCGCCGCCGGTCTTTTCTCCCTTTCTCGGTTTCTCTCTCTCTTCCCCGATAAAAGCCCGACTCTGCCTTTCGACTCTCCCTTTTGTTTTGTTAATCGGCCTCTTTTTCTCTCCTGCGGTCCCACGTGTTTTCCACTCATTTTGGCCCACCTTTCTTTTTTCTTTTCTTTTCCTTCCAATTTTTGCTTATTTCCTTACTTTTCTTCCATTTTGGATTTGCTACCTAAAATAACAAAAACATACTTAAATATAATTAAATATAAATATCACTTAATAAAATTACATTAAATATAACTTAAAATACTACTAATAACTCTATAAAATATAGAGTTATCAAGTGTAGTATGCTTTTTAACTATATTATGTATTGTATCTCAAAACCTACTAATTTTCTCCATGATTGATGTTTTGATCCTATAAACAGCCAATGTTGAGGCAATATTTTCTAACAAGTTGCTTATCACCTACATCTCCCATCCGGTAAAAGGAATTGTATCGAAAAATTGTCCAAGTAATATGAGGCGGGATCATCAATGATTATAGTTTTTGCCGATTGCTTTGATTACAGTCAGTGCTCTTACTTATTTATATTTTTAATAGCAAAAATCATGATTTATGAAATAATTTTCACTATTATCTTGTAAATGCCTTATATTATTTTGTTGTTAAGAAATTATATTATTATTTATAAAAAAATTCCAACAAAAAATTATAGAAGCATCCATCAAAAAGATCATTGTGCCCTCAGCAAGAACTTCTTGACTCACGTGGTCGAGTTTCTCAAAAAGAAGAGAGCAAAGGAAATGTTTTTTTAATAAAACAGAATCTTACTAATCTTCCACCCATACTAGTTGGATGCGACTTTAACGCATTTCGAAGTTAAGAAAAGCCTTTCTCATTGGATGATTGGAAGTGAGATTGGAAATGGGTGAGTGAACATTCTAAAGGATGTCTCCCGCCACGCCAAAAGGCCGATTCGGTGTTCGGTGTAAAATTTAGAGGATATCGGTGCTTTTCCAACGCGCGTCAATGGTCATAATGGTATTAAGACGTTTCAAAGAAATCTATTTTGATGTTATGCGGTGGATTGATGTATAAGTTATCATAGGGTTAAATGAGTATGTTATTCAATGTATTTATGTTTTCATTTTTATGTTTTTATGTGACAATTTAATGTATAAGCATTTTGCCTTTTCAAAGGGTTAAATTTACATTCTGCTTTTTATGTTTTTTAAAGGGTTAAATTATGTCTAATATTATAAAATTTGTCAGTCTATATTAAATAAAAAAAATTATTCCCATGTTGCTTGTTGAAAAAGTTAGTTGTGTTCACATTTGCTCATGTGGATTAGGTTGGTGTAGTGGAAAGAAACAAAGAGCATTGAGATGTTTTTGTAATGTTACTTGGTTATGACCCTTCATAATAATTGGTAAGTTTTAACAATCAACTTTAAAATTAGTAATGTAATTGAAACCCCTTATATTCAACTTGTAAAAAATAATCAAATTTGTAAATAAAATTCGTAAAGTTACAAGTAAAGTAATAATATGTTTTATTTGGATAACTTCAAATGTCAAGGTAGAATTCAAGTCATCATAAAAAAGTACAATACAAAAGTAATTGAAGACCACTCCAAATTGCCTTACTAAAATAAATATTATAATGCACCTATAAGTATGTCCGTGAGCTTCTTGATGATGCAAATAATGATATGGTTTTAGCAAATTACTAAGAATCACAAATTACAATAATTGTAATAGGTTTCAGTATTTTAGAATAGGATCTTTACTTGGTTATATTATCAATGGCCTTGAGGGTAACATTTCATTTTAGTAAAGTTTTGTAGAATGGAGTTTGAATTGTTGCTTACTCCCTTTTACCAGTCATAGATTGTTGTTTTAGAAGTCATTGATCTCATCATGATCCTTAAAACTTTGAATGAGACAATGACTTTATCAAATACTAAAATAATACAATCATCTTAGTACATTTCCTCATAATTGAATTTTCAATGTCCTAAGAATGATGATAGGTATTGTTAAAAGGCTAATATCCTTTAATTCATGTCCACACCTTTTCATGGAATAATATGGTTAATGTGCAAAGTAATGGCATAATAAGTACAAATTTGATTACTAAGATATTACTTCAACAACAGAATGAGTTTATATGAGAGTTTAATTTCTATTTTACCTAATTCCACTATTGAAAAAATAGTGCTTGCCATTATATACATCTTCTTTTCTTTAAGAAGTCCACCTCTTACTCTCTCTTTTTAGAAGTCATCTATTTCACTATGATCATTCAAACGTTGGATAAGACAATTATTTAATCAAATACTAAAAAAATTCAATCATCAAATGTTGGACGAGACAATGATTTCCTTAAACTTTGTTTTTAAAGATCCTAAGAACAATGATAAATATAGTTAAGAGGTTGATATCATTTAATTCAAGTCAGAACTTTTCATTACATAATATAGTTAATGTGCTAAAGATTAATGAAGTCCAAAATTTTATTATGAAGATATCATTTCAAGAATGGAATAGGTTCATGAAAGAGTTTAACTTCCTTTGTTTTTTTTTTGCCTCATCCTTCTATGAAAAAATACTATTTGCCATTATAATTCATCTCATTTTCTCTAAAAAGTCCATCTTTTAGTCTTTCTCTCTTTTTAGAAGTCATCAATTTCATTATCATCCTTCAAACATTGAATGGGATAAGGACTTTATCAAATACCAAAAGAACACAATCATCTAAGTACATTTCCTTTTAATTTCTTTTTAAAGATGCTAAGACTAATTGATAGGTAGAGTTAAGAGGTTAATACCATTTAATTCAAATCAACATATTTTCATGCTTTAGTATAGCTATTGTGCTAAAGATTAATAGAGTATGTGCAAAATTTGATTATGAAGATATCATTTCAAGAATAGAATAAGTTCATCAAAAAGTTTAAATTCCTTTTTGCCTCATCCTACTATGAAAAACATACTACTTGCCATTATAATTTCTCTCTTTTTCTTAAAGAAGTCCCTTTCTCACTCTTTCTCTCTTTTTAGAAGTCATTAATTTCACCATGGTCCTTCAAACTTTGGTTGAGACAATGACTTTATTAAATACTAAAATATTGAAATTATCTAAGTACATTTTCATGAAATTTGTTTTAAAAGATCCTAAGAATAATGAGAGGTATAGTTAAGAGGCTAATATCATTTAATTCAAGTCAATATCTTTTCACGACATAATATGGTTATTATGCTAAAACTTTTATCACTTCAAGAATATAATAGGTACATAAGAAAGCTAACTTCTTTTTTGCCTCATCCCATTGTAAAAGGATACTTTTGTTATCATAATTTTATCTCCATCTAAGTTAAGTTTGCAAAGAATTTTTATCACATAGAAAAAAATGATTTCTTAACTAATACAAACTAGCTGAAACATCAATAAATTAAAGGTTTGCTTTTTTTTTTTTTTCCATATTTTTCAATTCGTTCTAAATTCTATATAACATATATTTGGTGGCAAACATAAATTCATGTCTTCACATGTGCCTTAGGGCATAGAGGCAAGATGAAGTATCATGTGAAAAGGGTTCCATTTCCATTCTTTCTCTTTTTCGTGTGGGTTTTGCTAATACTTTGTGTGAAAGCAATGTGTATTAAGAGATCCCCATACATTATTCAAATGGACAAGTCCCAAATGCCTATAATGTTTACCACTCATCATAATTGGTACTTGTCCATTATCAATTCCTTGAAATCTTCAAATTCTGCCTTATTGAATAACCATCAAGCCCATCCTTATATTTTGTATAACTATGATAATGTTATTCATGGTTTTTGTGCTGCTTTAACTCTTGATGAACTTAAAGCTGTAGAAAAGTCCTCAGGGTTTATCTCAGCTCACATCGACACCATTGTAACAATTCAAACCACCCATACTTATAATTTTCTCTCTCTTAATGCTAGTAATGGTCCGTGGAAAGCCTCACACTATGGTAAAGATGTTGTCATTGCCATTTTGGATTCTGGTGTGTGGCCTGAAAGTCCAAGCTTCAATGATAAAGGTATGTCAACTAAATTTCCATCAAGGTGGAAAGGTTCATGCAATGGAGGAAAAACTTTCAACTCCTCCACGTGTAACTTTAAGATTATAGGAGCAAGATACTTTAATGAAGGCATAAAAGCAAAAATGACATTGAAGGGAATCCATGTCAAAGACTCTGCTAGGGATGATATAGGGCATGGGACCCAAGTGGCCTCTATAGCAGCAGGTAATTATGTTAATGAAGTATCATACTTTGGTTATGGTAAAGGAACAGCTGTTGGTGTTGCACCACAAGCAAGATTGGCTATTTACAAAGTAGTAGGCCAAAAAGGAGGTGTCTTATCTGATATCTTTGCTGGGTTTGACCAAGCTATAATTGACAATGTGGATGTGATAAACTTGTCCTTAGGATTTAGTATAGATCCATCATATGAAGGTTTTCTTGCAACTGCAACATTTTCAGCTATGGAAAAAGGCATAGTGGTTGTAGGTGCAGCAGGAAATTATGGACCTCATTTGCAAACTTTAGAAAATGATACCCCATGGATTATAACTGTTACTGCAAGTATCGTTGATCGATGGTTTGCAGGATCTTTGGTTTTGGGAAATGCTATGACCATTCTTGGATGGTCTATGTTCGTAGGTGATGGCCCATTGCATAACCTACCATTAGTTTATGATAAGCATCTCTCATCATGTGACACACAAAACCCTAGAGAGCACTTCCCTTATGGGATTATCATGTGCATCCATGGGAATGTCCGAAGGCAAATTGATTTCATTTCTAGATCAAATGCATTAGGGGCAATTCTTATCCATGATCATCCCATAATAGAAGAATTTAAAGATCCTTTTTGTCCTTGCATCGTGATCAACCAAGAGCAAGCAAAAGTAGTGATGTCTTATGTGGAAAGTAATACTTCACTAACTATTAACATGAATTTCAAGCAAACCTTCACAAGTATAAAGCCAACACCAATTGTGAATCTTGATGCTTCTAGAGGTCCATCATTGACCTACTCAAGTGTCCTAAAGCCAGACATAATGGCACCTGGGTCTTTGGTTTTGGCTGCTTGGCCTCCAACAATACCAATTGCCAAAACAAGATCAGGAGAAGATTTATATAGTAGCTACAACATTGGCACTGGAACATCCATGGCTACACCTCATGTTACTGGTGTTGTCGCTCTTTTAAAATCTACACATCCAAAATGGAGTCCAGCTGCCATTAAATCTGCCATAATGACCACTGCAAACACACTTGATAATACTTTGAATCCAATTCAAGACTTTAATTTTAAACTTGCTTCACCTTTGGTGATGGGAGCAGGTCAAATTAATCCTACCCAGGCACTTGATCCAGGTTTGGTCTACAATGCAACTCCCCAAGATTTTACGGATCACTTGTGCTCAATCACAAGTGAAGACCATGTCTTTTCCATCACCAAGCATTATTGCATCAACCAATCTTTTGATCTTAATTACCCATCATTCATGTCCTCTTGTTTTTCTAGTGAGAACACATTGATTGTCCATAAATTTAAGAGGACCGTGACCAATGTTGGTGAAGGTGCTACCACTTACAAGGCTACAGTGGTTTCACCATATGGTACTACAATTGAAGTCTCACCTAAGACACTAGTGTTCCAAAAGAAGTATGAGCAACGGTCTTACAACTTAACTATAACGTGTAAGGAAGACATGGTAGGGAGGATTTCATATGGTGAGTTGCTTTGGGTCGATACTACTAAGAAATATAGGGTAAGGAGTCCCATTGTGGTGATGCCTCCTTACATTTAAGCTTGTATTATGTTCTTCATGACTAGTGGTTAAACCTTTCAAACTAGTGATGACTTTAAATAAACCATGTATGCTTGTATTTCTCACTACAATGAGTCTATTTTATAAGCTTTAGGTTTATGTCATACCTTTTATACTTTTACAAGGTAATGGTTATTATGTCTAACCTTACAATTATTGAAAAAATTTGTCAAGGTATCACCTTTTTTTTTTTATATATATATATATATATATATTTATTTTATAGGACTTCTAAGACGTTTTAGCATATTAGGAAAAAAAAAAAATCCTTTTCAAGACTTTTTCTGGTTTCCCATTCAAATTTTATTTTTCCTTCTCTATTCTTTTTGAAATGGCTATCTTACTTACTAATTTAGTTGCATGACAGTTTCTATTTGATCTAATGGCTTATATGAAAACTAATAAGTTAGATTAATTACATTATACTAACATGAGCAACCAAAAATTGAGAACTCTACATTTTATTTTTTTTGTTTCAATTATTAAGTTAATAGGATTTTACAAAGATTTAAAACAAGTTGTGTTGCAAAAACTAATTTTCCTATTATGTTTTCTCTTACTTATCATTTTTTTTATAGAAGCTATCAGTACTAGCAAACTTTATTTGGTAAAAATAAAGCAAGCCAAACATAAAACGAAGCTTGTTACATTACAGAATGTAGCAAACTTAACTACATTTTGTTAGAGTACATGGATAAAAGCAAGAAACAAATAAAACCTAACTTAAACCCTATTTAAATAGAACATTCTATTACACAAAGTAGGAAAAAAAAAAACAACTAAAAGAGCCACATTAAGGTGGCCTATATCAAGCAAGTCTTAGTTGATCTTGTTTGAAAGCATTGAAAATTAAAGTTGGGAAAAAATTACCACTTCAAACACAATCAATCCTTGAGTATTGTGGTCTAGAGCAGCCAAACTATCTGCAACACGGTTAGGTTCCTAGAAGACATGAGACAAATCACTCATTATCCTATTGATTAGGCCAGCACATTACCTAATGACATCCTTCAGCTTTTAAGGTGTTTTTCGACTACAAAAACACCAGTTAAGCACAAATTATTTGCTTTTCTCTTGGAGATTATTGTTCTCAGTATTTTAGTGAATATAGGCTATTGGTAAGAAAAACTTAATGTTTTTTAAGATATTTAACTGACCATGTGATGCTAATTTCCATCAAAAGTGAAAAGACGAACTGCATTAATCAATTTTACAAAATTCAATTTATAAGGAATTATTTTTAAAGGAGACGCAACTTATAATTTTACTTTCTACCTAAAAAATTGCTTGTTCGAGTTCCTTCTTTGTCGGTAAGTATTTGCGACATATTTATTGCTTATTGGTTATTATGTAAAGAGAAAATCCTTTTCATATCAATCAAAGTAAACACCGTTATATATTTTTGAGTGAGTATCCAGTATTCATATATATATATAAACTTCTCAAAACCGCACTAACTTAAAAAAACATAAGCTTTACCATGTTGGAAATTGGGTTTCAAGCCAGAACAACGAGGCCTCGTATGCAGAGTAGTTGGAAACCTTCGGTGTTAAGAGAGTAAGTGCGCCATAGATTGTGGTTTTGCCAGTTATACTTGGAGTCTGGTCCCCCCATACTTGTAGGTAGGCAACCTTGTTTGGCCAATGTACTTATCACCTGGACCGGCATAATCTGTTGCAATTTAAGCGAAAACTAAGGTACTGCCAAACCCTAATTGATGAACATGACAAGTACAATGAGGAACTATTGGCTTGTGTTGCAAAACTAAACCAAGAATACCCAGAGAATGTGATTTGCTCTAATACCTGCGAAATTAGATCATTTGAAAGACCTAATCATGAAGTCCACATTCAACTATCGGTAAGAAATCATGACCATGTATACTGTGCTCCAATATATACCAATATATTACCAATATATTACCAATATATTACCAATCCTTCCTTTCTTTCTCCCTTCCCCAAACTAATGTACATTACACCTCCTATATGTTCATTTTATAGGACTATGATCATCGCTCTGTATTCAAGTTGTGTTTCCGTCCAAGAGCTGTCCGCGAATGGTTTAGCCATTGGAGTAATGGGCCCTCACTGAAAATTAATGTACCCTACAATGTTAGTGGTTGGATGGGAATTTTATGATGCGTTTATTTTACTGTTCATGAGCATCAAAGTGCAATCCTTGAAAAGCTTTCAGCTGATTCTCCCCAACTTATTTGTGTTTTCGAAAGCAATGTAGCTGGGACTTTTATTAGCTCCGTATTCAATTTATGTTTCCGTTCAAGAGCTGTCCGCGAATGGTTTAGCCATCGGAGTAATGGGCCATCACTGAAAATTAATGTACCCTACAATGGTAGTGGTAGGATGAGACTTTTACTATACGCTTATTTTACTGTTCATGAACATCAAAGTGCAATCCCTGAAAAGGTTTCGGCTGATTCTCCCCAACTTATTTGTGTTTTTAAAAGCAATGTAGCTGGAACAGAACCAACTTCTTGGCATCAGTATAGAAGAATTGAGGTGGTTATGTACGCTGGACGGACTTTTCTGGCTGTCATATAACCCGCTTGCGTCATTTGTGGATTGGTTGAATCAATGAAGTTACTTGGAAGCTACTTTCTCTAGCAATTGGTCAGGATTAACAGTGAAGAAATGTTGGCTTAGATTCTTCCACGTGCATGATGAGGAGGAGTTGGAGAAGATAATATATGGTGGCATTGTGTTTTATGAAACTCAACATCTTATGAGTCAACCTGAGGCTCTTTTTAATGAAAAAGTAGAAGATAGAAGAACTTGAGGGCCTGCAAAATGAAATATCAAGACACCCTTTTATCGATACGTAAGCAGTGGAACTAAGAAGCATACAGCCAAAACAACTTGCCGGTAATTAAGAAACTAGTATTTGATTTTCCAAAACACTACTATTTCATTTTCCTCTTTTTCTTACTTTTGCTAATTACACAGTTCTATTTTATAGGGCTTTGATCAATGCTTTCCCTCCACTTCTTGTTTTCCTCCAACTGAAATTCTGGACTGTTTCAATCATTAGAGTGATGTGCCTACTATGACAATCACTCCAACAAGAAGTGGCTTAGATTCTTCCACGTGCATGATGAGGAGGAGTTGGAGAAGATAATATATGGTGGCATTGTGTTTTATGAAACTCAACATCTTATGAGTCAACCTGAGGCTCTTTTTAATGAAAAAGTAGAAGATAGAAGAACTTGAGGGCCTGCAAAATGAAATATCAAGACACCCTTTTATCGATACGTAAGCAGTGGAACTAAGAAGCATACAGCCAAAACAACTTGCCGGTAATTAAGAAACTAGTATTTGATTTTCCAAAACACTACTATTTCATTTTCCTCTTTTTCTTACTTTTGCTAATTACACAGTTCTATTTTATAGGGCTTTGATCAATGCTTTCCCTCCACTTCTTGTTTTCCTCCAACTGAAATTCTGGACTGTTTCAATCATTAGAGTGATGTGCCTACTATGACAATCACTCCAACAAGAAGTGGCTTAGATTCTTCCACGTGCATGATGAGGAGGAGTTGGAGAAGATAATATATGGTGGCATTGTGTTTTATGAAACTCAACATCTTATGAGTCAACCTGAGGCTCTTTTTAATGAAAAAGTAGAAGATAGAAGAACTTGAGGGCCTGCAAAATGAAATATCAAGACACCCTTTTATCGATACGTAAGCAGTGGAACTAAGAAGCATACAGCCAAAACAACTTGCCGGTAATTAAGAAACTAGTATTTGATTTTCCAAAACACTACTATTTCATTTTCCTCTTTTTCTTACTTTTGCTAATTACACAGTTCTATTTTATAGGGCTTTGATCAATGCTTTCCCTCCACTTCTTGTTTTCCTCCAACTGAAATTCTGGACTGTTTCAATCATTAGAGTGATGTGCCTACTATGACAATCACTCCAACAAGAAGTGGCTTAGATTCTTCCACGTGCATGATGAGGAGGAGTTGGAGAAGATAATATATGGTGGCATTGTGTTTTATGAAACTCAACATCTTATGAGTCAACCTGAGGCTCTTTTTAATGAAAAAGTAGAAGATAGAAGAACTTGAGGGCCTGCAAAATGAAATATCAAGACACCCTTTTATCGATACGTAAGCAGTGGAACTAAGAAGCATACAGCCAAAACAACTTGCCGGTAATTAAGAAACTAGTATTTGATTTTCCAAAACACTACTATTTCATTTTCCTCTTTTTCTTACTTTTGCTAATTACACAGTTCTATTTTATAGGGCTTTGATCAATGCTTTCCCTCCACTTCTTGTTTTCCTCCAACTGAAATTCTGGACTGTTTCAATCATTAGAGTGATGTGCCTACTATGACAATCACTCCACCTCCAAATTTGCACAACGATCATACTAGGATGGTGCTTGCTCTATGTGTTATTTCATAGTCCAAGAGCATTCGATGAACATAGTTAACGATCCGGATTCACAATCTCTTTACCTCCTATTTTGTCACTCAAAAGGAATTGAACCCTTCCATATCCATTTCTTCAATAAAGATCTCTTGTTGTTACAGCTACGTGAATTCATTTGGTTGTCCTATATACTGCATGATTGGTTTTCAAACTGGTTGAATCAAAGCAGCCGCATTGAGGCTTCAATTGTAGCCGATTACCTAGGCTTGACGGTGCAGAAGTGTAGATTCCGCTTTTTGTACCACAATGACAAGACAGAGTGGAAGAAAACAATTAGACACTGCAAGGATGCCTTGATTAAAATCCAAGATGCTTTCCATCGAGTAAAGGAGACAATTAAGCCAACCCATTATGAGGACAAAGAAAAGTACAGCTCAAGCAACAAATCTGATGAAGACTCTAGTCTTAAAAGATCAAGAGCCTCCCCTGATTTAAGACTTAAAAGGCAAGGGTGAAAGAATCATAGATTAATCTCATATCTTATTGTCTGCTACTTTTATCACTCTGGTGGCTCTCTCCCTTCTTGAGTTATCTTAAGCCATCAGAAATGGTGATCATTTGCCTAATGCATTACCATTTGAGTTCTAAATAAAAGGGAGGCCAAAAACTTTATGTTGTTTCTTGTTTTTTTCTATGGTGGAACAAAGACATTGTCATTGGTTATGAGATTATGTTTTATCCCCTATAGTTTAACAAGCACACTTTTATTTTGTTAATGTCATGGTCCATTGCACTTCTATCCTCTTTTTATTATTTTATTTTATTTTATTTTATTTTATTTTATTGTGTTTTAGTGCATATTTTCTCTCTATTGTACTATAAACTCGTATTGTGCAATTGAGAAAAAGAATCCAAGCTAGTGTAGTAACAAAATACGAGTGCTTAAGAATGGAGTAAGGGTGGATATTTCTTCATAGTGCCATGTTGATTACTTAAAGGAGAAACAAGTAAGAAACTATTGCTAGATAGAGTCTTCACAAGTAGCTTTAAAAAATTTTACTAGCACTAGTACATTGAATAATATTTTTACTAGCATTCATTTACATATTGAATTTAAAAGGTAATATATTATTAGTTCTACTCAGTGATAGCATCAAGAAAATTTTACCATAATAAGCGTGTTCTCTTTGTCTTTGATCATAATGATTGCTTCTTCCCAAATAAAACTAAGATAGAGGAATATCATGGTAGGACATAAACCAAATGTCTACTCTAACATTGCAATTAGAAAGATCTATCAATACATGGGTTTTCCTGTTTTAAACTTCTTTTCTTTGTCTCTTTATAATGAACAACACACATACATTCATTTTCATTGGAATAATGGATCTCTCTAGTCAACGTTGGATGGAAATCTATTGAGAACAGCAAATTAGCATAAGCCCAACTCTGGTGGCCCATATTTGCATTAGCAACTTCTAAGCCCACAAGCCCTATGACACTGAACAAAAGGAAATATCAAGAACATCCTTTTAATGACACAAAAGTATATTTTTAGAATTAAGAATAATTAGAACCAAAGCAACCCCTTGGTAACATGAAAATATTTGGCGCTCAAGATACTTGGTTAGAAAATGAATAAGTTGATGCCTTGCATGTTCAACAATAGTTTGATGTTAGTCTATCTCCTAATGTGGAGTAAAATATGGTTCTTTATATGCACAAAGCTTGGGCACAAAACTTTCATAGAAGAAAGTGATCCTTTTTCTTCCCTCTAGCTTTCCTTTCCATCTTTCACATTTTTTAAGAATTCCTTCCATGTGCTGTGCTTTGAAACATAATCTTATTCTTTGTTAGATTTATGGATTGTTTAAGATACATGATTAAGATGATTAATTTCAACATTTTCAGCTAGTTCAAATATTTCAAGTTCATTAACTTCATAAGCTTGTACCTAATATGTACATGCACAAAAAGCTAACATAAGAAACTAATTTTTGTACAATTTTGATGGAATTCTATCCATGCATAAGAATCTACAAAATGAACCAAAAAGAAAAAATTCTATTGGGAAGAACAACATTTCCAAGAGAATTACAAACAAAAAGTGAAGTCAAGAGAAAAGCTAGTCATGTTGCTGTACACTAAAGTTTACATTGCCAATCGAACTGTCCCAATCAACTTATTTTCTTGTTTTGCCTTCATTGCTTTCTTCAAGTTATTCTTATGTCTTCGGTAGCAACGATTACAGTTCTCCAATTAAACAAAACAACATATAGAAAACATTTTTTTTGCATCAAGAATTTCTTACTAAAAGATCAAATTCAAGTTAATTTGTTTTCAAGTGCTTCTAGATGCAGAAGGATACACAACTTAGTAGGACTTCAAATAGAAAACTAATTCTTCCAGATGAGGCTATGAAAATTTCATGTTTCATCAGTCCTTTTTTTCCCCAACTTTTAAGCAGATAAGAATTATATTATTTAAAAGCTAGGAAATCCGTTCTTTGAAACTGGGTTTTCGCTCTACTCCATTTTCTTACCGGTTTGGCAAGCCGCTCCACGGAATTAGCTTTGCGGCTGAAACGTTAAGTGGCCGACGCGTGGACATTTGTGTAAATTCTGTTACATAACTTTTGTGGGTTTTTAATAGCTTTTTGTACATATTTGGACTCTTATTTAGCTTGCTATTCCGTGTATATAATGACATGTAACCACCAACTGAAGATAAAACTAGGTCACCTTTTTCTGAACAATATCCTTGGAATTAAAGGAAAAAAAAGAAAGGTTACAATTGCCACGTAGTGTTGCTTATCTTGCAGTAAACAAATATTTATCGTTACTAAATATCATTTTGTGCACTTTGAACAACATCAGTCATGCATCTATGGATGTAATAATTTATTTTTTATTATAAGTTTTATGAATTTGAAAACAATCCCAGAACTCTTTTCATTGTCTCATGCTTATTTCTTCTTCTTGGTACTCACACAGTAATGAGTAACTTAGAACGAACACTAATTATAAAATTATTATTTTACTTTTATCTAGAAAATTACTATCTTATTCTTATCTTAATTTTGACCTTATATCCTATACAGCCTAGGCCAAGAGAGGAACCACCCGAGAAGAGGATGGGCGACCAACAATACCCGCCCATTTAGAATGACTCGGATCTGCCCGTGGAGCAACGGGCTACCTTCGTCAGTTCCTACCGTGAAGGAGACCCGCCGCCCACGACAGGGAAGAAGAAAGCCAGGCCGCCAATTGTAGCATCCCACGTCATTTACTCAGCCGAAGAACAGGGAAGGCATCCAGGCTGTATGAAGCCGTGCAAAGGAACCTTGCTCCACCAGAATGGAGGAACAAAGGACTCTTTCGGCTAGTATGACCCATTTTAGAGAAGATACGGGCATGGATTAAAAAGGGATGCGACTCAGTTCAAGCGAATGGGCGCAATCGAGGAAGAGTGATGTTCATTGAAGAAATGATGCTAAGCTTGAAGTAATGAATTGGTTTTCATTCTCACAATTATGGGGCCAACTAATCTAATATTATGGTGTGCCAAAATTGTTGGGCTGTAAGGCCAGAATTATTGGGCCTGCTATTTAGATTATTAAGATTGAAAGCTCAAAATCATTAGCGCTCTACGCCCATTAAATCAATCGGAATTTGAGCTCATTAATCAATTAAGACCTTTAATCCACTAAAATTTGGGTTATAAGGTTAATGTTTTGGTTCAATGAAACATTTAGCTTAAGAGCAATTATTGAAAATAGATTGGTATATCTCACCACCCATTTGAGCTTTTTTGATGATCAAATCCAAGATAAATTTACATATTTGTCCTTCCAACAACTATGATGATAACTTACTTTGAAGACTATATAAAGTCTTTGAAAATGGTGGCCTATGCTTAGTTTGGGCTAAGGATTAATTTACTAATGTTTGAAAAGAAAGTGTAATTAAGAATGTTTGGCCTTCAAAAGGCATGATCCCTCTCTTTTGGGGGAGTCTGCCACCAACCTTCCTTTTCAATTGTCCATCTCCTTAGGCCACCTACGAAGGATTTCCCACGATGTTAGTAGAAATATCAAATAGAGATATAAAATTTCTTAGAAACATTTGTCTGTCTTCCAAAAATGAAAATTCTGGAAATGATAAAACTCGTACCTTACATTCCAATGGAAAATTGTTAATAGACAATTGCCTCACCTAATACATTACCATATTAGTGCTTGTGATTAGGCACAATATCATTGTAATTATTGTAAATATTTGGTTTACCTTTCCTAGGCTAGGCTATGTCTCTATAAATGTATAGTAAACATTGTAAAGTACATCACAGCAATAGAGAAATCCTTCATGCTCCATCTCAGTTTCTTAGTTTCTTACATGGTATCAATCGTCATACGATCCTAGCTTCCGCCCTTTTTCTCTCTTCCGACGAGTTGTGAGCCTCTTTCTGTTTTTTTTCATCCATTGCTTTCTTCTTCCGTTAGTTCTTGTTAATTTTTCACCTTCTGTTTCATCCTTTCTCCCTTCCTTTGGTCCTTTCTTTCTCTTTCCTGTTACTTTTTCCACTCGTAGACAAAGGCATTTTCTCCCTCCCTTTGGTCCTTTCTTTCTCTTTCTTGTCACTTTTTCCACCCCTAGACCAAGGTATTTTCTCTCTCTTTGTCCTTTCTCTTCATCTTTCATAATTCCCTTTTCTCTTTCCTCCTTTTTTCCAACTCACCGTAGCCTAAAGAGTTTTCTCTCTCTCTTCCTTTTTCCCTTCACATGAGTCATGCCACTTTCTCATCTTTTTCAACTTTGTCTTTTTCCTCCTTCTTGTACACACAACCCTAGCTGCCTTTTCTTTCCTCATTTGTTTTCCTTTTTTTTTTTCACGTTAACCCTAGCCGCCTTCTCCCTTGTTTTTTATTTTCCGTCAACCCTAGCCACTTTTGCTATTCCTTTCTTTATTTACCAAATTACCCTTATCCTTAATTCCCTCCTCTCAAACCCTAGCCGTCTTTGTTCACCTTTCTCATGGCCACTACTAACAGCTCCACTATCTCTCCTCTCCACGGCCCATACCATCTCACTGCTGCTGATCTTCAACCGGCATGCATCGTGTCCCAGAAGCTCACCGGCGAGGCCAACTAGCATGTTTGGAGCGAGCAAATCCAAACAGTGTTCCTTGCTCGGAATAAGATGAGTTTTCTGACTGGCAAGCTCCCACGCCCCACTGGCGATGGTGACGCTGCTGCCCGTTGGGACTAGTGTCATGCAGCTGTGAACACTTGGTTAACCCACTCTGTCAATTCCTCACTCGAGACTCTGGTCTCCACTGCTCTTAGTGTTGCCGATGTCTGGCAATTGCTTCGCGATAGCTTCTATCGGATTATCGGGACCCAAAAATTTTCCCTCAAACAGGCCATCAGCACTCTCCGCTTGTCTCCTAGTGCCTCCAGCGCTGAGCTCACATCCTTCTACCTTCGTCTGAAGGAGCTTTGGGGTGCTTTAGATGCCCAACAACATCCTCTTCACTGTTGTTGTGGCGGCACTTGTGACACTGGTAAGCAATTTCAGCGCCGTGAGGTGGCGAATCGATCCCTGCAACTTCTTTTGGCCATGTCGGATGAATTCTCTACCCTTCACTCCAACGTCATGTCACATGACGAGCTACCGAGCGTGGAGAAGCTTTACTCGCTGGCGAAGCAAAACTTGCTCCAGCGCGCTACTGCCGACGACCGTTCCTCTCTCGATAGTGATGCCAGTGCATTTCAAACACAACGTTCCAGTCGCACCCCAGTTAGGTCAGGTGCACCTCTGGCCCAAACAGGCTGGACCCATGATTCACAATCTGGGGCCTTATCCTCAGGTGGGCCCAATGGGCCTAACCCGCCTTATGCCCAGCAGGCACCTCCCACATCTAGGCCCATTTGCAGTCATTGCAAGCGGCCTGGATACCTGCGTGAGTCTTGCTACCAATTAGTGGGCTACCTCTCTAGCAGTAGGCCCAAGCAGCGTGGTAATAATAGGCGCAAGCCCACTGGCCAAGGGTCTTTCGCTTATAATGTTGCCGCATCTGATTCTCTGCTTTCACTTGGCTATGGCCCAACTCATCCCCTAGCTATGGACTTCACTGGGGGATCTTCTTTTCAGGGCTCTTCAAGCTATCCACCCACACCCAGTCCAGGTATCTTGGGCCATCATCCACCTAGCCCAGGTAGCGTATATGGTGGATCCACTAGGCTTACCCTCACTGCCGATCAACAACACAAGCTCTTGAATTTCATTAACCAAATGGGTTTCTCGGACCCATTCTCAGGTATGGTTTCTTCCCTCTCTCCCATTTCATCTTTATGGATAATCGATTCAGGGGCTAGTGACCATATCACTTGTAATTTATCTCTTATTGATTCATTTTTCCCATGCGTTGCACCCCTTAATATTACATTGCCTGATTGCTCACTTAATCCTGTCACCCACATTGGTCGTTGTCAACTTTATCCACAATTGCATCTCACCAATATTTTATATGCCCCCCGTTTTAAACACAATTTGTTATCTATTCAAAAATTAACCCATGATAACAATTGTGTAGCCATTTTTTTCGATGCTTTTTGTGTATTTCAGGACCGTATGACTGAGGATCTGATCGGGCTCGGCAAGGTTGATCGCGGACTCTACTTTCTATGTTATGCTTTTCCAAAAAATTTTAGTTTCGTTTTCTCTAAATATTTAAATTCCCTAAAGTCCACTCTTTGTACTTTCGAACAGCAATCTCTTTGTACTCCCATTTTTATTAATAATATTAGTTATAATATTTTGCATCAACGTCTTGGTCATTCTTCCTTAAAACAATTTTCTTCTTTTGGTGTTTCTGTTTCTTGTCCTTTTTCTTTTTCCTGCCCTATTTGCCCTTTAGCTAAACAAACCCGCCAACCTTTTCTCATTAGTCACACTTTGACTCACTCCATAGTTGAGCTTGTCCACATGGATGTTTGGGGTCGTCATCGAACTTTCACCCATGATGGTGCACGCTATTTTCTTACCATTGTGGATGACTTTTCCCGTGCCACTTGGACTTTTCTCCTTCAATTTAAAAGCTAAGTATTTTCTAAAATCCAATATTTCATTTCCTTGGTTCATACCCAATTCAATGCCACAGTCCGTCGCATTCGTTCTAACAATGGCTCTGAATTTTTTTCTTCTGAGTGTCGCTCCTTCCTGTCCATGAAGGGCATTTCCCATGAGTCCTCATGCGTTCACACTCCTCAACAAAATGGAGTTATTGAACGCAAACATCGGCACTTACTAGACGTGGCCCGTGCTTTAATGTTTCAAGCCCACATCCCCTCGCCATTCTGGGGGGAATGCCTTCTCACTGCCACCTACCTTGTCAACCGCCTTCCCTCTTCCTTTCTTCATGGTCTCAGTCCCTTTGAAAAATTATTTGGTAAACCTCCTATCCTTGACCATCTTCATGTTTTTGGTTACCGTTGTTACGCCACCACCTTAGGCCCTCGAGATAAGTTTAGTCCTCGTGCCCTTCCATGCATTTTTATGGGTTATCCTCCTTCTCAAAAAGGTTATCGTGTCTATGACCCTCAATCCCATAAATTTTTCATTAGTCGTGATGTTGTTTTTCAAGAAACTGTTTTTCCTTTTTCTTCCTCTTCTACTTTTTCTTTTTCTTTTTCTTTTTCTTCTTTGGACAGCTTGGCCCTCTCGTCACCTCTAGTTGTGCCGAATCCTGACACATACACTTCCTCATCATTGCCAATGGATCTTCCTGCCCCAACTCCTTCAAGTACGATTCCCATTGCCCCGCCTCTCCCCTCTAACTTTTCATTGGACACCCCTGCTCTTGCATCGCCACCATCCCCTACCCCACCTCCCCAACCTACTGACACTACTACCGCTCCTTCTACTGAGCCTCCTGATCCTTCCCTGCGTCGATCTGGCCGTCCCACTCACCCTCCTATCTGGACCTCCGACTACATATGTCCTACCCTACCTTTCTCTTCCCAAACCTCCCTTTATCCGATATCTAACTATGTCTCCCTCCACCACTGCAACCCCCCTTACCAGCACTTCATAGCCTCCATTTCTGCCATCATCGAACTTACCACATACCATGAGGCCACCCAAGACCCCAATTGGATTTCAGCCATGGATGCTGAACTTACTACCCTTCAGGCTAATCACACTTGGGATATTGTTCTTTTGCCCCTTAGTCGTCGTCCTATTGGATGTAAATGGGTTTATAAGGTGAAGTATCGTGCTGATGGCTCCATTGAACGTTACAAAGCCCATTTGGTTGCCAAGGGCTATAATCAATGTGAGGGCATTGACTACCAGAATATTTTCTCTCCTACAGCCAAGCATGTCACTGTTCGGCTCATCATTACCATTGCCGCCATCCATCATTGGCCCCTTTATCAGATGGATGTCTATAATGTCTTTCTTCATGGTGATCTTTCCGAGGAGGTCTATATGGAGCTTCCCCCCGGATTTCGCAATCAGGGGGAGCATCTTGTCTGTCGATTGCGAAAATCCCTTTATGGGTTGAAGCAAGCTTCTCGGCAATGGAATGCTAAGTTCACTAGTGCCCTGATTGCACACGGTTTCAGCCAGTCTTACCATGATTACTCCTTGTTCACCAAGAGGAAATGTAGCTCTTTTGTGACTTTACTCATTTATGTTAACGATATCTTGATTATAGGAAATAGTCAAGCAACCATTTCAGACCTTAAAAAATCTTTGCATGGTGCATTCTTCATGAAGGATCTTGGTCCCTCAAATTTTTTCTTAGGGCTTGAAATTGCTCGATCTCTAAATGGTATTTCGTTAAGTCAGCGAAAGTATACATTAGAACTTATTTCTGAAGCAGGCTTAGCTGGTTCGAAGCCATTAATTTGATTCCCATGGAGCAGAACAAAAAATTCACAAGCCTTGAGTATGATGCTGGATCGAAAGAACAAATGAATGATCCTTCTCTTGACGATCCTTCAGTCTATCAGCGACTAATTGGACGACTGATTTATCTTACACTCACCAGGCCTGACATCACATTTCCGGTCCAACTTTTTAGCCAGTTCATGCATGATCCAAAACAATCTCACATGGAAGCTGCTCTAAAAATGATTAGATATCTTAAAAGTTGCTCAGGCCTTGGTCTCATGTTTCCATCATCTTCGCCATTTGAGTTGCGAGCATATTGCGACTCTGATTACAGCACATGTCCCATGACAAGAAGATCCACCACAGGCTTTTGTATAATGTTGGAAAACTCTCTGATTTCATGGCGCTCCAAAAAACAACCCACTGTGTCTTTATCGTTAGTTGAAGCAGAATACAGAGCCATGCAACTTACCACTTGTGAAATAGTCTGGATCATTGGGTTACTTAAAGATTTTGGTTTTTACATGAAGCGTCCAGCATTACTCCATTGTGACAATGAAGCCACAAAGAAGATTGCAGCAAACCCTATATTTCATGAGCGTACAAAGCACATTGAAGTTGAATGTCATTATGTCAGAGAAAAGCTTCAACAAGGAATCATTAGGACACGACATGTACCAACCAAGGAATAACCTGTTGACCTACTCACTAAGGCACTCAATAGTAAACAACATTGGCATCTTCTCTCCAAGCTTGGAGTATTTGATTTATTCAAATCTCCAGCTTGAGGGGGAGTGTTAATAGACAACTGCCTCACCTAATACATTACCATATTAGTGCCTGTGATTAGGCACAATATCATTGTAATTATTGTAAATATTTGGTTTACCTTTCCTAGGCTAGGCTATGTCTCTATAAATGTATAGCAAACATTGTAAAGTACATCATAGCAATAGAGAAATCCTTCATGCTCCCTCGCAGTTTCTTAGTTTCTTACAAAAACATTCTTCTTCCCCACGATCACAAGATCACCAACAATTGAAAACTATTGGAATGCAATGAGGTGAAGCCTAGAAACGCATGGTGAATCATGATGAGGCTGAAGACAAGTGATGAGGTTCGAAGAGGCTTAGAGACATGCAATGGTGCGTGAGAAGGCTTGGATACGCGTGGTGAGGCACGAAGGAGGCTTAGAGATGAGCATGATGAGACCTATAAGAGGTACAGTAACAGCAGCGGCGTCGTCTTGATCCCTGCGCATCCAATCCCCTAAAGAAAAGCAACAACATAAGTAAACACATGGAGCCGCCGTCTCTTCCCACAAATGAGAATGAAATAATCCACAATTAATTACAACCTGCTCAAACAGCACAAATCCCCCTTATAATCCTGGGTTATAAGTGGAGGTTTACCAACTTAGGGAACCCAAGAACAAATATGTCAAATCCAAGAGTTTACTTGTACATTATACACAACAATACAGAAGATCTAGTACAAAGAAAATATGCAAGGAAGTTTACAAGAGAAAAGTTCTTCTCCGAGGAGGATGATATTTTCGCATTTTTATTCTAGCTGAACCGATAGCTGCTTCCTCTTCCCTGTAGATCCTTTGGGAATCAATTTTTCTGTTGGACAAAAGGTCGGATTCTCGTCAGAGAACTGATTCAGTCTGCTGCTGTCTGCCTTTGCCCAAAAATGGCGAAGCATTTTCTGCGTTCTTTCCTGGATTTAAAATCTGCCAAAAAAGCTTCTGCGATTTGGTGCTCTGTGGAGCTGCTTTTTGAAGAATAAGGCTGCAGAACAGTTCGTATCCTACGTTGAAAACAAAACTAAGTCAATTTGGGGACTACTTTTTGAGTTCGGGTTCCGGCAACAGCAGAGCTCCGTGTTGATTCCTGCATTTTGATCGGCCAGCTTGGCATAGAATAGCAATTGAGGGAAGTAAGAGTAACAGCAAGAAACTTTTCAATAAAAGCAGCATAGCAAAAATTGATGTCAGTAGGAGTTAAGAGAGTAGCATCAACGCATTTGTTTATCTTAATGACTTTCACATCCAATTTGGAGAATAGAAACAACTACTGAAAAAATTCATAAATTTAAGCGCTTGAGTACATTTCAACAACTGTTGTCTTTATTACATGCATGGGATAAACCTTTAGACTTTGTTTTTAAGCCTATCTCTGATTAGTTCATTTCTTGTTAGATCATTAGCAATGTGAGCTTTATGGTTATGTTGGTTTTCTAGTGACATGTTTATCAACGATGGTTTCTTCAGAAATAGCAAAGAAGCATATTTTAGGGATTGATCAAAAGAATAAAAGTGGATATAGGAAACTGCATACCCAGGGACGAAGATGGAAAGTAAAAAAGAATTACGAAAATCGAGAAAAGTATAATTATCAGTATTAATAAAGTATCCTAATGCTAATTCATCATAACACAGACGGTCACATGACGTCAAACTTGTTGACTCATGCGGTCACGTGGCATATGCGGCCATTAATTTCGGAAGCTTTTCCGAAAGATATCTGTAACTTCCCCTTTCTCATCAAACATATTTGGTTGCGATAAAATTCTCCCCTATTCTCCAGATATCGAAATCTATGATAAAATCCTCTAAAGGCAAAACATTAATCTAATCGACGTGAGGCAACAAAATGATTAACTTACAGGAATTAAGACAATCTTGTAGTGGTAATTCACTTTGCTGTCCATTTTTCCAACTTCGAGGTCACTGCTGTGTTTTCTTTCCTTTCAGTGAATTGCATGGATGCATGACGCTTAAAGTGCAATCATTGCGAACGATTGTATCACCTAATGTAATCCTAAGACAATTGATTATTACGTCTTCTTGGAAATTCTTCAGCCTTGCAATCATGATACTGAAATTTGAATGATTCCTAACTTCTTTGTTGGGAAGTCATTTGAATTCAGCCTTGCAATCATGATACTGAAATTTGAATGATTCCTAACTTCTTTGTTGGGAAGTCATTTGAAAAATCTGCGACCTCTGTGCACAACTTTCTTCATTATTTGAGAATTTCGATAAATAATAGATGTTGTACAATCCTTAAAGTTATATATTCTAATATTACAAAAATTAATACATCTATAAAAAGATAGAAGTTATAAATCTCTAAATATCACTTAAAATAACATATTTTTGGAAGATTGTATATTTCTAAACAACGAAACTTTTCCTTGTATTACTTTTTTTTACTTTTGTCAAGAAAATAGAAATATTAGTTTTTTTCTCCTAAAAGCATCTTTTATTTTGTTTAGGGTATATATAGTTAATGTAAGTTAAAAAAGATATCTTAAAAAGTTAAATAACTAAATTCCTTCATTTAATTACTTTAATTATTCATTGCAATTTTTTATTTTATCTTTCAATATTACTTCGGATTCTTTTTTAGATGAGAATACTTCTTCAAATTATCCTTGTCTATGCACATTCAAAAAAAAAAAACTCTTATTTGTTACAAAAGACTAAGAAAAATCACAACATATGTTAATCAAAAGAAGCCATTGCAATTCTTTATTTCATCTGCTAATGTTACTTTGGATCTATTCTAGATAAGAATATTTTTCTAAATCATCATCATCCATGCACATTCAAGAAAAAGATGAGTCCTATTTTCTATGTGGAACTAATAAAAATCACATTATATATTAACCAAAATGAGCTACTATCAAATTTCTATTGCTAGAGAAAGTCTATTTTTAAAAATAAGCTATGTAATGAAATTATATTTATTGATGTCATCAATCCAAATTTATTGTTTCATCAATTTGTTGAAGATCTTTATAAATCCTTTGGCAATAATATGTAGAACTAGAGAGAACTAAAGTAAGTGTAGGCCTTAACTTGATAAGACCTTTAACTTTAAACATGACACCTTTTATGTTAAGTTGTACCACTAAAATTCTTTTGCATTTTGTATTGTAAATGCATTTCTTCCATAATAAAAATTCTAGAAGGTTTATGAAATTCCAAAGTATTTGTTCCAAAAGGACTTTATTCTAAATTTTGAGATTTGGTAAATTTATTTTCCCTCCCTTCTTTGGTGAGTAAATAGTTTATCAAACTACTTTGTAAGAATGATTTATATCTATGTTATAATTCATTTAAAAGAAAATTAAGTTATGAATTTCTACTGCTAACATGATTAAATATTTACTTGAGAAGGTTTAATGTTCATAAATAGAGATGTTCATCCATTTACTATTTTTTTGATTTTAGCCAATGAAATTGATATTTCAACAGCCTTATTTTGAAACATTCACCATTTCATTCAAATCATATATATAAATAAATATTAAGAAATAAAGTTTAAAAAGTTTTGCAACTAAATCCTTTCCTTTAGTTGTTTTAATTGTCTATTGTAGTTTAGAGTTTTGATTGTTGATGATCCTATAAAGGCCTTATTGTGTTAGAATATTTCACCAAATTTACTTAGTTTAAGTATATTGAAAAAATAAATGTGAACTATTTTCAAATTAAGAACTGCAAAAATTATAATACAAGTCAATTGATGGGAGTAATCAAGATATCACCTTTCCTATACAAAGTCTTTCCATACGTATATGTGAACCAATAAAGAATTTCATCGTTCATTTTAGAAAACTTCATTCTATAATGTTATGAATGTTCACATGATACTGTTGTTGTGGGGGACTGAGTGCTCCATTGTTGGGGATTGAGTGCACCATTAACTTATGCTTGTCAAACAAGTCAACCATGAACTACTTTCAAATTAAGAATTTGCATAAATTATAATATAAGTCAATTGATGAAAGTAATCGAGATATCACCTTTTGCTGTACAAAATTTTCCTTACACATGTGCTAACTAATAAAGAACTTCATCATTCATTTTAGAAAACTTTATTCTATAATGTTAGGAATGTTCACATGATATTGTTGTTGTGGGGGACTGAGTGCTCCATTCTAGGGGATTAAGTGCACCATTAACTTATGCTTGTCAAACAAATCAACTGTCAATTACTTTCAAATTAAAAACTATATAAATTATAGTACAAGTCAATTGAGGGAAGTAATCCAGATATCACCTTTCTTGTACAAAATCTTTCCTTACCTATGTGCCAACCAATAAAGAGCTTCATTGTTCATTTTAAAAAACTTCATTCTAATGTTAGGAATGTTCACATGATACCGCTGTTGTGGGGGACTGAGTGCTCCGTTAACTTATGCTTGTCAAACAAGCCAGCCATGTCCGGCAAACCCTGTAGGAAGTCACGCGGCGCGTAAAATTGCGTTCGTCACTCCGAACTCATCGACGCAACTTGCAGACTCCTGATCGTTTCAACGCCACCTTCTTGTCCTATAAAAATTCCCTTAACCCTCCCCCTCCCCCTCACCGTCATAGCCATTCTTATTCCTCTCATTTCACCAGACAAGAGCACCCACCGCATTCCTCTCAGAATCCCTAATGGCACAACAGCACGGAAACGCTCTCCACCTCGCAGCCATATTGCTCTTCGCTTATCATCTGATCTCGTTTCCGTCCTTCTCATCAGCCAGGCTCCTGAACTTTCCAGCGGAAGAGCCGGCCCTGGTTCTTCAGCTTCCCGGAGACGACGTGGTTGTGGCTTACCCTCTGGAGAAAGACTCTCAGCGTGTCTGGCCATGTGCTGACGCGGAATCCAGCATGCCCAAGCTCGTCTTCGCAGCTCCAAGACTCGCCCGGAAATATGGGCCACTGGTTCTGGCTAGGCTTCCCAAGGGACCCGTGGTGCCGTCGGGACCAAGCAAGAGAAACAACGGCTTAAACAACTAGAGATATTCGTTTCCTTCTTTTATTTTTTTCCTTCTTCTTCATGATTACACTACTTTTCATGTGGTAAATATTAGTTACGCAAGTTCTATAGGCTCATAGACAGGATCTGAATTTTCTTGTTGCAGTGTCATAATATTGTTTAGCATACTGTGATTAAATGTATATCGTAGTTTCTTACATTAATTATGTTTCAATTTTGATGTAATTAAATAGTTTATACTATCTACGACCATTAAACATTCTCATGTGAATGCTTTATTGTGATATAGTTGGCAAATTCTGAATTTTCATCATTATTACGCTCTAATAAATTATCTAACCACTTTTCATATATTAAATCAATAAAATGATACCATATACAAAGACTACACAATCAAATAAAAGTTTAATATTATTATCTATTAAAATATAATTAAAATTGCACCACATTAATGAAAATAACTAAAAAATTATGGTGAAAAGGCATTCATGTAAGTGAACATAAATTTTAAAATCTGAACAACTGCTTAAGTGCAAACCGAAAGAAAAATACGTAACTTTATTTCGTAACAAAAAAACATAAGTATTAACCTATTTTTTAAATATAAATATTCCTAACTTGGATATGTATGACATTGTATTTTTCTTAAAGAGTTTAGCCAAACCAAATATAATCATATAAGAAAAGTTGAGGAATAAAACCCATAGCAAATAAAATAAAATAAAATGTGAGATAAATATAACACTTGGTACGTATATCCTTAAGCCATGTACTGATCCTAACTTGTACATTGTCATTGCCAATTAGCTTTTGCCTTGGTATATGATGTGAGATATCCAATAATCCTACACCTCCACTTAAATGTTTAGAATTATGAAAAATATTCAACTATTTATCTAACAATTTCTTAGTACGTACACCCATGTTTTATCTAGACCAATAGAAGGTAATTTATGGCTACAGAAAGCAAAGGGAACTCCTTCACAATATTCATGCATTTCCAATTCACAAATAAGAATAGCATCGTTGTCATAGAATTCCTATAAATTTCTCCAACTAATCAATCTTTCATGAATGAAAATAAATATCAACTAAAAAATACTTAATAAAATAACTCATAAATTCTTTTTGCATGTTTGAGATTATTTGAGTCTATATTATTTTGTATATCATCCTTTAGTTGCGAATAAATGCCTATTTGATTATGAAAACAAGATTTTTAGCCTTACAAATATTACCTTGTTTAGGGCTGTTGAGATAATACTCATCAATGTCACATCAATTGAAATTTTTTATATTAAAAGTAATTATTTAAAAGAGAAAACTACTACAACAAGGTGAATGGTGATGGTGTTCAAGTTTTATAAGAAGGTCATCTTCCTTTTCTCTTTATCCTTTCGACTATAAAAGAACTTTTTGCTCAATGACAGTATATTGGGCCGACATGCAAGTTGAATAAATGTTAATTCTTACTAAATTCAAATGCATAGTGGTCCCTTTCCATGGCTTCGGTCCTATAATTTCTTTTGGTATGAGTTGGCAAACGGCAAACAATTCATGCTATAAATACTCATACTTGCCTTACTAATTTCGCATGGATGAGCACAAGAATGACTAAATCTCCATTGAAGGTTTATTTCTTTGCCGTGTTCATCACCTTCATCCTGCATATCGACATGGGTTAGCAGCTCTATACATAGCCATCTTTTGCAGTTTAATTTTGCATGATCCTGTCACAGAGTCGACCCATTTCAAGTCAAGCAAGTTGAATCTCTATGTGCATTCTATTTTTAATTTCTTTACATGTTTTTGCGACAGTTAACGCGAGAGAATGCCTTGTCCGCGTTCTAAGCAAAACATGGCATAAGAGATGCGTATCATCGGTGCACTGCGACAAGCGATGTAGGGGAGAGGAAGCACAACGCGGAAAGTGTCTCGGGTTTTGGACAAGCAAATGCTACTGCTATGTGTATGATTTCTGCTAAGATTGAGTCTGCTGCAGACCACAGAGATGCACGCCGTGGTTTGCTTATTGTGAGAATATTATGGTAGTGCAATTATTGTGAGAGTATTATGGTAGTGCAATTGCCAGGTCTTGGGAATTGTTGGTAGTATGAATAGGAATGGCGGCTCTCTATACCGAGAACATCATGAACTTTGAAAGTTTTCTCACTATTGGGCAGAAATATTTAAGTCATACTTCAATCTTTTAGGGTAACATTTCATTTTCAAGTAACCCTACAACTTGAGAACATTACGATTAATCTTTAAGTCAGAATTAGCTAACGTATTTTTTAAATAATGTATTGCAATTGAATGGGTTATAAAATATCAAAATTACTCGTGATGTAACAAAGAGTTCACTATTATCTTCTACGCATCACAAATTAGAGAGAAAATTATCTATAATTTGTTTTTCATTACTTTTGTCAATATTGCTAGATCATATCTTAAGGTTTGCCATATGCTTTTCTATCAGCTTTCTTTTTACCTTTAATGATGTTTTGACAATATCATACTCTGGTCAGTGACAAATACATTGGACACATTATTTTCAAATGGTAGTGATAGCTAATGAAGTTATCAGATATTTGACAATTATCTTAGTAGGATGCGTTGTTGTACCAACAACTTACAACTTATAGTTGAGGAAATTGTAACTCATCTGTACATTTCAAAAATAAAGGACATCTTCACTAGATAATTTTTACTCCAACATATTGTCTCTTACATTAGAAACCTAGATTCCCCTTGGGAAACAAATGAAGTCGGCACTTCTCTCTCATTTTTCTTTTCTTTTTTTTCCCCCTCCCTTTCTTTCCTCCAACATATAGTGATGGTTTTTGGTTTTGCTAGAACGTGGGTGAAAGAAGACACGAGCGGATTGAACCCTGTGATTCTTGAGTTGCTTCTATTGAAATAGCATATAAAGGCTTACACGTAACAAGGCTTACACAAGCAACCTTACAAAGCTACAAAAGCAACAAACTTGAAGATACAACACGTTACAAAAAACATTCCTTAGTTCAGCTTTTATACTGCGCTTCCTTGTGACACTGCCGACGACTTGTTCTACCAAAAGTGATGGCCTGCCTGAATCTAGATCATTCCAAAGTAGGTTCTTTTGCCTTCCTGAGTCTAGATCATTCCAAAGTAGGTTCTTTTACCCATGCTTTCATTCAAATCCTTTCTATTTTCTTTAGATTAGAATAATTGTATTGTGATACAAACTCGAGGATAGATTTGATATCTATACGGATATGCACATTCGTAGGAGGGTCTTATAGATCGTTAATAATTCTTTCATTTTTGTTTTCTATAAATTGATTAATAATCAAATAAACAACTGCTTACGGTACTTCCTACAGACCTTCCATTACTCTTTTTGTAATTTATTACTCATTTTACTTTTCTCAAAATGATGCCTTCAATGCAGTTTATGAAAAATAATTTTTTTTTAAATCCAATTGATTCAAAACTATTATAACAACTTAATTAATTAATTTTCATTCCCTCAAAGTTGTTATAACAAATTAACTACTTAATCTAACAATTATATTAAGTTGTTATAATTAACTAATCTTAGCATAAGAATGGTTGCATGTGTAGCAACACCTACTATGAGAAATCCACCAATCCATATTACCTAATTAGATCCGGTAAGTTATTATAACCACTTAATAAAAGAAAAATACATAGAATCATTACATTCATGTCATGATCATAGGGACACATCGTTAACATATATTTGAAAAACAGAGCACATCTCTAATACCAAATAAAACACGAGAGAAAGGAGAGAGAATAAGTGTTGCTGATAATGCTCTGTACTTGGTACAAACTGGAATGATATGAAGAGACTCCTTGGGTCCAATACATAGGTTATCTATCAATGGAAAGATAATGGCATAAACTGAAACTGATTACAAGTGACAGAGGGGAGGAGAATATGGTACATGCGGGTTTTCAGGGGAATATGCAGAGGGATCCCCTGGTCTTTGTGTCGCTATTTATGTCCATGTTTTCTGACTTCCGCTCAAAATATTTTTCTTCTGTGTTCTACGTGAGCTTCTTTCTTTTTAGCATCGCGATCCTGTGGTTCTCTTTTAGAGAGGCAAAAATTGAGCCACTTTTGCATTTTTATGTTTTGATTGCAGTCCCATCCCGATGTTAACAAGGATTCGCAAGTTAGTGAGAAGTGCTGTTGCCTTCAATTTTCACTCGTAGTGAGTAATCAATCCTTAATGATCTTTATGTTTGCTTATTTACGAATGGAGAAACTTTTGTAGTCATTTTCATTGTATCTTTCCAAATTGCGTATGCTTTCAAAGGCCGCGTGAAGTTTTTGACTTGCTTCCAAGTTGAAAACTATTCATGGTTTGTCAACAAAGTCTTGATTTGTGAATTAAGTGCGGAAAGATATGCTCAATTCTGTTTTATTGGATTATAGAAAGTATCGGAAAATCATTGACTGTGATTGTTCTTCAATTAAATGGATTTGTCTTAACGGTTGCTTCTACACTGAATTACTGCGAAATGTATACTCCTGATCACTATGTAGTTGATCGTAATGGATTAGACTGTCTCTGCCAATTCCTTTTCACCGTTGGATAGTGTATTTTGCTTTTCCTTAAATTCCTTCACATGGTCATATTACTAAAATCTAATTTCTGTATTTGCACATGCTCTGTCCTGCTGTCGGCTGTCGGCTGACTGGATTGTCTTGGTGGAGGAATATCCGTGCTGGCGATGGCTGAACTGATGTAAAGCACAGGTCCTCTGGGTTTAGCTAGAAGAAGACGAAAGCTGTTCTGCATCTACGTCTGGACTGCTAGAGGTCTTTGGGCCAGTTGGTTTTACAGGCAGGAAATCTGAAGGAGATCACCCTCACTCGAAACCGAATAACACAATTTTCAGCAACTTCACATTTGCTTTTATGTGCAACGTCGCCGTGCTGCTTGAATGGCTGAATTCCCCGGTCGTTACTTTGCTTTACATAATCAAACAAAATTTTAATATTATTGTCTATTAAAAATAAAAACAAATCTGAACTTTATTAAAGAAAATAACTAAAAAAATGGTGAAAAATGCATTTATGTAAGTAAGCATAAATTTTAATATCCAACATAACTGCTTAAATGCAAGTGCTAAGCCAAATAAGTAATTTTATTTATTAACATGAAAATAGAAAGAGCAACCTATTTGATGTCCTTATGACAGGTGTCCAACCCTAACTTGTACACTTGCATTGTTGATTAGCCTTTGCTTTAGTACAAAGATGTGGGGCATTAAATAATCCTTCACTTCCATATAAATGGTCAACATTTATCTAACAATGTTGGTGGTGTATACACCCCAACTCTACACCCAACTTTATTTAGCTTAATGGAAGGCAATTTAGGGACACAAAACACCAACGCAATTGTTCCACAATATTCATCGAATTCCAATTCACAAACCAAAATTTTGATACAAATATTGTATCATAAATTTTCAAGAATTCTAGAGCAATTCTTAAAGAGATTGTTTTTTAAATCAATTAATCTTTTTTTAAAAAAATTATACACAATATATCTATGACAAGAATTAGCATTGTGTTACAAAATTCCTATAGTTTTGTCCAACTAATCAATGTTTCATTAATAACAAGGATTATCAAGTAAAACATACTCAATAAAATATCATATAAAATTTTTTGTTAGGACATCACATTTAGCAACTACAAAAATTGAAAGATAATGATAAACATTAGGAAACTAACTCTATTGACACCAAAAAGCCATTTAACTATGGAATATATACTTGTATGTTTTCTCCTAACATTATCTATAATTTTAGATAAATATTTAACATTAATTAGTTATCAAAAAGAAAATAAAAGCTATTCAACATTCAAGAACAAAAGATAACTGAAAAGATTTGTATGAATTGAACTATATTATAACTTTCAGAAAAACAAAAATATAAGATTAAACATACCGATAAGGAAAAGATACTTCAATAAAATCGCTTCCAACCATGAATTTAACTGTCAAATATTGGCAAGGAAAAAAAAACCCAACAAATGGAACAAGTTTTTGTTAAATAAAAAACAACCAAATTACAAAGAAAAAACAAAATTATATCAAGCTCACTTTGATATGTCGTGCGACTGAAGGCTCCCAGAAAAAAGTTATGTAAGGATGGTTAAATCGCCCATGGGCACCATAAAGTAATCAGGGAAATGTTATGTCCTCCAGTATTTTCCTATTAGTAAAATAGTAATGATTGTAAAAAAGAAAGAGAAAGGAAGTCGAGATAACATTTCTAAAGTTTTTGTGTAAATTTTACCTCATCTGCTGGTGTGTAAAGATTGAGCAGTAGCCCACAGCAAAATCTGTACTACTGCATTGATTCTTCCCATTAAACCCCGATTCTACAGCAATTCATTTAATTTATGGCCCCTCGAACGCGCATAGATGTAAAGGAATCATGATAAAGGTACTTTAAATCTAAACCAGGTGGAGAAATTTCTCTAGTAACTTCGCATTTGCCATCTCTCCCACGGAAGACGCGCCCCCTACATTCCTTCAACTTCACTTTCTTGTTACTTGCTGTAACTGAAGCCACCAAACTCCTTCTTTTAACAGGTTCAGATTCTTCTGACGAATCTGAAACCTTCCTTTTCTTGCATTTTGGTTTTCCTATGGAACTTTCCACTTGTTCTGAGTCTCCCGAGACATTTGAAAAACTTATTTTCTCTTCTTTCGGCCTTCTTATGGAATATGGAATCTCCATGGATACCCAAACTCCATATGATGACCCAACATCAGCCACTTTAGGTACATGAACAACGACGGAAACTGGACTCTCTTCATTAGGTTGTGATTGAGTAGCAATCTCAGGAATCTGTTCTGTTGGAGATACATTAGCATATTTGAGAATTATTTCCTAGAATTGCTACGTTATTCTTTCCTTATAATTTTATCTGTTTAGGAAACTATTATTGTATATAGGAGATTATTTTCTTCCTTGTATTTGTATATTGTTTCCTTTTTTAGTTTGCTCCTTACATTATATAAAGACCTTCATATGTACAGTTTTTTACACAAGTGAAAGCAATACAAGCCTTTCCCACAAATCTATGCCTTTTTTCTCTCTTGTGACATGGTATCACGAGCCTAGTTTTTTTTCTTCATTCACGTTTCCGCACTTTTTTCTCCTCTCCTTTGTGATCATGTCCTCTCCGGTTGACCCCGATGCTCCCATCATCGAGGATGTCTCGCCTTCCTCCACCTCCCCTCCATCTCCTACCCTCCCTGGCCCTGCCCTCTCTTCTGGGGTCCTTGATTCTTTTTCCCCATTACCTCCCTCTGGACCTCCTCTCTCTTGGGCCCCATATTCTCTCCCTGGCCAGCCACGTCCTGCCCTCTCCCAGGCCCTACCTCTCGGCCCAACTCCCTCTTCTCTGGCCCCCCTCTCCTCTCCCCTCCCCGGCCCGCCCCACACCTCTGCCCCGACCCAACCTCCCGTGAGCGGATCACCCATCTCTGGGTCCTTGGGTTTGAGTTCGGACCCTTACCCATACCCATATTCCGGATTCAGGTCCAATCCTTACCCGAATTCACCCCTAATTTTTTTGCCCTATTCCGTCGCTGGCCGCCTGGAACCCGACGATCCTCTCTACACCGCCGCCTTTGACGGCCCTGAGTTGCGGCATATCACCCAGCTTCTCACCAGCGCCGATACCTTCACCGTTTGGTCCCGCGAGCTCCGCCACGCCCTTGTCACCAAAGACAAAGACGGGTTTCTCGACGGCGCTATCCTGGCTCCCGCCACCGAACGCCTTACGCGGCAATGGCGCAAGTGTTCCCAATTGGTTTGTACCTGGATTGGGAACACTCTCACCCCGGAGGTCGCCGCCGCCCTTCCGCCCACCGACGCCCCGAAAGTTCTCTGGGACGCTCTCCGCGAACTCTATGGCCGCCCCGATCGTGTTCGCCTCTTCCAAATCGAGCAAAAACTCACCGAATTGAAGCAAGGAACCCTCTCTGTGGCCGTCATCTTCAACCGTTTCATGGCCCTCTGCCATAAATACGACCACACAGTTGAACCGCTCAACGGCCCCGATGCCACTCTCCGCCAATTTCACCGGCTGAAGGAGGAGCAACGCCTCACTCGTTTTCTCCTCCTCTTAAACGAGTCGTTCTCCTCCTTCCGCTCCTAGATTCTAGCCATGGATCCACCCCCGTCCTTGCGCCGCCTCCTTTTCCTTGCCGTCCAAGAGGAAAACCACTGTCTCGCCTCCGCCGAATATCTCCGTGTCGGAGACTCGGTTATTTTGGCCACTCGGGCCACTCCTGCTCAGAAGGCTCTTGCTGGTGGTGGCGGCGGCGGCGGGCTTGGAGACCGCGGTGGCGTCGGCTCTGCGGCACATATGCGGTCTTTAGGTTTTTTTGAGGGCGACGCTTCACTCCCTCCTGGATTGGACGGCTCTCCTCATTACCCTAGATCGGACGGTCCATCTCTCATCTCAGACGTGCCTCCATTCGACGGTCTTTATCCGATCCCAGCTTCACAGATCGACGCCTCTCAGCAGAGCTTCGGTGCACTTGTCCATAGAGGATCCGCCGGGCCGCGCAGCTTAAATGGGTCGCGTTCTCGCCGACCCAATGGGCCCAATTACGGCTTCAACGGCCCAATTTCTTCATGGGCTCGGCCCAATCAGCTTTTTTGTGAGCACTGCAAGCGGACCAACCACACGAAGGCCACATGTTGAAAATTACATGACAGGCTTGGGGAATTTGCCTCCAAAGAAAACAATAATATTTTGACTAATTTTGTTTCTTCTCAGGATAAGCCCAATCCACCTCTTAGTGAAGCCCAACTTTAACACATCATCCAGGCCTTCAATCAGATGGGTCAACCTGACAAGATTGCTAGCTTTGGAGGTACTTCCTTTTGTTTTATGAGCTCTATCTTACCCTCTGATTGGCTTATTGATTCAGGTGCCAGTGACCACATTATTTGCGATCAAAATTTTTTTTCCAAAATTCACACTACCCAATCTTCCATGACCGTACGTTTCTCCACTAGAAACGTTACTTCCATCACCAAAATTGGTGATGTCCAACTTAGCCCTCAATTTACTCTCAAAAATGTTCTTTATGTTCCTGAGTTCCAATTTAATCTCATATCTATTTCTAAAGCTTGTGAAAATAATCATTGTTGAGCCATTTTGGACTCTAATTTTTGTTTCTTTCAGGCCCGTTCGACTGGCAAACTGATGGGCTTGGGTAATGCTCAACAAGGCCTTTATTTTTGAATTTCCATTCCTGCAAATTTCAATTCATGTATTTCACCCACTACGGGCTCCTTTTGTAATTCTCATTTCAGTAATAATATTTTACTTTCTCACCAACGTTTGGGCCATAGTGCTTCTTACCCTCACCCAAAATGTCCGATTTGTCCCTTGGCAAAACAACCTCGCCCCTCTTTCCCTACTAGCTCTTCTCGCGCTCCTTCTGTTTTCTCCCTCCTCCATATCGACATTTGGGGACCTTATCACACCCTACATCGTGATGGATCTCGTTTCTTCCTCACTATTGTTGATGATCTTTTTCGTGGTACTTGGGTCTTCTTAATGCAATCAAAAACCCAAGTTCTCTCTCACCTCACTTGTTTCTTTACCCTTATTTGTACTCAGTTTCACACCTCTATCCAACATGTTCACACCGATAATGCCCGTGACTTTTTTAATCATACTTGTTCCTCCTTTTTTTTCTGATCATGGCATCCTCCATGAAAGTTCTTGCCCATACACTCCTCAACAAAATGATTTTGTAGAACGCAAGCACCGTCATCTTCTCGAGGTTGCCAGAGCCCTAAAATTCCAAGCCTCTATTCCTGAAAATTTTTGGGGCGATTGTGTGGTTACTGCTGCTTACTTGATCAATCGGATGCCTACTCGGGTCCTTCATGGGAAGACACCTTTTGAGCTACTATTTGGAAAGCACCCCGATATTGGTCACCTCTGCGTTTTTGGTTACTTGTGTTTTACAACTACTGTGGGACATCGTGACAAGCTAGCTCCTCGTGCCACCCGTTGCATCTTCATGGGTTATCCTTCCCTTCAAAAAGGCTATCGTCTTTATGATCAAGCTACAGGTACCTTTTTTATCGGCCGTGATGTTGTCTTCCATGAAGATGTATTCCCTTTTCAGGATGTGCCTTCACCGGCGGCTGACATTGTGCCCCCCTCGGGTTCTCGACCATTTCTACCTGATGATTCGGCTCCATCACCACCACCTGTGGTCCTTATTGCGCCTCTAGTGCCTCTAGCTCCTCCTTCACCCACTATATCTGTGGGATCCACCCCAGTGCCTCCCTCTGCACCGCCTTCTCCATTACCGGCTTCCCCTGACCAACCTGACTCTTTGGTCTCCCCTGACGACTCACTGGCCATTGTCCCTTATGTCCCACCTCCTGCTTCGGCCTCGGCTCCTCCTCCTCGGCGTTCTGGTCGTGCCACTCGACCTCCTACTTGGACCAAGGACTACCTTTGTTCCAACGTTGAGCACATTGGGTCTCATTATCCCATCACCTCCTATGTCAGCTTTGCTCGTCTATCTCCAGATCATTTTTGCTGCATCAGTCGGATTTCTGCTGCCACCGAACCTTCTTGTTACCAGGAGGCCTCCATTGATCCCCGTTGGCAACAGGCCATGGAAGCTGAGCTCCATGCCCTTGCCGATAATCACACTTGGGATGTTGTTCCTCGCCCTGCTCATCGGCGTCCTATTGGCTGCAAGTGGGTCTACAAGATCAAGCATCGAGCTGATGGTTCTGTTGAGCATTATAAAGCTCGTCTTGTTGCCAAAGGATACACCTAGAAAGAAGGTTTTGACTATCAAGACACTTTCTCACATGTCGCCAAGGCAGGCACTGTTCGTTCTTTCCTCGCCGTTGCTGCTTTCCATGATTGGCCTTTGCATCAGATGGATGTTAATAATGTCTTTCTCCATGGTGATTTAGATGAAGAAATCTATATGGATCTCCCTCCGGGCCTTCGCAGACAGGGGGAGTCTCGGGTTTGTCGTCTCCGAAAGTCCCTCTATGGTCTCAAGCAAGCTTCTTGGCAATGTTATGCTAAATTTACATCAGCCCTTCTCTCAGCCAAGTTTCGCCAATCTCGCCATGACTATGCCCTTTTTACATGGCACCAAGGTACTTCCTCTATATATTTACTCATATATGTAGATGATATCTTGATTATGGGCAGCGATGCTTCCGCCATTGCCCGGTTCAAGTCCTACCTCCACTCTACCTTCCACATCAAGGACTTAGGGCCCCCCAAATACTACCTGGGTATCGAGATTGCTCGGTCGGACAAAGGCATCTGCCTAAGTCAACGTAAATTTGTCCTGAAAATTATTTCTAAGGTCGGATTATCTGGTTGCAAGCCTGCTATCATTCCTTTTGAATAGAACTTGAGTCTCACTACACCAGAATTCGATGTGGGAATGTCGTCCTCAGAACAAGATCAACCACTCAAAGATCCTTTTAAGTATCAACGTTTAGTTGGAAAATTTATCTACCTTACTATGACGAGACCAGATATTTGTTATGCCGTTTACATTCTTAGTCAATTTGTGCATGCCCCGAAACAGTCTCATATGAATGCGGCTCTAAAGGTTGTAAAATATCTGAAGGGATGCCCAGGTCTTGGATTGCTCCTCTCTAGAGATTGCGACATGGAAATGAAGGGGTATTGTGACACTAATTATGCCACGTGTCCCATGAGCCGACGATCGACAACTGGTTTTGCCATAAAGCTTGGGAATTCCCTTCTGTCTTGGAAGACTAAGAAACAGTCAACTGTATCATTATCTTTTGCCAAATCTGAATATCGTGCCATGACCAAGACCACCTGTGAAATTATTTGGTTGAGGGGCTTACTATATGACCTTGGAGTATGTATACGGCGTCCTACCCTACTCTTTTGTGACAATGATGCAGCTTTAAAACTCGCAGCGAATCCAATAGTTCATGAGAGAACCAAGCATATTGAAGTGGATTGTCATTTTACAAGGGACAAAATTCAAGAAGGCGTCATCACGACACATGAGATCAACACCACGGAACAACCCGCAGACATTTTCACCAAAGCACTTTGTCATCGACAACACACGTATCTATTGAACAAGCTTGGTGTGTTTGATGTTTACAAGCCTCCCAAACCACCAGCTTGAGGGGGAGTGTTGGAGATACGTTAGCATATTTGGGAATTATTTCCTAGAATTGCTACGTTATTCTTTCCTTATAATTTTATTTCTTTAGGAAACTATTATTGTATATAGGAGATTATTTTCTTCCTTGTATTTGTATATTGTTTCCTTTTTAGTTTGCTCCTTACATTATATAAGGACCTTCATATGTACAATTTTTTACACAAGTGAAAGCAATACAAGCTTTTCCCACAAATCTATGCCTTTTTTCTCTCTTGTGACATGTTCTGCAATTCTTTCCTTGAGTTGTAATTGACAAACAAACGCAAGAAGAATCTCTGGATTACCGCCCTCACATGCTCCTGTGTCTGAGCTTTCTCCTGTGACTTCGTAAGCAATTGATAGAAAACATATCTCTGCTTCGTTTTCATTAAATCTCTTCACCCAGTTGCAATCCATATGCACTTCAATTTTTTTATTGGAGATAATGTTACCGCAAACGAACCCAGGTAAGGTTCTTGGTTCTTCCACAGGGACACATCCTACCCTCATAGGTCTAATGCAGGAGAAATTCACATAAAAAGACTCCTTTTCAGTATACAGGATCTTATGAGCTATGCAATCAAAACCAACATAGGCAACAAGCGAAGAACAAAATTTGGTCTGTAACAACTCTGGCGAAATCTGCTTAATCCTCTGGCTATCAAATGCCGCTGACAAAGGACAGTTACTTATCCGCAAGCGTTCTAAACTCAATGACAGTTTTGGCAGTAGCCGAAGAGAGGTACAGTCACTCAAATCAAGAAATTTAAGTCGGGGAAGCTCACAAATACTGTCCGGTAACTCAGTAAAGCTGTTATTAGCAAGCTTTAAAGACGAAATCGAGGAGGAACGGGAGCCAATGGACTTAGGAAATGTACTTAGATTACAGCAAGACAAATCTAGTCTCTCCAAAGATGTTAAATTCTCAAATCTAAACTCTGACAATTCAAGCTTGGGGAATCTGCAGACACCATCTGGTATTTTTGTAATTTTATTGTAAGATAACTTCAAATAACGGAGTGAAGATAAGTCTCCAAAACCCATAGGTACTTCTTCATTCGACTGAATGCAATTGGTCAAAGTTAACGAATCTAAAGAACTTAAAGCTGAGAATGAAGGAGGGAATTTGAATGTATTTGAATTACACGAAAAGCATAATCTTCTGAGTTTCCCCGCAAAAGCAACGCCGTATGGTAATTCTTGTAAATCAGAGTCATCTGCGTAAAATTCCTCTAAAGATGGAAAACTCGTGGAGTTGAAAGGTAACTCTCTTATACGAGTCTCACTAATACATAGACAGTGAAAAAATGGCAACTCACCCTGAACATTTGGAATCCTTGTGAGCTTTGAACACCCAGAAAGATTAAGAACTTCAAGAAATTCCGAACTAATCTCAACTAGAAATTCCGTCAGTCCATGACAACCACATAGCCACAATTTCTTGATTTGTTTAAGGCTTCCGTGAACGGTTTGCAATTTTTCACATCCTGAAAGATTCAGTATCTCAAGATTTGGGACTTGGCTCAAGTTAGGTGTTGTGATCAACCTTTTTGAGTATCCCATGTCTATGACCTTTAATACTGGAAAACTCTGTTACAAAGGAACAAATTGTTAAATCAAGTGAAAATGAAGAAAGAAAAATAAAGAAGAAAAAAATACTTGCCTAAGACACAATGTTACCTTCTCTTTGACACTTAGTCGCTCAATACGGCTACCCCACAATTTTAGCACAACAAGCTTGGTAAACTTCCAATCATCAAGTGGTAAGATTTTCAAAGGACAACCCCACCAACCTATGATACGTAATTCACTCCCTAGTTGTGAAGGTAGTCCATCCCATTTTACCGTTTCATAATCACAATTCAAAGGAAATTTTTTCAAATACAAATAATATTGTTTAAGGTAATGATAATCATACCACATTGAATAAATATCACGGGAGCTAATCCAAAGCATTCTCAAGTTTGTCATTGCTGACAAGGTCTCCAAATTAAATTGTTCCTTTTCTTGAAAAGAGAGTTTAAGTACAATGTCTTTAATTTCACAATATTCCTAAAAAACAACAAAAATGAAATTAGTGAGTAAAACTATTTCACAAGTATATTGAGGAATTCAAATAAAAATTACTTACATTGGGTCCTATAATAGTGGCATTCAGCACCTTTATGACATCTTCTTTCCACAATAGTCTACTACTCTCGGCAATTTGTCTGCCCAGGTCTACATATAAGTCATGCATCAAGAATCTTCCATCTTTTGAGACCTTTAAGAGGAAGTAGTGTTCCAAAACTTCAAGATCGACCCTTAGATTGTAACCAAGAGCTTCTAATATATGGCTAATTTCATTTTTTAAACATTTATTAAAATAACATGCTATATCTAAAAATAATTCTTTTAAACGAGAGCTTTTATGAGTGAGATCATCCAAAACTCTTGAAAGCGTAATGAAAAGAATGTTTTCACGATCCTCACTGATGAGCTTTTGGTAAGATTCCCAATAATACAGATCCTCCTGATGACTAGATAAGTCGGTACCAAAAGCAACAAGAGCAAACGGAAGGCCTCCCGTGCATTCTACAATTTCATGAGCTACCTTCTCAAAGCCTTCCTTGGGTTGAGGTTGGTTGAAGGCTATCTGACAAAGAAGCTCTAAAGCACCATTCTTGTTAAGCTTCTTAACCTCATAAACGTTGTTCTCACCTAGATGTGGCAAATCTCTTTTTCGGCTTGTTATAATTATTCGACTTCCGAGCCCAAGCCACTCAAGACTCTGTGCTAATGCATCTATTTGGTTCCGATGCCAGACGTCATCGAGAACAATGAAAGCTTTGATTCTTCCGTAGATTATTTTGTAACACTCGTCTTACCTGATCAGCAGTAATCAAATGTTTTGTCGCATCAACACCAAGAAAACAGCAAATGAGTTGCTTCTGTAACCCAAGGAGGTAATTGTCTTCGATATTATTCCCAATTTTTTCAATAAAGCAACAATGTGTAAATTCATGAGAAATTTTATTGTAAATCACCTCTGCCAAATTTGATTTTCCAATTCCACTTATCCCGCAAATGCCTATAACACGAGAAATATTCTTTTCTTCTATATTAATTAACTTCATGATTGCAGCCACTGGAGAATCTATTCCAACAAGAGGCTTATGAATGATTTTAAAGTTTTTTGTCAATTCCCTAAATATTGTCAAACTGAATTCTTTAGCTTCTTCCGTCTCGTAGCTGAAAAAAAAGAAGGAAATTCCTCCATTTAAAACTGAAGTGAACAGAGACTAAGAGATGGTCTAATTCAATCTGATTCAGAAAATAAATAAAAATCGTTAAAATAACGTATCAGTTAAGTGGAAATGATGATACCTGTCTTCTTTTACCACCAGTGCGCAAAGAGTGCTCACTTCCTCGAGAGCGCGTTTACATGATGCCGGCAGGTCATTCTCTTCCAAGACAGATTTCCAGTACGCCAACTTTTCCGCGGCAGCTGCGGCGGCCACGGGATCGTCTCGTGCTTTTGTGAAAATATTTCCGACATCCTTCAACAGCCTTTCCAGTTTGCCGGGATCCACATGGTAGAAAACGGGAAAAACAGTGAAGTGTCCGATTCGCCTATATTTCATGATCACGGTTAGCTCAAACAAGCACGCTTTGGACGTAGCAAACTCCGGTGAAATAACAATTACTGCGCATTCAGAAATTTTTATTGCCTCCACGAGAGCTGGATTAATTTTTTGTCCAAACGGTAGGTCCTCTTTGTCTCTGAAGACCATAAGCCCTCGATCTACCAAGGCATTATAAAGAGCATCTGTAAAACCAAACCGGGTATCACCGCGGAAACTGAGAAAAACTTGCTTTGGTGACGGAGTGGAGGAAGAAGAGGAAGAAGAAGAAGAGAAAGCAACTGAACTGGTGGCTTAGTGCTCGTAGAAGCCATTGGAGGCTCACAAGCGCGTCTAATCCGAAGCTCGTTGGGAGAAATGGAGACTATCTTCCAAACTTCCAAGACGCGCCGAAAGTGAGAGGAAGGAAATTTCTGTCCGTCCCGCGAGAAAAGTAGACTTGAGGGGCATTGAAAATTTTTGCGTCTCGGCTAGCGTGAAAAGAAGAGTCAAGCGGCATTTGTCCGTTACTTTGGTTGTGACCGACGCTCCACTTATCCATATATTTAGCCGCAATAACATAATTGTTTAAATTGTTTATAGTGTCTATGGCATAAGTCTCATAATAAATCATGGATGTTTGTCATTAAAGGTGGAATGGAACATTTTAGTGAAATAGACAAAACGGCTCAAGGCATGATTTTCGGAGGATCTGTGCCTTTTGAAAGTGCGTGAGTCGGAGGAACGCTTAGCAGACGTTTGAAAGCCATCATTTTTGTGAAAAAATGATTAGGAAATTTCAAGCTTACTCGTAGTAAGACTGAGACGTGTTCATATTCCTTGTGTGGACTAAGTTGACGTAGAGGCACGAAAGCAAGAGATTAGTAGGTTTCTTGCATGAGCATAATTATATTCCTATAGCATTTCTTTCGAGCATACCAATGAAATAATTTTAGAGAAAAAAAATTTTCAAAAGAAATAATGTCCTACTGAAGGTATTCAAAATGTTAATTGTAATCAGACTTTTACAAAGAGTAATAAAAGAATATTTCAATATTTCAATAGCGAGGAGAAAAACTAAACTGAATGAATAATTTTAAATAATATAATATTTTGTTATGAAGGTATGTTTATAACTCATTTGTTTAAGATAATGATAAGTTTTTTATGGTAATTATATCCAAAATTATGCATTACAAGGAAGTTGTTAATTTACAATTTTTGAGAACTTGTTAAACCTTGCAATCATGATATTAAAATCTTTGAGTGATTTTAAACTTACATTGTTGGGAAGTCTCTTAAGAATTTTGCAACAAATTTTTAACCATTTGAGAAATTTGATAAAAAAAAAATAGACTTTATACATACTTAAACAATTGAAAGACTTGTAATCTATCAAAGTTTGGGTCTTTGCTTAAATTTGGATTCTCAATCAAGTTTGGTGAGCCACTCTACAATAGTGCATTTTGTAGACTAGAGAATGATTGAAAAAAATGAAGAAACATAAAAGGCAGAGGGAAGAAGAAAAAGAAGTGGAAGAACTCAATTTTGGGCATAAATTTTGAAGGATGTTCTATGCCTATCCAAAAGATCTTTTAAAATGACCAACTTTGTGAAAGTGTAATCAAGAAATTTTAGTGTTGCTTGCAATTAAATAAGTTGTGTTCATATTGATGTGTTTGAAGAGAATTGCAGATTGCTACAGGTGCCCATTTTAAACCGTCCCTAATTAGCTCGTGAATGCTAGCAATCAATTTTGAGGCCTACTACTCAAATATGCTATGCAAATCTATAATCAAATCTATCAATAATGCTTGTGAAAAATGCAAACAAGCAGTGTTACAAAGCTTGATAAGATTAGAAATATCTATAATTTTTTTTTCATTAAGTTAAATCACCAAATGTCCAGTTAATGAATCAAATTATTATTGAACATATTTTATTTTGTAAAATCCCCATTTACTTAAAAATGTTTAGGGTTATTTGAATGTTACTAATTACGACCCTCCCAATCCTAACAGATTAACTTATTTGAATTACTAAACAATTCCTAATTGGTAATTTAAAGCACCTCAATCCATCCGCACTATATTACTAGTGTCATTTGCATATGTAAATATTCGTGTATTTTTCTTCTCAACACATAGACCACCAATAATTTTTTATTTAGATAGTTTTCAAATGGTATTAATTAAAATGATCATAAAATAATGGTTCAGACTCTTTAAACTCTTTGCGACGACAATACCATAAGTTCCATAAACAAACATGGACATTTGCTACTGAGTTTGTCACTAAAAATGGAAATAAAATATTTTAATAAAATAGAGAAATCTACTCCAATTATTGGAATTAATAATCATATTATGTAATTATCCCTGAATTTGTCAAACCATTGTGCAATCCAACACTGATTCGAGAACTCCGAGACTCCCCAGCTTGATTTAGTATCAAGAGATGGAAAGTCGTCAACACGAGGAAACTTCCCAAGCTTCCAACTCCCGTGACGGGGAAGGGAATTTCCGGTTCTCTAGAAAAGCCAAGGGAAATATTTACAAGACGCAAAGAAGTGGCACAGGAAATTTCCCCTCACCTCTGACCCTGGAGGACAGTCTAATTTGAAATTTGTCTGGCTACAACCTTTAAATAGAATTGATGAGTAAATTTGAAGTTTTGCACCGAAAGCAAGCTCTCTTTATGTCACTTCTCTGTGATATGACATCTTTGTACGGTGAAAGGGACAGATTCGCAGGCTACTCTTATCAGGTTCAGCGAATATTGCTTTGTGGAAAGTAGAACCTCTCAGGTTCCCCACCGGAAATTGTGTAGGTAACGTGAGGCGAGGGTCCTCGAGAAAAGAAAACCCCCTTCCAACCATGGTTATTTGATGCCTTTGTAACACATCGTGAGAGCAACAAGGCTATCGGAATGAAAACTGGTAGGCAGGAGATTTGAATGATATCCCTGTTACCCTAAAAGGCTAACTCATTTTTTAGCAACATCATAACGGTTTTTTAATCTGAAGGATATCCCCCCATCACGACTTCTGAAAAGCTAGGTCGAAGTTGCAATTAGAAATGCAGTCTTTTCGTCGCCGGAAAATGTATGTGACAAACTAGCGCCTAGTTTTCTTCAATAATCAATTGGTAAGCCAAAGGCATGGTAAGCTAAATGTGGCTTGGTACCTTTTGGTTCCAAGTTCAGCACCCCGCTTCCCCTGATAAATAAATGGAAAAAAAAAAACACTGTTTAACCCAGAAAGATAACAAAATAACAATAATCCATTGAAAACAATAGCAGCAGCATTCTCATTATTTTGTACATACAAATAGTTCAAAATAAGGTTTATATAGCCAAGAAAGAATCTACCTTAAGGGAAGTCAGTTTGTAGCCCTAGAACGAAAGGAAATTTGTCAACAGTCTCCCTCTCCTACCTCACGGGCGTAGTCTTTTCTCCTTGCCTGCACATCTTCGAAGACAGATGGATTTCAAAGACTGATTTCTATGCCCAGGCGCAGGTCCTGGCATGCTGGCATTTGCGGCTGTTTTTGTCTCGGTCTCATGGGGCCAATTCGACTTTTCCGCCAAAAAAAAAAAATCATTTAATGAAAATTTTGTAATCTGTAACTCTTCTTTATCATTGGATTGAACTACCAGGTGTCAAGTTAATAAATCAATATATCAATAGGTATACTTTATTTCCAATAAATCTCTACCCACTCCAAAAATTTTCTTAATAATTTAATGCTAAGAAATGTTATTAATTATGACCTTTACAAAACTAACCTATTGGCATAATCGAATTACTAGCCAATTCCTAATTGATAATTCCCAGGACCTCACTCCTTCCATATTATTTGCTAGTGTCATACATAGAAGTAGTGTATGAGCATCTTGCTTCTGAATATACTATTAATAAATTCAAAATCAAACTTAAAAGTTAGATCATAAATTAAAAGAATATTTAATATATTTAAATATTAGCCAATAATTATTTCCTTATTGTATAAATATTTGGCTTCAACACTCCTTAAATTTTGAATATATTTGAATTTAATGTTAATGATGAAATAACACTTCATGTACATCAAACATATATAATGGACTTAAAATTGAATAAAAGTTAAAGAGGATCAACCTAAAATCTTATATTATATTAATAAACTCAAAGTCTAATTTAAAAGATAATTTATAAGGGAGATAGTTGTTATGTTTAAACATTAACTAAAGGTAGTTTCTTTCTCATATAAGACTTTTATTTTCAACCTGTACAAATCAAAAAATTTCAAATTTAGATAGTTTTCAAATGGCATTAATTAAAATGATGTTCCATTCAAGGACTAAAGGTGAAATAACCAAAAATTATGGAAGTTTGTTATTGAGTTTACAATTAAAAGTGGAATGTAATATTTTAGTAAAATAGAGAAAATTACTCAGAAATAATTAAAATATAATCATATTTTGTCATTATCCAATGACATTAAATTTATTGAAAATTTGTTACTGGTCAATGAATCCTAAATCAAATATCGCAGTAAAACTCGTACTCAAAAAGAACATATAAAAGAAAAGAAAATGTTTTTGCTGGATTACGAGGACAAAAGACTGTCTGATTTGGAAATCCCCACTCCAAACCTTTCACAGTAATCGACTGGGCAAACTTCAAGGTTGCTTCCAGTAAAACTAAATTCTGTTCATATTGCTTGTATGCACGCTGTGGTTCCCCGTAATGGTGTCAAAAGAAAAGATTAGTGGGTTTGCTTGCACTGCGAAGGTTTGTCTTTCCCATTAGTTTGAGTCTCTTTGCACTAAAGGCAGGTTCTCTTTATATCAATTCCATGTGCTAGGTTCACTCGCAGCTTTCATTAGATAGACCCCATGAATATTACTTTGTGGGAGAAATTTTGTTAGTAATGTGGGTGAAGACTCAAGAAGATGTTCCCACCATGTCAAAGGCGGAACCCTACGCATTCGGCATGAATTTGGAAAGATGCTCGTGCCGTTCCAGAAGATATTTGAAAATAATCAATTTTTGTGAAAAGGTGATAAGGAAATTTCGAGGTTACTCGTAGCAAGAATAAGTTATGTGCATATTTCTTGAGTAGACTACGTTGACGTAGCGGCATGAATGATTGAGCTTAGTTATATCTCTCTATAATCAGCTAGTAAGCTTTTGTAGTTAGTATGATTAGAACTTCACAGATATGACCTGCAAAACCACAATCAAACTTCTCAGTAAATCTTACAAAATATGCAAGTAAACTATTAGACAAAGCTTGATGTAAAATTTTTGTATAATTGAATTTATTTGTCCGTTATTGTCTGTATAATCACTTTTGTAACTTCGTTGCGCTACAATCATAGTTATTAAAGAAAAAATTCGTATGATATTCCATAATATATGAGTTACACTCCATACATTGTATGTCCTGTCAAATTTTTTAATTTTTTAATCTTTTCAGTTTCATGATAACCTCAATCTTTTTCGTTTCGCTCAAAGTTGCAAAGAACAAGATGAGTAAAGGGCAGTTTCCACGTTTGTGGGCTCTGTCAGCACTTTCTGTAGACGACAGTCTACAACAAACAAAGGGAACTCCTCCACAATATTCATGCATTTCCAATTCACAAATAAGAATAGCATCGTTGTCATAGAATTTCTATAAATTTTTCCGACTAGTCAATGTTTCATGAATGAGAATAAATATCAACCAAAAAATACTTAACAAAATAACTCATAAATTCTTTTTGCATGTTCGAGATCATTTGAGTTTATATTATTTTGTGTATCGTCCTTTATGGTTGCAAATAAATGCCTATTTGGTTATAAAAATAAGATTTCTAGCCTTACCAATATTATCTTGTTAAGGGGTGTTGAGATAATACTTATCAATGTCACATTAATTGAAATTTTTTATATTAAGAGTAATTATTTAAAAGAGAAAACTACTACAACATGGTGAAAGGTGATGGCGTTATAATTTTATAAGAAGTTCATTTTCCTTTTCTCTTCTCCAATGAATTAGCAGCATCATAAGACCAAAAAATATTTTTCTTTACCCTTTCTACAATAAAAGAACTTTTTGCTCGATGACAGTATATTGGGCCGACATGCAAGTTGAATAAATGTTAATTCTTACTAAATTCAAATGCATAGTGGTCCAGAACTACAATGGATGATCAAAGCAATAAAAGGAAGGGATTTAGCTGCCAAACTTCTCAAGTTATCTTTCTTAGCTTGTATTTATTGTATATGGCCTGAACGAAATAGACGACGTTTTCAGGGAAAAATAATGGATATCCCTATTCTCTTAGCGAAAATAAAGAAGATAGTACGAGGGAGAGCTTCTTTGTTTAGAAATATAAAATCTTCTCAATGCAATGTTATTTTGGGTGAGATTTGGAGGCTTCCAACTTCCATCTTTTCATAGATATGGTGACTTTTGTAATACTGGGGTATGCCCATGTACTTTTGTACTTTAATATGTATTAATACAACTTACCTTTCTACCAAAAAAAAAAAATGCATAGTGGTCCCTTTCCATGGCTTCGTTCCTATAATTTCTTTTGGTATGAGCTGGCAAACGGAAAACAATTAATGCCATAAATACTCATACTTACCTTACTAATTTCGCATGGATGAGCACAAGAATGACTAAATCTCCATTGAAGGCTTATTTCTTTGCCGTGTTCATCATCTTCATCCTGCATATCGACATGGGTTAGTAGCTCTATACATAGTCATCTTTTGCAGTTTAATTTTACATGAACCACTCACAGAGTCGACCCTTTCAAGTCAAGCAGGTTGAATCTCGATGTGCATTCTATTTTTAATTTCTTTACATGTTTTTGAGACAGTTAACACGAGGGAATGCATTGTCCGCATTCTAAGCAAAACATGGCATAAGAGATGCGTATCATTGATGGGCTGCGACAAGCGATGTAGGGAACACGAGGAAGCATAGAGCGGAAAGTGTCTAGGATATTGGTCAAGCAAATGCTACTGCTTTGTGTATGATTATTGCTAGGATTGAGTCTGCTGCAGACCACAGAGATGCACGCCGTGGTTTGCTTATTGTGAGAATATTATGGTAGTGCAATTATTGTGAGAGTATTATAGTAGTCCAATTGCCAAGTTTTGGGAATTGTTGGTAGTATTAATAGGAATGGTGGCTCTCTATACAGAGAACATCATGTACTTTGAAAGTTTTCCCACTATTTGGCAGAAGTATTTAAATTATACTTCAATTTGTTAGTATAACATTTCATTTTCAAGTAACCCTACAACTTCAAAACATTGCGACTAATCTTTGCGTCAAAATTAGCTAAAATGTTTTTTAAATAATGTATTGTAATTTAATCCAGCTATAATATATCAAAATTACTCGTGATGTAACTAAGAGTTCACGTTTATCTTCTAAGCATCACAAATTAGAGAGAAAATTATCCATAATTTGTCTTTCATTGCTTTTGTCAAAGTTGCTAGTTCATATCTTAAGGTTCGCCACTTACTCTCCTATCAACCTTTGTTTTAGCTTTATTGATGTTTTTACCATATCAAACTCTGGTCAGTGACAAATACACCGAAGACAATATTTTCAAATGGTAATGATAGCTAATAAAGTTGTCATATATTTAAAGCCTATAAATTGTAATTAGTTTTTGCAAGAGCTTTGAAATTTGTGAAATGTAGTTTTCAAGCCTAAATGAAGATGTTGTACCTGAACAATTTGTATCTTTTTTATGATGATATATAATATATAATATTTGACCTTTCACCTAAAAAAAAAAGTTATCATATATTTGGAAATTATCTTAGTAGGATGTGTTGTTGTTTCAACAACTTACAACTTAGTAGCTGAGGAAATTGTAACTCATATGCACGTTTCAAAAATAAAGGATATCTTCACTAGGTAATTTTCACTCCAACATATTGTCTCTTACATTAGAAATTGTTGGGATCCAACCTGTCTCTAATATCATTCGTTGGGGGAATTCAACCAAGTCTCATAATCCACATAGAGATCGAACACACAAATATAAGAACGCACACACCCAAACACAATAATTTTAAGAGGTTCAGAACATCATAATGTTCTATATCCCCAGTAGTCTCTTCTCATTGAATTTTCTCATACATTCCCTCTTTTCAAACTTGTATCTCATGGATTCTCTCATTAATTAAAATCCATGATGATAAATATAATGTTTTTGATGATTGGTATTAAGGAAAGAAAAACAATTAAGCTATAAAATAATTTTAGTTTATCTTGGATACATTTTTACTTTACTATTGTTCTTGGGCAAGTTACTATATGGTCAAAAGACCAACTCATTTGTGAGGCCCAAGTCTTCTATTACACCAACCAAGTCAATTCGTGGCCCAAGAGGTTCTGGTCAAAATCATTAAAAGAGTCCACGCAACACCAAGATGCAGCCCATATGCAGCTCGCCTATTCTATTTGAGACCCATACATTGCTTCACATGACCCAACTTGAGAACCCACAAGCATAACGACACCGCTAAACTACTAAGGAAAGAAAAGCCCTAAATTAGTCTTGCCTTATGTCTCTATCTCTATCTCTCTCTCTTTCTCTCAAAATTAAAAGAAGAAATCATATGTAGATTTGTCGTCAACTTCACCGGAGATTGAGACTTGATGAGATTTAAGCCAACGGGAAGAAATTTACAAGATGGGTTGGTGGCTGACGGCTTCCATAAAAAGGAAGAGAACCCGTGTGAAGAACATCATTTGAGTGGAAAGAATCAAAAGAAAAAGTTATTCAAGAAGTTCAAGTGCTATTCATATCACTTCTTGAAGGCTTTCTAATCTCTGTAAGCTCTGCATTGAAGCAAGGTCATTGTTTTGATTATATTGTTTATATTTTCAATCTCAAAATCTAAAGATTAGGGTTTTACCTAACTTTGGGTTTTTTCCTTTCATCACCGTTATAAGCTTAATATTGTATTGATTATCTAGTTGAGGTGCTTTACTGTTTGATTTCTTGTTCTGATTTGTAACCCATGGATTGCTGTCCCGCTATAAACACAAAGAGAAATTGTTTCTCTTTTGAAAAGAAAAAGGACCCTTTAGTGTTTTACTAAAGAAGGTGGAGTAGGACTTAAATTAAAGAGTTCGATTCACTTAAAAAAATTTATGTGTATCTCTATTTGTGTGATTATAACTTGTTCTATTAGGTAAACTTTTATTTCTTTGATAACTTCATATTTGATTTTGATAGTCATAGAATTTTTATAACTTTAGGATAAAGTTGATCTATAAAAGAAAAATAAAAGGAGACACCTAATTCAACCCCCCTTTTTAGGTGACTTAAGACCTAACAAATGGCATCAAAGCAGGTTCTAGGAATTTAGAAGTGTTTTAGAAACCCTAGAGATCATTATAGCAAGTCACCCAACCATTTTGCCTTACAATAGACCACCTACTTTTGATGGTTCCAACTATAGCCATTGGAAGAACTTGATGAAAATCTTTCTCATAGGTTTTGATCCTAAATCATGGAAAATAATTGTGAAAGTGGTAAAGATCCCTAAAGAAAGTGTAGATAAGTGGAATGATAAGGTTACCTTAGAGATGAATAAGAATTGTAAAGCCATGACTACTTTGTACTTAGCCTTAGCACCTATAGAATATAATAGAATCTCCATATTAGAAACAACTAGAGAAATATGGGAAAAATCAGAGGTTGTGCATGAAGGTACTAAAAAGGTAAAACAATCTAAGATTTCTATGCTCGTACATGATTATGAACTGTTTAAAATGAAAGATACTAAAATTGTTGGTGAAATGTTTGGTAGATTTAGTGATATTATTACTAATTTGAAATTGCTTGGTAAGTCTTATAGAAGTGATGAGTTGGTTAAGAAAATATTAAGTTGTTTGCTTGAATCATGGGATCCAAAGAAAACACCCATTGAAGAGGCTCATGATCTAGACACTTTGTCTCTAGATGAATTATTAGGGTCACTTCAAACACATGAATTAGTTATGACAAGAAGAGAAAAAGAAAAAGTAAATGGAAAGAAAATGATAAAAAGTACTACTATTAAGGCAGGAGAGTCTGAAAATGATAGTGATGTTGATGATGATTTTGCTATGCTAGCTAGAAAATTCAAAAAGTTTTATAGAAAGGATAGAGCTAGGAATAATGAAAACTATCGTAGAAGAAAAGAAAATGAAGGAGAGGTATGTTATGAATGCAAGAAAACTGGTCATATACGTGTAAACTGTCCTAGATTGAAAAAGAAGGATGAGTTGTATGACAGGAAAGATAAGCGGAAAGCCAAGGTGGCCACATGGGATAATGATAGCTCATCATCTGATGAGGAGGAAGAAGAGGTAGCAAATCTATGCTTCCTAGCCACGTGTGATACATCTAAGATGAAGAATTTGCCCCTTCTCGAAGATGATGAAGGAAATCTTGACAACTTAGGTCTCATGGCAACATGTAAAGAAACAAATAAAGAGGTAACGTTTCCTTCCCTATCTGAAAATTTTAGTTTTGAAGAATTACAAACTACATTTAATGAATTACTTGATAATTTCAATGCCCTGAATGGCAAGTTTTCCAAATTAAAAAAGAAAAATATTCTGTATGAAAAGGAAATAAAGAATTTAAAATAAGAAAATAATGAATTAAGAACTAAAAAAGATACACAACCAATTATAGAAACCAAAATTGATAAGAATAGGTCAAAAGATAGCTTTCTAGAAGAAAAACTAAGGAATACGGAGAATGAGTTAAAAAGAACAAAAGAAATTTTAAGTAATTTTACAAAAAGTAGTAGCATGCTTGATAAGATTATAAACTCACAACAAGGAATATATGATAAAACTGGTTTAGGATACAAATCAAAACTTAACGATAAGAATTTTGGTTTCATATGCAATGCTTCGAGTTTACTACCTGTTTCTCATATGGATAAATCTGCCACCATATGTCATTACTGTAAATTTCATGGTCACTCTATAGAAAAGTGTTCAGTAAGACTCATAAAGCATTATGTTGTTAAACGGGTATGGATTCCTAAAGGAACCAAAGAAACTAACCCTAAAGGGCCCAAGAAAACTTGGGTACCAGCAAAGTCAAGGATAAATTTTGTTTATGCAGGGCCACATGGAGGAGAACAAAATTACACAAATGGACTGGTACTTCGATAATGGGTGTTCAAGACACATGATTGGTAATAAAGAACTCTTCACTAGCTTTACTGAGGTGGATGGAGTTAAGGTTTCATTTGGAGATAACTCCAAGGGAGTCATCAAGGGTTTTGGTAATATAGGTAACTCTCCATCCAGTTGTATAAAGAATGTCCTGTATGTTGAAGGGTTAAAATTTAACCTTATTAGTATTAGTCAAATTTGTGATAAAGGCATGTGTTTTAAATTTACATCAAAATATTGTAGGCTATACAACAAAGATAAAAGTATAAATGTGATGTGTAGAAAAGTTAGAAATGCTTATATACTTAAGTTGAACATTGATAATCCTCTTGACACTTGTTTGATGTCTCATGCAAATGGTGAAAACTAGGTATGGCATAAAAGATTAGGTCATCTTAGCTTTAGCCAAATGGCAAAAATTATTAAGAAAAATCTGATTAGGGGATTACCTAATCTTAAGTTTGAGAAAAATCTTGTTTGTGATGAATGTGTGAAAGAAAAACAAACTAAAAATAGCTTTGAATCGAAGATATCATTTCCACAACAAAACTGTTGCAATTATTGCATATGGATTTGTTTGGACCAATGAGGATAGCTAGCCTCGAAGGAAAATATTTTGTGCTAGTTATGGTAGATGATTTCTCAAAATTTACATGGGTTTTCTTTCTATCCAGCAAAAATGAAACTTTTAGAATCTTTAAAACATTTTGTAGACAAGTTCAAAATGAAAGGGATTCTCAAATAAAATGTATTCGGTCTGACCATGGTGGAGAATTTCAAAATAATATATTTGATGACTTTTGTGCAGAAAATGGAATAAAACATAAGTTTGCTGCCCCTAGAACTCCCCAACAAAATGGGGTGGTTGAAAGGAAAAATAGATCTCTCCAAGAGATGGCTAGGACTATGTTATTAGAAAGTAACTTACCAAAATATTTTTGGGGAGAAGGTGTGAACATAGCTTATTATATTCTCAATAGAGTCTCCATAAGAGTGATCACCAAGAAAACTCCATACGAAATATCGAATAATAGAAAACTGAATATTGCTTACGTTAAAGCATTTAGTTTTAAGTGTTTTATTCACAACAATGGCAAAGACTCCCTAGGTAAGTTTGATGCTAAAAGTGATGAGGGTATCTTTTTGGGATACTCAACCCATAGCAAAGCTTATAGAGTTTTTAATAAGAGAATTCTGGTAGTTAAAGAATCTATCCATGTGGTATTTAATGAATCTAACAACTCTTTGTCGAGAGAAAATGAGTTTGATGTTGTAGATTTAGTTCCTCCTCAAATCACGCCCTCAACAACACCCGAAAAAAAAAGCCATTACAAGTAGGATCTCAAGGTGCCTTTGTTGAAAAGGAACCCTCATTCCTTAGGGTGAGTGGGGAGGTAGATCCTACACAAATTATTGGAGACAACACATAATCAGTAAGAACTAGATCCTCCGTTCAAAATTTTTGTGAATTTATTGCATTTATTTCCCAAATTGAACCCAGGAGAATAGATGAAGCATTTAATGATAGCAATTGGATTATGGCCATGGAAGGGGAATTAAATCAATTCAAAAGAAATGATGTATGGACCCTTGTTAGTAGACCAACACATTAATCTGTCATTGGAACAAAATGGGTATTTAAGAACAAAATGGATGAACATGGGAATATAGTTAAAAATAAAGCTAGATTAGTAGCTAAGGGTTATAATCAAGAAGAAGGGATAGACTATGAAGAAACTTATGCACCCATAGCTAGACTTGAATCTATAAGAATTTTACTTGCATATGCCTGTTATAGAAACTTTAAATTGTTTCAAATGGATGTCAAAAGTGTCTTTTTAAATGGTTTCATAAAGGATGAGGTATATGTTGAACAACCTAAATGGTTTCATAAAGTCCATCTATTAAATTAGATGCTAACCGGAATGGAAAACCCTATGATGCAAAAGTATATCAGAGCATGATTGGCTCCTTACTTTATCTCACAACTTCACGTCCTGACATACTCTTCAGTGTTTGCATGTGCACCAGGTACCAATCTGATCCTAAAGAGTCTCATTTAACTGCTGTGACAAGAATTTTTCAATATCTTAAAGATACTCCCTTGTTAAGCATATGGTTTTCCAAATAGTCCAACATTGTTTTACATGCATACAGTGATGTAGATTACGCCGGATGTTGCACTGATAGAAAGAGCACTAGTGGTTTATGTCATTTCTTAGGTAACATGCTAGTCTCATGGGCTTCCAAAAAGCAACAAAGTGTTGCTATCTCCACCACAGAGACAGAATATATCGTTGCTGGGAGTTGTTGCTTCCAAATCCTTTGGATGCATTCTTAACTAGAAGATTATGGTATCCTAAGGCAAACCACATCAATCAAGTGTGACAATACTAGTGCTATTTATCTTATAAAAAATCTCATTCAGCATTCCAAAACCAAGCATATAGAGTTTAGGCACCATTTCATTAGGGACCATGTCACATAAAAACACATTGCTATTGAATATGTTCATACCTCATAGCAATTAGCTAACCTATTCACTAAGCCATTAGACACACATAGATTCTACACACTCTGTAGAGAGTTAGGCATGTGTACATACAATGCTGTTCATTAGCCTAAACTGCATCACTACAATAATAGATATGATCACTGGCTATCCACATCACCTTTAATGTTGTTGGATTGGTTTTATGTATCTTACATGGGATGTTTTTCTAAACATCCCCTTTATGGTTTAGGCTGCATTTGCAAGAGATATAAACGGTTCAATTGTATTAAAGGTATGTATTGTCTTACATCATAAATGAAGGGATAAACCCTTGACCTTGAGGAGAGCATTAAAAACTATTAATGCTACTTTATTATGCCTAATTCTAAAACCTTCCAATCCAAGTTGCAAGAAGGATTTTTCACCAATTGCTTGCTATAATGCTTTGCAAAAATGGTCTCTAAATTGCTTGCAAAAAGGGTAAGCTTCATTCTCCCAATTATGATTAGCCAAAACCAAACTACTCTTATTAGTGGTTGTAAATATTTAAAAATGTTATACTTTGTCAAGAACTATTTCATAACTATCACAAAGGAGATAAAGGAAATCATATTGCCATTAAAATTTATCTCATGGAAGTTTATGACATGGTTAAATGGGATGTGATATTAGGAGTTTTCCAAGCTATTTATACTCCTTAAATTTTGAGTAATCTAATTGGCAATGCATTACTACTACTAGATTCTTCATAAACTTCAATGATAAGCATATTGGCTATTGTAAGGACACCAATGGGCTTAAGCAAGGAAATTCTTTGTTCCTTTCTTAACAAAATTATTATTGGCATTGTAAGAGGGAAAAAATACTCACCTTTGCTTTGTTGATGACTCATTCTTATTTACACATGGGGATGTTAATTTAGTGTTGTATTTTACTAATACTTTAAAGGACTTTGCTACACTCACATGTTTACATTTTAATCCTAGCAAATGTTAGATATTTTCTTTAGGATTCACTAAGTAAAAAAAAAGTTTTTGATATTGGACCACATTCCATTCTTTGAAGGAACTCTTCCTATTTGGTATCTTTGTATTCTCCTTACTATGAAAGGCTTATTTACAGTAATTATAAAGTTTTGACAAAGAAAATTGATAACTCTATATTTTATAGAGTTATTATTATTATTTTAGGTAATATTTAATATAATTTTTATTAAATTATATTTGTATTTAATTATATTTATGCATATTTTGTTATTTTATACAACAAATCCAAAATAGGCTAGAAACAAGAGAAATGAAGAAAAAGATTAAGAGAAAAGAAAGAAAATAAGCAAAGGTGCACATGGGTCCACATGAGGAAAAGACAAAAAGAAGAGAAAGTAAAAAAGTAAAGGGAGGAGTGAATTGTTGGGAGATTGTCATGCGAAGTAGGAAGGAGAAGTGGAGAGTCGTCGGAGAAAGAGAAGTTGGGGAGCAAACGCCAGCGCGGGAAGGTCGTCTGCATTCGTCTCCTTTGGTGACCAGAATGTGAGTGAGAAGGGGTTCACGTGACAATGTGACTCATTCCGGTGACTATGGAATGATTTTTTGGCCTTATTTTGTGTGTTTTTCCAGCGAGAAGGGAATATATTTAGCAACTAGTGCAATTTTTGGCATTTCTTGAGTGGTTTCATGGCGATTCCATGACGGATTCCAGGGAGAGACGATGGGCGCCGAGTTGGAGTTTTTCTCAATCTAAACATTTATGGGGTGAATCAGAGAAATCTTTTTGTAGATTAGCATTCTAGGCATCATTTTTGACGTTTCCCGGTGGTATCTGTGAAGAATGGCGACGGTGCACGACGACATGTGACTGGCGCGTGGCAGCTTGTTTTCTCCCTATTTCTTCAGATCGCTTCTTCCCCATTTCCTATGTGTAGATTTGTCCAAACTTCTTGTAAATTGAAGACATTTTAGTGACATCTTTTGTATTTTTAATTTATAGAATGCTTTTTTCAAGTTTCTATACTGCTTTTGTATCTATAAATACCATGTTTTAGTTTATTGTGTTAAAGCTACAATGAACACGATTACAATGGTATGAATGTATGATTATCATGTGTTTTGTGAGATGTTTTGGTTATGTGAAGTTGCATTTTACTAAGTTTAATACTTTTAAGTGATTAACTATCACTTAAATAATTTGATTTGCATGTTAGAGACCGATAGGAAATGACATGCAATTGTTTTATGTAATATCCAATCATAGATTAATATGGATAAAACTATACCATATAATTTATGTGGCTTTAGGTGTAAACTAGAATATTCACATATCTTAATACATTTAGTTCATTTGATTCATAAGTAGAAATACAATGAGTTAATGAGCTAAGTAGGTTCGCTATACCTAGCCATAAAATAGTGAATAATTGAGGAAATTCCACCATCACATGAATATAATCAGTTTTGCTAGCATGAGCAATTGACATTTACCTAGTAATTGGGTAAAATTAGACGCTTTAGCATGTTTCAATTATCAAGTTTAGATTAAATTCATTTAGTTAATCCATATTTAATGATTTCAATTTATTAGATAAACTTTAGAAATTGTTCACTGTTAGTAATTAGTTAGCTTAGTGATCACTAATTTTTATGGGACAATATATTTACGTATCATTATATTACTTGTTCAACATGTACACTTGCATGTAGAATTTCACCCAAAAAAAATCATTGGAAGAATTAATGGATGGAGAGTGAGACATCTAACTCATGTTGAACGATTATAATTGGCAAAATTTGTTTTTACTTCTTTTTGCATATTTTGGATGCAAATGTTCTTTCTGTCAAAACAAACTATTTGAGAAGAAGATTAAATACTTTCTATGGTAAATAATTCAAAAGATTATAAAATTTACAAGGTTACTTGGCAGGTTATTTGTTCACCAAAAAAGGAAGGAAGACTTGGATTACTAGACCTTAAAGTATAAAATAAGATTTTGTTGGGGTGATCATTCTAGAATCTTATCAATTCTCTTAGTTCATCCTTATGAAATAAATTGATTTATAATACTAAATGCAAGAGAACTTCAATTATATTTTTCGACATAAAATAAAATATGTTATAGAGTTGAAGAGGTATTTTGATGCTATGAAAAAAATCCCACTTTAATGCTTTCCAAACCTTCTTATTATTATAAAGAAAAATACAAAGCATTACACTAAGTGAATATTGATGTTGAATAGTATAATTTGATATTGTCAAGTGGAATTAGCATATATCTTTTCATTGAATAGCTCATATGTAGGGATAGACTTCCTACAATAGAAGTAATTTCTCAATGGCTCCCCTCAATTAATTTGTATTATAATTTTTGTAGTTCTTAATTTGAAAGTAGGTCAATTTTTTTTTCCACTGTAATTGGAATTTGGAAATTTTGGCAAATTATTTTTGCATAAAAAGGCATTCATAAGAAAATTAATAATTGAAACTCTAAATTATAATAAATGATTAAAGCAACTAAGGAAAAAGATTTGGTTGCAAAACTTCTTAAGCTTTCTTTCTTATTATGTACCTATTGTATATAATTTGAACGAAATTGTAAAATTTTTTAAAATAAAGCTATTGAAATACCAATTTTATTAACTAAAATCGACAAAGTAGTATGTAAAAGAGCATCTTTATCTAAGAACATTAAACTCTCTTAAGTGAATATTTTGTTATGTCATAGTTGGAGATTCCAAACTCAATTTTTTCTTAGATGAATTATAATGCTAAAGTATGCTCCTAAACTTTTGTATTCTCTTTTTTTTGTGAATAAACTCATATATTCATTAAAAAAAATGCAAAGACTTAGGAGCATATCCAAATAATACAATTTATTTAAGAGAAAATTAAGTTTTGAATCATCTAAATATGAGAGAACAAAACATCACCTAAGAGGGTTTAAAATTCTTAAATAGAAAATGCTTTCTCACGCACTACTTTATTGATTCTTACTAATAAATTAGTATTTCTTAAAAATTATATTTTTATTATTAAGAAATAAGTAGGAAAACATTATCAGAATGAACTGTACCTTAATAAAGAAATTATTAGAAAATAAGAAACTGAAAATTAATGAATTTAAAAATAGTATTGATATAGTAAAGGATCAAATTCTAATAATATTAAGTACAAGTTACATGATAATTTGAAAACTTTGAAATCCAAGAATGCAGTAACTAATCCAAATTCACCGAACATCTTTGATGCTTTTGAAATAGAAAGAAATAGAAAGAACTATAAAGTTCAATAACACAAAGTAAGTGTTCTACATAATTTAGGATAAATCAATCCATTCATTCACAGATAATTAGAATCTATTATTATTTAAGAACTTTTACAAACATTAGAGTCATTAGAAAGAAAGAAAAAAATCTATGATGACTTTCTCTTTGATATTATTACAATGGTTCATAAACTAAAACAATATATTTTAATATTTTTAAAATATTTTATTTATAAACAATGAAATCTTACTTAATAATGTTAAGATGTAGGTAATAGTCTTATATTACTAAGGAAATTATTAAAAGATGATAGTTAATAATGAATTTCATTACCTCTTAAATAAACTTTTATGTTAGATAATGAACTTTTTAATATAGTATAAGAGTTAAAATTTCTCTTAGAACTCTTATGAGCTCTCATTAGCTAAGTTTGAACATTGCCACCCAATGCAACATCATGATGGTCTAATATTTTGAACATTATGATGAGGGAATGTATTAAAATGTAGATAACAAGTCTCAACATACTAACAATGTTATTAAAAATTATACTTATAAAATAATAGGTTCCACTACTTTTTAAATCAACTTGTAAGTTAGATAATAATTTTTTAAATAAATAATATTATAATTTTATCCTTAATCTTCATCTTAACTCTTTACATTCCATGCTTATACCAGTGGTGAACAAAGGCGGGACTGGAAGATCTGTCGCTCACTCACTTGAGATATTAATAAATCAAAAGACAAAAAGTGTAAAGCTTGGCCCATGTAAAGGAAGGCGAATCATTGCATTAGGCAGAAAAATCTATTACACAGCGCCATCTCTGATGCGAGAACAGCCAAAAGAACCACAAAACGGACAGGTTAACCAGCCCCATCGAACCAACGTGTCAGAGACTGGTTCTACTGGGCAGAGCTTTCTGTCAGAGTAGGCTGGAGCAACAGATATTGTGATACGGAGATGTTAATAAAAAAAGCAAAGTAAAAGATAAAGTTATAATAATATTCATCACGTGTTTTAGGTCATGTTATGAGTTATTAGAACATTTTGATAAATATATAAATTTACTTATTAAAAATTAAAAAATATAAAAATTTAGAATTATATTTCAATTACAATTTATTTAAAAAATTAAAATTTTTCAAGTATAACATAACAAAATATTCGCTTAAAATAGTTAATATTTTTAAATCAAATACTCTTCCATATATTATTTTCTTGATTCTAGTCAACAAAATTAATATTTTAATAATATAAATTATCATAATAATCAAAGAAAAAATTATATAACGTTTTTAGTTCTTATTTTTGTAAAATGTCCAAAGAAATACGTTATTAGTTCTTGTAGATGTAATGAATAATTTATTTTAAATTACATAATTTAAAATATTTTGTGCATATGTAATTATTGATTGATTCGTATTTAACAAAGTAGTCCAAAAGGAGTCTTTAAGATAATAATAAACAGCTCATTAGATACCACGGAAGTCAATCTCAGTTAGATGATTGGGACAGCTTTTTTTGTTATCTTTTCTGTAGTATATGACCCACACAAAAAATCTCTAGAAAACTGAGAAATCATTATCATCACTGACCTTTTTTCTATTTTCGGATAACGTTGTCTGTTTCATATCTCTTTATATAGCTAACCAAGGAAGACCGCAGTTGGAAGACACCATATTTTGATTTTTATCAACCCAACTGGAGATGAAGCTTGTATTATTGAACCATGCCAGGGATTTTTTTTCTGATTTTCTTTAAATAAAAATATTTTTACCTACGTATACATTTGATATTAAACCTAAGATAAAGAAAGAAAAACTTAAGTAGCACCAACTCTCAATCATGTCGAAATCAATCAGTTCACTTAGGGCATCAATTCATCATTATTGAGTAGATAAGCCAAAATCTTGCTGGAATCCATGAAATAATGCATTCCAATTCATCGACCACTATTAGACGTCAACTTGCAACGACTTTTGCACTAAGGGGTTGAAAAGTAGACGAATGAAAGCAATGATGAGAAAGCAGCATTATTTAGCTTCATTGATCTGAAGTAAATAGCCGCATGAGATATCCTCTTGATGGGACAATCCTTGTCGGTTCATGGACAGCTATTTTAAATGAAATGTTATAGTAAGGTGCCATTTGTTGGTATGGACTGTATATCATCCATATGAAAAGCCCACGAATAAAGCTATTACCATTTCTTAATGCTTCATGCGGCCCCGTGGTCTAATTTAGGTTTCTTTCAAATAAAATTCACATCATCCTTATCACGTTACGCTCACTATAAAGTGACTACTAGCATTCTTTTTCATAAAAAAGGTAAAGTTGACGCATACGAAATGACAATTAATATTGAACTTGTTTGTTAATGAACGTGTTACACGTTACTAGTTACAAAACTATCTGATTGAAAGTTGGTGGACAAGAAATATGAACAACATGCCACTACAATATGAACTTGTTTGTTAATGAACGTGTTACACGTTACACGTTACAAAACTATCTGATTGAAAGCTGGTGGACAAGAAATATGAACAACATGCCACCACATATGTTGTGGACAATTCAAACTTTGCTCCCACCCTTCAACCTGTTGGGGCTCGTAAACCAGAAGCTTTTGGTAGTAGTGTCTTTTTTAAGTTATCCGGTCATGAAGTTAACTTGGACAACTGCTATGTGGCTGAAACTACTTGGCCTAGGGCCTACTCCGAAGAAACACCATTATTTATAGGCCTCCTCGAGATTCACGAACTTCTTCAATAATAAGGCTTTATAACTTCTCTCTAACCTACATTTATTTTGTTAATTTTCTTCTTCAAGCCCAGAATAGAGCATCCTTATTTCTTTTCTTAGTTGAAAGCTTGGTTTTTACTATACTAAAACTATATGCTCTACTTCAATATCATAGTGTTAGATATAGCTATATTTGATAGGGGATTCAATATCAATGTTCCGAAGACATTGTTGTGTTAAATAAATCTTGCAATTTCATAATATATTGTTTGTGTTTGCAAATTACTATAAAAATTTCCTATTGATATTAACATATAAGTAGAGATTCATTTGCAAAAATTTAGTTTGGCTCGTCTAGGGTTGCACAAGTTTATAATAATTTATTTATTTTCATATTCTGTAATATTATTTATAACTTTATGGTGAGATTATTTAAGACATGTTTAGTTTACTTTTTAGAAGACGTTAGTAATAATAACAATATTTAGTCTATATAAAAAAATTAGTAACTAAAAATAACTCATGAATATATTTGAGTTTATCCATAATAAGGGAGTCAATTTTGAGTACTATACTCAACCCCAGTAATTTTCCATTTGAATGAAAAATAGAGTTAAACAAGTCATGCTTCAACATTTAAAGTTCAGCCTATGTTGGGTCCATCCAGTTATAGTTATCAAGAGTCCCACCCTTTTGATGGCCATCCATCCACTTGGATACTTTCCTTCAAAAAACCTACATCACCCCCTAGCAAAGCAGGCTTTATTAGATTTCCAGATATCAATCACAAATGTCATAAATGATTACTACCCACTAATAAAGCAGTAGGATATGGAGCCTAATGACTAATCTTGTAAGATGAAAGCACTGATTACATCAAAGTGGGTTGGTTTCTTCTCCGTGAAAGGAATTTTAGTTAACAGAATTTTTAAAAATAATAATTATTTATACATTATATACCTATAATGGAACAATACAAAACATTACATTATATTAAGAATAATGTTCCCAATTCTAAATATATTGAATAAATTGGTTTTTAATGATTTTGATTTTTTTTAGAGAATAATATTTATTTCTTATAAACTTTTTAATAATTTCATCCTCATCTGTGTTGCCTTTTTCCTTTTTCTTCTTTCTTTAATGACGAACACTGGTGCATCTCTATAAGAACCCTGGTCATCCCGCAGAGTCACCACAATAACCAAAACCAGTTATGGCCTTCCTGGGTTATCTTCTCAAAGTCCTCTTTCTCGTTCTTGGCTCATTGACCTATAATAGCATTGCTGTTAAACCAAGCCCTCACACAGCTTCACTCAACCGGAGCAGTTTTCCGGCGGGTTTCATCTTCGGGACTGCATCAGCATCTTACCAGGTAAATTCTGGGTTTCCTCCATGATTGTTCTTGTTACATGATCGACTTTTCCTCCGAAGTGTTCTGGCAAGACGCTGATGTGTGGCAATGTGCGGTTAAATCCAGTACGAAGGTGCTGCAAATGAAGGTGGGAGAGGAAAAAGTATGTGGGACATCTTCACCCACAGATATCCAGGTCTCTCTCTCTCTCTCTCTCTTAAATGACTTCACCAGCCTTTCTGTTTTCCTTTGTTCTTGACTTCTGACAGAGACCAGCATGCAGGAACGTCTGTTGTGGAAAACGAAAAAAATCGGGGCTAAATTCTTTTATGCTGATGGGCTTTAGTGTATTATAAATTACTGTAAAAACAAAGGAAAAAAAAAAAGAAGTTGGCCCTGCAACCCATCATCTCGTCTCAAACTCTATCCTCTGTAATGTTGATGTCAGCAACTCATTCTATGCGTAAATTTCTGATGTCGAAACCCATCTGGGTTTCGTGCCTACTCTTGCACATACTTTTACTGCAAATTGTTGAAAAGCATAGAAAAGCAACTCATTATAGCTCAATTTAGGGTGTTGAATTGTTTTATATGTTATGAATATATTATCATATACAATTGTAGGTAAGATAAGTGATGGCAGTAATGGAGATGTAGCTGTTGATCAATATCATTGCTACAAGGTATGGCCTACATAATAAAAGTTAAAAAAAAAAAAAGAAGTATTGTTACTTGAAGTTTGACTTTTCTAAAGTTTGAAGCCCAGTGTATTGGCTATAATTTGATTGTTTTAAGTACTCAAAACTTAAGTGCAAGATGATGAAACAGATCTCATATATTCTGGCTACAAATTTACTACACATTATGGCATTATAGGAAGATGTTGGACTGATGAAGGAGATGGGTGTAGATGCATACAGGTTTTCAATCTCATGGATGCGAGTTTTACCGAGTAAGATTCATGTTTCCACTAATTTCAAACTGCTTTTTGACTTAAAATTTGCATTAAAAAAGCTAATAAATGTCAAGATTTTAGAAACAATATTCTTTGGTAACTGTTCATTTGGGCTTAAATTTTAGATGGAAGGCTAAGTGGAGGTGTGAACCATGAAGGAATAAAGTATTATAATAACCTCATCAATGAGCTCCTAGATAAAGGTCATGATTCAATCTTGTACTTCTATAACAATTCATCAACCTATCTTGGCAGTAACTGTTTCTCCTTATCTTTCTACAGGTGTAAAGCCCTTTGCGACCCTCTTCCATTGGGATATCCCCCAAACCTTTGAAGACGAGTATGGCGGTTTCTTAAGTCCTCGCATTGTGTAAGTGCTTAATAAAGCTACAGTTTCTAGCCATTTTCAATTGATGGGGGACCCTTTTTCCTGAACATAATTGTACCATAATTATGATTTTTATAAGGACCATTTTTTAGGTAAAGGAAGAAGAGAAAAATTGACAACCCATTTTATGGAGTACATTATTTTCAATGATAGTATATCAAGACTTAAGGCTCCGAATCTTGCCTAGAATTTTGCTTAATATTTATCCTTTTGAAAGTCCATTTACACAATTTTTTTTTCCATCTGTATACCGCCATTAAAGTTTTGGTTCTATATCTGATGAACATAGAATAAACCCCGAAACTTTTTTTCCACAATCTCGAAAGGTCTCGCCGGCTGAACCTCATGCATCTTGAACTTTATTCATATTCGTTTTTCTTAATAGGCAACTGCTAGCTTCTACAAAAGTCTAAAACCTCAAAGAAAGCTTGGGGAAAAATTACAGCAGTGTGGTCCTTCTACAAATTGGACATCTTTATATATACGTGTGTTTCATGTTAAATTTCAGGAACGACTTTCGGGCCTATGCGGAGCTTTGCTTCGAGGAATTTGGTGACCGTGTAAAGCATTGGATTACAGTTAATGAGCCAAACATCTACAGTGAGGGAGGTTATGCGAAGGGGCAATTAGCACCCGCTCGATGTTCAAGTTGGCAGAATCTGAACTGCACCGGTGGAGATTCAGGCACAGAGCCATATCTGGTTTCCCATCATTTCCTTCTTGCTCATGCAGCAGCTGTTAAACTGTACAAGCAAAAATATCAGGTTCTACAGAATAAGATTATAGTGTTTCTTGTTTCTCTAAATGATAAGGCAGAGGCAGATGCCCCCAGTGGGTCCTAATCGTTGTTATTAATGCTCAGGCCTCACAAAAAGGTGTTATAGGCCCTGCTTTACTGTCACACTGGATTGTGCCATTCTCCGATTCGACCCACGACCGTGAGGCCGCCCAACGAGTCATGGATTTCGTTCTCGGATGGTAAGTTTTGCTTGACAGCCAAGTTGTTTCTAGTAAACACGTGGTCCATACTAAAAGGAAGAGTATCTGTAAAGTATTTTATAAGCTTTGAATATTATTTTTTTTAATAAAACCTTTTGAAAAGAAGTGGACTTGAGCTTCAAAATAATATCAAAGCTGGATATTCTTGTTAGGTTCTTGTTAAAAGTTTTAGGAGCTAAGATTCAAGTAAGCACATTAACAAGAACACATATCACATGATTTTATGTAGAATATAAAGATTTAGGCACACACAAAGGGGAAGACAAGATTTTAGAGTGGTTTGGCCAAAGCATGCCTATGTCCATTGTCACCATTACCAACTCCTTCTCCTTCTCATTAAGAACAATTTAGAGTATATTACAAGCTCTGCTAATGGGCTAGCCAAAGCTATAGTAACACATAGTAATAGGCTGCTACTATGCATAGACACTCTTTTCCTCACTTACATTCAAGCCTACCAGCCAACCACATTCTCTTTTATGTTCCTAACCTTTTAATCACTTAAGAATGATATTTACAATATTATCTTTTTTCACCTTTTCTAATCCAAATATTATTGAGGATAGAAAAATCATTTCAGCTTCACTAAATATTACAACTCCTAACAATTCTTCTACACATGTTAACCCAAATTTCATAGTTGGGTGAGCCCTTTGCTCGCAGAACAAGTCCAAACTCGGACTTTAACGAAAAAGACGAGTTCCTATAAAGTTTCTCTTGGTGCCATACCTCGGCGCTGCCTATTCTTCTGCAATTGATCCCACCAAACAGTAGCCCCACTTTTGAGCTTTTAAGCCACAATTTTCACCATCGTGTCTTGTAAGACAGGATGCTTCCTTCATTGAAGAGGTCGTTGTAAGTTTCCCGTACAGTTTACATAAAAAGGAAAAAAAGGTAAAATATTTGTGACATGGCATAAACAAATTACCTCTAGTTACTCATTTGAATGCTTGAGTGACGCAAATTCCCAAATGGGTACGCTAACTTTAGAAATGCCTGGAATGCATAGAAGATTCTGTATGACCTGTCAATCCTATCTCTGTGGGCTGCCCTTCCCTTGTCCTTATGGTATAATTGTCCACTATTTTCTGCAGGTACATGGACCCAGTGATTAATGGTGACTATCCGCAAAGCATGCGAACTCTCGTCGGAAGCCGATTGCCGAAGTTCACCAAAGAGCAATCCCAGTTAATAAAAGGGTCGTTTGACTTCATCGGATTAAACTACTATACTGCTTATTATGCAGCCAATTTACCAAGCGTTAATTCTGCACATCCAAGCTACTTGACAGATTACCGTGCTAATCTTCTAAGTAAGAATATAAAGCCCTACAAGCAATTTCTATGTTTCTTATGCATCTATTCTAACTGGCCTCTCATCTTTTGATTTTTGATTTTTGATTTTTCTTTTTTGGTCGTAGCTCAGCGAAAGGGAATCCTCATTGGTCCAGAGGTATGGGCTAAATAAATTTATACTTTTTGCTTAATATATTGCGACTACCAAGCCTTCTAGTAATTTGACCAATTTCTTTATTTTTTACTTTTTATTTTATGATTTGACCAATTTGTTGGAGTTTTTGTGTTGTGTTCTTTGCTTCTTTTTTTCCCCTCCATTTCCCACGGAAAGCAATTTTTTTGAGTTATGAGATATTTCTTGCTCTGATTGATATATAATTGTACCAAGAAAAATACTTAAATTTGTTCTCTCTTTTTTTCACATTAAATGACCCTCGGTTTTCTTAACTGCAGGCTGCATCAAGTTGGCTTCATGTGTATCCTAGAGGATTTCAAGATCTCTTGCTTTACAATAAGAAAAAGTATCATAATCCACTAATCTACGTTATTGAAAATGGTAATTTCCATATATCCTTTTTTGTTTCAATGCTTTTACAAAAACTTCATAACCAATAAAAAGCAGTTATAGTCATTAGATCACTGTCTAACCCTAAATATCTATGACCCTATTGTAGGAGTCGATGAATTCAACAATGCCACCTTATCCCTTGAGGAAGCACTTGTAGATAAACATAGAATTGAGTATCATTATGGTCATCTTTGGCATCTCAAAAGAGCTATTAGGTAACTGCCTAACACCCTCCCTCCCCTAAATGTAGCTCCTTGATTTTCTTTCTCCTTTCGGAATCAGGAGTGGTGCAAACATTAAAGGATACTTTGTGTGATTTTCTTTCTCCTTTCGGAATCAGGAGTGGTGCGAACGTTAAAGGATACTTTGCATGGTCGCTCTTGGACAACTTCGAATGGAGCTCTGGCTACACTGTTCGATTTGGCATCCACTATGTAGATTTTAAGAATGGGTTGAAAAGGCATCCTTAGCTTTCAGCTCATTGGTTTAAGAATTTCCTCAAAAACTAGATATGAGATGCTGATATGGTATCAACCATCCATTGAGGGTAGAGCATGTCCTATCAATAAACTGAAGATCTTGCTTCTCTAGCTATTTGCTTTTTAAATAATGTGATCATTGTCTGTAGACGGACTCAAATGCTTACTAGAATAAATTGATTTTGATATTCTACCGCAGAAGGCATGCTACCATTGAGTAGACAATTCTCAAGAGATATGCTAAAATAAGCATATAGAGTAGATTTAAAGTAAAACCTTCTGCTTATTTGATTCAGTAGTGGTATATAAGAAAGAAATCACCTTGAATCCAAAAAGATCACATGTTGATGAATTTCTGAGTTATGATTCGATGAATAAACACTTGCTTTGCTCAGAACTTATGATATTGATTATCAACTTGAAACAAAGTGCATTGTTGAATTTATTGGTACATTTTTTGTCCTCTGTAATGGACTATACTAAGAAAGTCCTAGCGTCTCCTACACTTTTGTTTAAAATAACTTTTTCTTCTTGATATCCGCAACTTTGCCTATTTCATAGTCGGTTGATTTATGAGGATTGTTGACTAAATTTATGACGCCAACGAAGCATGTTGAGGCTAAAGTTGAACAAATTGCTCAAAATTGTCACCATACGTCCATCCCCCGAGGGATTTATCATTTCTTTCTATTATTTATGTATATTGTTTCACGTTTTCTTTAGGACATTGGTAATATCTTATATAGAATTTTCCCTGACAAAATCATTCCGTGGAAGCCAAGTCTATCCACTAAAGATCAAATTCATATTTTTAAAGATGTGAACTTGGAATTCACATGGAAATCAACGTGCTAAGTTGGAATTTGAAAATGTTATACAAAGTAAAGCTTGATGGAATTCGTCCACACTAAAAGTTGGAGTATTATCTTTTACATATAGTGGTTCCTCCTTCCTCTTGGTGCCTTTTTAAAATGTTACTCAGTCACTCAATATGGTATTAGAGTTGGGCCTTTTCATTTTCAATCCTTAACATTATTGTTGCCCAATCGTTACACATTCTTGAGCATAGAAGGGCATGTAGGAATTCTTTCTACATTAACAATTGGAGTACCATCATATGGCCTTATATGTGGTCGTTTTCCCTTCCTCTTGAGGTGCCTTTTGGGGATGTTATTGGGTAATGTAGTATGGTATCAAAGCTGAATTTTCTTACTTCTGATCCTTAATGTTGTCCAATTCCAGATGCTATAGATTCCCAAGTATGAAGGGAGCATGTTGGAGTTCATCTCACACCAAAAGTTGGAGTACTATCTTGTGGCCTTGAATGTGGTGGTTCCCTTTTCCTCTTTAGGTATCTTTTGGAAATGTAACCAAGCCATTTAATAAAGCTTTACATTTCAAATAACAATAGAAACTTGCTTTCTTGTCCTAATGTTTATAAAATCATTCCAATATTGGATTTTAACCGTTTGTTGAGGGCATTTTCGTTACGCATTCACCTACCGTCATGGGCATACAAAAATACTTGTAGTTTAAAAAGCTAAATCCAAACTCCAAATTCAAAAACTTTTACATTTCTAAAGCACGTAAGTTTCTGTTGCGTGCTTGAATAAAACCCCTAGTTAAGGGACGCTGAACAGGGAAATCTCCAAGGTTAAGTGGAACAAATTTCTTTTTCCCTCCTGGACCTATGTTGGCGGGTGGTAAGAAGGAAAGAGGGATAATTGCTCGGCTCTATAGAGGGAGTCCTAAACCTCACTGCCTCAGAAGGGAGACTGCACCTAATTGAGAAAAGGACAAATTCATTCATACCTAAAACGTTACAAAAGAGCCCCTTATACTGTTTGGGTTTTGCCATGGCTCTGGCATAGCTGACAGGGCTTTGGTTACACGCAAAAGTTAAACAAAATACTACAAAAGCATGGGTTAATCTAATCATCACCGTTCTCCATATCTTCCTACTCACTGTTTTGGATAACTTTCACTCTCTGGTGGCGTGTCCCCGTCTTGGTTTCCTTTGTCTTCTTCCTTACGCAAGGAGATGTCAGGAAGTAGGGATTTAGCTGTTCCTTGCTGTTCTGCATTGTGCTGATTTGGAAAGGGGCCAGTGTCCCTCTTATCGCCACCTGGGATACATAACAGTTTCAAACTAAGGAGAGTTAAACCACATTTTTTTTTCTTTTTCCTTTTGAGTGGAGTGGAATAGTTCGTCGTTTTATTTTTACTTTCTGTTAAAAGGTCTAAGTATCGAATTTGGTCCCCAAAAGTGCAGATCTGGAGTCAAAGCGGGCACATCTCGTCTTTAAGCAACCAGATCTACCATCAAATGGCGGATTTATCGTAAAAATGGGATGCATTCCGACCACCGTCCGTGTACTAAGGAATTGTGAAAGGAGGCGGCAACCAGTTGGAGAACACGAAAATAGCCCCTAACGCCAGCCGGTTAAGGAGGACGTTAGTCAGGTGAGCTATGAAGAAGACGGTGGCCAGTGCTGACAGTGGAGGAGATCGGCAACAAGGTGGAGCAACCCGTTTGAAGTTGTGCGGGTACGACGACCCGAGTTCATGCAAGAAACTCAAGTCAAGCACGACCCATTCTAATTTGGGCGAGAAGATGACGCGTGTGAACCAAGATCCATTTGAATTTAGGCAGGTACGACCCGTTCGGATCCACGGCAGTGGGAGAGAGGGCAAGGAGATTAGCCAAGTCTGGCAGGGGCCCAATCTTGAAATGGGCAAGTGCCCAACTTGATGAGCCCAATTTGGCTCCAGCCCAATATCGAAAAAAAAAAAAAAAGCGAGCTAGATAACATGATATAAGGTATTTTTTACTTGGGATTCTCATATTCCTTAATTTTTTGTTTGTGTAGGGTTAGGTATTAACAAAAAAATACAAATAGACCTACTTCAGGAGATGGAGGTGGGGATCAAGATCCTATTCACTTCAATCTGTCACACTGATCTAGCGCTTGGCAAGGCAAGAATGAAAAATAGCGAGCGTATCAATGAATTTTGGGTCACGAAGCTTCTAGGACTATTGGGAGCGGGGAGGAAGGAGTCACGGACATGAAAAAAGGGGACCATCTTTTTCCTATCTTCAAAAGGGCAGAGCATTCTGTCAGCTGACAATAATGTCATGCGACACCATAGACAACAAATGTGAAGTTACGTTGTAAATGCTTGAATTTCTTTAAATCCTTATGGGCTTTTGTTGCTGCTGGTGTTGAAAGAGATCAGGGAACTAGTAGCTGTAAGACAAGCGCATGCATGCCGGAGTTTCCAAGAACAATAGGATGGACACAACATTCTATGAGAACGTGTTGAGGTGTGGTCTGGGCTAAGCTGATAATTTCATTGTAAGCCGCTGATTGGGAACAAGGCAAATCAAGAGACCGTGAGAATCAACAGGTTTAGTATGCTTGTCTTGATCTTTTCTGTCCTTTTGAAAGTAGGAGATGTTTAAATGCAACCTGAGCTGCTGTTTTTGTTGGAACTCGCATCCTGGCTTCTGTGTCACCGACCAAAGCCAGCGACGCTGGACCGCCCGCAACAACCTTTGCTAGTTGCTTTGTTTCTGCTACGAGGAGATTAATAATCCCTTGGATTACAATTTTGCACTTGTTATTGATTCATGAGCTGTCAACTCTACTTATCTATTATCGCAAATAAAATCATTTTTGCAACTTAATTCGTCCAAGAACAACTATAATTACTGAAGAACAATATCTCATGGTTTTCACCTAATATATAAATTTCAGTCCGGCAAACATATATCGTTAACAAAACACGATATATTGTTCACTAGAACTGATGCTTAAAACTGTTGCAGTATTGGCAGCTTTACTTCATCCTCTCCAGAACTCGAAAGTAGTCAAATAAGTAATCATAGTAAACCATGGTTACACGGAAAAAGCAGGTCTGTTCCATGGTTGCATTTAATTTTTGATTTGGCGGACTTACCTTACTGTTTCACATTCTGATTGTTGCAAGCTTAAATGACCGTAGTTTGAAGATGTACGTTCCACAGCAAGGAGGGTGAATGAGGAAAATACAAACAGAAGTAACATCTATCAGAGGTACATTTCAGGATCTGGTGCCCAGAACATTCTTGATCAATTCTTTAAGATGTAACAATCCTGGGTTTTAAGATCGGTGGAATGATGGATATATATGAGATAGATGGTCTTCTTTAAACTAGGAATAGGAGAGAACAATTTTAGTTTGACATTATGGTGCATTGATTTGATTTGAAGTTTTTATTTTTATTTTTAAGATGAATCATCACATTTGAAATACGTAAGTTTAAAGGCATGCTCTAACATTTATAAATATGACTTTAAACACAAGAAGACCAATACAGGATGCCTCCAACTTTTACACAATAAAATATGAAATTCTCTTTCATATTGTTTTTTCTTTTTGTTTTTGAATATGATTATTAGTCTTGTTCAAAAATACTAATGATGTACTCTAATCCACATATAGAAAATGCAAGCTAAGAAAAATAACTTGAGAAGTCTTGTCCTTAATTTGAAGTTTTGGCAAAGCTAAGAAATAGACATTGATTTTGTGAGCTCAAATCATTGTACTTTTAAGATTTTAGTTCTTTTTTAGTTAACTTATACTATAATTTCTATGAGAGTCATATTGAGAATATGTTTTACCTCTTCTTTGTGTGTTCTTGGACTAGCAAATATGACAAAGTATCCTTACGCAGCATGGTCTTTGTCAACCCATTAGAGATTAAACTACAATAGATGATCAAAACAACAAAACAACAAAAGAAAGAAATTTAACTAAAAAAATTCTTAAAAAATCATTTTTACCATGTACTTAGTGCATGTGGGTGAAGCATAATTATGTCGAAGGACTATTGATATTCCAATTCTATTGGAGAAAATAAGGAAAGGAAAATGCTATAAGAAATAGCTTTTTTGTTTAAAAAGATTATTCTAGATATAAGTGTCCTTTCTGCCAAAGCAAATAAATTATGATATTAATAAAAAAAAAATAAAAAAAAAATAAAAAAATAAAAAAAAAATAAAAAAAAAATAAAAAAAAATAAAAAGAAAATTCATGTGGATAGGTAATACTAATGCACATTGATCATATAAAAGAGCTTGACAAATTATTTCCTCACCAGAAAAAGGTAATTAGGATTACCAAATTTCATAATTCAGAGTAAAATTCTTTTGGAATGCATGCTTTGAAATTTCATAAAACCTTCCAAAACCTTCATTATGGTACTATGATATGAAGTTGGAAAAATCTCCTTTAGTTGAAGCCACACTTAACTCAGTTCTTTCTAATTTTATATATTGTTGTTAAAAGATTTATAAGGCTTCTGGCAAGTTGATGAAAAGGTAGATTGTAATTTAATTTGAACTAGTGACATTAATAAACACAATTTCATTGGATGACTTATTTATAAAAATAGACTTTTTATAATAAAAAAATTTATTTGATAGCTCTCTTCAATCAATATTTACTGTAATTTCTATCAATCCCATAGGAGTCATCTCTTTTTTAATGTGCATTGATAAGGATTTTGGAGAAGTATTCTCACTTAAAATGACATTCAAAGTAACATTAAAGTATGAAATGAAGAATTGTAATAAATAATCAAAGTAACTAAATGAAAGAATTTGGCTATTCAACTTCTTAAAGTATACTTTTTAGCTATTTGTTCGGTGAAATTCTACATGCAAGTGTATATGTCGAACAAGTAATATAATGATGAGAATGAGTATCGTCCCACGAAGACTGGTGTTTACTAAACTAACTAATTACTAACGGTGAATAGTTCATAAAGTTTATCTAGCAAATCAAAGTGATAAAACATGAACTAAATAACTAAATTTAACCTAAACTTGATTAACGAAGATGCTAGAGCGTCTGATTTCACCTAATTACTAAGTACAAATGTCGATTATCCATGCTCGCAAGATTAATTCTACTCATGTGATGACGGAATTTCCTAACTTATTCACTATCCTATGTCTAGGTGTAACAAACTTACTTAACTCATTAACTCACTGTGAGTCTGCATATGAATTAAATGAACTAAGTGCATTAAGATTTGTGAATATTCCAGTTTGCACCTAAAGCCACACAAATCATATAAATGTCTATCCATATTAATCTATGGTTGCAAATTACATGAAGTAACTGCATGCTATCTCCTGTCGGTCTCAAACATGCAAATCATATCAATTAAGTGGTAGCTAATCACCTAAAAGCATTAAGCACTGTAATATGCAACTTCACATTCATAAAATATCTCACAAAGCCTAAATAATCACATTCATACATTATAATTAAGTTCCATCGTAGCTCTAACAAACTAAACTAAAACAACATATTTACATAACAGAAATCAGTGCAAAAACATGGACAAAATATTCTGTAAATTAAAAATATTAAAGCTGTCACCAAATGTCTTCAAATCACAAAATATAGTGCACAAATCTGCACATCAGGGGGAGAGAATGAAGCTGTCTGGAAAACGAGAAGAAAACGACTTGAGACGCGCCCTCACGCGCTTTCGCACACGCTGACACGCTCCGGTGACACGTGCCGCCGTCCGGCCGCCACGCGCCGCTGCCGTCCGCCGCCGATCTTCACAGAAACGTCAGGAAAGATAGATCGGGATGCCCAGGTTACAGATCTGCGGAAAGATTGAGCTGAATCGCCACAGAAACGCGTAGATCTGACGGAGAAGACTCGGATGGCGTTCGCCGTTCTTCGCCGGAAACCGCCGTAGATCGCCGCGAAACTGGTACAGAAACGCCGGAAATTGCAGTGTGAAGCTAGATCTGCTTTCAGATCGTCAGAAAGCACTCAAAGTTGGCTAGAAAACAGAAAATATTGCCAAGATAATACGAAGCTCCCTCGCCGGAAAAGAACGTGCGTATGGTCGGCGTTCGCACTTCCGTCCGACGTCACAGAGTCCCGCGCTATCGCGCGTGGATTCTGATTTTCCGGCGAGGGAGAAGCTACACAATGCTTCGGCCTTCTCTCTGTTATTTCAGTTTCTCCACGTGTTCTCTCTCTCTATCTGTTCGGTCTCTTTCCGTCCTCTGCCCGATAATGTTGATAGAAGCCTTCCATGCTTTGCGGGCTCTACGGGCTTCGCGGGCTATGCGGGCTTTCTCACCCTTTAGGCCTAGTCCTTTTACACGATCCAAGGCCCAATTCGGCCCCTTTCTCCTTCACAAGCCTGCATAAGCTTGATAAAAGGCCTCTTTTTAGCTCTCCTTTTAAGCACTCTTCTCTTTTCTTATTTTCTTTTGGTTTTATGCTTCTTTTCTTCATTTTTCTTCTATTTTGGGTTTACTGCATAAAACAACAAAATATACATAAATATAATAAAATACAAATATATTCTAATAAAAACTATATTAAATATAACCTAAAATAATAACAATAACTCTATATAAAATAGAGTTATCACTATCACTTATTGTTTTTGGGTTGAAGAAACAAAAATGACTTTAGCAAAAAAAATCTCTCTTTCCCTCCTCCTATACATATATAGCTTATAGTTACTTTTCAATTTTAGACTATACTCATTTGCTTCTGTACTATAATTTTTATTAGTACAAATTATCATTTTTATTAAAAATATTATTTTTTTGAGTGATAGTTGAGGGCTTCTTCCCTTGGATTTCTCACATGCTTAGAAAAATTCTATAATATTGGGGAATGGATCTAAACTTAGGCACTTTTAACGTTTTTGAATATAAGTATCTTTTATTTGAAAAAAAAAGATTTTAGATTCCCAACAAAAAGAATGGCGAAGGAAATATGCATGCAAGAGTAACAAATACCATTAATTAAGACTTAAGGAAATAACAACTGAGTAGGCTACCAACTATACCTCAAACTACAATGCACTTCCTACAGATGGTTAATTAAGATTGGTTTGAAACTCTGTCCCGGATTCCATGGATCTTCGTGGAGGATGTGAATATCTTCATGGCTTTGCCTGTAAGCATGAAACTTGAATACAGCTGTAGCTATAACTTTGAATAGCAACATCCTATCTTCTCCACAAAGGACTATGAACTAGGTCATGGGTGGCCATTAGATAACGAAGGTTACTGACATGATGACAAAAAATTAGTGAAGTTCCCATAAAATTTCCTCACAATTTTTTGAACCAATTGTTGTTTCCATTTCTCGTCAAAAGAAACCCAGACAAGTGCAAATAGAGCTAGAGATTACAACTCTTTTATGCATATAATCAATAAGTAGAATTACTCTGTCTTGGAACTATCTCAGAGTTCTCGACGAGAAGTTAAAAGTTGCTTACACAAAGCTTCTGTGAAATGAACCTATGAAAGGGTCATGAGTGGTCAACAGCCCTCTCTTCGCTGTTTTCTTCAACTTCAACTTGCCCATCAACGTTGAACCTGAACAGCTTATTCGATTTGCACAGTTTTATCAAGTAGTACTAATAGAATTAGAGAAATCCGGCAGGATCGACCGGAGAAGAAAGCCGATTCAGAGGTAAGATCAAAACCCTAATTCTGTGAAATTTCTGATCATCATTTTATTAGAAATTGAATCATTTAAATACACGATTACATACAGAATATAAACGGAAAATCATTTACACTTAAAATCGAATCAAAGATCTTTACAAAATTACAAGATCTGAAAAAGGAAGGTTTTCCGGCGATGAGCGGCGGGTGAGACGGCTGCGCTCGATCGCATGTAGGAGCGAAGCGCAAGTGGCTGACGTGGCCCTAGGGCTGATGTGGCACGGACGTGGCCATTGACACGACTGCTGACGTGGACTGTTCTAACATCCCCTCGCAAACTGAAGGGGCAGTATGGACTGTCAGCTTGGAGCGAAGAAGCTTGAAGCGAAGAAGCTTGAAGCGAGCAGAGGAGAGACCTTTGGTGAAGATGTCAGCAGGTTGATCAATGGTGGAAATGAACTGGATGAAGAGTTGTCGCCGAGCTAGGCGTTCGCGAACGAAGTGAAAGTCAATCTCAATGTGCTTGGTTCGAGCATGGAAGACAGGATTGGCGGTCAAGTACAGAGCAGACAGGTTGTCACACCAAAGAGTGGGTGGTTGGGGGGGAAGAGCCCTGAGATCGTGGAGAAGGTACTCAATCCACATGAGTTCTGCAATGGTGTCAGCGAGAGATTTGTACTCTGCTTCAGTGCTGGATCGAGCAATAGTGCGCTGTTTGCGAGAGCTCCAGGAGATGAGGTTGCGGCCAAGAAAGATGCAAAAGCCACCCACGGACCGACGATCATCCCGGTCACCAGCCCAACCAGCATTAGAGAAGGCATGAAGAGAGGTGGCGGGGCCGCGGGTCAGGAGAAGACCTAAGCGGGGAGTTGCAGTCAAGTATCGAAGAATGCGCTTCACCGCTTGCCAGTGAGCAGTGGTGGGACAATGAAGAAACTGACAGGCAGTGTTGACAGAATAGGCAATATCGGGCCGAGTGAGGGTGAGATACTATAGAGCGACCACAATACTGCGATATTGGATGGGATCAGGGAGTGGATCCCCTGAGTGGACCGATAAGGGTTCATCAGTGGAGCACGGAGTGGAGATGGCCTTGGCGTCTTGCATCTTGGCACGAGTCAGGATGTCCAATGTAAATTTGGCCTGATGGAGAATAAGGCCACGGGGAGTCGGTTGAACCTCAATACCCAGAAAATAATGGATGGGGCCCAAATCCTTAAGAGCAAACTCATGATGGAGGGCCTGAAGAAGAGCAGAGAAAGGAGCCTGCGAAGATCCAGTGAGAATAATATCATCCACGTAAACAAGTAGGACGAGACTGTACCGTGGGGTGTGGAGCGTGAACAAGGAGGTGTCTGCCATAGAGATAACAAAGCCAATTGAGACCAAGAAGGAGCTGAGGCCCTGGTACCATGCACGGGGCGCCTGCTTGAGGCCATAAAGAGAGCGGTAGAGTCTGCAGACATGGTGAGGACGCTCAGGATCTATGAAGCCTTGGGGCTGTGTCATGTAGACGACCTCAGATAAATGGCCATGAAGAAAGGCATTAGAAACATCCAGTTGGCAAATGGACCAGCCACGAGAGTAGGCGAGTGTGAGGACAGTGCGGATAGTGACCGGCTTCGCGACGAGGCTGAAGGTCTCAGTGTAGTCAATCCCTTCTTGCTGATGAAATCCTTTAGCCACAAGGCGAGCCTTGTAGCGTTCGAGGGAACTATCAGACTTGAGCTTGACCTTGTAGATCCATTTGCAGCCAATGGGTTTCACACTAGGAGGAGGAGGAACCAAGACCCAGGTGCCATTCCGAAGAAGGGCAGTGTACTCAGCAGCCATAGCATCACGCCAATGAGCCTCCCGAATAGCCTGAGTGTAGCAGGTAGGTTCAGGGTGGGATGGGGTAGTGGCAAGGAGGGCAACTGTATGGTCACGGTTGAAGTGACGGCGAGGGATAGTGCCATCTTGCAGGCGAGTCACTGGGCGAGAGGGCTGGGGGGGAAGGTCAGGGGGTCCAGGTGAGGGAGAGGAGGGAGGAGATTCCAGGGGAGGAGTTGGAGGGGGTGAGGTGTCACTGGGAGAGGGAGGCTCCTGAGTACCGGTGGGGGGTGATGGGAGAGGGACCACAGGTATGGGAGGGGGGTGTAGGGGAGCCTGGTGGTGAAGGGGTAGTGGAGGAAATCTGATGATAAGGGAAGTCCTCCTCATGGAACACAACATTAGCAGTAATGTAGGTGCGATGCGTGACAGGATAGTAGCAGCGGTAACCGCGGTGACCCGGAGGATAGCTAAGAAAGACACAGGCACGAGAGCGAGGAGCAAGTTTGTGGGGAGCATAGGGACGGAGATAGGGAAAAACCGCACAACCAAAGACACAGAGATGTGTGAGATCGGGGGCGTGGTGAAACAAAGTTTGCCACGGGGAGAGATTATGGAGGACCGGGGTGGGGAGACGGTTGATGAGAAATACAGCGGTTTCAAAGGCAAAGTCCCAAAACCGGGAGGGAACAGCGGCCTGAGTCATAAGATTGAGACCGGTCTCAACAATATGACGGTGTTTGCATTCAGCCACGCCGTTTTGAAAGGGAGAGTAGGGGCAGGAGATGCACTGGTGAATACTAGCGGACTGAAGATAAGTGTTCGGTGAAATTCTACATGCAAGTGTACATGTCGAACAAGTAATATAATGATAAGTATGAGTATCGTCCCACGAAGATTGGTTTTTACTAAACTAATTAATTACTAACGGTGAATAGACTCTAAAGTTTATCTAGCCAACTAAAATGGTAAAACATGGATTTAATAACTAAATTTAATTTAAACTTAATAAACGAAATGTGCTAGAGCTTTTGATTTCACCTAATTACTCAGTACAAATGTTTATTATCCATGCTAGCAAGATTAATTCTACTTATATGATGGCGGAATTTTCTAACTTATTTACTACCCTATGTCTAGGTGTAGCGAACCTACTTAGCTCATTAATCCACTGTGAGTCTGCATATGAATTAAATGAACTGAGCGCATTAAGATATGTGAATATTCCAGTTTACACCTAAAGCCACACAAGTCATATGGTATATTTCTATCCATATTAATCTATGGTTGCATATTACATGAAGCAACTGCATATCGTCGTCGTTCGAACTCAAATATGCAAATCAGATCATCTAAGTGGTAGCTAATCACTTAAATGCATTAAGATCAGTAACATGCAACTTTACATTCATAAAATACCTCACAAAGCACAAACAATCATAACATTCATACGTTATAATCAAGTTCCATCACATCTCTAACACAATAAATTAAAACAACATATTTACACAACAGAAATCAGTGCAAGAAATTAAACAACACATTCTGTAAATTAAAAACATTAAGCTGTCACCAAAAATGTCTTCAAATCACAAAAAGGCTGCATAAATCTGCACATAAGGGGGTCGAAGAGGTTCTGTCAGAAAAATAGGGTGAAAAGGAGCTTCCACGCGCTGCCACGCGTCTCCGCCACGCGTCCGGCCAGTCGCCGGTCACGCGCCGGTCACGTGCCGCCGTGCGCCACCACTATGCTTCACGAAAACCTCTAGAAATTGCCGGTCACGATCCCTGTACTGCCGATCTAATGAGATATCGCCCAAATCTGCAGCAAAATGACGTAGATCTAGCAGAGAAGGCTCGGATGGCTTTCGCCGTTGTCGCCGGAAACCGCCGTGAAACTGCTCCAATCTACTACAGAAATGCCAGAAATCACTCTAGGACCCAGATCTGCTTTCAGATCGCCGGAAATCGCTATAAAATGACCGGAAACTACACTTCAAATGCCGGTGATGGGTTCTCGCCGGAAAAGACAACGACGGTCGGCTGTCGCACGACCGCCGCATTCTACGCCTGAGACGCGCGCTGTCGCGCATCGTCTTTGAGCTACGGCGAGATCCCCTTCCTCAATTCGTCCGCCACCGGTCTTTTCTCCCTTTTTCGGTTTCTCTCTCTCTTCCCCGATAAAAGCCCGACTCTCTCCTTTCGACTCTCCCTTTTGTTTTGTTAATCGGCCTCTTTTTCTCTCCTGCGATCCCACGTGTTTTCCACTCACGTGACCCACCTTTCTTTTTTCTTTTCTTTTCCTTCCAATTTTTGCTTATTTCCTTACTTTTCTTCCATTTTGGGTTTGCTACCTAAAATAACAAAAACATACTTAAATACAATTAAATATAAATATCACTTAATAAAATTATATTAAATATAACCTAAAATAATAACAATAACTCTATATAAAATAGAGTTATCAATAAGTACGAAAAGACTCAGAGAGGAACTCAGGAGCCCCGTCACACTGGATGGCTTGAAGACGACATTGGAGTTGATTTTCAACAAACTTGTGAAAGATAGTGAAGATTTGAAAAAATTGAGAGCGTGTGCGGAAAGAGTAAAGCCATGTAAAGTGAGAGAAATCGTCAATAAAGCAGACATAAAATTTATTTTTATTGGAAGATTCAATGGGGGAAGGGCCCCAAATGTCAAAATGAACTAGTTGCAAAGGATGACTCGATCTAGACTAGGGTAGGCGGATGGGGATGACGATGGCTCTTACTAAGAGCACATGCCTTACATGGGGGATATGAAGGGGAAACATAGGGAATACAACTAGACTGGAGCAGACGCACTAAAATGGGTGGAGACGGATGACCCAAGCGATGGTGCCAAAGAAGGAGTGGACTGGAGTGGGACGCCAAAAACGCACGAGGAGACACGTCAGATGACTCAAGACAGTAGAGTCCACGATCAAGTGTTCCGTGGAGGATAATATAGTTTGTGAGATAAGAAATGGCCCAAAAATGAGTGGCAGAAAAAATGAAATAACAATTATTGTCTGACGTGAATTGAGAGATGGATAAAAGATTTTTGGAAATTGAGGGCACGACTAAAACATTGCGTAATTGAAATGAGGGGGTGTGAAGGTTACCTATGTGAGTGATGGGAAGGGAAACACCATCACCCACGGTGAGCTGTTGAGTGCTGGAGTAAGGAGTGACACCAGAGAGGGCAGCCGTAGAGTCAGTGGCATGATGGGAGGCCCCCGAGTCAGGGTGCCAGGAGGCAACATCTAGAGAGGAGGGTGGGGGATTGGGAGGGCCATAGTGGGAGAGGGGAGGCGGAAGTTGAGTGTAATGGGCTTGAGGTAGGTAGTATGTGAGAGGGGAGTTGGGGTAGGAAATGTGGGCCTGGGGATGAGGTGGGCCGTGGGTTGTGGGTGGGCTAAATGCGGGGTTAAAACGTTCACGGCAATTGGACACATGATGGCCGGGCCTGCGGCATAAGTGGCAGTAGGGCCCATTGCAGCGGCGGCCCCGGGAATTATTGCGGGAGGACCAGGAATTGTTTGGTGGGCTGGGGAGAAGCCCGTCAGAATTGGGTTGGGCTGCAGAGAAGGCGGGTTGGCGCGAGCCCGCGCGTGCGCTTGGGCCTGAGCTAGAGTCAGGCTCGACTTGAGAAAGCCGAGCCCGAGTGCACGTGGCCCGCGAACGGGTCCGCGTTCGCATGGCCTGCGGGCTGGCCCGAGCTCGCGTGATCCGCAAGCTGGCCCGAGTTCGCGTGGCTTGCGAACTGACCCGAGGCCGCTGCGTTCGCGTGACCCGCGAGTAGACCCTGGAACGCTGCGTAGGCAGCAGGGGTGATCTGGGTGGCGGTCCAGCCGGTGGAGCGCCCTTCCTAGGCCAAAATCAGGCCATGGATGGCCTTGCGGGTTAGGTTCTGTGTTTGCTGCAGAACGGAGACCGACGTCGCGAGGCCGTCGTATTCGTCGCCGAGGCCGCGGAAGACGTGAGTGAAATACTCATCGTCGAAAATCTGGCCGCCTATTGCGGCTAACTGGTCCAGAATTTCCTTCACATCGTGAAGGAATTTGGTCACAGTGCAAGATCCGCGGCTGATGGTGTGGAGGCGGAGACGGAGAGCGGACGAGCGCGCGCTCGACTGGGCCGTGTAGGAGCGCGTGAGATGCATCCAAGCGGCGGCCGAGGAGCAGATGTCGGTCAGTTGCGTGACCACGGTGTTCGTGGAGGTGGCCAAGATCCAACCGAGAGCAGCTTGATCGCGGAGGAGCCACGAATGGTAGGCGGGGTTGTGCGATTTCGTCCCGTCGGGCCCGATGAGGTTTTCGGGCGGTGCGGGCTCACGACCGTCGAGGATCGGGAGAAGTTGCTGGGAGATCAGAAACGACAGGAGGCGCGTCTTCCAGACGACGAAATTCGTGCCATCGAAGCGCTCGGTGGCAGTCGGAGTAGGCATCGTCGGCGATTGGGAAGCCGCCGGAACTGTGGGAAGAGGAGGGGTAGGATTAGGGTTTGAAGAATCGGCCATGGGGGAGAAGGGGGTTTCCGGTATGGAGGCGTTGGCCGTGGGCTCTTTTGATACCATGATAGAATTAGAGAAATCCGGCAGGATCGACCGGAGAAGAAAGCCGATTCAGAGGTAAGATCAAAACCCTAATTCCGTGAAATTTCCGATCATCATTTTATTAGAAATTGAATCATTTAAATACACGATTACATACAGAATATAAACGGAAAATCATTTACACTTAAAATCGAATTAAAGATCTTTACAAAATTACAAGATGTGAAAAAGGAAGGTTTTCCGGCGATGAGCGGCGGGTGAGACGGCTGCGCTCGATTGCGTGTAGGAACGAAGCGCAAGTGGCTGACGTGGCCCTAGGGCTGATGTGGCACAGACGTGGCCACTGACACGGCTGCTGACGTGGACTGTTCTAACAATTACCATCCAACGCCGGCAACAGTTATTAGACCCTCTTGGTGGCAAAAACCATAAAGACCACCAAAATTAATATATTTGAAAAGAATTTTATATTTTTCTATAATGCAAAATGTTGCATTAATTGTGCCAATAAAAAAATTGGTAAGATTGATGGAACAATTAAATTAAAAGATATTATTGTAATATCCTATTACAATTGGAAATCTTTATATAATTATAAAACTATAGGTTATCCTCTTGTTTAAGTAAATTTTCCTAATATTATCTAGCTAGAATTTGTAATAAATAAATATTAACTATCTATAAACACCCAAAAATCCATGTGACTCAATGCAAGCCACTTTAGGCATGTAAAAGAGGAAGGTATGTTCTGAACTACGTTTATTGACTTGAAATTTACAAATAAATTTTGGAAGAATACAGTTACTGTCCTCACATGTTCCAATGAAAATTTTCTTAAGCAAAAGTTTCAAAACAAAATTCTAGACTGATTTAAAACAAGATCTACCACTTACGGACATAGAAGTGAAAGTTTGGACGAGAACCAAACGGAAAAGGCTTTTACATTTTCCAACGAAGAGGATGGATCTCAGTGTAAGCAAAGGCTAGCACCGCGGTCTGGGAACATCTATTGGCATTTCCGTGTGCCCCAGTCTGCAGCGGTCCAGAATGTTGCAGTAGCCACGTCACCTTATCAGTTACATGTCAGTAGCCTAGCTGTCAATTATGTGAGGTGGCAAGTGAACTAATGATGATTTTCACAGAGTAGTTGTGTCTGTTAATGTTAATGAAGTTAGTGTTCTGTTAATAGAGTTGTTAAGGAGTAACTTGATTGTTAGTAAAGTTTATTTTGTAAAGCAAAAAGGTCTCGGGTTTTTTTAAAGTAACTTCACTAATTTTATCTTTTTCATTTATTTTAAGATTAGGCTTAAAGCCAAGCTTCCAAGCTAAATTCTATTGATTCTTCTTGTTAAATTCCAATTCAACTATCCGGACTGCTGCATAGTCTAGGCAGTGAGATCTACCAAATGCAACTTTTTGTCAAAACAACAACATTCAGCAATTTTCTTTTTTCTTTTTTTCTTAAGAAAAACCAACATTCAGTTATCATATATGCATTTTTTACTAAATAAGCAACTGAATTTGTTTTAAATTTTTAGATCTCTGTCTAATTGATCATTTAAGGACTTTTCATGTATCAAATCAACAATGTGAAATCACATATAAAATATAAAATGTAAACAATCAAACAAAATATTTAAATGTAATTAACTGTCAAGGAATAATTAAATTATACTGAACACTAACGACAGAAAAGAAAGGCCATCAGAGAAAAAACAATTTGTCTACCCAATTGCTTTAGTAAGTCTTAAGTGGAATACGTAAATTTACTTCTTAACACAAAGACACAAAATCTCAACTATTTTGCCATATAGATACTCCTATCACGTATGTCTCTGTAATGAGCGAAAAAGTAGGCGCTAAAGTACCAAAAGCAAAGGCAAAGAAAATATACCTGGAAGAAGATCATATGGACCTGCTTTCTGCTTCAAAATTGCCTTGTACACTTTCTGATTCAACCGATCCGACCCAGAGACTACTCAAAACAGGGCCAGTGACAAGCAAGACATTAAGAGCACGTTTAAGGGCTTTGTTCATCCAGAGTATGAGGACAAATGCTACTATCAAATTGAGAAAACGAGCCAGTAGCATCCACGCCAGTGAGGCGTGCTCTGCAGTCCTCCAACTCCACATTCTCACTACAGACTCTACCAGAAGCCGAGTAGCCCCATCCCTTGATAGCTTCCGATTCTTGTAAGGAATCTGAAATATTTACTTTCTTATGCTTGGGTTCTCGTCTGGAATCTGGACTCGATATGATGACCCATGGTAATGAGCGACACTGGACTCTCTTATTTGGCTTGTGATTGACAAGCAAGCTTACGATTTTGTTCTGGACTTGTTTCATTGAGTTGTAATTGACAAACAAACTAAGGAAAAGCACGGTCATTATCTTCAGATGCTTCAAAATTTGAACTCTCAAGCTCAATAAACTTTCGTTTTTGGCTTTCTGTTGTGCCTTTATCGACAATCGACAGAGCACATGCTGACGGTCCGTCATTGTCCGATTCCCAATACGTTTGAAATCGAGCTTCGTTCTTGGAACTAAACCTTCCTGGAATCAACCATCTGGGATTTCAGATCCTCGTGTGCGGCCACAAACTACGCGAGGTTCGATCAAGTGTTCCTGTGCACATAAAGAAGGACAAAACGTTAATTACAGCCCTTTAGGAATAAATTTGCTTATTCATTAAAAAAGATAACATTTACATAAAAACGGAAAGTAAAAAAACTCACCCGATCATCCGTGTATCCTGACTATCTGAATGCAATCGACTATCTTATGGGTTCTGCCAAAACCAGAGTGGCTATGTCTTAGACTGAGCTCCGAAGGTCAATCAACTTAGAACTCAGCCTATATGGCAAAGAGCTTAAAGGATATCTCAACCATTCAATAATACATAACTCACTACTTAACTTAAATTCTATAAAGTCTCCATTTCATTTCATCAATCCTAATAGTTCATGATCCCCATCATATTATCAGTAGGGCTAATATGAAGCATCTTCGAATTTTTCATTATTGAGAAAGCATTATAACATAACTTCATCTCTTTGGTTAAATGAAGTTTTAAGGCAATGTGTTGGAGTGTTAAAACATCCAGTCCCACATTGGGTATGGCGACAGGAGAATCTGACCTTATAAACTTTTACTGGCAACCTACTATTGCACAATTCTGTGTTTTAGTTGGATCCTTCAGTTTTTAATACAATGCCTTCAACTTCGTTAACTCCCCATAAATAAATAAAAAAATCAAATTAATATGATAAGAATAACAAACAAATACATGAAAAATTAGTATCAAATGTATTCTAATGTACATGTGTCTAAAATAATCTACTTATAGTTTTCTAACAATTTTATATCTTTGTAATTTGATGCCAAGCTCATCGGACCTCTATCTTTGTAATCTGTTGTATCCTTTGAAAATCTGACACCGCCACGACGGTATGTAGAGCACCCTCCCTTTCTGAAAATCATGTGTGGGATTTGGCGACTGGGGCCTTCCTGAACGTGGACCCCAAAATCGGTCCTTCAAAGCCCAAGCGCAAGTGCATTAATACCTTCCTGGTACAGGTCGTTGTCAGAGCAGCTTTAGCCTCACGGAGGCACGTAAGGCAATCATCTCGCTTAAGATCTCCTCGACAAACTCCTGATAATAGAAATTTTCTAATTTCTTCTTCTTGTGGCTCCTCATCGTCTCTAAAGACGACAATCCATATGGCGTGTCTGGACAGCGGAAACTGAGGAAAACCTCAAATTTCCGTTGATAAATCGAAGAAGAAGATGAAGTTGAGGGGGCTATCCGAGTGCTCGTAGGTGCCATTGGAGACTCACAGGTTTGTTCAATCCAACGCTCCTTTTCAAACACCGAGACTCGCAAGTCTGTCAAGTAAATGGGCCTTAGATGGTTGGTCTGAGACGCGTCAAAAGCAGAGAAGGGAAATTTTCAACACGCATGACTCGTGAGGCATAGGAAACTTTCCCAGTCGTATATTTTCTTTTGGGAGTTGAAAACTCCTTAATAACGTAAAAAGTGAAAACTTGTACGAGATGGTCTTTTACTTATATAGCACAATTTTTTTTATTTTTTTTCAAGACTAGCGTCCTTTTACAAATCCAGTAAACACAAGGGACGAAAGGATAAAAGTAGAAATATTGGAATCGTGATATGTTGAATGGGAAGTACACAAAAATGAAGTACAAGAGGAAAAGTACCCCCTTTAGAAAGCATTTGATTACTAGATCATAGAAAATTATCCAAAAAGTTTAGTCACCTTGATTCTAGAAGATGTCAATAAATGTTTGACTTAATTGAGAGTTATTAGAGTGTCATTAGTCTATTCTAAAACTTTAAGACAATAAGTTAAAAATTTTCTTTACTTATAAGTTTAATGTCACATTTTTACACTTTTAATATGAGATAACACTCACCTTTAACATGTTGTACACTAACATAAATTTTATAAGTGAATTGAAGTCTAACTTTAAAGTATAAAAGATTATGAAACGAAGGCCCAACTCTAATTTCGATATTTTATTAGAGTGTAAGAATCCATTTTAAAACCTTAAAACATTAAATGAAAAAATTTCTCACTTATAAAATCAATAACCCTTCCCTATGTTTTTAATATAAAACAACACCTATCTTTAATAAAAGTAAATACTTTTAAATTTTTTTAATCTTAGATTTAATATTGACTACATGTATATATATGTGTGTTGCCAAAAAATTATATTAAAAAAAAGACTATAGAAGATCCCTTGTGATCCATATTTTTAACAGCAATAATCATAATTACCCAAAAAAATTCATAATATTTCGTTATTATGCCATATCATATTGTTCCAAAGTCAGTATAAAAGCACTCATCAATAGCTCAAGTAATCGAATACCAAGTCATAATATGCGTTTAATATCAAGTAATTTATACAGTATTTTTTTAATTTATATATAAAAGCATTTATTAAATAATTTATATAGCTAGAAGGCTCAAAGGTTCAACTCAAGGCTCAACCCAAAAACTAGCTCAATGGTTAGAGAGTCTTCTTTTAATTTATACTTAATCTCAAGAATCTTAATTTTTAATGTAAGACTTTTTATTTTTGTTCATACATGTGCTCGCATATTAAGCTTCATTGGGCTCAATATCACATGAGGTGGAATAAATTCAACTTAGACTTTGATACTAAATTAAAAGGCCTAAATACCCAATCCAAAAGCTCAAAGGTTGGAGGTTTTTATTTTTAATTTATATTTAATTTCAAAAATTTTAATTTTCAATGTAAAACTCTCATATTCTACACTAACAAATGCTCAATTCCTTATATGACTAGTTGGCTTACATTCTTTGACAACCCATTAGTTTTTCTAACAAATTGGGTTTCTTTTTTATGTTGGTAATTTCCCAGATTTCTACGTTGGGATATAATTGTCCAATGCTAGAAAAAAACTAGGTTGTATTTTACAGATCAGCAGCAATTTTCAATTTTTCCATAAGAGTTGTTAGCTCGTATTTTAAGAATCTACTTCGATACTCCGAAGACTTGTTTAGTAAACTGGACTGGTACGTGGAATTATTGCTGTCGGCGTCTCAAAAAAGTGGTGTTGGAATTCCAGGACGCATCACAAACGAGGAAATTAAAGTTATCCATCTGTTAAAAAGGAAGGAGACGTAAAGTGGCTCAGGAAAGCTTCTTGGGTCCACCGTTCACCTTCAGGCATACTCACAAGCTCCATTCACATCAGCGATCTTTTGGATTCCAAGTATCTATCCAATCAAATACAAGCACATGCCGTAATTATCCGTGTTTCAATCCGAATTATTTTGCACTCTTGCATTTCATGGTACATCATTTTATTTAAGCTTTACGAAACAAACCCCAAATTTAATAGAGAATGCGATATTAATAGGGACTTGAAAGATTTGATATAATTACAGTGTCACATATTTTCAAAAATTTTATGGTAATTTCTAAAGAGTTAGAACATAAAACTTTTCCCAAAAATTGGTTCATCTTAAATAAAATTACCATCTTTGCCACACAGTTACTACATGTATGTCCAATTGATCAAATGTTTATTAAAGACTTTTGCCTCAACATCTCATTTAACCATTACTAAAATGAAAGATGATGACAAACACTAGGAAACTAACTCCATCAACACTTAAAAGCCATTCAAATTTGCAAACATCTACATGTAGGTTTTCTCTTGAATATGACCTATAATTTTAAATAATATTTAATAGTTAGTCAAAGAGTGGAATAAAGATTATACTATGTTTAAGACATAGATCAAAATAACTTAAAAAGATTACAAGAATTCACGTAATTATATATTTTTTAAAAATCCAAGCACATGAGTTTACAATTAAAAATATATGCAAATTTAAAATTTAATAGAGTCTCCTCTAAGCACAAATTCAATTTAGTCAAATATTGACAGCTAGAAAAAAACTAGCAAATGGAACAAGATTATCTTAAAATAAAAAACAGCCAAAATACAAACAAGAAACAAAACGAAGCTCACCTCGGAAGACTCAAACTACCATATTTGTAGTATGATGAGGAACCATGTACTAGAAGACTCCAGGAAAAGTTCCTTAAGGCCCATTGGACCACTCATGCCCTGAAAAAGTAATATTAAAAATCTTACGTTCCACAAAAACGGTAATGACAATAAATGAAAAAGAAAAAAGATGTTTGGATCAACATTTTAAGGTTTGACTAAATTCTACCTCACGTTATCTATACACAAGAACAGGGAGAGCCCATACAAAGTAAAAAAATCATTAAAACTTATTAAGACCAAACCAAGTCAAGAATAAATTTAACAACTTGAGAGAACTTCTTCATCTAGGAGATAGACCCCACACTCTAACTCCACATTCTTACTACCTATAATTGAAGCTTCCATATATCTCAAACCTTGCAATGAATATAGAATATTTATAAACACCCAAGAATCCATGTGACCTAATGCAAGCCACTTTAGGCATGCAAAAGTGGAAGGTATGTTCTAAACTACCTTTATTGACTAGAAATTTACAAATAAACTCAAGAAAAATACAGTAATTGCCTCACATGCTCCAATAAAAGTCTTAAACAAAAATTTCAACACCAAATTCTACACTTATTTAAAACAAGATCTACCAATTTTTACTATATTGATTTGTAAGTATTGCAAATATACATGTATGTTCCCTATGCACATATACATATTGTGCCAATTTAAAACTTTACATCTAACCCTAATTGGTAAAAAAATATTTGACATCCCTGACAATCAAGACTAGCGTCTCAATTAGTCATGCATATGAATGTGCATCAGTATTTATCAAAATTTAGTTAGACATTAATACATAACTAAATAACACAAAATAATAACAAATTTGCTTAAAATAAAGAAAGAAAAGAAGCTACTTTGTGTTTGCCATAATCCACAGTAACGTAAGACCGGTCAAGAACTGGTCGGCGAAAAATCCGAAGGTTATTCCCATCACTCACGAAGGCCAACTTACTTTTCTGCAAAATCACAAATGCTTTTAATACGAAGGATATAGTGAAACCGTCCTATCTCTTTCCGGACAAAGAAGTGTTTTTGACAGGCACCGAACAGAAAAGGCTTTTACATTTTCCAGCGAAGAGGATGGATCTCAGTGCAAGAAAAGGTTGCAACCCAGGTCTAGGAACATCTGCTGGCATTTCCCTGTGCACCAGTCTAGGGGGTAAGACCTGCCAAATACGTCGTCTTGTCAAAACAACATCATTCAATAGTATTAAAAAGAAACCATCATTTGGTAGTCGGATATGTATTCTTTAGTAAATAAACACTTGATGTTATTCGAAGTTTTTAAATCTCTATTACTACTGCGGTCTAATTGATCATTTAAGGACTTTTTACAAATCAAATCAATAATGTGAAATAACATATAAAGTGTAAAAAACCAAACAAAGTATTCAAATTAATAAACTATTAAATACTAAAACATAAATCATACTGAACATTGACGGCAAAAAAAAAAAACCCCATCAGAGAAAAAGCAATATGACTACTCAAAGTACGTCAGTACAAGTCTTAAGCGGAATACGTCAATTTATTTCTAAACAGAGGCACAAAATCTCACCTTTGCAATATAGATACTCTTATCACGTTTAACTGTCAGTAGTCTAACCAGATGAGTGAAAAAGTGGGCGCCACAGTACCAAAAGCAAAGGCAAAGAAAATATATAAGGAAGAAGATCACATAAATCTGCTTTAGATGCAACAAAGCCATATGCACCGCCTGTCTTTTTTGCTTCAAAACCACATGCCTTTGCTTTTTCTGCTTCACCACAGCATTGATTCAGGCGACCCGACTCAGATACTACTCACAACAGGGCCAGTGACAAGCAAGACATCAAGAGCACATTTAAGACTTTGTTCACCCAAATCACTTGGACAAATGCTCCTAACAAATTGAGAGAACGAACCAGTAGCATCCACACCAAGGAGGCGTGCCCTGCAGTCCTCCAACTCCACATTCTCACTACAGGCTGTAACAGAAGCCGAGTAGCTCCATCCCTTCATAGCTTCCGATTCTTGTGAGGAATCTGAAATATTTCCTTTCTTATGCTTGGGTTCTCGTATGGAATCAGGGATAACTATAAACACCCAAACTCGATATGATGATCCAGGGTAAACCACTTCAGGTACACGAATGATGGAGGACACTGGATTCCCTTCATTGGGCTGTGATTGACAAGCAAGCTGACGATTCTGTTCTGGACTTGTTTCGTTAAGTTGTAACTGACAAACAAACTCAGGAAAAATATGGTCATTGTCTTCACATGCTCCAAAATTTGAACTCTCAAGCTCGTTAAACTTTCGTTTTTTGCTTTCTCTTGTGTCTTTATAGACAATTGACAGAGCACATGCTGACGGTCCATCATTTTCCGATTTCCAAAACATATGAAATTGAGCTTCTTTCTTGGAACTAAACCTTCCTGTAATGAATCCATCTGGGATCTCAGATCCTCGTGTGCGGCCACATACTATGCGAGGTTCGATCAAGTGTTCCTGTAGACAAAAGAAGGATAAAACGTTAATCATAGTTCTTTAGGAACAACTTCGCGTATTCATTAAAAAAGATAGCATGTACATAGAAAAGGAAAGTAAAAAAAATTACCCGATCATCCGTGTATGGAGGACTCTGTGAATGCAGATCAAGTATCTTGTGGGGTCTGCCAAAACTAACATAGACGGCCGTAGAAAAACAAAAATTTGTCCGTAACATGTCTCTTGATATATCTGTGGTCCTTTGGCTACCAAATGTGTCCCCTAGTGGACAATCTCTTAAATGCAAGGAATGGAGACTCAATGGTAACTTTGGCAATGTCCGAAGAGAGATACAACCATCCAAAATAAGTTTATGAAGGTTGGAAAGTTCACAAATACTATCCGATAACTCTATGAATTTATTCTTACTAAGATTTAAACTTGAAATTGAGGACCAACAACTAATAGACTTGGGAATTGAACTATCTGATAGATTGCAATTGCTCAAACTAAGCTTTGATAAAGATCTTAAACTTGAGAATAGAGTCTCTGACAATTCTTTAAGTTCACTACAATCATCCAATAAAAGCTGATGAAGGTTAGAAGCTTCACAAATGCTATTTGGTAATTTGGTAAATATATTATGAGATAGATCTAAATACTTGAGTGAGGATAAGCCACTAAAATCCAAAGGTGTTGCTTCATCCAATATGCTACAATGACACAATTTTAGGACTTCTAAGGAGCTTAAAGCTGAGAATGTAAAGAGCTGAAAAGTGGTCTTTAAGGCACAACACAAGACAGATAATTCTTTAATTCCATATGCATGAAATGACTCAAGAGATGAAAATCCCGCTAATAAGGAAGGGAACTCTTCCATAGCAGTCCCGCTAATATCAAGATTCCTCAAACGTCGTGAACTACACGAAACATCTGGAAAGCTTCTCAAGTTTGAACACTTAGAAAGATCAAGAACTTCAAGAGACCTTGAACTTAACCTTTTTGGAAGTTCCCAAAGTTTACAGCAGCCTTGTAGAAACAATTTTCTAAGCTTTTCGAGGTTTTCAATGGATGAGTTGATGAGTGTATCCAACTCTTCACAAAATGAAAGGTCAAGTATTTCAAGATTTGAGACCCCAGCTAAATTTGGTATCTTGATCAACTTTTTCGAGAAACTCAAGTCTATGTGCTTTAATCGCAAAAAATCCTATTATAGACAAAGAAATAGTTAGAAAAACCAAAAATGAGAGTAAAAACAAGAGATACAATCAAGAGCCAAACTGTTACCTTATTGCCATTCCATAGTTGCACAATGTGGCTATGTCTTAGACTAAGCTCAGCAAGGTCAATCAACTCGAAACTCGGCCTGTCTGGCAAAGAGCATAAAGGATATCCTGACCACTCCATAATACATAACTCATTGCTTAACTTGAGTTTTGGGGAGTCTCCATTCCATTTCATTAGTCCCAATAATCCATGATCCTTATCATTATCATTGGGGCTAATATGAAGCATTTTCAAATTTTTCATTATTGAGAAAGCATCATAACATAACTTCATCTCCTTGGTTAACTGAAGTTTTAAGGCAATGCCTTTAACCTCATCAACTCTCTGTAAACCAAGAAAAATAAAATTAATATGGTAAAAATAACAATAAACTAAATGCAAAAATTAGTATCAAATGTATTCCAATGTACATGTATCTAAAATAATCCACTTACAGTTTTTTTCTTTAATATGGAAATGATATCTTTAGTACGACACAATCTACTACGTCTTGCAATTCGTATACCCATCTTTGCCAACAAATCATTCATAAACAATTTTTTATCCTTAGAGAACTTTATGAGGCATCTTCGCTCAAGATCTACAAGAACTTTTTCTGAAAAGTAATTCAAACTTTTCAATTTAGAGGCAACAAGATCTTTATACCATCCATTGAAAAAACATGCAATATCTTTAAACGCTTCTTGTGCCCTCTTATCCAATCCTTGTAAATTGATTTCGAGTTTCTTCAAAATATCTTCCACAAGATCTGCTTTCAATAGTCCTACATAATCCTTCCATAGATTCTCGTCCTTCTTATCGTCTAAGTAGGAGCCAAAGACTTCCAACGCTGAAGGAAGGCCATCCGCACAATCCACAACATCATGAATAAATCCCACAAGATCTTTTGGAGGATGAAACTCTCTTTCAGGAAGAGGTTCGGCATGATGTTTGATGAATGCATTGTAGTGAAAGAGCTCAAAAGCATCATCATGGTTCAACTTCTCAACGTCATAAATATTATTGTCACTTAAGTGTGGCAAATGACGATTTCTAGTAGTGATAATGATTATGCTCCCTTTACCAAACCACTTAGGACTCCCTACCAATGCCTCTATTTGTTCTTTTCGACACACATCATCAAGTACAATGAAAACTCTCTTCATACGCAATCTGTTTCCTAATACTTTGATCCCCTCGCTAACATCCCCAAATTCATTCAACATGTTTGCTGCTGTGCTTGTGAGAATTTGAGAAATAAGATGTTTTTGACACTGAACAATCTCTTTACCCGATGCTTCTCCAATTTGAGGAACAAAGCACCTACCATCAAATTGAGAAGAAATTCTCTCATATATTACTCTTGCCAGAGTCGTCTTACCAATCCCGCTTATACCACAAATTCCTACAAAGCGAGCATTGACGGACTCTATTTCAAGTAATCTCCACATTTCCTTTAGTGGGGATTCCATTCCAACCAAAAACTTGGGTACCTCTGATAAGTTACGCATCAGACCTTCGAATATTGTTCTGCTAATTTCTTCAATAACTATAGATTCAGACCTATAAAAGAGATGCTCAATAAGATCCAAAGTTCAAACAAACCGAAGGTTGCTCCTACTCAATTTAATTACGCAAGCAAATAAAATTTTTCATTCTAATCATGGAATAGCCATTTAGATTTAGTTAGGAGATTACCTGTTATGGACATGCCACCCGGCAAGATAACCCTCTTCAGTTAGGGTAGATCTCCATAGGTCCTGGGGCTCTGTCTCAACCTCGATGATGTCTTTACTTTTTGCAGAAGCTCTTATATCTGATGGATCCACAATGCATTTACCCACTTCTTCCATGGCAGTGGCCCCTGAATTCCACTGCCCTTCATCAACCCCGCTTTCTCTATGTTTGTCGAATGCTGATTTAAAACCCTCCATCGGATTTCGAACTCTAGAGGGATCAACGTTATAGAAAATTGGGAAAACCTTCATGTGACCTCCTTTCCTGCGATTCATGATCTTGGTCAACTCCTTCAAGCACCATTTAGAAAAAACATAGTTTTCTGAGATGATAATAACTGCATAAAGCGATTCGTCTATTGCTCTGAATAGCTCCTTCTCAATATGCTCCCCTCGGTTCATTTCTTTATCATCTCTAAAGACGATAATCCCATTCCTCTCCAAAGCATCACGCAGGTGGTCTGTAAAACTGTTGCGCGTATCTTCGCCATGAAAGCTAAGGAAAACCTCGTATTTCCACGATGAAGAAGGTGGTGAAGGGACTACCTGAGTAATCTTTGATGCCATTGGAGACTCACAACCCTGGGTAACCCAACGCTTGTTCGACGACGACTTCGAGATTGACCAGCTCGGTTTGATCTCAGACGCTGGTGAGTTGGATTATTGCAGCAAGCAATGGACCCCGCGGTTGCGAGGTGGTCAACAGAAGGAAAGAAATTTTCATTTCGCGGAACAAGTGGTTCTCGAAATTTCCGCGTCACTTCTTATCTCTTTGGATTTCACAAAAGCAGCATTGCCCGAGGATTCCACACCCTCTCTAGTTACCCCACGCGCCCATCAGTCCATTCTAGTGTTCGCTTCAATTTCAACGACTAACGATGAAGTTGCCCAAAATGATGGTAAGATTTTGTTTAAATTATTTAAAACGATTAGAGTATAAGTTTCATAAAGGATCATGGACGTTTGTTGTCGGGTATGCAATTAGAACTAAAAATGGAATATTGTAGTAAAATAGAGAAAGGTAACCAAAATAATTGGAAACATTAATCATATTTTGTCGTAAAAAGCCCTTATAACACATTTGAAAATTACTCTTAATGATTATGGAATCTGAACTTTAAGAGTAAAATTATTAGAAGGCCCAAAGTTTAATTTATAAGCTAATCAAGAATTTGAAGAGTTTTTTGTTATTTAAACTTTAACTTATAAATCTTATTATTTACTTAAGACTTTTATTCTATACACTTCTTCGTAATTAGAATTAAAAAAATTCTAGAATAAGCCCTTGTTTTATATCCATGATAAAACATAGTCTCCAATTACGTCCCATCCTTTCCAGATGTTTTATAAAGAATTATTTTACCGGGGCGTGATCCATCCTTTCCAGATGTTTTATTAATCGAAGAATATGAAATAGCGTGCAAGCTGACAAATTGTGGGGATCATGAGACGCGAAGACCACTTGAACCTTATTAATTGAGTGGCGTGGATTATCTTACGTGGCAAGTCCACGTCATCTTCAAAGTGCAGGCAGCTGACGAAGATGGGCCAGCACGACAGCCCTACACACTGGCCCATCTTCGTCCTTAATCTCCTCCGCGTGCAGCACGGCCGAACGCCCCAACAACGCATTAAACAAATGAGAAGATTAGATAGAAAATGCCGCGATACCAACTCCATTAATTCAAATATGATATTGTAGTCCATGACATTACTTGTATGTTTTTCTATTGAGAATGGGACCTAGATTCTCATATCTGGCTTGAAAACAGCTAACAAGGAAGAATTTACTAGACCAAAGAGTTTACTACCAAAAAGTATTTGTGAAGAAAAAGTTCTATAAAATTATACTTTTGTGTTTGTCTAAAGATTAGGATAAATTTTAACGATGGACAACACAAAATAAAAATTTCCTAGATCCAAGTTCCTTAATCCCAATGGAAGCCTCGGCAAATGCTCAAGATTGACACAGTTGTTCAAAAGAAAATGACGAAGGTTGGAAAGTTTATAGATGCCATCTGATATTTCCTTAAATTTATTTCCAGATAGATTTAAATGCGTAAGTGAGAACCAAAAACCAAAATAACTAGGCAATGCTTCATGCCCCAAGTTCCGATAACTCAAATCCAATTTTTCTAAAGAGTTTAAGCCTGATGACCAGCCACACAAGTTTACACGTCGGGCATCTGTCAACAAACCTGATGGACGGTATCTTGTGTCAGGCAGCTTGGTACAGCCAGAAAAGTCATCAGACGTTATTTCCTCAGAGACATAGCGACCGGATATGTAGAGATCTTTGAGAGATGACAACCTCGTAAACGATCTCGGTAATGTCTTTATTGCAGTATTGTTTAAATTCAGTGTCCTCAAAGATTTCAGATTACGCACGCCACCTGGAAACTTCTTGCGTCTGGAACACCCACAGAGATCAAGACTTGTAAGGGATGGCAACCTAAACGTGTTTGGAAGTCGCTGAGACGGAAGCAATTTCGCAGCGACAATTCTCGCAGTCGCTCCAGAAAACCAATAGAGTGGTGGACCTTCGACAACTTACTACAATCAGAAAGATCTAGACGCTCAAGGTTTCGAATGTCGCTGAAGTCTGGAGTCTCGATCAACTCTTTCGAACAGTGCAGGTCGATGCATTTTAATTTGTTAAACCTCTGTTATGGATAGTAAATCATTAAATAAAGTAACCAAAGTAAAAGGAAGAAGAGGAAATAAGCCCAAATCTTACCTCAACATCTCCCCTTAGTGCTTTGATGCTACTTCGACGAAGTTTGAGCTCCACAAGATTTGCTGGCTTGAAACCGTGAGGCAAGGATTCAAAAGGATATTCATCCCATCTCAGAACACATAATTCATTGCTTAGCGAGAACTCTCGAGGATTTCCACTCCCTTTTAATTTGATGAATCCCTTCCATAAATCATTCCAAATCAGACCCTCAGGAATGTTGATCTCAAGCAGTTGCAACTTTTCCATTGATGAAAAAGCGTCGTAACATAACCTTTCCGATTTTTGTGGAGGAAATTTCAAGAGAACGCCTCTAATTGCATTGAGTTCCTAGAAATAGAGAAAAGTGAAATTAATAATATAGAAGTACTCGAGGAAGGTTCAAAATGTAACTCGTTATACATATTCTTACCATCAAGAAATGAAAGATTGAAGAAAAAGTCTTTAAACTTAACAATTTCCAAAACTAAGGAAAATGAAATTAACATGATAAAAATAAGAAACAAATACTTGAAGAGCTGGTATTGAAATCACATCTTCACCGCAATCTACTTACATGTGACTCCTTTTCTCTTAGAATAGTGACAATGTCTTTGGTACACCGTAATCCAGCACATTTGGCAATTTCTTGACCCGTTTGTGTTAAGAAATTATGTAAAGGTAATACTTTATTCTCTTCAAATTTTAATAGAGATTTGTGCTTGAGATCTTCAAGAATGCTTTCAGAAGGGTAACCTAAACATTCCAAGATATAGGTAACATAATTTTTAGACTCTCCTTCAAAAAAATATATAATATCTAAAAATGCATTTGTTGCCAAATCTCTCAGCTCATCGAAATTGACTCTAAGTTTTTGTGCAACATCTCCATCAAGATTTGCTTTTAATTGAATCAAGTAACTCTCCCACCTACTTTTTTCTAAACTAGAGAACTTAGAATCCAAATTTTCAAGTGCTAAGGGAAGGCCTTGTGTGAAATCCAAAATATCCCTTGTCAATCTCTTGCACTCTTCTTCAGGATACAATTTGTTGAAGGCTTTGAAACAAAAGAGCTGCAAAGCAGCATTTTTACTAAGTTCTTTAACTTCATAAATATGAAAATTCCTATTGTCCTTACACAAATATGGTGGCAAATAATGATTTCTACTAGTTAGGATAATTCTACTCCCTTCACCAAACCATTTAGTGTTGCCAGCTAATGCTTTTACTTGCTCACTTCGACGCACGTCGTCAAGAATAAGTAGAATTTTTTTATTTGTTAAAAATCTTTCTAACATCTTGATTAAAGTGTGATCTTCAAATGAATCTGCTACCTTCACTTGAAGATCAAGAAGAAGCTTTCTTTGTAATCCAAAAAGACTATTGTTTCCACTTTCTCCAATATCAGAAATAAAGGAACAAGCCTTAAAAGCAGTACGAGCTCTCTCATAAATGACTTTTGCCAGTGTTGTTTTTCCAATTCCTGTCATTCCACATATTCCTATAAACAAAACATCACTTGATTCTTCTAAACAAAGTAATTCCATGATTTTCATTGCTTGGGATTCTAATCCAACAAGAAAATTGGCACTGTCTATTGATGTAGGTATTAACTCACCAAATATCTTCAAACTGATTTTGTTAACAATTTCGCTTGAAATTTGCATATTGGACCTATAAGAAAAAAGATTCCAATTTAGAACAAAACCCAAACAAACCGAAAATTGTTCACGTCCAATTGGACTAGGATTGCAAATAAAATCATACATGGGAGTCCGGCAACTTTAGTTGTAGCTAATTATAGTGGAGATACCTGTCTTTTACATGCCACCCGGAGAGTTTTTGGCCTTCTTCAAAGGCACCTCCAAACGATTCGAGGGGGTCTTCAACAACCACAGAGGAATCCACAGAACAATTACCTATTTTAGTCAAAATCGCTTTCCAATTATCCCACTTCTTTGCGCCAACCTTGGGGTCGTCTTTAAGTCTAGCGAAGTTCCTTCCGAAATCCCCTGTTTGGTTTCGCACATCGAAGGGATTCACTCCATAGAAAACAGGGAAAACAGTAAGGCATCCCATTTCCCTACGTTCCATGATCACATCAAGATCAAACAAACTCCATTTAATTGTAAAAATGTTATCTAGGATGAGAATGACCGCGTATTGGGATTCTTCTATTGCATCCTTGAGACATGGATGAATTTTTCCTCCTTGCTTCAGTTTTCCATCACTTTTGAAAATGTTAACCCCTACCCTTTTCAAAGAAGCATATAAAAGCTTTGTAAAACTACGCTGGGCAAACCCACCATAGAAACTCAGGAAAACCTCATATTTCTGCCGAGCAGTTGAAGAGGAAGGTAAAGTATAAGTGGCTTTCTGGGAGCTCAAGGACGCCATTCGAAGACTTACAAGTTCAGTTTAATTTGCAAACACCGAGCCACGGCAAGCGTCTGTTCGTAAATAGGCCTTGAAAGTTCGATAGTTATTCAAAGATGCTTAAAATGCGGCGAAATTAGCCGAGTCAAGTGGAGTAGGAAAATGTCCCTGTCGCATCTTTTCTTTTGGGGTGTTGAGATCTATTCATATTTTACGCCTATTAGTAATGTAGAAAGCGGAAGCTTCTGCAAGATGATCTTTTGTTTCTTTATACCAGTTTATTTCATGCCTATTTTGTTGGAAAATCAATGCTGATAAGGTCCCACGAAAGATGTGAAAAGAGAAATAAAGAAGTCAAGGTTACAGGACCCATAATAAAAGGACGAAACGTGAAGAATTCTTAAGCCGTGAAGTCAGTGGAATTATCCAGAATTATGCGTGAAGAAAAGTAATATTAGGTCCTACACAAGAATTGTCTAGCAGCTGTGATTGTTGACTTCTGGTATCTCTAGAGAATACTTAATGATGAATCAAACGTGGAGGCGCCGAATTCATGAAGAAACTGGAAACATGGAGAAGCCTATTTTCAGGCAGTACATGGTAGACAAAGTCGGTTAAGCACTCTATAAAATGAGGATGAGATGCACCAGAAGGAGTGCCTAATGTAGGCACCAAAATGGGTGCTAAGAGCAAGCACCAAGAGAAGGTGTGCCCAACAGAGGCACCAGAAGGAGTGCCTAATGTAGGCACCAAAAGAGGTGCTAAGAGCAAGCACCAAGAAGGGTGCCAATTGCAGGCACCAGATGGGGCACCAAGAGGTGTGCTCAGCAGAAGCACCAGAAGTTGTGCCAAGCACCAAGGTGTGTGCTGATAGCAAGCACCAAGAGAGGTGCCAAGTGCAGGCACTAGAAGGTGCGTCAATAGAAGACACCAATAAGTGAGTTGACAGAAGGCACTAGCAGGTGCGTCGATAGAAGGCACCAAGAGAAGGTGTGCCCAGTAGAGGCACCAGAAAGAGTGCCCAATGTAGGCACCAAAAGGGGTGCTAAGAGCAAGCACCACGAGGGGTGCCAAGGGTAGGCACCAGGAAGTACGTTGACAGAAGGCACCAGGAGGTGCGTCGACAGAAGGCACCAGGAGGTGTGCCAAGTGTAAGCATTAGAAGGTGCATCGACAGAAGGCACCAAGAGAAGGTGTGCCCACAGCAGGCACCAGAAGGCAGTGCCGAGTGAAGGCACCAGGAGGCACACAGGAGGTGTGCCGAGTGAAGGCACCAAAAGGCGCAGCAGCATGTGTTACTACCAGCACTGTAGCAGTCCGACCAACCCAAGGTTCGATGATGCAGTCTCGTGACATGTAACGGTCCACATGATTCAGTAAAGGAATGTGCGTCCAGTAAAAGAGTAAGATAAGTGTTGTCATTTATCTTGTAAAGAATTTCTAGTTGTATAAAATAAGAAGTATGGTACTTTTGTCCTCCGTTTATGTGTAATTCTTGGGCCCACTTGAGCTTCAACAAGTGGTATCAGAGTCCAGATTGATGGGTTCGAAGCTAGATCGAGCAAGAGCAAGCTGGATCGGCACTTATTAAGAGCTTGACATGGTGAAAGAAGTTGTTTTGAAGCAAAGAAGATGCAATCTCTCTTGAAGGCAACATGCGTGAGATGCAAGTGCATATAGATGGACAAGCAAAGAGAAAGTCAACATTGAAGGGGAGTGTTGGAAAATCAATGCTGGCAAGGTCCCACGAAAGATGTGAAAAGAGAAATAAAGAAGTCAAGGTTACAGGACCCACAATAAAAGGATGAAACGTGAAGAATTCTTAAGCCGTGAAGTCAGTGGAATTATCCAAAATTATGTGTGAAGAAAAGTAATGTTGGCTCCTACACAAGAATTGTCTAGTAGTTGTGATTGTTGACTTCTAGTATCTCTAGAGAATACTTAATGCTGAATTAAACGTGGAGGCGCCGCATTCATAAAGAAACTGGAACCATGGAGAAGCCTATTTTCCGGCAGTACACGGTAGACAAAGTCGGTTAAGCACTCTATAAAATGAGGATGAGAGGCACCAGAAGGAGTGCCTAATGTAGGCACCAAAAGGGGTGCTAAGAGCAAGCATCAAGAGAAGGTGTGCCCAACAGAGGCACTAGAAGGAGTGCCTAATGTAGGCACCAAAAGGGGTGCTAAGAGCAAGCACCAAGAATGGTGCCAATTGCAGGCACCAGATGGGACACCAACAGGTGTGCTCAGCAAAAGCACTAGAAGTTGTGCCAAGCACTAAGGTGTGTGCTGATAGCAAGCACCAGGAGAGGTGCCAAGTGCAAGCACCAGAAGGTGCGTCAGTAGAAGGCACCAACAGGTGAGTCGACAGAAGGCACTAGCAGGTGCGTCGACAGAAGGCACCAAGAGAAGGTGTGCCCAGTAGAGACACCAAAAAGAGTGCCGAATGTAGGCACCAAAAGGGGTGCTAAGAGCAAGCACCAAGATGGGTGCCAAGGGCAGGCACCAGGAAGTACGTTGACAGAAGGCACAAGGAGGTGCGTTGACAGAAGGCACCAGGAGGTGTGCCAAGTGCACGCATTACAAGGTGCGTCGACAGAAGGCACCAAGACAAGGTGTGCCCAGAGCAGGCACCAGAAGGCAGTGCCCAGTGAAGGCACCAAAAGGCGCAACAGCATGTGTTACTACCAGCACTGTAGCAGTCCGACCAACCCAAGGTTCGACGATGCAGTCTCGTGACATGTAACGGTCCACATGATTCAGTAAAGGAATGTGCGTCCAGTAAAAGAGTAAGATAAGTGTTGTCATTTATCTTGTAAAGAATTTGTAGTTGTATAAAATAAGAAGTACGGTACTTTTGTCCTCCGTTTATGTGTAATTCTTGGGCCCACTTGAGCTTCAACAAGTGGTATCAGAGCCCAGAGTGATGGGTTCGGAGCTAGATCGAGCAAGAGCAAGCTAGATCGGCACTTATTAAGAGCTTGACATGGTGAAAAGAAGTTGTTTTGAAGCAAAGAAGATGCAATCTCTCTTGAAGGCAACATGCGTGAGATGCAAGTGCATGTAGATGGACAAGCAAAGAGAAAGTTAGCATTGAAGGGGAATGTTGGAAAATCAATGCTGACAATGTCCCACGAAAGATGTAAAAAGAGAAATAAAGAAGTCAAGGTTACAGGACCCACAATAAAAGGACGAAATGTGAAGAATTCTTAAGCCGTGAAGTCAGTGGAATTCTCCAGAATTATGCGTGAAGAAAAGTAATGTTGGGTCCTACATAAGAATTGTCTAGCAGCTGTGATTGTTGACTTCTGGTATCTCTAGAGAATACTTAATGATGAATCAAATGTGGAGGCACCGAAATTCATGAAGAAACTGGAAACATGGAGAAGCCTATTTTCAGGCAGTACATCGTAGATAAAGTCGGTTAAGCACTCTATAAAATGAGGATGAGAGGCTCCAAAAGGAGTGCCTAATGTAGGCACTAAAGGGGTGCTAAGAGCAAGCACCAAGAGAAGGTGTGCCCAACAGAGGCACCAGAAGGAGTGCCTAATGTAGGCACCAAAAGGGGTGCTAAGAGCAAGCACCAAGAAGGGTGCCAATTGCAAGCACCAGATGGGGCACCAAGAGGTGTGCTCAGCAAAAGCACCAGAAGTTGTGCCAAGCACCAAGGTGTGTGCTGATAGCAAGCACCAGGAGAGGTGCCAAGTGCAGGCACTAGAAGGTGCGTCAATAGAAGGCACCAATAGGTGAGTCGACAGAAGGCAATAGTAGGTGCGTCGACAGAAAGCACCAAGAGAAGGTGTGGCTAATAGAGGCACCAGAAAGAGTGCCCAATGCAGGCACTAAAAAGACTGCTAAGAGCAAGCACCAAGAGGGGTGCCAAGGGCAGGCACCAGGAAGTACGTTGACAGAAGGCACCAGGAGGTGCGTCGACAGAAGGCACCAGGAGGTGTGCCAAGTGCACGCATTAGAAGGTGCGTCGATAGAAGGCACCGAGAGAAGGTGTGCCCATAGCAGGCACCAGAAGGCAGTGCCGAGTGAAGGCACCAAAAGGCGCAGTAGCATGTGTTACTACCAGCACTGTAGCAGTCCGACCAACCCAAGGATCGATGATGCAGTCTCGTGACATGTAACAGTCCACATGATTCAGTAAAGGAATATGCGTCTAGTAAAAGAGTAAGATAAGTGTTGTCATTTATCTTGTAATGAATTTGTAGTTGTATAAAATAAGAAGTATGGTACTTTTGTCCTCTGTTTATGTGTAATTCTTGGGCCCACTTGAGCTTCAACAAGTGGTACCAGAGCCCAGATTGATGTGTTCGGAGCTAGATCAAGCAAGAGCAAGCCGGATCCACACTTATTAAGAGCTTGACATGGTGAAAAGAAGTTGTTTTGAAGCAAAGAAGATGCAATCTCTCTTGAAGGCAACATGCGTGAGATGCAAGTGCATGTAGATGGACAAGCAAAAAGAAAGTCAACATTGAAGGGGAGTGTTGGAAAATCAATGCTGATAAGGTCCCACAAAAGATGTGAAAAGAGAAATAACAAAGTCAAGGTTATAGGACCCACTATAAAAGAACGAAACGTGAAGAATTCTTAAGCCGTGAAGTCAGTGAAATTCTCCAGAATTATGCGTGAAGAAAAGTAATGTTGGGTCCTACACAAGAATTGTCTAGCAACTGTGATTGTTGACTTCTGGTATCTTTAGAGAATACTTAATGATGAATCAAACGTGGAGGCGCCGAATTCATGAAGAAACTGGAAACATGGAGAAGCTTATTTTCAGGCAGTACATGGTAGACAAAGTTGGTTAAGCACTGTATAAAATGAGGATGAGAGGCACCAAAAGGAGTTCCTAATGTAGGCACCAAAAGGGGTGCTAAGAGCAAGCATCAAGAGAAGGTGTGCCTAACAGAGGCACCAGAAGGAGTGCCTAATGTAGGCACCAAAAGGGTTGCTAAGTGCAAGCACCAAGAAGGGTGCCAATTGTAGGCACTAGATGGGGCACCAAGAGGTGTGCTGAGCAGAAGCACCAGAAGTTGTGCCAAGCACCAAGGTGTGTGCTGATAGCAAGCACCAGGAGAGGTGCCAAGTGCAGGCACCAGAAGGTGCGTCAATAGAAGGCACCGATAGGTGAGTCGACAGAAGGCACTAGCAGGTGCGTCAACAGAAGGCACCAAGAAAAGGTGTGCCCAACAGAGGCACCAGAAAGAGTGCCCAATGTAGGCACCAAAAGGGGTGCTAAGCGCAAGCACCAAGAGGGGTGCCAATTGCAGGCACTAGGAAGTACGTTGACAGAAGGCACTAGGAGGTGCGCCGACAGAAGGCACCAGGAGGTGTGCCAAGTGCAGGCATTAGAAGGTGCGTCAACAGAAGACACCAAGAGAAGGTGTGCCCACAGAGGCACTAGAAAGAATGCCCAATGTAGGCACCAAAAGGGGTGCTAAGAGCAAGCACCAAGAGGGGTGCCAAGGGCAGGTACCAGGAAGTATGTTGACAGAAGGCACCAGGAGGTGCGTCGACAGAAGACACCTGGAGGTGTGCCAAGTGCAGGCATTAGAAGGTGCGTTGACAGAAGGCACCAAGAGAAGGTGTGCCCACAGCAGGCACTAGAAGGCAGTGTCGAGTGAAGGCACCAGGAGGCACACAGGAGGTGTGCCGAGTGAAGGCACCAAAAGGCACAGCAACATGTGTTACTACCAGCATTGTAGCAGTCTGACCAACCCAAGGTTCGACGATGCAGTCTCGTGACATGTAACGGTCCACATGATTCAGTAAAGGAATGTGCGTTCAGTAAAAGACTAAGATAAGTGTTGTCATTTATCTTGTAAAGAATTTGTACTTGTATAAAATAAGAAGTATGGTACTTTTGTCCTCCGTTTATGTGTAATTCTTGGGCCCACTTGAGCTTCAACAAGTGGTATCAGAGCCCAGATTGATGGGTTCAGAGCTAGATCGAGCAAGAGCAAGCCAGATCGGCACTAATTAAGAGCTTGACATGGTGAACAGAAGTTGTTTTGAAGCAAAGAAGGTGCAATCTCTCTTGAAGGCAACATGCGTGAGATGCAAGCGCATGTAGATGGACAAGCAAAGAGAAAGTCAACATTGAGGGGAGTGTTGGAAAATCAATGCTGACAAGGTCCCACGAAAGATGTGAAAAGAGAAATGAAGAAGTCAAGGTTACAGGACCCACAATAAAAGGACGAAACGTGAAGAATTCTTAAGCCGTGAAGTCAGTGGAATTCTCCAGAATTATGCGTGAAGAAAAGTAATGTTGGGTCCCACACAAGAATTGTCTAGCAGCCGTGATTGTTGACTTCTGGTATCTCTAGAGAATACTTAATGATGAATCAAACGTGGAGGCGCCGAATTCATGAAGAAACTGGAAACATGGAGAAGCTGATTTTGAGGCAGTATGCGGTAGACAAAGTCGGTTAAGCACTCTATAAAATGAGGATGAGAGGCACCAGAAGGAGTGCCTAATGTAGGCACCAAAAAGGGTGCTAAGAGCAAGCACCAAGAGAAGGTGTGCCCAGCAAAGGCACCAGAAGGAGTGCCTAATGTAGGCACCAAAAGGGGTGCTAAGAGCAAGCACCAAGAGAAGGTGTGCCAAACAGAGGCACCAGAAGCAGTGCCTAATGTAGGCACTAAAAGGGGTGCTAAGAGCAAGCACCAAGAAGGGTGCCAATTGCAGGCACCAGATGGGACACCAAGAGGTGTGCTCAGCAAAAGCACTAGAAGTTGTGCCAAGCACCAAGGTGTGTGCTGATAGCAAGCACCAGGAGAGGTGCCAAGTGCAGGCACCAGAAGGTGCGTCAATAGAAGGCACCAATAGGTGAGTCGACAGAAGGCACTAGCAGGTGCGTCGACAGAAGGCACCAAGAGAAGGTGTGCCCAGCAGAGGTACCAGAAAGAGTGCCCAATGTAGGCACCAAAAGGGGTGCTAAGAGCAAGCACCAAGAGGGGTGCCAAGGGCAGGCACCAGGAAGTACGTTGACAGACGGCACCAGGAGGTGTGTTGACAGAAGGCACCAGGAGGTGTGCCAAGTGCAGGCATTAGAAGGTGCATCGACAGAAGGCACCAAGAGAAGGTGTGCCCAGAGCAGGCACCAGAAGGTAGTGCTGAGTGAAGGCACCAAAAGGTGCAACAACATGTGTTACTACCAGCACTGTAGCAATCCGACCAACCTAAGGTTCGGCGATGCAGTCTCGTGACATGTAACGCTCCACATGATTCAGTAAAGGAATGTGCGTCCAGTAAAAGAGTAAGATAAGTGTTGTCACTTATGTTGTCAAGAATTTGTAGTTGTATAAAATAAGAAGTATGGTACTTTTGTCCTCCGTTTATGTGTGATTCTTGGGCCCACTTGAGCTTCAACAAGTGGTATCAGAGCCCAGATTGATGTGTTCGGAGCTAGATCGAGCAAGAGCAAGCCGGATCGGCACTTATTAAGAGCTTGACATGGTGAACAGAAGTTGTTTTGAAGCAAAGAAGGTGCAATCTCTCTTGAAGGCAACATGCGTGAGATGCAAGTGCATGTAGATGGACAAGCAAAGAGAAAGTCAACATTGAGGGGAAGTGTTGGAAAATCAATGCTGACAAGGTCCCACGAAAGATGTGAAAAGAGAAATAAAGAAGCCAAGGTTACAAGACCCATAATAAAAGGACGAAACGTGAAGAATTCTTAAGCCGTGAAGTCAGTGGAATTCTCCAGAATTATGCGTGAAGAAAAGTAATGTTGGGTCCTACACAAGAATTGTCTAGCAGCTGTGATTGTTGACTTCTGGTATCTCTAGAGAATACTTAATGATGAATCAAACATGGAGGTGCCGAATTCATGAAGAAACTGGAAACATGGAGAAGCCTATTTTCAGGCAGTACATGGTAAACAAAGTTGGTTAAGCACTCTATAAAATGAGGATGAGAGGCACCAAAAGGAGTGCCTAATATAAGCTATAACATGCATTTAAAACCAAAAAATTCATACGGGGGTAACCATTAAGAATGATTCATATAATAATCCTATTGTCTGATAAGAAATATACCCATGCAACAAATGCTTATTCCCACATGTTAGCAAGTCGGCTTTGTTTCTCTAATAAATGTGTAATTTCTCTAACAAGCAAGAAAAGCATTAAGAGATCTTTAATTTTTCCAACAAGTTGGCTTATCTTTTTATGTTTGCAATTCGAGATCGTATTTTAAATATTCACAAGTTGCAATTTTTCTATACAAGTCAAGCTCGTATTTTGAAGATCTGCGTGGATACTCTCAATCCTTGTTTAATAAACTAGCTTGGAAAGTGGGATTATAAAAAGGTAGTCTACACGAGGGAGGTTTTGGAATTCAAGATGCACTAGAAGCGAAAAAAGAGTACTTGTTATTGCTTTGAATTTGAAAAGTAGAATGGCTTGAAAAGTCGTCTATCAGAAAAGTAGAAGAAATTGAAGTGCCTGACTGCATGAATGTGGATGCCGTGGGAGATTCGCGAAAGGTTGTTTAATTCACCGTTGATCCTTGCAGACACTGGTCCTCACAAGCTTTGTTTAATAAAATTGCTTGAAAAGTTGTGTTCCTGCTGTCTAAAAAGGTGCTTTAGACGAGAAAATTTTGAAAATTTCAAGGTCATGCCAAGGGAGCATGAAGGGTTTTTTTATTGTTGTAACGATCTTTACAATGTTTGCTATACATTTATAGGGACATAGCCTAGCCTAGGAAAGGTAAATCAAATATTTACAATAATTACAATAATATTGTGCCTAATCACTGCACTAATATGGTAATATATTGAGTGAGGCAGCTATCTATTAACACTCCCCCTCAAACTGGAGATTTAAATAAATCAAATACTCCAAGCTTGGAGAGAAAATGCCAATGTTGTTTGCCATTGAGTGCCTTAGTGAGTAGGTCAGTAGGTTGTTCATTGGTTGGTACATGTCGTGTCATAATGATTCCTTGTTAAAGCTTCTTTGACATAATGACATTCAACTTCAATATGCTTTGTGCACTCATGAAATATAAGGTTTGCTGCAATCTTCTCTGCGGCTTCATTGTCACAATGGAGTAATGCTGGATGCTTCATGTAAAAACCAAAATCTTTAAGTAACCCAATGATCCAGACTATTTCACAAGTGGTAAGTTGCATAGCTCTGTATTCTACTTCGGTTGATGATAAAGACACAGTGGGTTTTTTTTTTAGCGCCATGAAATCAAAGAGTTTCCCAACATTATACAAAAGCCTGTGGTAGATCTTCTTGTCATGGGTCATGTGCTGTGATTAGAGTCACAATATGCTCGTAACTCAAATGGCAAAGATGATGGGAACATGAGACCAAGGCCTAGGAAACTTTTAAGATATCTGATCACTTTCAGAGCAACTTTCATGTGAGATTATTTTGGATCATGCATGAACTGGCTAAGAAGTTGGACTGGAAATGTGATGTCAGGCATGGTGAGTGTGAGATAAATTAGTCGTCCAACTAGTCGCTGATAGACTAAAGGATTATTAAGATGAGGATGGATCATTTGTTCTTTCGATCCAGCATCATACTCAAGGCTTATGAATCTTTTGTTATGCTCTATGGGAATCATTGATGGCTTTGAACCAGCTAAGCCTGCTTAAAAAATAAGTTCCAATGTGTACTTTCGCTAACTTAACGAAATACCATCTGGAGATCGAGTGATTTCAAGCCCTAAGAAAACTTTGAGGGACTAAGATCCTTCATGAAGAATGCACCATGCAAATATTTTTTGAGGTCTGAAATGGTTGTTTGACTGTTTCCTGTAATCAAGATATCGTCAACATAAATGAGTAAAGCCACAAAAGAGCTACCTTTCCTCTTGGTGAACAAGGAGTAATCATGGTAAGACTGGTTGAAGCTGGGCACCAGTGAACTTGGCATTCCATTGCTAAGAAGCTTGCTTTAACCCATAAAGGGATTTCCACAATCGACAAATAAGATGCTCCCCTTGATTGCGAAATCCGGGGGGAAGCTCCATATAGACCTCCTCCAAAAGATCACCATGAAGAAAGGCATTCTAGACATCCATCTGATAAAGGGGCCAATGATGGATGGCAGCAATGGTAATGATGAGCTAAACAGTGACATGCTTAGTTGTGGGAGAGAAAGTATCTTGGTAGTCAATTCCTTCATGTTGATTATAGCCTTTGGTAACCAAACGGGCTTTGTAACGTTCAATGGAGCCATCAGCACGATACTTCACCTTATAAACCCATTTACATCCAATAGGACGATGACCAAAGGGCAACAAAACAATATCCCAAGTGTGATTAGCCTAAAAGGCTGTAAATTCAACATCCATGGTTATAATCCAATTGGGGTCTTAGGTGGCCTCATGGTATGTGGTAGGTTCGGTGATGACAAAAATGGAGGCTATGAAGTGCTGGTAAAGGGGGTTGCAGTGGTGGAGGGAGACATAGTTAGATATCGGATAAAAGGGAGGTTTGGGAAGAGGGAGGTAGGGTAGGACATATGTAGTCAGAAGTCCAAATAGAAGGGTGAGTGGGACAGCTAGATTGACGTAGTGAAGGATTAAGAGGCTTAGTAGAAGGAGCAGTAGTAGTGTCAGTAGGTTAGGGAGGTAGGGTAGGGGATGGTGGCGATGTAAGATCAAGGGTGTCTAATGAAAGGTTGGAAGGGAGAGGTGGGGCAATGGGAATTGTACCTGAAGGAGCTAGTTCAAGAAGATCCATAGGCAGTGATGAGGAAGTGTATGTGTCAGGATCCGGCATAATTGGAGGTGACGAGAGGGCCAAGCTGTCCAACAAAGAAGAAGAAGAAGAAGAAGAAAAAAAAAAAAAAAAAGGAAAAACAGTTTCTTAAAAAATAACATCACGACTAACGAAAAATTTATGGGACTGAAGGTCATAGACATGATAACCTTTTTGAGAAGGAGGATAACCCATAAAAATGCATGGAAGGGCACAAGGACTAAACTTATCTCGAAGGCTCAAGGTGGTGGCGTAACAATGACAACCAAAAAGACGAAGATGGTTAAGGATAGGAGGTTTACCAAATAATTTTTCGAAGGGACTGAGACCATGAAGAGAGGCAGAGGGAAGTCGATTGACAAGGTAGGTGGCAGTGAGAAGGCATTCCCCCCAGAATGGTGGGGGGATGTGGGCTTGAAACATTAAAGCACGGGCCACGTCTAATAAGTGCCGATGTTTGCATTCAACAACTTCATTTTGTTGAGAAGTATGAACGCATGAGGTCTTATGGGAAATGCCTTTCATGGAAAGGAATGAACGAAACTCAGAAGAAAAAAATTAAAAGCCATTGTCAGAATGAATGTGACGAACAGTAACATTGAATTGGGTATGAACTAGGGAGATGAGATATTGGATTTTGGAAAATATTTGGCTTTTAAATTGAAGGAGGAAAGTCTAAGTGGCACGAGAAAAGTCATCCACAATTGTAAGAAAATAGTGTGCGCCATCATGGGTGGGAGTTTAATGAGAATCCCAAATATCCATGTGAATAAGCTTAAAAATGGAGTGAGTCAAAGTGTGATTAAGGGGAAAAGGTTGGCGGGTTTGTTTAGCTAAAGGGCAAATAGGGTAGGAAAAAGAAGAAGGATAAGAAACAGAAACACCAGAAGAAGAAAATTATTTTAAGGAAGAATGACCAAGACGTTGATGCAAAAGATCATAACTAATATTATTAATAAAAATTGGAGTACAAAGATATCGTTGTTTAGAAGTACAAACAGTGGACTTTAGGGAATTTAAATATTCAGAGAAAACAGAACTAAAATTTTTTGGAAAAGCATAACATAGAAAGTATAGTCTGCAATCAGCCTTGCCGAGCCCGATCAGATCCCTAGTCGTACAGTCCTAAAAGACATAAAAAACATAAAAAAAAATGGCTACATAATTGTTATCACGAGTTAATTTTTGAATTAATAACAAATTATGTTTAAAACAAGGAGCATATAAAATATTAGTAAGATGCAATTGTGGATAAGGTTGACAACGACCAATGTGGGTGACAGGAATAAGTGAGCAATCAGGCAATGTAATATTAATGGGTGCAACACATGGGAAAAATGAATCAAGAAGAGATAAATTACAAGTGATATGATCACTAGCCCCTAAATCGATTATCCATAAGGATGAAATGGGAGAAAGGGAAGAAACCGTACCTGAGAATGGGTCTGAGGAACCTATTTGGTTGATGAAATTCAATAGCTTGTGCTGTTGATCGCCAGTGAGAGTAAGTCCAATGGATCCGCCATATATACTACCTGGGCTAGGTGGATGATGGTCCAAGATACCTAGACTAGGTATGGGTGGATAGCTTGAAAAGCCCTGAAAAGAAAATCCCCTAGTGAAGTCCATAATTGGGGGATAAGTTGGGCTATAGCCAGATGAAGCAGAGAATTAGATGTGGCAACATTATGGGCTAAGGGCCCTGGGCCAATAGGCTTGCGCCTATTATTACCACGCTGCTTGGGCTTGCTGCCGGAGGGGTAGCCCACTATATGGTAGCAGGACTCATGCAAATGTTCAGATCACTTGTAATGACTACAAATGGGCCTAGATGTGGGAGGTGCTTGCTAGGCATGAGGTAGGGTAGGCCCGTTGGGCCCACTCGAGGATAGGGCCCTAGATTACGAATCATGGGTCCAGCCCGTTTGTGTTAGAGATTCACCTAACCCAACTGGGGCACGGTTGGAACGTTGTGTCTGAAATGCACTAGCATCACTATCGGGAGAGGAATGGCTGTTGGCAGCAGCACGCTGGAGCAAGTCTTGCTTCGCCAGCGAGTAAAGCTTCTCCACACTCGATAGCTCGTTGCATGACATGACGTTGGAGCGAAGGGTGGAGAATTCATCTAGCAGGGCCAAAAAAAGTTGCAAGGATCGATCCTCTACTTCACGGCACCAAAATTGCTTACTAGTGTCACAAATGCCACCACAACAATAGTGAAGAGGAGGCTGTTGGGCATCTAAAGTACCCCAAAGCTCCTTCAGACGAAGGTAGAAGGATGTGAGCTCAGCACTGGAGGCACTGAGAGACAAGCGGAGAGTGCCGATGGCCTATTTGAGGGAAAATTTTTGGGTCCCGTTAATCCGATCAAAGCTATCTCGAAGTAATTACCGGACATCAGTGACATTAGGAGCAGTGGAGACCATAGTCTCAAGTGAGGAATGAATGAAATGGGTTAACCAAGTCTTTATAGCTGCATGACACTGGTCCCATTAGGCAGCATCGTTATCATCGCCAGTGGGATGTGGGAGCTTGCTAGTTAGAAAACTCATCTTATTCCGAGCAAGGAACGCTATTCAAATTTGCTTGCTCCAAACATGATAGTTGGCCTCACCAGTGAGCTTCTGGGACATGATGCATGCTGGTTGAAGATTGGCAACAATGAGATGGTATGGGTCACAGAGAAGAGAGATAGTGGAGCTGTTGGTAGTGGCCATGAAGAAGGTGAACAAAGACAGCTAGGGTTTTAGAGGAGGTAATTAAGGATAAGGGTAATGTGGTAAATAAAGAAAGGAATATCAAAAGTGGTTAGGGTTGATGAAAAAGAAAAAAAAATTTAAAAGGTGGCTAGGGTTGACGTGAAAAGAAAAGGAAAAAACAAATAAGGAAGGAAAAGACGGCTAGGTTTGTGTGTTTAAGAAGGAAAAGACAGAGGTGAAAAATACGAGAGAACGGTGTGACTAAAGTGAAGGAATAAGAGAGAGAAAAAACACCCTGGTTACGGGTAGGTGGAAAAAAGAGGAAAGAGAAAGGGAATTATAAAGGAAGAAGATAAAGGACAAAGAAAGAGCAAAGACTTGGTTTGCAGGTAGGTGGAAAAAAAAAGGAGGAAAGAGAAAAGGAAGTATGAAGGAAGAAGAGAAAGGATAAAGAGAGAGAAAAAGACTTGGTTTACGGGTAGTTGAAAAAAGAAGGAAAGAGAAAAGGGAAGAGAAAGGACCAAGGAGGAAGAAAGGACAACAAGATTAAAGGGAAGAAGAGAAAAAGTGGACAAGGAACAAGAATTGAAAGAAGAAAGAAACAATGAAGGAAGAAGGGAGAAAAAAAACAACAAGAGGCTCACAACTCGATGGAATAGCAAAAAGGCGGAAGCTCGGATCATTTGGCGATTGATACCATGTAAGAAAATAAGAAACTGCGAGGGAGCATGAAAGGTTTTTCTATTGCTGTAATGATCTTTATAATGTTTGCTATACATTTATAGGGACATAGCCTAACCTACGAAAGGTAAACCAAATATTTACAATAATTATAATAATATTGTGCCTATCACATGTACTAATATGGTAATATATTAGGTGAGGCAGCTGTTTATTAACAAGGAACAATATCTATTACTCATTTGAATTTAAAATTATTCATCCATGAAAAAAGAACAAGAAGTTCAAGTGGTTTTGTGTTTTTGCGCAGACCACAAGAGACTCATGAGCTTGCTTAATGCACCACTACATTATTAATTCACAGGCTTAATTTAAAAAATTGGTTTACTAGTTGAATCCTTGCAGTCAACACTTGGCTGTCAGCTTTTTGGCGTTCTGAAAAAGTTGTTTGTCCAAGGAAATCTTGAAACTTATAACCCGTGCTAGTAATCGAGTAAAGAAAAATCAGTTACTCCTTTGAATTTGAAATTATCCATCCTTAAAAATTAATTTCTCAATTATGAGTCATACACTTTGTTTAATATCCCTCAAGTTAATTTTTGCGTTCTTAAAAGTATAATAATTTTCTTGAACAAAATTTTTTCACAATATCTCATAGTACATGAATTGCAGTCCATGTATTGCAAGTCATGTCCTATAATTTTTAGTTTGGTATTTTATTCATTTAGAAGAATTTTATTTAACATATCTTATCCATCCTCGATAATTACAATGAGTTGTAACCCTATATTTTTCCATAAAAATTAATTCTTAGCAACAAATAACTAGCAACTGCTGCAATAACTTCTAAGATAGAATCCGTGCTTCCATTCACATGACATTAATTAGATGCACTAAATATGATTATAACTTTTAGTCCTGTCACAAGACGTGCCCATTAAGAACTAAGACTAACCAATTACAGACGGGGCAAATTAAAGCCTCTAAATAGCAGAAAGTATGATTGTGGCCCCAATTATATCTCAACAATAGTTGACTTTAGACTATTATTATGATTAAATTACTAAAGTACTATAAAATTACAAGCAAACTTTTTTGTAAAGGTTGTATATGGTTCCAGTTATACTTGGTTATATTGTGTAGCTAAAAGATAAAAGAAATTTATTTGTAATCAACAAATGCAAGCTAAAAGGCAGGCCAAACACGTGCTTTTTGTTAAAGTTACTATTTTGGGAGAATTATGATCATGACATGTTTGTAACTACAAGCAACGTGGGAGATATCTTCATGAATGAGAATGCTGAAGGTGCATGCACTGTACTGGATATCTGGGAGCAAAAGACCCACTTGCTGCCTTGAAGCCATACGAAGAGGATGTATCTGAAAGTGAGTGTGGTTCAATGCACGAAGCTGCGGAATCGGATAAATAAAGAGGTCCCATAAATCCTGCTGTTTTGATCTCATGACAGAGCTCTTAAATGCCTACAATTACCTGTGTTGCGTGTTGATGTATTTCTAGCAAGTTATGTCTAGCAATTGTGCAAGTTGTGTGCAAGATGTGCTGTCATTTTGCTACCTTAGTTGCATATATAAAGGCACTCAACGATTGTAGAAAAACAAGGGCTTTAGTTGCTTTAGTTGATCCGTCCTTTCCTGATGTTTTATTAATCGAATGTTATGAAAGAGTGTGAGCTGACATTGTCGGCATCATGTGATGCGAAGACAACTTGGACTTCATTAATTGAATCACGTCGAAGAGTCTGTAGTTCCCCATGCTTTGTTGTCAAATTGTGGGCATTATGTGATTGTAAAACCATTTGGATTTTATTAATTGAATGATAGGAAAGGGTGTGCACGTTCCCATCTTGTTTGTTGACAAATTGCTTTCGGTTTACCATGATAGCATTAAACTGCTTTGAATTGATTACACTCGTTTTTCGAAAGAGATAATTTTATTTAAGCTCGTCAGATTTGTTTTTTATTTGATAAATCCAACTCAAAAATTGAAATTTCTTTTAAAAAATCCAAATCAGATCTAACGAAAATCTTCTTCTAATATATTGTTAATAGTCAATAATTGTTAAGGAGTCTTGACATAGTTAAAATCAAGACAATCTTGAATGAAAGAGGTCCTAGATTCAAGTTACCAAAATCTCCCACCTCGTTTATTTATTAAAAAAAAAAAAATTACTTGAAAGTGGGTCTCATTAATTTCATTGTACATGTGATAATTCTATGGGATTTAGTAAAAGCTATCATCGAAGAATATAGTGTCAAGTAAATGATACAAAAGAGCCTCAAATATTTCTTATACTAAAATTTCAATTCAAAATTTTAAGCTTATTGAAAATAATCAAAATTAGGCAAATCATTATATTGAATGATTAGGCAATACCAACTTTTTATTTTGTCATCACTATATTGATTTGTAATTACTATATTGATTTCTAATTATCACACACATCCATACATTATTTTTATATGCACATATACATTACTAATTTTAAGTGTATATATATCTTTATGATTAGTAATAAAATTATAATCCTAATTCCTTAAAAAAAACTATATATTGTCTATGTTATCATTCTTTTCACGTTTAAGATTTTTATTTCAGTTAAACAATGTTGTTGGAATTGAAAAAATTAAAACCGTCACAATTAATTATTAGTACTGTTGGAAAATTTATATAATCATACAACCAATAGACATATAACATAGATGGATACGTGTTGAGACATCTAAGTAATTCCGGAAAAATCATTTATATGCTTAGGTGTGTAATAATTTTCATATTTGATAGGTGAAAATGGTTATGTAGACTAGTTTGATGCAATAAATCATTAATTGCTTGCATTTGATAATCAAAAAAGCCATCGCAGTACCGTCCATCCCTTCCTACTCCCCCTTCTTCTGTTTCTCATGAAGATGAGGGGAAAGTGGACTGGTAGTTTTGGACACTTCAAGCTAGCTCCTGGAATCACAAAGTATTTGGCATGTGGTCTCTGCATGTTCGTCCTTGGAATGCAATTCTCTGTGAAAACAAACCCCAAATTTAATAGAGAATGCGATATTAATAGGGACTTAAAAGATTTTGATATAATTATAGTGTCACATATTTTCAAAAATTTTATGGTAATTTCTAAGGAGTTAGAACATAAACTTTTCCTAGAAATTGGTTCATCTTTGCCACACAGTTACTACATGTATGTCCAATTGATCAAATGTTTTTTTTTTTTGGTAGAAAGGTAAATTGATCAAATGTTTATTAAAGACTTTTTCCTCAACATCACATTTAACCATTACTAAAATGAAAGATGATGACAAACACTAGGAAACTAACTCCATCAACACTCAAAAGCCATTCAAATTTGCAAACATCTACATGTAGGTTTTCTCTTTAATATGACCTATAATTTTAAATAATATTTTAATAGTTAGTCAAAGAGTGGAATAAAGATTACACTATGTTTAAGAACGTAGATCAAAATAATTTAAAAAGATTACAAGAATTCATGTAATTATATATTTTTTAAAAATGCCAAGCACATGGTTTACAATTAAAAATATATGGAAATATAAAATTTAATAGAGTCTCCTCTAAGCACATATTCAACTTAGTCACATATTGACAACTAGAAAAAAATTAGCAAATAGAACAAGATTATCTTAAAATGAAAGACAACCAAAATACAAACAAGAAACAAAACTAAGCTCATGGTAAAAGACTCAAACTACCATATTTGTAGTATGCTGAGGACACCATGTACTAGAAGCCTCTCCAAGAAAAGTTCCTTAAGGTCCATTGAACCACTCATACCCTGAAAAAGTAATATTAAAAATCTTACACTTCACAAAAACAGTAATGACAACAAATAAAAAAAGAAAAAAAGATGTTTGGATAACATTTTAAGGTTTGACTAAATTATACCTCATGTTATCAGTATGCAAGAACAGGGAGAACCCATATTTGGGCACAACCAATAATATTGCATTGATTCACCTAATTAAATGTGGAAACTACAAAGATGTTATTAACTTGATGAGGCTTTGAGTTGTAACATACAAAGTAAAAAAATCATCAATATTTATTAAGTCCAAACCAAGTCAAGAATAAATTTAACAACTCAAGAGAAGTTCCTCATCTAGGAGATAGATCCCACACTTCTTTAACTCCACATTCTTACTACCTGTAATTGAAGCTTCCATATATCTCAAACCTTGCAATGAATATAGAATATTTATAAACACCCAAGAATCCATGTGATCGAATGCAAGCCACTTTAGGCATGCAAAAGTAGAAGGTATGTTCTAAACTACCTTTATTGGCTAGAAATTTACAAATAAACTCAAGAAAAATACAGTTATTGCCTCACATGCTCCAATAAAAGTCTTCTTAAACAAAAATTCAACACCAAATTCTAAACTTATTTAAAACAAGATCTACCAATTTTTACAACACTATATTGATTTGTAAGTATTGCAAATATACATGCATGTTTCCTACACACATATACATATTGTGCCAATTTAAACCTTTAAGATTAGTATAAAATCTAACCCTAATTGATAAAAAAATATTTGACATCCTTGACAATCAAGACTAGCATCTTAATTAGTCACGCATATGAATGTGCATCAGTATTTATCAAAATTTAGTTAGAAAATAATAAATAACTAAATAACACAAAGTAATAATAAATTTACTTAAAATAAAGAAAGAAAAGAAGCTACTTTGTGTTTGCCATAATCCACAGTAACGTAAGACCGGTCAAGAACTGGTCGGCGAAAAATCCGAAGGTTATTCCCATCACTCACGAAGGCCAACTTACTTTTCTGCAAAATCACAAGTGCTTTTAATACGAAGGATATATTGAAACCGTCCGATCTCTTTCCGGACGAAGAAGTGAGTTTTGACAGGCACCGAACAGAAAAGGCTTTTACATTTTCCAGCGAAGAGGATGGATCTCAGTGTAAGAAAAGGTTGCGACCCAGGTCTAGGAACATCTGCTGGCATTTCCCTGTGCACCAGTCTAGGGGGTAAGATCTGCCAAATACAACGTCTTGTCAAAACAACATCATTCAAGAGTATTAAAAAGAAACCATCATTTGGTACTCGGATATGAATTCTTTACTAAATAAACACTTGATTTTATTTAAAGTTTTTAAATCTCTATTATTATTGCAGTCTAATTGATCATTTAAGGACTTTTACAAATCAAATCAATAATGTGAAATAACATATAAAGTGTAAAAAACCAAACAAAGTAGTCAAATTAATAAACTATTAAATATAAAACATAAATCATACTGAACATTGACGGCCAAAAAAAAAGCCCATCAGAGAAAAAGCAATATGACTACTCAAAGTACGTCAGTACAAGTCTTAAGCGGAATACGTCAATTTATTTCTAAACAGAGGCACAAAATCTCACCTTTGCAATATAGATACTCTTATCACGTATAACTGTCAGTAGTCTAACCAGATGAGTGAAAAAGTGGGCCCCACAGTACCAAAAGCAAAGGCAAAGAAAATACATAAGGAAGAAGATCACATAAATCTGCTTTAGATGCAACAAAGCCATACGCAACGCCTGTCTTTTTTGCTTCAAAACCACACGTCTTGTACTTTTTCTGCTTCACCACAGCATTGATTCAGGCGACCCGACTCAGATACTACTCACAATAGGGCCAGTGACAAGCATGACATCAAAAGCACATTTAAGATTTTGTTCACCCAAATCACTTGGACAAATGCTCTAACAAATTGAGAGAACGAACCAGTAGCATCCTCACAAAGGAGGCGTGCCCTGCAGTCCTCCAACTCCACATTCTCACTACAGGCTGTAACAGAAGCCGAATAGCTCCATCCCTTCATAGCTTCCGGTTCTTGCGAGGAATCTGAAATATTTCCTTTCTTATGCTTGAGTTCTCGTATGGAATCTGGGATAACTATAAACACCCAAACTCGATATGATGATCCAGGGTAAACCACTTCAGGTACACGAATGATGGAGGACACTGGACTCTCTTCATTGGGCTGTGATTGACAACCAAGCTGACGATTCTGTTCTGGGCTTGTTTCGTTAAGTTGTAACTGACAAACAAACTCAGGAAAAATATGGTCATTGTCTTCACACGCTCCAGATTTTGAACTCTGAAGCTCGTTAAACTTTCGTTTTTTGCTTTCTCTTGTGTCTTTATATACAATTGACAGAGCACATGCTGACGGTCCATCATTTTCCGATTTCCAAAACATATGAAATTGACCTTCTTTCTTGGAACTAAACCTTCCTGTAATGAACCCATCTGGGATTTCAGATCCTCGTGTGCGGCCACATACCATGCGAGGTTCGATCAAGTGTTCCTGTAGACAAAAGAAGGATAAAACGTTAATCATAGTCCTTTAGGAACAACTTCGCGTATTCATTAAAAAAGATAGCATGTACATAGAAAAGGAAAGTGAAAAAAATTACCCGATCATCCTTGTATGGAGGACTCTGTGAATGCAGATCAAGTATCTTGTGGGGTCTGCCAAAACTAACATAGACGACCGTAGAAAAACAAAAATTTGTCCGTAACATGTCTCTTGATATATCTGTGGTCCTTTGGCTACCAAATTTGTCCCCCAGTGGACAATCTCTTAAATGCAAGGAATGGAGATTCAATGGTAACTTTGGCAATGTCCGAAGAGAGATACAACCATCCAAAATAAGTTTATGAAGGTTGGAAAGTTCACAAATACTATCCGATAACTCTATAAATTTATTCTTACTAAGATTTAAACTTGAAATTGAGGACCAACAACTAATAGACTTGGGAATTGAACTATCTGATAGATTGCAGTTACTCAAACTAAGCTTTGATAAAGATCTTAAACTTGAGAATAAAGCCTCTGACAATTCTTTAAGTTCACTGCAATCATCCAATAAAAGTTGATGAAGGTTAGAAGCTTCACAAATGCTATTTGGTAATTTGGTAAATATATTATGAGATAGATCTAAATACTTGAGTGAGTATAAGCCACTAAAATCCAAAGGTGTTGCTTCATCCAATATGCTACAATGACACAATTTTAGGACTTCTAAGGAGTTTAAAGCTGAGAATGTAAAGAGCTGAAAAGTGGTCTTTAAGGCACAACACAAGACAGATAATTCTTTAATTCCATATGCATGAAATGACTCAAGAGATGAAAATCCTGCTAATAAGGAAGGGAACTCTTCCATGGCAGTCCCGCTAATATCAAGATTCCTCAAATGTCGTGAACTACATGAAACATCTGGAAACCTTCTTAAGTTTGAACACTTAGAAAGATCAAGAACTTCAAGAGACCTTGAACTTAACCTTTTTGGAAGTTCCCAAAGTTTACAGCAGCCTTGTAGAAACAATTTTCTAAGTTTTTCGAGGTTTTCAATGGATGAGTCGAAGAGCGTATCTAACTCTTCACAAAATGCAAGGTCAAGTATTTCAAGATTTGAGACCCCAGCTAAATTTGGTATCTTGATCAACTTTTTCGAGAAACTCAAGTCTATGTGCTTTAATCGCAAAAAATCCTATTATAGACAAAGAAATAGTTAGAAAAACAAAAAATGAGAGTAAAAATAAGAGATTCAATCAAGAGCCAAACTGTTACCTTATTGCCATTCCATAGTTGCACAATGTGGCTATGTCTTAGACTAAGCTCAGCAAGGTCAATCAACTCGAAACTCGGCCCATCTGGCAAAGAGCATAAAGGATATCCTGACCACTCCATAATACATAACTCATTGCTTAACTTGAGTTCTAGGGAGTCTCCATTCCATTTCATTAGTCCCAATAATCCATGATCCTTATCATTATCACTAGGGCTAATATGAAGCATTTTCAAATTTTTCATTATTGAGAAAGCATCATAACATAACTTCATCTCCTTGGTTAACTGAAGTTTTAAGGCAATGCCTTCAACCTCATCAACTCCCTGTAAACCAAGAAAAATAAAATTAACATGGTAAAAAATAACAATAAACTAAATGCAAAAATTAGTATCAAATGTATTCCAATGTACATGTATCTAAAATAATCCACTTACAGTTTTTTTCTTTAATATGGAAATGATATCTTTAGTACGACACAATCTACTACGTCTTGCAATTCGTATACCCATTTTTGTCAACAAATCATTCATAAACAATTTTTTATCCTTAGAGAACTTTATGAGGCATTTTCGCTCAAGATCTACAAGAACTTTTTTCGAAAAGTAATTCAAACTTTTCAATTTAGAGGCAACAAGATCTTTATACCATCCATTGAAAAAACATGCAATATCTTTAAACGCTTCTTGTGCCCTCTTATCCAATCCTTGTAAATTGATTTCGAGTTTCTTCAAAATATCTTCCACAAGATCTGCTTTCAATAGTCCTACATAATCCTTCCATAGATTCTCGTCCTTCTTATCGTCTAAGTAGGAGCCAAAGACTTCCAACGCTGAAGGAAGGCCATCCGCACAATCCACGATATCATGAATAAATCCCACAAGCTCTTTTGGAGGATGAAACTCTCTTTCAGGAAGAGGTTCGGCATGATGTTTGATGAATGCATTGTAGTGAAAGAGCTCAAAAGCATCATCATGGTTCAACTTCTCAACGTCATAAATATTGTTGTCATTTAAGTGTGGCAAATGACGATTTCTAGTAGTGATAATGATTCTGCTTCCATTACCAAACCACTTAGGACTCCCTACCAATGCCTCTATTTGTTCTTTTCGACACACATCATCAAGTACAATAAAAACTCTCTTCATACGCAATCTGTTTCCTAATACTTTGATCCCCTCGCTAACATCTCCAAAATCATTCAACATGTTTGCTGCTGTGCCTGTGAGAATTTGAGAAATAAGATATTTTTGACATTGAACAATCTCCTTACCCGATGCTTCTCCAATTTGAGGAACAAAGCACCTACCATCAAATTGAGAAGAAACTCTCTCATATATTAATCTTGCTAGAGTTGTCTTACCAATCCCGCTTATACCACAAATTCCTACAAAGCGAGCATTGACGGACTCTATTTCAAGTAATCTCCACATTTCCTTTAGTGGGGATTCCATTCCAACCAAAAACTTGGGTACCTCTGATAAGTTACGCATCAGACCTTCGAATATTGTTCTACTGATTTCTTCAATAACTATAGATTCAGACCTATAAAAGAGATGCTCAGTAAGATCCAAAGTTCAAACAAACTGAAGGTTGCTCCTACTCAATTTCATTACGCAAGCAAATAAAATTCTTCAATCTAATCCATGGAATAACCATTCAGATTTAGTTAGGAGATTACCTGTTATGGACATGCCACCCGGCAAGATAACCCGCTTCAGTTAGGGTAGATCTCCATGGGTCGTGGGGCTCTGTCTCAACCTCGATGACGTCTTTACTTTTTGCAGAAGCTCTTATATCTGATGGACCCACAATGCATTTACCCACTTCTTCCATGGCAGTGGCCCCTGAATTCCACTGCCCTTCATCAACCCCGCTTTCTCTATGTTTGTCGAATGCTGATTTAAAACCCTCCATCGGATTTCGAACTCTAGAGGGATCAACGTTATAGAAAATTGGGAAAACCTTTATGTGACCTCCTTTCCTGCGATTCATGATCTTGGTCAACTCCTTCAAACACCATTTAGAAAAAACATAGTTCTCTGAGATGATAATAACTGCATAAAGCGATTCGTCTATTGCTCTGAATAGCTCCTTCTCAATATGCTCCCCTCGGTTCATTTCTTTATCATCTCTAAAGACGATAATCCCATTCCTCTCCAAAGCATCACGCAGGTGGTCTGTAAAACTGTTCCGCGTATCTTCCCCATGAAAGCTAAGGAAAACCTCGTATTTCCACGATGAAGAAGGTGATAAAGGGACTACGTGGGTAATCTTTGATGCCATTGGAGACTCACAAGCTTGGGTAACCCAACGCTAGTTCGACGACTTCCAGACAAGACCAGTATGGTTCAGTCTCAGAGGTTGGTAAGTTGAATTATTGCTATAACCAATGGTGGTCAACAAAAGGACAGAAATATTCAACTCGCGGAAGAAGTGGTTCTCGAAATTTCCGCGTCCCTTCATATCTCTTTGGATTTCGCAAAAGTAGCATTGCCCCACCATTCCCTTCTAGCGTTCGATTCAATCGCAACGGCTAAGGACGAAGTTGCTCAAAATGATGGTAAGATTTTGTTTGAATTATTTTAAATTTAAGTATAAGTTTCCTAAAGGATCATGGACGTTGGTTGCCGGGTATGCAATTAGAAGTAGAAATAGATTAATTTAGTAAAATAGAGAAAGTTATCCAAAATAATTAGAAACATTAATCATATTTTGTTATAAAAAAACATGCTATAACACATTGGAAATACGCAAATACCAACTCCATTAACACAAAAATGATAGTTTAATCCATGGCATTACTTGTACGTTTTTGTATTGAACATGGGACCTGATTCGTATATTTGATTTTAATTTAATAATGAAAAGTAAACTGCACCATAGCTTGAAACGAAACTAATATAGAAGAATTTTATAAGAACCCGTAATGGACTGCAGCTCATAAGGATTTAAGTTGGGATGATATTTAAATGCAATATGTTGAGACTAGCTTTTAAATCTACATCTTTTAACAAAATGATTGAGACAAATAACAATTTACTAGTGATTATAGGGTTTATAACTAAAAAGTACTTGTGAAGAACAATTTTAATAAAATTATATTTTCATGTTTGTTTCAAGACTAGGATAAATTTAACGTAATCAAATATGGACAACACAAAATAAAAAATACTAACTAATTACTTATGAACACCAAATAACTAATAAGCAAACTTTATTGTATAATAAAAAAAATTAAAAGAAAAAAGAAAGAGAAAGAAAGTCAGAACACCGTTTCATTGATCGATGAAATGCAACGTCATCACGCCTGTGCATCACCAGAAGATTTAGAAGATGGATCAATAGGGAATTTAACAGGGCCATGGACTTCGATAGAGGGAACCTTGTCTCTCTTACGAAAAAAACGCCCAAAGCTTGGTGAACTGAACGATCTAGAAGCGTCCCCTTTACATACGACACGCGCCCCAAACTTCTTTACCTCCACAGTCCTGCTTGTTACTTCAATTGAAGCCAAAAACATGTTTTCTTTTTCTTTTCCTTTTTCCTTGTTAAAGGGATTTCTGAGTGGGAGGCTGGCACAAGCCGATGACTCGTTTCCCAGTCTAACCAAATCTTCCCCCATGATGGTATATACATCCAAACTCCGAGGTGCCGAACGGACAATCTTTCATGGGCGAGAAATCTCAAGTGAACTCCTAGACCATCGTCATCCTCTTGCAACCAACAATCAAAGGAGAGATCTGCCTTTCGATTAGGGACTTCACAAATAATAAACAAAGCATATCCCTCAACGGACAGCGGATCATAATCCTGATCTGCAGGGAATGGAATTCGTCCCATGCGTCTATGGTAGAACCACTCCGGAATTTCTGATTCGCACGAAAGGCCCCACGCCGCCCCACGCACAGAATGCCCCTTGATTAACCAAGAACAAAACAGACAGAGAAGGAAGATTTTAATTGCAGTAATTATAAGTTTGTGTGCAAACAGCAACTTCTTATATCAACAACTTGATGAACAAATGTTAAGCACAGTAAAAGACTTACACGCTGGTTACTCCATACGGTACTTCCAGGATGCAGATTTAGGAAACAATAAGGTTCGCTACTATAAGCAAAATTGGTAGCCACCCAATCGCAGGGCCTTGATCTTTTATACGAAGGCAATGCGATGAAGTCGTTATAAAATCTTTCCAGCAATGGGCAATTTCCTATATCCAAGTCCCTTAGTCCCGATGGAAGCCTCGGCAAACGTTCAATATTGACACAGTTGTTCAAAAGCAGATGACGAAGATTGGAAAGTCGATAGACGCTATCTGATATTTCTTTAAGTTTGTTTCCAGATAGATTTAGAAACGTAAGTGAAGACAAATAACCAAAATCACTCGGCAATGCTTCACACCGCAAGTTGCGATAACTCAAATCCAATTTTTCTAAAGAGCTTAAGCCTGATGACCAGTCACAGATGTTTATACTTCGGGCATCTGTCAACAAACCTGATGGACGGTATCTTGTGTTAGGAAGCTTGGGAGAGCCAGAACAGTCACCATTCGTTATTTCCTCTGGGAGATAGCGGCCGGATATGTAGAGATCTTTGAGAGATGGCAACCTCGTAAACGATCTGGGAAATGTCTTTATTGGAGTATTGTTTAAATTCAGTGTCCTCAAAGATCTCAGATTACGCACACCACCTGGAAACTTCTTGCGTCTAGAACACCCACACAGATCAAGACTTTCAAGGGATGGCAATCTAAACGTGTTTGGAAGTCGCCTGAGACGAAAGCAATTTCGCAGCGACAATTCTCGCAGTCGCTCCAGAAAACCAATAGAGTGGTGGACCTTGGACAACTTACTACAATCAGAAAGATTTAGACGCTCAAGGTTTCGAATGTCGCTGAAGTCTGGAGTCTCGATCAACTCTTTCGAACAGTGCAGGTCGATGCATTTTAATTTGTGAAACCTCTGTTATAGATAGTAAATCGTTAAATGAAGTAACCAAAGTAAAAAGAAAAAGAAGAAATAAGCCCAAATCTTACCTCCACATCTCCTCCTAGTGCTTTGATGCGACTTCGACGAAGTTTGAGCTCAACAAGATTTGCTGGCTTGAAACCGTGAGGCAAAGATTCAAAAGGATACTCATCCCATCTAAGAACACATAATTCATTGCTTAGCGAGAAATCTTGAGGATTTCCACTCCATTTTAATCTAATGAATCCCTTCCATACATCACTCCAAATCAGACCCTCAGGAGTGTTGATCTCAAGCAATTGCAACCTTTTCATTGATGAAAAAGCATTATAACATAACCTTTCTGGTTTTTGTGGAGGAAATTTTAGGAGAACGCCTCTAATTGCATTGAGTTCCTAGAAACAGGAAAAAGTGAAATTAGTAATATCAAAGTACTTGAGAAAGGTTCAAAATATAACTCGTTATACATATTCTGACCATCAAGAAATGAAAGATTTAAGAAAAAGCCTTTAAGCTTAACAATTCGCAAAACCAAGGAAAATGAAATTAACATGATAAAAATAAGAAACAAATACTTGAAGAGCTGGTATTGAAATCACATCTTCACCGCAATCTACTTACATGCGACTCCTTTTCTCTTAGAATAGCGACGATGTCTTTGGTACACCATAATCCAGCACATTTGGCAATTTCTTGACCCATTTGTGTTAAGAAATTATGTGAAGGTAATACTTTATTTTCTTCAAATTTTAATAGAGATTTGTGATTCAGATATTCAAGAATGCTTTCAGAAGGGTAATCTAAACATTCTAAGATATAGGTAACATAATTTTTAGACTCTCCTTCAAAAAAACATATAATATCTAAAAATGCTTTTGTTGCCAAATCTCCCAGCTCATCAAAATTGACTCTAAGTTTTTGTGCAACATCTCCATCAAGATTTGCTTTTAATTGAATCAAGTAACTCTCCCATCTACTTTTTTCTAAACCGGAGAACTTAGAACCCAAATTTTCAAGTGCTAAGGGAAGGCCTCGTGTGAAATCCAAAATGTCCCTTGTCAATCTCTTGAACTCTTTTTCAGGATACAATTTGTTAAAGGCTTTGAAACAAAAAAGCTGCAAAGTAGCATTTTCATTGAGTTCTTTAACTTCATAAATATGAAAATTCCCATTATCCTTACACAAATATGGTGGCAAATAATGATTTCTACTAGTTAGGATAATTCTACTCCCTTTACCAAACCACTTAGCATTGCCAGCTAATGCTTCTACTTGCTCACTTTGACGCACATCATCAAGAATAAGTAGAACTTTTTTATTCGTTAACAATCTTTCTAACATCTTGATTAAAGTGTGGTCTTCAAATGAATCTGCTACCTTCACTTGAAGATCAAGAAGAAGCTTTCTTTGTAATCCATAAAGACTATTGTTTCCACTTTCTCCAATATCAGAAATAAAAGACCAAGCTTTAAATGTAGTACGAGCTCTCTCATAAATGACTTTTGCCAAAGTTGTTTTTCCAATTCCTGTCATTCCACATATTCCTATAAATAAAACACCACCTGATTCTTCTGAACAAAGTAATTCCATGATTTTCATTGCTTGGGATTCTAATCCAACAAGAAACTTGGCACTGTCTATTGACGTAGGTATCAATTCACCAAATATCTTCAAACTAATTTTGTTAACAATTTCGCTTGAAATTTGCATATTGGACCTATAAGAAAAAAGATTCTAATTTAGAACGAAACCCAAACAAACCGAAAATTATTCACGTCCAATTGGACTAGTACAGCAAATAAAATCATACATGGGAGTCGGGGAAGATACCCGTCTTTTACATGCCATCCGTAGAGTTTTTTCCCCTCTTCAAGAGCATCTCCAAACGATTTGAGGGGGTCTTGAGCAACCTCAGAGGAATCCACAAAGCAGTTACCTATTTTAGTCAAAATTGCTTTCCAATTCTCCAACTTCTTTGTGCGAACATTGGGGTCTTCTTTAAGTACCGCGAATCCAAAATCCCGTGTCCGGCTCCGCACATTGAAGGGATTCACTTCGTAGAAAACGGGGAAAACAGTAAGGCATCCCATTTCCCAACGTTCCATGATCACATCCAGCTCAAACAAGGACGAATTAGTTGCAGAAAAGTAATCTGAGATGACAACGACCGCGTATTGGGATTCTTCTATTGCATCTTTGAGACGTGGATAATTTTTTCCTCCTTGCTCCAGTTTTCCATCACTTCTGAAAACGCTAATCCCTACCCTTTTCAAAGTGGCACATAAAAGGTCTGTAAAATTACGCTGGGCGAAGCTACCACAGAAACTGAGGAAAACCTCGTATTTCTGCCGATCAGTTGAAGAGGAAGGTAAAGTAGAAGTGGCTTTCTGGGAGCTCAAGGACGCCATTGGAAGACTTACAAGTTCAGTTCAACAGTCGTTTGCAAACACCGAGCCACAGCAAGCGTCTGTTCCGTAGTTTGGCCTTGAAAGTTGGATAGTTGTTCAAAGATGCGTAAAATGCGGCGCAATTAGCGGAGTCAAGTGACGTAGGAAAATGTCCCTGTCGCATCTTTTCTTTTGGGGCGTTGAGATATATTAATTGCAGAACGAAAATAGGCATGAAAGGAAGGAAATACAAGTATGATAATCGCGATACGTTCAATCGTAAATACTCAAAAATGAAGTACCGGAGGAAAAGCACCCACCCAAAGAAGCATTTGATAGAGATTAATAGGGAAAACTTGAAAATCAACGAAATAGTTTAATCATCAGACCATAGAAGATCCGTTGCGTCACAGAGAGAAAAGGAAGAAAGAAAGGAAAAGCATAGAGTTGGGAACCTTTGTGTTTGTGAGAGAAGATATACCAAGGACGTCCCTTTATAACGTAGGAACATACAAATATGAAAATATAAAAATAAATAAATAAAATATCTTCTACCAATTATACAAATATGGAAAGAATGATTGCTCAATATAAGAAAATATAATTGCATATCTCCAACACTCCCCCTCAAGCTGATAGTTTTGGTGGCTTGTAAACGTCAAACACGCTAAGCTTGTGTAATAGATACGTGTGTTGTCTGTGATAGAGAGCCTTGAATTTCTCTTGTCTTGATAACTCATTAAATCTTATCTATCATAAAGTGACAATCTACTTCGATGTGTTTGGTCTGTTCATGAACCATCATAGGGTTTGCAGCAAGTTTAAGGGCGACGTCATTGTTGCAAAACAGAAGAGTAGGACCCTTGATGTGAACTCTTAGATCTTAAAGAAGGCCTCTCAACCAAATGACTTCACAAGTTGTTTTGGCCGTGGCGCGATATTCGGATTTAGCAAATGACAACAAAACACTTGACTATTTCTTTGTTTTCCAAGGTAATAATGAATTTCTAAATTTGATACAAAATCCCATCGTCGATCTCTTGCTCATAGGACAAGTGACGTAGTCTATGTCACAAAATGCTATCATTTCCATGTTGCAATTTTTGGATAAAAGAATTCTCAAACTTGGAACCCTTTAAGTATTTTAATACCTTCAAGGTTGCATTCATGTGAGATTGTTTCGAATAATGGATTAATTGACTAAGGTTCTTAACTGTATAGCAAATATCAAGTCTCGTTATGGTGAGATAAATGAATTTTTTAACTAGCCTTTTATAAATTGATGCATCCTTGAGTGGGGTTGTTCATCTAGAGGTGACATTCCCACATCATACTCAAGGCTTGTGAGATTCAAATTCTGCTTAAATGGAATGATGGTTGGCCTGCATCTAAATAAACCAGCCTTAGAAATAATATCTAAAATAAAATTTCATTTGTTAAGGCAATTTTTTTTTTGAGCGGGCAATTTCAATGCCTAAGTAATACTTAGATGATCCTAAATCCCTGATGCGAAAAGTAAAGTGCAGAAATTTCTTAAAATGCTCAATGGCTAAGGTATCATTACCCATGATTATCATATCATAAATAGAAATCAATAAGTGGATAGAAGAGACACCTTTTCACCATATGAAGAAAACATAATCATGTCGAGATTGACAAAAGTTGGTAGAGATAAAAGCAAAAGTAAACTTAACATACTATTGTCAAGAAACTTACTTAAATCTATTTAAGGATTTACAAAGATGATAAATCCTAGACTCCCCCTATCTACACAAGCTCGAGGAAGATTCATGTATATCTTCTTATCTAAATTGTTATGAAGAAAGACATTATGGACATCCATTTAATGAAGTGACTAGAAGTAAAAAAGAGAGAATAATTTTAGTATGACATTGCAATGCATTGATTTGAATTTTTTTTAGATGAATATGTTAGTCTTATTCATTATGTTTAAAGTACATAAGCTTAGAAGTATACTCTAATATTTATAAATCTAACTTAAATGTAGGAAGACTAAGGCAATGAGCCTCCAACTTTCACACAACAAAATTAGGATTAGAGAATTTTATATTTCTAAATATAGAAATTCTTTCTCATCCAATTTTTCTTACTTTTATAAATATAATTAAGGAAAAAATAAATTTTTTCAAAATTTCAAATGACTTTGTTTAATCCATATACAATAAATATATGCTAAAAGAGATAGCTTAAAAATTCTTGCCATTGATTTGAAGGTTTGGTAAACATATTTTTAGTGTAAAGGGATAGCGGTCATTTAACAAAAATAAAAAATAAAAAATGGACGTCGTCTTTTTGTGAGCTTAAATGGCTGTAGTTTTAAGATTTTAGGTTCCCCAGCAAAAAGAATGGCCGAGGAAATATGCAAACAAAAGGAACATATACCATTAACTAAGACAAAGCCAATGACAGCTAAATAGACCTGCAACTATACCTCGATCCGACCATGTACCCCTCTCGTGCATAATAGATAGACACGAAGAAGGATGTGCATATTGCATCAAACATGTATGACCACAAGCTCGATTTTGCATATTCAGATAATCTGAGCTGAATGTTATGTGTGGAATGTGTTCTTTAATTATTTCTTTCTTGTTGTTTGGATGAAAATAATGCTTTTGCAACATCACAGAAATTTGGTAGATTTGTTTCATTACAGGGCCCGGAACAATAATGCTTCTGCCCACTACATAAGTTCAACTATTGTTTTGTCAACTTCTCTGTGGCTTGACATTTTTGGTGCAGGGGACTACTGGTGTGGTAGCACCCTCTAAAAAAAAAGAGTCAATCTTGAATAATAGAAAACCTTGTCTTATTACAAGCAAACGTGAAAAATCCTACCATTAGGTGCTTTAGATACTCCCTTGAAATAAAATAGGAAAGATGTTAAAGGCCACGTCAGCGCCACGTGTCATAGCCACGTTAGCCACTACCGCCACGTCAACCGACAGGCCACGTCAACCCTAACCCTAGAGAGAACCGGGCAACCTGACATGACTGGGCGACCTGGTTCGCGCCCACTCTCGACCCGCGGCTGCGTTCGTCGTGTTCGTCCGAAATCTCTTCCAGCGCCGCTCGGAGATTTCCTTCCCAAATAGATTCGATTTGCTTTGTATAGATTTTATTGAGTAAATCTTGTAAAGAATATATATTGTAACTATTTTTCTGTAATGAAAAAAATACGGAGAATTCATCAATTGAAACCACATAGATTTAGGGTTTGTCACCTATTTCTTCATCCGCCGGAAATAGATTTTCGGTGACCTAACCACCGATTCTTACCTTCTTTCATGGTATCAATCGCCTCAGGCTCACGCCCCGATCCTCTCCTCTCCTCCCCCATGTCATCCTCTTTCGCCTCCGTTACTTCTGAACCCTCCAATCCCCTCACGCAACCTACCATGCCGGTGGCGCCGCCTTCTTCCACCGCACTCGCCGCCCCATCTCCGTCCTTCCAAGAGTGCTTCGACGGATCAAACTTCGTCGTTTGGCGCACTCGTCTCCTCCCGTTCATGCCTTCCAACCGCCTCCTCTCCGTTCTTGACGGCTCTGAACCCGCTCCTCCCTCCACCGTCCTCGATTCCACCGGCTCCTCCATCCCTAATCCTGCATACTCCTCTTGGCTCACCTATGACCAGACTGCCCTAAGCTGGATCCTCACCACCTCCACCAATTCGGTGGTCACCCAACTGTCCGACCACCGCTCCTCCGCCGCAGCGTGGGATTTCCTCAAGAAATCGTACGCTGCGTAATCCTCCGCCTAAGCCTCCTCTCTCCGTCTTCAACTGCACACCATCACCAAAGGCTCTCGGTCCCTGACCGAGTTCCTTCATGAGGTGAAGGGGTTACTCGACCAACTCGCCGCCATCAGAGTCAAGATCGATGACGACGAGTACGCCAGCCAGCTTTTTCGTGGCCTCGGGGAGGACTACGACACGCTGGCCATGTCGGTGTCAGTCCAGAACCAAACCGCCCCACTCAGCCATGAGGCTTTGCACGAGCAAATTTTGGCTCAGGAGGGCCGCTTGAACAATCGGGCGGTCTCTGCCGTCACCCCGGCCGCGTTCGCGTCCTACCCCGACGCTTTCCAGGGCCACCCGACCCCCGACCCGCTTCTCCCCCGGCCCCACTCCACCTCACAGCCCACTCACGCGGCCTCTCACCCCTCTCCCCAGCCCGCCCGTGGTGGGCTTCTACCTACCCCTACTGCCCAGCCTTGGCCCAACCGCTCCAACCCACGCGGTAAACGCCGACCCGGGCCCTTTTGTGGGCTTTGTCGTCGGGCCGGGCACCACCTGTCGAACTGCCATGAGCGGTTCAACCCGACCTTCAACCCGCCCACCCACGGCCCGACCCACGGTTCGACCCATGGCCCGACTTCTCACCCGCAGGCACACCTTTCCTATCCTACGCCGTACCCCACGGGATCCCTTTCTCCTCTGCCGGTCCACTATAACTACCCTGTACCTTACCCTACTAAATCATTCCCACCCCCGCATGCCTACTATAGCTCCCATGCACCTTCCCCCACCCAATCTTTTCCCTCAGCTCCTCATAATTTCCTTCCCCTACCCCTTTCTCACTATGGCCCTCCTCACACCCCCCCTTGACTCTCGACACTACCTCCTGGCTGCCTGATTCTGGTGCTTCTCATCATATGACTGACTCCACCTCGGGTCTTTCCCATGTGACCCCCTACACCGGCTCCCAACAACTCATCGTGGGTGACGGCGTGTCTCTCCCCATCACCCACACAGGTACGCTCCACACCTCCTCTTTCACCTTGTCCAACGTCCTTGTAGTTCCATCCATCACTAAAAATCTCATTTCAGTCTCCAAATTTTCATCTGACAATCAGTGCTATTTCCTATTTTCCTCAACTCATTTTTGGGCTCTCTCTTCCCATTCTGGACAAGTCCTCCTCCGTGGCGCACTTGATCGTGGTCTCTATCGCGTGGCCCTTGCTGGCGCCTCCTCCACACCCTATGCTTTTGCTGTCTCCCGCGCCAGCTCCCTTAGTTTATGGCACCGTCGTCTTGGTCATCCGTCTTCAGCTCTTCTTCTCCCGTTTTTGAAATCGTCATCAATAAAATACACTTCCTCCCAATTTCCTCCTTGTACAGCATGTGCTCTTAGTAAGAGCCATCGCCTCCCCCACCCCCCCTCCCCGTCTAGGTCGTCTTTTCCCTTATAGTTAGTTCATTTTGATGTGTGGGGCCCTGCCCCGATTCCCTCTTTTAATGGCAATAAATATTATGTGTGTTTCATTGATGATTTCTCTCGTTTTACCTGGTTATACACTTTCTCCTCTCGATCTCATTTTCTCTCTACTTTTATTACCTTTCACAAACTTGTTGAGAATCAACTTCATTGCCGACTTCAAGCAATTCAGAGCGATGGTGCTCCTGAGTTCGTGTCCACGGCGATTCGGACCTACTTACAACAGCATGGCATCCATCAACGCCTCTCCTGCCCTTACTCCCCCTTCCAGAATGGCACTGCTGAGCGCAAGCATCGCCACATTGTTGAGACTGGCCTCACCCTGCTTACTCAAGCCTCTGTTCCCCCTCACTTTTGGGATTTTGCCTTTGAGACCGCGCTCTACCTCATCAACCGCCTCCCCACTCCCCTGTTAGGTAATCTTTCTCCCTGGCAAGCTCTATTTCACCAATCCCCTGACCTCTCCCAACTCCGAATTTTTGGTTGTGCTGTCTTTCCCTACCTTTGCCCCTACACTCCCCACAAACTTGCCCCTCGCTCTCAGGCATGTGTCTTTCTCGGTTACCCTCTCGGTTACTGTGGCTACCGCTGCTACAACCCCCAGACTCGCCACATTTTCATTGTTGTCGATGCCCTATTTCATGAGGAAGTCTTTCCCTACCAACGCCCCACACCCCCCACTGTTGCTCCCGACCCCCCACCCCCCGTCCTTGTACCTGTCCCAGTGCCTCTTCCCCCTAATCCATCTACTCCTTCTCCTCCACCCTCGGATACTGTCAAGCCCTCTAGCTCCCCCTCTCCCTCACCCCCTCCCCCTCACCCCCTCCCTCTCCCTCCCCGCCAGCACCTCCAGCCCTAACCTCTCGACCTGTAACCTGCCTTCAGGATGGCACCATTGCACGTCGCACACTCATTCGCCAACACACCTATGCCCTCACTGCCACTGCCCACCCCTACCCCGAACCCACCTGCTTCACTCAGGCTGTTCGTGCACCGTGTTGGCGTGAGGCCATGGCCGTTGAGTATACTGCTCTTATCCGCAATGGCACTTGGGTTCTTGTTCCTCCTCCCCCTAGAGTTCGGCCCATTGGTTGCAAATGGATCTACAAGGTCAAGCTTCGCTCTGATGGCTCTCTTGAACGCTATAAAGCTCGTCTGGTTGCCAAGGGTTTTCATCAGCAGGAAGGCATCGACTTCACGGAGACTTTCAGTCCAGTTGCCAAGCCCATCACCGTTCGCACTATCATTTCTCTTGCCTATTCCCGTGGCTGGCCCATTCGCCAGTTAGATGTCTCCAATGCCTTCCTCCATGGTCATCTTGGTGAAGAAGTTTATATGGACCAACCTCAAGGCTTTGTTGATCCGACTCGCCCTCAGCATGTGTGTCGCCTCTACCGCTCTCTATATGGCCTTAAGCAGGCTCCTCGTGCCTGGTACCAGCGGCTGAGCTCCTTCCTCATCTCCATTGGCTTTTGCATTTCGGCTACCGACACCTCCCTGTTCACTCGCCATACCCCCCGATACAACATCATTCTTCTTGTCTATGTTGATGATATTATTCTCACTAGGTCTTCCCAAGCCCTCCTTGCTACTCTGTTACAGATTCTCCAGCAAGAATTTGCTTTCAAGGATCTTGGCCCCATTCACTATTTCCTTAGCGTTGAGGTGCAACCTACTCTTGATGGTCTTCTTCTTCATCAGGCGAAGTTTACTCATGACATCCTTACTCGTGCCAAGATGATTGATGCCAAAGCGGTGTCTACACCGTGCACCACGATGAGCCTCTCTCTATCTGGCATGGTGAACCCTTAGCAGACCCTGCTCTCTATCGTAGCATTGTGGGTGCCCTTCAGTATCTTACACTCACTCGCCCAGACATTGCCTATGTTGTCAACACTACCTGTCAGTTTCTTCACCGCCCTTCTATAGCTCACTGGCAAGCGGTTAAGCGCATTCTTCGCTATTTGGCAGACACTCCTCGCCTTGGCATTCATCTCACTCGCAGTCCATCCACCTCTCTACATGCATTTTCGGATGCTAGATGGGTCGGTGACCGTGATGATCGTCGTTCTGTTGGCGGCTTCTGTATCTTCTTAGGCCGCAACCTCATCTCTTGGAGTTCCCGTAAACAACGCATTGTTGCTCGCTCCAGCACTGAGGCCGAGTACAAGTCTCTTGCCGACACCACCGCTGAGCTTATGTGGCTTGAGTACCTTTTTCGGGATCTTCGTGCCTTGCCCCCTCATCCGCCGACCCTGTGGTGTGACAATCTCTCGGCTCTCTACCTGACTGCCAATCCTGTCTTTCATGCTCGTACCAAACACATCGAGACTGACTTTCATTTTGTTCGAAAACGTCTAGCTTGTGGCCAGCTCCATCTCCAGTTCATCTCCTCCGTGGATAAACCTGCTGACATTTTTACAAAAGGCCTCTCTTCTGCTCGATTTCGTCTTCTACGCTCCAAGCTAACGGTGCACTCTGCCCCTTCAGCTTGCGGGGGGATGTTAAAGGCCACGCCAGCACCACGTGTCACAGCCACGTCAGCCACGTTAGCCACTACCGCCACGTCAATCGACAGGCCACGTCAGCCCTAACCCTAGAGAGAATCGGGCAACCCGACATGACTGGGTGACCTGGTTCGCGCCCGCTCTCGACCCGCGGCTGCATTCGTCGTGTTCGTCCGAAATCTCCTCCAGCGCCGCTCGGAGATTTCCATCCCAAATAGATTCGATTTGTTTTGTATAAATTTTATTGAGTAAATCTTGTAAAGAATATATATTGTAACTATTTTTCTGTAATGAAAAAAATACGGAGAATTCATCAATTGAAACCACATAGATTTAGGGTTCGTCACTTATTTTTTCATTCGCCGGAAATAGATTTCTGGTGACCTAACCACCGATTCTTACCTTCTTTAAAAGATCCATCTAAAATACCCAAAAGTGCCTGTTAAACATCGCCATTATTATTTTTTTATTTTAAAAAAAAATTTAAGCCTCCCCTGATAAAAATCTTTCTATCAATTGGCGACATTAATTGGTCAGAAAATGTAAAAAGTTAAAGAAGTATATAAAAAAATTATAGCAATCACCTTCCTTCTCACTTGAGGAATCTATTGGAATGCACGTCTATGTCGTTTTGGGATTTGTTCAACCACATGCTTGCTTTTTTCTTACTCTATACGTCATTCGCGACTAAACATCATTCAATTCTTTTCAATGATACTGTTTTTGGGGGAATCTTTCCGAGTCAATTCAGGGCCGACTGTTGAAATATGAATTTAAATGTTCGATTACTTTCAACGTCGCTTTCTGGTGAAGAATCAATTCAAACGTCCAAATCAATTAGTCCACATTAGGCTGCATCCGGTTGACTTTGATACACAAATCTTGGAAGATATTTTTTCCCCTAAAACTAAAATGCACTTCCTACAGATGGTTGATTAAGATTGGTTTAAAACTCTGTCCCGGATTCCATGGGATCTTTGTGGAGGATTTTAGTATATTCATGGCTTTTTCTATAAGCATGAAACTTGAATACAGCTGTAGCTGTAACTTTGAATGGCAACATCCTATCTTCCGCACAAAAGAGTGAACTAGGTCGTGGGTGGCCATTAGCTGACTACTGGTTACTGACATGATGACACATAACAGTGAAGTGCCATAACATTTTCTCACAATTTTCTGAACTCTGTTTTGTTGTTTTCATTTCTCGTCAAAAGAAAACCAGATAGCTGCAAATAGAACTAGAGATTACAACTCTTTTATGCATATAATCAATAAGTAAAATTACTCTGTCTTGGAACTATCCTGGAGTTCTCGATGACAAGTCAAAAGTTGCTTACACAAAGCTTCTGTGGAATGAACGCGTGAAAGGGTCATGAGTGATCAACAGCCCTCTCTTCGCCAATTTCTTCAGCTCAAACTTGCCCATCAACGTTGAACTCGAACAGCTTCTTTGACTTACACAGTTTCATCAGGTAGTACCATCCAACGCCGGCAACAGTCATTACTCCGCTCACTAAATAGACCATCTTGGTGGCAAAAACCATTATGACTACCAAAAACCCAGATGGAATCAAGCACATGATCACCAGCCCCGGCAGCCTAAGCGGGACCTGGTATGGGCGCTTCAAGGTTGGCAATTTTCTTCTCAACCAAATAAATGAGGCAAACTCCAACAACATGCTCAGACTGTACAAGAAATTTGCAGAGGATATGATGTCTGTGAAATTCATGTATGAAACCGCCAGTGAAATCAACGTTGATAACAGAATTCCAACCCAAGGTGTGTTGAACCACTTAGATCTTAGACCAAAAAACTTTGGTAAAGATCCTATATCGGCCATTCCCAGAAGCTGGAAAGCGCTACTGCTTAATTGAGCTTCAAATAGCCCAATTGCTGATAACACAGCGCCAATCTCAAGAAAGATTTTCAACCACTTTCCCGCAATCAATTCTGCTGCTTGGGCCATGAATCCAGCTTCCCATTCGCTTTGTTCCACAGAAATAGATCCGGTGACAGCCAAAAGTGGAACCAAGTATGCCAAGCAAGTGAAAATCACCGCAACTAAAAGAGCCTTGGGAAACGTTTTCTGGGGTTTATCAACTTCTCCAGCCAGAGTACTAACATTATCCCAGAAATTCAAGTTCCAGAAAAGGGTGTTGAAGTACAAGTTCCAATCTTTCTCCACACCTTTCTGCCCCAAACTGATCCATCTATGAGGTCGAATCTTGGGGAGAGCAATCAGGGACATCAATATAAAAGGAGCAAGAGAAACAAGAGCAAGCACCACAGCAGCATATCCAACAATAGTCAAACCAGTATAATTCAGAAACGAAAGGCCTAAAGTCGAAGCCAAGATTGCAAATTTCCTAGGCAAGCCAGACTCCAAAGCAGGGATTAATTGCTTCATGTAATCTATGCAAAGAACTGGGAAGGCAGCAACGTTGATGACACCACTGAGAAACTTCAATGTTCCCATCAGCGAGCCCCAGAAAGGACCAAACGCCCGCTCAGCCCATATGACAAAGCCACCGTTCCCTGGGAAGGTGGTGGAGAGCTCCGCCGTGATAAGTGCTTCCGGTATACTCCATATGAAGGGGAACACGAGGAATCCAATAATGGCCAAGAGGGGTCCTGCCGCTTGCACCGCCGGCTCCTCTCCGTAAGGACCACCGGCAACTTCGAAGTAGATCAGAAAGATGAGGGGAATGAGAGATAGCTTCTTCGGGTCTGCAGCTGTTGTTGTTGCGGCGGCAGAGTTGGTGCTGATAGGCAGTTCTTGAGTCATTTCCGGCCCTGATTTGGAGTAAGTCTGGACTGGTGCTTGTGGGTTGTTGGTGTTATACGAGTTCAGGCTTCTTGGGGTGAGGCTAGTTCGAGTCGGCGTGGACTAAACTACATAGGTTGCAGCTTTCAAGAGGCATGGCAGAAGCGGAAGTTCAGGCTTTGAATACACAAAGTAATATGACAAGCCAGCTGGTTTTGTGAGGCAATGCACTTCGTGACTACTTATATACAAAACAACCATCTGCAAATATACTTCCAACAGACAATTATAGAGGATTTGATCTTTGTTGATGGTGTCATTTTCTTCACGATTAATTAATTCATTTTTTCCTTACCCTATCCCAAGACCCGTGGATGGTCAAAATATACTGCAGCATATTGGCCATATGTTTTTTCAGTTTTCTGCTGCGAGCATGTGGGAAAACAAATCCTTTTCCTTTGGAGAAAATATCAGCCTATTCGTCATTTGCAGGCGCAATGGATCTAGTAACAGGACTTCGAGGTTAAACAGGTTGATTTTTTAAAATAAAAGGTTAAAGTTCTTTTAAACTATGGTGAAAGTATGAAGAAAAAATAAATAAAGAATACAACTTTCAGTGAAGAAATTCAAATTTTTTTTTTGAAATTAACAAACTACTTATCAGAAATAAAATTTTATCTAATAACTAACCTAATGTAAAACAAAAACAACAATATATCTCATTTTGAAAAGAGTTGATTAGAAATATTCCTTCTTAACAAACATTATTACTCTTTTAAATTATTTTCAACTAACTCACTTGACTAACTATATCTTTTATTATCTTTTCTTTTGGTTGGTCTTCAAATTTATTTATTTTTGAAATTAATAGACTATTTATCGAGGATAAAATTTTATCTAATAACTTAGCCTAACGTAAAACAAACATAACAATATATCTCATTTTAAAAAAAGTTGACAAGAGATATTCCTTCTTAACAAACATTATTACTCTTTTGAATTATTTTCAAATAACCCACTTGAATAATCTTATCTCTTATTATTTAATCTCTTATTATCTTTTCCTTTTTTTTTTGGATTTTTAACATAGTTATTTTGTATCTTATTTGTTGAGGTGAAAAGTTCCTTTTTAACAAACATTAGAAAACCTACTAAGAAGTCCTCCTTTTGCATCCCTGGTTTTGAGGGGGTCTTTTGCTAAGTTTTTTCATATCTTATCTTTTTGTTACCTTTTCTTTTAGCTGGTTTTTAACTTAATCTTCCTAATTCTTGGCTTTTGATTTGGTGCACGTGACACCTTACGTATTTTATTCTACACATTCTACTAAATATGTTTGCTTTAACACCAAATCATTCTTTTCAAACACAGCCAACGTTCATAAAACCTTATTTTAAACAAATCAAGCTCCTAACAACCATGTGTTTACAAGTTTATTGTTTTTATATTTGGCATTGGGTAGGAGAAAACATCTTTTTGAATTTCACTTTCCAGCTGTTTTTTCCTTTTCTATTCCCCGTTTTTGGCGAGTTGCATGTGATATGTATTTATTGCTTGGTGGGCAGAGGTGATGGCAACGAAGGAAGTTCCATGTGACGGTGGCACGGGACGAAGACCCGGTCAGGGCAGTGATAAGACAATGAAGATAATCTGGAGATTCTTGCGGAGACAGAGTGGACATCAGATTGGAAGTCGAAGGAGTTGGAAAATAAATGCTGGCTTCGTCGTCCTCCTTGTCGAGTCCTGATAAGTGTTAAGGTATTGAACCATAATTAGCTGATCTTGCAGAAATCTTAAAAAGAGTACATTGTTTCTCCACTTTCACTGTTTTCATAAACGAACATAAAATTCTTGGTGTGTTTGTTAAAAAGTGTATTTGTTTACTCTAATAATTCATCTACCAACAGACACCCCCACGTTGTTGTAGCTTTTCTTACTAGAATCTGCTTTATGTTTGGTCCAAAATATACGCGTTTGAACTCCAATGTTTGGGACGGTACGCGGTTGACAGAGGTAAAAGGTTGGGGAAGTGAGGAGGTGGCATCCGTCAGGGCGCGCCCAAAAAGACAGAAAAAGGAATGCGTTTGCCGGGAGTCGAACCCGGGTCTATTGCTTGGAAGGCAATTATCCTAACCGTTGGACTACAAACGCTGTTGATGAAATTAGGTTCAAATAATTATTTGGTCGTAAATTTGAGTTCCGTGGATAAAACGTCCAACGCCTTTCTTGTCTTTCTTGGATGCCGCCATGGACTCGCTTTCTCTTGGGCAAGTAATCTCTGCAACTAATCGAGTTTCGGGAAGGAGAAGGAACCCAGTAAAACCATTTCAGAGAAGAAGGTCTCACACCCAAACTGGTGGTTTTCGCTTCAGGATTCTCTCCAAGAAGTCTGATTTTCAAGGTACGTGCTCCCTTGATGTTTGGTTTCTTTTTTACTGTTTTGTTTGTTTGTTGGAAACAAACAAGTTTTTGTTCGTTCTGATTCGTCTAATTCCCCAGAACCAAATGGAAGGCTAGCGGCTAGTGATGTAAGAAGAGTTTTTTTATATGATAATAGAGCTGCGAGGTTCATGAATAGTAAGTCTTTACCTAAGGAAACAGGATAAAGAGTGAACAAAAACTAATTGTAAAAGTGTTGGATTACCTTTCAGCTGACTCTGATTGAATGTATCCAAAGCTATTTAAAATTGAGTCTTTCAAGTAGGTGATTGGTAAACAAATCGTGCTAGAAAAATGTTTTTCAATACCAACCAGTCATAACTTGCAATCAGAATTAAAAACTATGAAGCTTTATGTTATGACGCGGACCGCCCTCGTTGGTTAAACCTTGCAGTAAATAGTCGACACACTAAGTCGCAAAGTACAATGCATTTTATGATATAGCAATAAAAAAGTTTGAGCCTGTCATAATTTTCACAACATAGCGGCTATTATTTTGTGATATAGCTACTAATTAAAATAGAGTGCCAAATCCACCTTACTTGTGAGACTGGGGTCATATATGTATGTGCTGGATGCACTTTTTTCTTTCTATTTTTTTTTTTTGAAGGGTTTTCTGAAAACAATATTGGGAGTGGACTGCTTCTGTGGCTGTTGGCGTGCAATAGGTGGTGGGCCTCTTTCTTATTGCTTTGCCATTTCTTGTAGCCTGGGACTTTGATATTATAAGTGATCCTGGGGGAAATTATGCAGTTTCTTGCCTTCCCATCGGTCAACAAGGTCCGTCTTGGGGCTGCAAGGAGAGAATAGTAGAACATTAGTCCTCTGATCCTGTTTATCTTTTCTGTAGTTTCTATATGGTATCTGCAAAAGGCTACTCTAACTTACATCATAGACAAAGAGGCTACAAAGTATGTGTTATCACTAACTAATAATTACAAGAATTGTGAAAAAGTAATTGGGAGGATGTGTACAAATAATGACAGAATTCTTTTGCTTGATATTAGGTTTGTACTTAATTTAATATGTAATTCAACAAGGACCATAGTTTTTATTTGTGGCAAGGATCACTATATTAATACCTCCCTCTTTTTGGTTCCAAGTTCCAACTTTCAGTTTAGTCTGACCCAAAATAATTTACATCTTTTAATAGATCTTCTATGTCACAAAGTTGGTTGTACATAGTTGTTTGGTCAATCACAAAGCTGTAGTAAGATATGCTGAATCAGAGCTTCTCTGTAATTTCTTAATCCAGAATCTTTTATCAAGTCAAATGAGCCGACCAGAACATGAGCTGCTTTCTTAAGTCCATTGATAGCTCTAGATATTACTGACTGCGTTTTTGGGTTGGGAGGAATTGGGGAAAACCTGATTTTTTCCAAACACTAAATCGGCTAATACTGCAGTCCGACACTGCATCATGAGAGCAATAATATCTGTTAAGTGACGTGACATTAGAATTATGTGCTTTCTTTTCTTCATTGTGGTACTAATTGAAGAGCCATGTAGTTGCCCACTTTATGAAATTAATCGACACTCACAGATTTTCAGGGCTATGCAAAACCGTTACGTCTCTTACCAGCCAAAGAAGTGAGAGTCTGGACAGATAACTCAGCAGATGAGTTTTTTAAGTCTGTCAAGGAGGATGGATCGCAGTGCTTATTCAAAATCAATATGGGTACTAGTGACAACTATGGCTCAGGTCTGACCGACTTGAATGCTGGGGTTCTCCTATGCTTGATAGGTGAAAATGGTGATTCCATATTACAGAGGATACCAGCCAGTTTGATGGCCGATCAGACTACAAAACCAGGGGATATGGTTGACGCGGACATACTGCATTTCCAGAGAGGTTCTGGTGATGAGTTCATCTTTGAGGGACCCAGTCTGGGAAGAATTGAAGCTCTTTGGATCAGTCTTGAATCAGGTTAGTTTCTACTGGGCATGTTGCCTTGAACGCAGGTTCTGTTTGGTACTCTAATTTATCTTACTGTCTACATCCAAGCTGAGTAATGTGGGGACAACCACAGTAAAAGTAGATTTAAATGTTTGATGGGAATAACCTATCTCCGTACATGCTTGTTAGTCACTTTCTTCTTTTGACAATGCGAACGTCAGCAATATGTTTGTTCTTTCAGACACTTGTTTACCGAAGATTGGTTTCTTTGGAAACAGCAAAGCAACATGAATTTGCTTCTATATGATCCATGTTTGAACAGAAAACTCTCAACACCTGTTTATTTCTATCTCCAAGGTCAGGTCAGTGGAGACTAGGGAGTGTGAGCTTGACAGTAATCTCTAGGTGTCAACTTTCATTAGAAGAACAATATGGCGATGAACTTAAGTATGATGGTTTCCAATACGATTTTCCCACTGAGGGCATTTTTCTCGGGGAGGGAGCTGGGATATCCATGACGGAACTCAGACCTTCTGTCACTAGAAAATTCTCAGGGGTCGACTCCATCACCGTCTTCGGCCAAAGCCTCTCCCAACCAACTTCAATCAAGAGTTATGGGATATCAAATGAGGAAAGCATGAGGGAATATGCAGACTTGAAGGTCTCTTTGCTTTTTTATGATGCTATGCTGATCTTTGCTGGCACATTAGTGGCATCCTTTTCAGCTGGGGAAAGTACTGCTTTGGCATTCTTAACTGGTGGCGTTGGAGGCTTCTTGTATCTGTTGCTATTACAGAGATCCGTTGATGGTTTACCAGCTCCAACAGCTCCAGAATCTAGCAGAGGAGAAGGGTCTGAAGGAGTGTCCGTGGCATTCAAGGGTCCAGTATCAAGGCTGGCATTGGTGATCGGGATTGCCTTATTCGTTGTAAAGTACAGCTCCGGAGATTTTCCCTTGGCATTGACGCCAAAAGACCTCATTGCGGGAATGGTGGGGTTTCTTGCATGTAAAGTTGCAGTGGTGTTGGCAGCATTAAAGCCTATGCCACCGGATCTAAAGATAAACGAGTGATAGAACAGTTCTGAATGTCTTTGAAATCAACTTTCACCTTGTATATCGATTCAGGAAAATGTTTATAGGTACGAACTTCATTGGATATGTAATCTATTGTAGTTCCTTAATACCTGTAAACCATTTTCTAGAACAGTATAATCATTGTAACCACCCTAACACCATTTTTTTTTTTCAATAAGAAAAAGTGATTTATATATTTAATAGGTAATTGTAAATGATAAGACTAAAAGCATACTTCTGGTTGAGACCAAATATAATATCAACTCAAATAAAAACAGGTTTTAACTAACTTTCAAGCATGTTGAATGTACAAATTTTTAATTGTTTTATGTATCTTTTTCACATTAAAAAAATCTTGTTTCGATAAGCTTCTTATTAGCTTCAAGCATAATAACTTCTGAATCAGAAACGTATTTACAAATTCAATCATTCCTTGATGGCACAAATATATGAAAAAATACTCTTGAAACTTTTTCCTTTTGCAACATAAATAAGTCAACTAATTTTTACATTTCATAATAGATATGAAGCATTTGAATATTAACAAGTACATGAAGTGTGTAAAAATATTAAATCTTGTATCATAAATATATACTTTTAAGGTTGATATCATTGTTATTCTCTTTCCAAGTGCAAACAAATAAAACAGCTTGAAATTTCAAATTTGCTGTTTGTCACTTGGTTTACTTTTTAAAGGCAGTAGAAGGTACTTACAAGAGTTACATGATAAATTCTAGAATAAGATGAAAGCATTAAGCTTTGTATAACTTGACTGGATATGTTCGCGCGTGAAAGATGCCTACAAACATCCCAGGCCAACCAGCATCCTGTTCATGGAAAAAGACACAACAATAATTCAAGCGACATTCTTTTTTCCTTTAAACTACGAACGAAGCTTTCATTGATATTGGTTAATTCCCACTAGGAAAGCAACTGCAACGCCATGGACAAAACATTGGAAAGGAACCAAACTAAGTTGGATTGGCTCTGTAACAGCCGATCAAGATTCTTCGTTGGGATTGCAGAATGAGACAGATTAGCAATAATGCTTGGGTTGGTGGATCAAAGACAATTACATCATCTTGATAATCAAGCCTGCATATACATCAACCAATAGCAGCCATCCATTTTCAAATGATTTTCGGCCTTCATAATCTTGATTATCAAAGTTAACCATCACAGCTCCTTGTGTCTTTATTTGACATTTGGTGTTATCAAAATACTGCAGCAAACACTTTCTAGACAGCTGCATCAGGGGGACCGTGTAAGCCGAATAGAGTCCAAACAAAGCAACAAAAGGAGCGATTTCGTCTAACAGAAACCAACAACGCTAGAATCATTTTATTCGTAAGAGGAGATGTAAACGGAATCCTAAATCATCGTTCTCTTTAGTACCAGACAGCCAGCATTGGTGTAAAGATCGTTGTTTTCGAAGGAACAATGAATTTACAATCCACAGTTTACAACCCAATGTTTTGTTAGAAAAATTTAAAATTTAGTTTATAAATCATAAGGATAATTTTTTTTATTTAAAGATTACCAAAAGTTTGTTTTTTTCTTATATGGGATTTTCATTTTCAAAATTTTCCTATATACTAAGCATACCTTGAACTTAATCTTAAATAGGGTAAAATGAATAATCCGACATACTAAACATATATGATGAGATTAGAGTTGAACAGAAGTTGAAGAAGATCAATTTGAGAGCAAATGTCATATTAAAAAGTCTAAAGTTCAATTTAGAAATTAACTTATAAATTAAGAAAATATTTCTTTGTTATATGGGACTTTCAACTTCTAAAAATTTTTGAGTTAAAAAATTCGAAAGTCGTGTATTTTGTGATCTCAACCATCTATGCTTAAGAATATTCTAAAAACTTCCTACTTTTGACAGATTTAGACGTAACCTTCCTAGTTTTTATATGAATTATCCTGTTTTCAAAACATATCTTTGCTTTTTAATGGTTCCTGGGATAAGATACAAAACTCCACTCTCTCTCTCTCTCTCTCTCTCTCTCTCTCTCGGGCCATCGCCTCATATATAGAGGAGTATTATTTTCAGATGGAGTCCAAGTTCTTTCATTTAACTATATAACATTCTCCTCTCTGTTAGATCTCTAGAGAAGTAACAAGAACTGCCAGATGCGTGCAACGTTTTCTCCTGCTGCTAGGCCTTGCTTCGGTATGAGCAATGGCAAGTTTCGGTGTCAGAAATCAACAGTTCCAAGAGCTGAAGTGACCATGTCCCCCCAGCACAGAAGAACACGCCCTTTCCCTACGTTGTTAATGCAGGCCATTCCTGTTGCCGATTTACACATACAAGAAATTGTAGAAAGGCAATCTCAGATTGACAACTTAGCAAGGGAAGTTTCTCGTAAAAAGCCAAAGTTCCAGCCTACGTTTCTTGAACAAGCCTACGAAAGATGCAGGGATCTTTGTTCAGAATATGCCAAGACCTTTTATCTAGGTGCAACAACATTTCCCTTCTTTCCTCAGTTCAATATATTTATGTGTATAGACTTCTATCTGACTAGAATTTAAGTCATCAAGATTATCTCAAATGGTTCAATTATCCTTCTACGATGTATGAAAATCCAGATATTCAGCAAATAGATTCCATTCAAAACATGCATATGTGGGCTTTTGTGAAGATCTTATCAGTTTCAATTACTGGACATGTTTTCTAAACTTAATCATTTTCATTGCCACCAAATCTCACAGCGATGTTTGGTTTTAGTGAAGTTGCGTGAGTTTCGATGTTTATTTCTTCTTTGCTTTCTTGATGCAGGAACTTTGCTGATGACCGAGGAGCGACAGAGAGCCATTTGGGCAATATATGGTAAGAACGATTCCACAATATGCTTATCTACAAGGAAACAGCCACTTCACACCAACTTTTTTGACATGATGTTTAAGGGGTTAGGTTTAGAACAATTCAACCGATCCTAAAACTCCATATTCACTTAATGAAATGTAATACTAAAGATTAAAAAAAGATCCTTAAATCCTTAAATTAGTTTTTTAGTTGAGCTTTTGGAACTTCTAATATAGTATTAAAGTTAATTTTTCTTCTAAGTGATTCAGTTTAATCTAAAAAATGGAGGAAAAAAGACTGAATTGGACTGTGAGAAAATATTAAACAAATTCACATATTACAGAAAAGAAAAAAAAAAGCATTTATAGTTCTTTATAGTTTGGTGCAGGAGAACAGATGAGCTCGTCGACGGCCCTAATGCTGGTTGCATGAGCCCTGCAGTGCTTGATAGGTGGGAAGAGAGACTGCAAGACATATTCGATGGCCGCCCATACGATATGCTCGATGCTGCACTAACTGATACCGTCTTCAAGTTCCCTTTAGACATCAAGGTACTCGAGATGTTTGCCTCCTAGGTTCCTCTACAAGAAGGCTTATTATATAACAAGCAACGCACATCTGGATTAACTTAATAATCTTTTTTCTTTCTTAAATCACAGCCATTTAAAGACATGATTGAAGGAATGAGAATGGATATAAAGAAATGGCGGTACGAGAACTTCCAAGAACTTTACCTCTACTGCTACTATGTGGCCGGAACCGTTGGCCTAATGAGTGTTCCGGTGATGGGAATTGCACCAGATTCTCTTGTTTCTGCTCCGATTATATATAATGCAGCACTCAACTTGGGTATCGGAAACCAACTGACGAACATCCTCAGAGATGTTGGGGAGGAGTAAGTTTTAACTAGTGCTATTCTCTCCCCGTTTAACCAAATAATCTCTTCAATCCTTTTATACCTTCTTATTTCAGTGCTTCAAGAGGGAGAGTCTATCTTCCACAGGATGAGCTTGCACAGTTTGGACTCTGCGACAAAGATGTCTTCTCCGGTAAAGTCACTGATAGATGGAGAGAGTTCATGAGAGAGCAGATCACAAGAGCGAGGTTCTATTTCAACTTGGCAGAGGAGGGAGCTTCTCAACTCGATAAGGCGAGCCGTTGGCCAGTATGAACCTCCATTCCTGTTCGTCTTTTTTTTTATGCATATACATCCAAACTCACACGCTCTCATGTCAAGCATTAAATCTCTTAATTTTATATCTTCTTAACTCATTATTGAGCCAGTAGGTAATTGTCTTTTTCATTTAGACTCTCCTTTCATTTATTCAAATTTTACATTTTAAATAAAATATGAGAATAAGAAGGGACAAAAAAAAGACTTAACACATTCTTCTACTCTGATGTCATTTCTTGTTCTTTAAGTCTTTTAACCAATTGGAGAATAAAAAGAAAAAACATTACAAAGATGACATAGCACCAAACACTAGATTTTTTCTAACATTGAGCGTCTATTGGTCTTTTAATCCCTGCACAACTCCTCTTGAAACTGGTCAGTCTTGGTCACCAAACACTTTAATATCTCCCTGCTATACTTTCCAAGTAAATTTCATGTTCGAAACCAAAAAGAATATGCATCTATTCTGGACGTGGTTTTGCAGTTATTAATGGGCATAATTTTGTGGTGATTTTGCAGGTATGGTCATCCTTACTATTGTATCGTATGATCTTGGATGCAATTGAGAGTAACGATTATGATAACTTGACAAAGCGAGCTTATGTTGGAAGGACTAAGAAACTTCTCACATTGCCTCTAGCATACACTAGATCTGTATCAGCGCATAGCTTGATCTCAAACTAAAAATGTTTTTTTGTAAACAATTTCATCAGTGTATTGTCCACTTCTCAAATTAATTAGCACTCAAAAGTTCGTAGATAAGGAATTAAATATGGTCAAATTTATTTGTAATATTGAGTACTTGGAAATCTTAAATGAAAGAATTTTTTTAGAAGGCAACTATGTTGTAAGTGAAATAGCATTAATAAACTTATTCAAAAGAACATCTACTAGAAGAGTAAAACTTATAAATTTATCAAATGTAGTGTTTAAACTTAAATGATGATAATGTAATTGAACAATTTTGTAATTCTTCATGGTAATATATAATTCTTGAACTTTTATCAAAAAAAGAAAAACTTATTCAAAAGAATAAAGAAGAAAAATATTTACATGAGTCAAATATTTAGTTGTTTGTTGATAAGTGTCTAATTTAGTTGAGAGTATATGATGTTTTAGACTATTTGTTCCAGGCCCAACATCTAAGAATGTATGAGTAAGTGCATGAGTTTTTATTTTTATTTTTTTAAAATGGTCAATCCCTTACTTCTATTGATCGTTATTAACTAAATTTACATATTCTAACAATGGAAAGAGTTGAAACTGCATTGATCATAAGCATACTCATAACCCATGTTCTTCATTACTATTGCGTTCCAATCTGATACTGATCTTTAGTCTTACTGCAGTTGCATGAGTTTCGATCTTAAAGTTTTTATTCTGGAATTTGCTTATCGAAAGTAAGACATTGACTTTCAAGATTTGTTTAATTATAGGTTCCGGAACAATAGTGCTCCCAGCTACTCATCCCTACAGCGAATTAAACACCTTTCTCTTTCCGTCGTTTCCTCTGGAAAAAAGGACTGCGGAAAGAGACTTCAGCGAATCAGAAACGAAAAGAATAATTAAACTCTTTTCTACGCAGGATGAAGCTTGTTAAAAAGATGCGAGAACTAGTTTAAAAGAATCTGGAAAAGCAAAAAGAAAGGAGACCAAGTGGAATATGATACACCAATTATTGAACAAAATTTCAACCTTGAAAAGAAAGATAAAAGAGATCTGATGCCTAAAACAACTGCAAAGCAAAATAAAGGGATCTTAACTTTATTTCTTAAATATATCTTAATGTTCAATTCAAAGTGGAATATTTTGGGATTGATTTGCTGTCCTTTGGGATAAATTTAGCCACATGATTGCTTTTTTCTTAATCTCCGTATCTTTCCGACCGGACTCAATGAGTCATTCAATTCTTTGCATAATATGGTTTATGCGGAAGCTTTCCAGCTGACATGAAAGTTTCTCAAGGTAAGCATATGGAAGAGAACCTGTGAAGTAAGAACCCAAATGTTGGATCACTTTTAATGTCGCGTTCTATACAATGCATGATGTCCGTTTGACTTTGTCAGAATCTCACAGTCTACGACTGTTCGATTAAGATTTGTTTCAGACACCAGATTCTGTCGTTTGTTCACGGAAACTGTGAGATTAATCATGGCTTTGTCAGCACGCATTGAACTTAAAGCAACTTTGATTAGCACACAACGCAACTTGCCCCGCAAAAAAGCAAGCAGTAAAGTTCCTATTTCCTGTTAGATATCAAAGCAAGACCACCAGATTTTCTGACAATTTCTGCTAAAAATAACCTGGAGACAGAGGAAACTATCACTAAAGGAGATGCTCCAATTTACTGTACTTTGTTTTGCTTTTTTCTTTCTCTTATAAGTAAACCAATTAGCTGCAAATAGAGCTAGAGAGTACAATAGTTTACTCATGATTGGACTAATCCTTTCTACAATAATCCACAAGGAGAATCATTCAGTTTTGTGGGACTCAAATCCTGGTGTCCTTCATTAGAAGATAAAGTTGCTTACACAAAACTTCAACTTTCAGGTAATTTCATAAATGACTAACTACCCTCTCTTGGCCATTTTCTTCAGTTCCAGCTTCATTGCCTGTATTGAACCTTAACAACTTCTTTGATTTGCAGAGTTTCATTAAATAGAACCATCCAACCCCGGCAGCAGTCATTACACTGCTCACTATATAGATTTTCTTGGTAGCAAAAACCATTATAACAACCAAAAACCCAGATGGAATCAAGCACATGATCACCAGCCCCGGCAGCCTAAGAGGGACTCGGTACGGCCTCTTCACCATTGGCAACTTTCTTCTCAGCCAAATAAATGAGGCAAATTCTAACAACATGCTCAAACTGTACAAGAAATTGGCTGAGGATATGATTTCTGTGAAATTCAGGTATGAAACTGCTAGTGAAATGGAAGTTGATAACAAAATTCCAACCCATGGTGTGTTGAACCACTTGGACCTTAGACCAAAAAGCATAGGCAAAGATCCTATGCCCGCCATGCCCAGAAGTTGGAAAGCACTACTGCTTAGTTGCGCTTCAAACAGCCCAATTGCTGATAACACAGCACCAACCTCAAGAAAGATTTTCAACCATTTTCCAGCAATCAATTCTGCAGCTTGGGCCATAAATCCAGCTCCCCATTCTCTTTGATCCACAGAAAGAGACCCGGTGACAGCCAACAGTGGAACCAAGTATGCCGAGCAAGTGAAAATCACTGCAACGAAAAGAGCCCTGGGAAACGTTCTCTGTGGCTCATCAACTTCTCCAGCCAGAGTACTAACGTTATCCCAGAAATTCAAGTTCCAGAAAAGGGTGTTGAAGAACAAGTTCCAATCTTTCTTAACACCCTTCTGTCCCAAACTGATCCATCTATGCGGTCGAATCTTGGGGAGTGCAATCAGGGACATCAATATAAAAGGAGCAAGTGAAACAGCAGCAAGCACCACAGCAGCATACCCAACAATAGTCAAACCAGTATAATTAAGAAACGAAAGGCCTAAAGTCGAACCCAGGATTGCACAGTACCTAGGCAAACCTGACTCCAAAGCAGGGATTAATCGCTTCATGTAGTCTATGCACAGAACTGGGAAGGCAGCTACGTTGATGACACCACTGAGAAACTTCAATGTTCCCATCAGCGAGCCCCAGAAAGGACCAAACGCCCGCTTAGCCCATATAACAAAGCCACCGTTCCCTGGGAAGGTGGAGGAGAGCTCTGCCGTGATAAGTGCTTCCGGGATACTCCATATGAAGGGGAACACGAGGAAGCCGACAATAGCTAAGAGGGGTCCTGCCGCTTGCACCGCAGGCTCCTCTCCATAAGGACCACCGGCAACTTCGAAGTAGATCAGAAAGATGAGAGGAATAAGAGACAGCTTCTTCGGGTTTGTGGTTGTTTCTGCGGCGGCGGCGGTGATGGGGAGTTCTTCTGGCATGTCTGATGCTGATTTTGAGGAACCTTGCATTGGCGGTTTTTGATTCTGAGTGTTATACGTGCACTGATGTCCCTTCAAAGCTGGTTATGGCTGGCGTGTGACTCTGAAAAAGATCTCAGTAAAAGATGTCTCGGCTTTGCTAGAGTGAACGATTCGGACTGGAAAAGGGAACGTGAGGAGCTAGCTGTATTAGCAAGGCAACGCCATTTGTGAGAATTTATACGCAGAATAACCATCTTGCAAATGTTCTTCCTAAAGGCAATTATTGTCAGGGAATTGTTCTAAGTAAATGGTGTTTTCTTTTGGTATTCTCTTCTTGATTAGTTTATCTTACTTTTATACTCCAATCGTATCTCAAAATCTGTGCTGGTCAAAACAGTATGAATCGTATCACCCTTGAGCTTTTCAAAGTTCTGTTGGCAACAAACATACCCTTTCTATTGGGATTAGGTCTGGGACTAAAATAATTATTATTGATAAAAATGATTAATTATCTTGACATTTCCTTAGTGTATAATAACTTTAAAATAAAGTAATAAAAAAATAGTTTGTCCAATTATTTATTTATCCAATAATTGTCTAACATTTTCTTTGAAGGTCCAATAACCACCAAAATGAAAGTACAATATGCGTTTGCCGGGAGTCGAACCCGGGTCTATTGCTTGGAAGGCAATTATCCTAACCGTTGGACTACAAACGCTGTTGACAATTGGCTCATAACATATATTATAAATCAAGTTAAAAGATCTCAGACCCAAACTAGGGGTTTTCGGTTCGGCATTCTCTCAAGGATTTGTGATTTTCAAGGTAAATGTTAATGGCTAGCAAGTGAAAGTCTCAAACTTGATGTATGGGTTCCTTTTTCTCACTTTTTGTGTGTTTGTTGGAAACGTAACATCAAAGTCTCATGCTTGGAAGGAATAAACAAATATTCCATCTCAAAGAGTTCTCAAGCCAAGATTGAAATAAAGTCAATAACTTATACCGTTATAAACATTGGTCTCTTCGTAGCCAATTTGGACTGCAAACTTCATGTTTAAGTAATATTTTTATTCAAATTGCTTTGTTTAATCAAGAAGCCGCCTTCTGAATCTAGATTCTAATATCATTATTATGAAAAGAATTTACAAATAAATTTTAGACAACATAAGATAAACAAATTATTCTGAACAAACTTTCATTAGAGGATGCCGATGAACTTTAAGGATGGTGGTTTCCAATACGATATTCACATCGAGTGTTTTTACCCTGTGGAGGGACCATGAAGCCTAAACCTCCTTGGCAAGAAAAATCAGTGAAGTCGACTCCTTCCTCTTCCTTGGTAAAACCCTCTCCTAACCGACTTTACTCAAGAGTCATGGGATATCAAATGAGGAAAGCATGAGGAAATATGCGGACTTCAAGATCTCTTTGCTACTTTATGATGCCATGTTGATCTTTTGGGCCACATTATAGCAAGAGTTGTTTTTGAAAGAAATCATATTTCCAGAAATTTTACTCTAAGAGAAGGCTGATTTGCCATTTCTGACAAAAACAAACCTTGCCACACTCTGTGACTTCCAGGACAAGAAATGAAAGTTGCCTGGACGTTTGGCAGGACCCAAATCTTGGTCTAATGGAAGAAAATTATTCTAACCCGTGACTATAATGTTGGAGTTTTAACTGTAATTTATGTGCTAATTGTCGCTTTGTTCACTTGTTAAACAAAGGTAAATCTTTAGCAATAGAAAGTCCCGAGAGTTGTAATAACCAGTTCTGTTTTCTTGCTTGTAAATGTCATCCCAGGCCAACTAGCATCCGTTTAATAGTAACATGACAGGACAATGATTCAAGCAATGTTGTTTCTTCCTTTGAGATAAGTACAAAACTTTTGTTCTTATTTGCAATATCATTAATCAATTGCCACTTGGAAGCAACTGCAAGAACTAAGGGGTATAGAGGAGTGTAAAAGGTGAACTGTTATGGCCCGGGACCACAACCTGGTTTTGCACGGTTGAGAGCTTTATGGGTTGAATGGGGCATCTGGATTGTTGTAGCCATTGTATCTCTCCTATTTTAATGGTTTTTTTTTCATAATCTTGTTCAAATCATTCCATAGAAGTCCTAATGTCACACGCCTAGCTAGAGGCCCAATCTAATAAGGAGGATTGGTTGCATTTGTCTCATATTGGATAGGAATGAGGAGATCTTGGTGCTTATAAGGGACCTAGCTACTCCTTTTAAAATTGTATAAAGTCAGTCCTCGACTAACAACATATTGAGGGAAGTTCCACCAAGAATGCCACAGTTGCAACTTATGCTTCTTTGTGCAGAATACGCCAACACCACCTATCTAGTTCCCAACTATATTTCCCTTCTTTCAATTAGTTTGACAACATTACCCAACCTATTTATCAGGTACAAAATTTTATCTAGCTAGAAATTTAAGTCATCAAGTAGTATCTCAAACTATTCAATGATCTGCCTATGATGTATGAAATTCAGTTGTACAGCAAACAGAGAAGCACAAATTTGTACCTCTGGTTCACAAAGATGCTTATCAGTTTCAATTACTAGACATGGTTTTGTAAATTCACCATTATCATTGCCATTAGATTTTAATTCTATTGGAATTCTGGTGCAGTTCCTTCATGCAAGAACTTTCCAAATGACCGAGGGGTGACAGAAAGCCACATGGGCAATATAGGGTAAGATTGTGTTCTGGAATTTGCTTATTCACATGGAAGACATCTATTTTCGGCAAAATTGTAAAAAAGAGCTCCGTAATGATAAAAAATATGCGCACAAGAAAGTCTTTTTCTCAGTACATATTAACAATCAACCTGTTCAACCCACTATTGATGTTACACCAACCATTTTGACAGAAAATCAGATTCAGAGCAATTCAAATTATTCTAAATCTCTACATCCACTTAAAGCAATTGTAAGCTGTCAATCCAGCTATTCTAGTCTTTCGTTGTGATTGCCTCTTTACAGTTTGGAGCAGGAGAACAGTTGAACTGGTAGATGGCCTGAATGAGCCTTGCAGTTCTTGATAAGCAGGGAGAAGGCTACAAGACATTTTTGACGGCCATACTTACAACATCAAGTGCTTAAAATTCTTGCTTTCTATTCCTTCTTCGTTTATTGAGATTAATTTCTGCAATAGTTCAATAGTTTGACTAAATTAATATCTTTCTTACTTTCATTAAGTCATAGCAATTTGAAGAATTTTCAAGGACTTACCTGTGCCGCTATTATTTGGATGGAACTGTTGGCCTACAGAGTGCTCCAGTGATGGAAATTCCACCAGATCCTCTAGTTTCTGCGCAAAGTATATATGATGCAGCACTCTAGTTGGGTGTTGGAAACCAAGAGAAAACATTCTCACAGATGTTAGAAACCAACTAATCCATTTCTCCTTTCACTGCCTTAAGAAGCAGAGTCTATCTTCAAGAAGGTGCTTTGCTGTTATTGCAATCAAAGACAATATAAATACGTCTTTTCTGCATAGCTACATATGTAAAATCTGTGTATAAACACCTTTCATTCTTAAATTTAAAACTCACCGTTAATATTGAAATTCGGTCAACAAGTATCTCGCTCCAGAAAGTAGAACTCACTGTTCATCATCAACTTTGAAGGATCTTCCCGCAAAAAATTCAACTTTGTTAAAAATTGGTCTAGAATTGATAGTTTGGTTGGAGGTTGCCCAGGCTACTTGCATTATAAGCAGGCTTGGTGCCTGGTGCCTCAAAGTTGCAGTGTGAAGCTACCTCTGGGCACGCTTGCAACAACGCTCTTTATATCACAACATGAAAAGCAGAGCCATTTCGTTTCATGCAATGGTAGTGGCCCTAAAAGTCTATACCCTGAAACAACCCAAAGCGCCCGTAAACTACCTTCATAAAAGTAACATCCAAAAATAAATGACCAGCAAATGATACAAAGAATTAGACAACTAATATAATAGCATAAACTTGATATGATATGAAAAGTTTACTTAGATTATCTTAAACTTGATCAGCTTTTAGCATTATCAATTCAAGATTTGGACCGAGTCAATTTCGTAAGCATATAAATTAAAAAAACAGAAAAAAGGACATGTTGCACCAATACTCAATGAAAATATTAGTGAGACGAAAGAACCCAAAATTCTATAATCTACGTCATCCAAATAAATATATTTTAATTTTTCAAAAATCTATTGTAAATTCATTAATCATTTAATAAGATTTATTAAAGAAGAATGAAGAGAAAGAAAATTTTGGATCGGGTAAAATTTACTACAAGATGAACAAAAATGCTCGATTGGTAAAAAGTGGGTAAGAAATCTAAAGTATGTTCCCACCATTTTTTAGCTTAGCACTGTTATGCAAAGGAGTGCTCGGACTTCACCGTTGATGTCAAGAGTTACAGATGGGCGACGCAACAAGGAAACCTGAAAGCGGCAAAGGAAGAATGATGTCCTTTCCTTTGTTGGTCAAATAGCTCTCTTTATGGTACTACCCATCACAAAGACCGGCTTCCAACCAAAAATGAAAATCATCAAGATCTTTTAATTCCAAACCAGGTAGAGTAATGCTATCAAGGACATCGAAAAATTCTTTAACATCCTGTTCATGTACGAGACGTATCCCATACTCCTTTACCTCTATATCTGAGCTGGTTGATATGATTGAATTCTCGAGGTAGTGACATTCCACTAAATCCATCCCTTTTTTTCGAACAACTTATTTGGTATATATGCCCAAAATCCATTTGGGCCAACAGAAGGGACTTCAGGGGCACGGAAGACCAAAGGTAGTTCTTGACAAATATCAGAGGCCTGAAATCGCCAAACAAACTCGGGAAATAAGGGAATACAACCTCCTGAAATGCTGCAATTTGAGCTCTCATGCTCTTGGACTTGATAAACAACAAACAAAGCCAATCCCTCAATCAACTCTTCTGAATCCACATCTAAACCGAAAGGATTTGTGCTTCCCTGGCTGAACCATTGAGTTTCAAATCCCATCATAGGGCCCCATGCAAGCATATCTCCATAATCAAAAGTGTAAAACTGAAAAGGCAACAAAGAAAAAAAGAGAGAAAAATGTGAACTACAACATTTTGTACACTATTATAATAGACATGTTTTAAAAGGAAGAGAAATGGCTTACTTCTCGTTTATCTAGAAGATGTCGTGGGTTTAGTTGCAAGATCTTGTAAGGTGTTCCATCATACTCATAACCAGTATTCTTTGTCACAGAAAACCAAATACTGATGCATAATTCAAGTGTCCCCATGTTTGAATGATAATAAGCCATGTCTAGTAATGGACAATTTACTATACCTAACTCACATAGACCAAATGGGAGTTTTGGCAATGCCCGAAGTTGACCACAATTACTCATTCTAAGGGTGTGAAGTCTTGACAGTAAACAAAAACTATTTGGTAATGTTGCAAATTTGTTTCTAGATAAGAAACCAAAACCATTAGATATCACTTCATCTAATAGATTGCAACCAATAAGCTTTAGGAATGATATAGAACTTAAACCTAGGGGTGGAGATGTGGACAATGATTGAAAGTGCTCACATTTACTTAGGTCAAGAGAAAGAAGACATGAACGTTGACAAACACCTTTTGGTACTTCTGTAATTTGTTCCAAGAAAGATCTAACTTTCTAAGCGAAGATAAGCAACAAATACCAAGAATTTCTCCATCTAACAGGTTTCGATGACTCAAATTTAACACTTCCAAAAAACTTAAACTTGATAATCAATTAAAACAAGGAAGAGTATAGGAATGTGAGTCTATAAACTGACATAAATGGGATGGGAGAGTTTCAAAAACCCCTTTAGGGCTAACTTTCTCACCAGATATATCAAGAAATCTAAGTGATGACAAACTCCCCACCCACAATGATGGCACTTTAATGCTAGTTGAACCCATTCAAGACTCTTTAAAGAAGTGATGTTACTCACATTCTTTGGTAAACTTCTAAGTTTTAAACAATTAAAAAGATTAAGCTCCTCAAGAGATTCCTAATAGATTTTCTTTGGTAGTCTACTAAGATGTCTACAACCTTCTAGGTCTAAGTCTACAAGCTTTTTAAGAGCTCCTAGAGATGGATGAATCTTCCTTTAGATGTGTACAAAATCCCAAGTTTAGTATCTCAAGATTTTGAACTCCATTCAAATCTTTTATCTCCGTCAAGCATTGTGAACCCTGAAGGTTAATGTACTTCACTCTGCCAAAAGTCTATTATAGACAAATATAAAGTTAAGAAAATAATAAAAAGATTGAAATGAAAAGGAGGAAACAAAGAAAAAAAAAACAAAATCTTACCTTACTTGAAAGTTGTAGTACTTTGATATTGCTAGATGGCATAGAAAGCCTAACAAGATTGTTTGGTTGAAAGTTTGTTGACAAAGATTTCAAAGGAAATTTCCACCATTCCATAACACACAACTCATTGCTTAGTATTAATTTTGAAGGATCTCCAAACCATTTTAACTTAGATGAACCACTTATGCTTATAATAAGCATTTTCAACCTTTTCATTTTTGAAAAAGGTTCAAAGCTTAATAGTTCAGGTTTTGATAAATCAGAAGGAAAGACAATCCCTTCAACTGCATCAGTTCCCTATAAAGTAAGAAAAATAAATTTAATGAAAAAAATATTCATAGATACCTAAAAATACTATCATGCTTCCTTTACAATGCACAAATTTATACTAAAATAATTACAGAATTATTCTTGAATACTTGAATGATATCTTGATCACTCCATAATCTGCTTCTATTACCAGGCTCCATTCGAGATAATTGATAGACTATTCGTTGACCCATTTTTCTTAATAAATCATGCATCCAAACCACCCCTTCTCTTGAGATCTTTATGAGAGATTTTCTTTTTAGAACTTCAAAATGGACTAATGGATTGTAACCTAGACTTATGAATATAGGCAAAATTGCCAATTTTGAGACCCCATTGAAAAAACTTGCAATATCTAAAAACATTTCTTTTTGAAATTCCTTCAAACCATAATAGCTTATCTTAAGCTTATCCAAAACTTCATCCTCCAAACATACTTCTAAATCATCAAGGGTACTCTTCCACACATCTATTTCCATACCAAACAAGAACGAACCAATAACTTCTAACGCCAAAGGAAGGTGTCCAACTAAATTGATAACATGCTTTGACAATTGTGCAAATCTATTTTCTGGCTTAGACTTGTTGAATGCTTTCCAACAAAAGAGTTGTAGTGCATTTTTGTCTTCTAGTGGTTGAACTTCATTAATCTCACCCACAATTGGCTTCCAAAATTGACAATCTCTACCTATTACAACAATTCTACTCCCTTTACCAAACCAATCATGGCTCCCTACTAGTCTTTTTAATTGTTCACGATTTACATCATCGAGAACAATAAAAACCTTTTTATTACATAATTTCTTCCTCAATACATCAATTCCATAATAAGGATTCCATATTTTCATGTTACTTTCCCTTAGGATCTCTTGAATAATTTGTTGTTGCAACTCATCAATGTTGCGACTGCTAATATTGTTGCTGCAACACACAAAACAGCTAGCATCAAATTCACTATGAATAGTGTCATAGAGGGCTTTAGCCAGTGTTGTTTTACCAATACCACCCATCCCATGAATCCCTATAAATTGAACATCATCCATTCCCAAATGAAGCAAGGACACCATTTGCTCCACTTGGGATTCTATGCCAACAAGACCTTCTAAAGCATTTGATGAGTTCCCTCGCAACCCATACCATATTTTTGCAGTGATTTCATCAACAATGTTTGCTTCAGGGCTGGAGAAAAGTTAAAAATTAAGACAAAAAAGTATATTTAAACGAATTAAGTAAAATTCATCAAAATAGTGCATGAGAGAGCTGGTCAAGTTTATTCTAACAAATTACCTGTTATCAACATGCCATCCGGCAATCTCACCAACTTCTTTCAAAGCAGCTCTCCAGGCTCCCATTTGCTCTTCGTTAATTTCTGGATCTTCTCTATATTTGGCAAAAGCTTTTGCAAAAGTCCCCTTTTGCTTCCGTACATCAGAGGGATTCAAATGGTAAAATACAGGAAAAACTTTTAGCCCTGTCTCTCTCTTGCATTTCATGATCGCATTTAACTCAATCAGGCACCACTTTGAGGATGCAAAGGTCTCTGAGATGACAACAACAGCAAATTGGGATTCTTTGATTGCCTTTAAGAGTTCTTCGGCAATAATGTTTCCTCGCTCTAGTTTTTTATCGTCTTTGAAGACGATAAAGCCACTTTTATCCAAAGCAGCGTGCAAGTGATCCGTAAAACCCATACGGGTGTCTTCGCCACGAAAACTAAGGAAAACGTCATAAGTCGATGGAGTTGTTGAAGAAGAAGTAGAAGGAGATAAGAATGAAGGGACTCTCTGACTGCTCAAGGCCATCACTAAAGGATACTCACAGGCTTGTTTAGTGTAAGGCTAATATGCAGAATTCGGTGGATTGGATTATTGCTTTAGCAATCGATTCCCCTTCCCAGCTTTCTGCGTTCATATTTCCAAACATCCCAACTACCCTGAAAAGTAGGGAAACTAGAGTCAAGCAACACCTCATCCGTGACTCCTTTTCACTGAATCGGCTGAACCAACCCCAAACAAAGGTAGCTATTACCGTCACTTCTTTCCTTTCCGGAATCTTTGTCTTATTAATCAGACGGTAAAAAAAGTAAATAAATCAGCATATTCTTAGAGAATATCGGTGCTTAAAAGAAGATGCCAATTTCCGACTCAGACTCAATCGAGGTGATGACTACTTAACATCCCAGTTGATTTGTTTTCAAATAAACAAGTCCGTCAAAAGCACAAAAACCAAAATACTCACCAAACACGAGAGATTTAAAGGCAAAATATAGATAATCTCCTTCCTATAGTGTCATATCAGGATGTCTGAAAAGCTAGACCACAACATTTGAGGGCTTAAAAGCTTCTCTTACACAAATGCCCAAAATACAAACAGAAAATGGATATAAAAGCTCAACTCAATTATTCTCTATCACCACGGAAAACTTCCAAAGCCATGCAACATTATGGAAGAGTGATAAAAATGTTGAGTTTACCTTAGTAATACGCGTCTGACTTTATTTACGCGTATAAACATATTCTTTAATAAAAGTCCGAGTGAAGGTACGTGTAGAAATTAAGCATCCAAGATATTTCTCCATCTTTGAAATCAAAATGTTAGGACCTTTCAATCTTCCTTCGTTAAAACGTGGTCAATATGGGAAATTTCTAGGTTGCTGACGAATAAAAAAACTGTGGGGCATGGAAAGTTTGGCCTTTCTTTGATTGCGAGTTGTCACCGACCTTCTCGTCCAATTTTACGTTGCTTTTCTTACCTCGCAGAAATATGTACTCCAAGGTAAGGTTGACTCGATTTAAAGCAACATTTAGTAGATGAGATGAGCTTTTTTTTTTTTATAATCAAATAGTTTGACTTATTTTTCTAATAATTTCGCAGTATAAAAAAAATTGATAAATGTGGAATACAATTTCATGTATAGATATATAGCTTATTTTTACTTTTGAAATAAATATGTAGATTACTTATCAAGTATGTTTTTATTTTTAAATGAAATAACAAATACTTTTTTGTGAAAATCATTTTGTATTTTGAAATGTGACAATAATTTTCTATGGAAGTTATATATCCTTTTTAAAATATAAATTCTATACTTTAAAGACAAAAATAATTTCACTAATCTTATGAGACAACTATAAATATTGGCACCAGTTGCTAGATGTTCATGTGGACCATTCTTTGAGTCATTGGTGTTAGATCACGATCACATGAATATTAACCCTTAAAGTGTTATCTATGCCTATATATTCTTGGATAATTAGTTATTTAACACTCAATAAATTAGTTAATAGAAGAATGTGCAAACTCCATACCTTATTGGTAAATTTAAAGCTGATTTTTGCTAAATTATTTTTTTAATGATATTACATTATTTTAAACGTGAAAAGACACAACACTTATTATTTTAAAATTTTAATATAGACATGAATTTAAAATATGATATAGAGTTCAAGTTTTTTCTTAGCATTCACATGGTCTATACAGCACTATAATTTAGAATATTCCACGGGAGTAAGCGTCATTACCACGCTGCTTCGGATGAAAAAAAAAAAATGCTTTGACAAAACGACCAAGTTGACAGAAGACTTATTCGTCGTTTACCATGCTGCTTCGTGGTAAATGCCGCATTGATTAACGTGGACTTTTCTTAATATATTCTTAAGCAATCTGGATGGTACTGGTGGAGGCCTAACAGCATCTCAAGGCGGGGTTGACGCTTTCTTGCTTACAAACAAGAAGACAGAACTACAATTACTGGAAGCAAGTGGATCAGCTCTAAACCAAAGTCAGGAACTGCTGAGTTCAAACAACTTGTATCTTTTCACCATCTGAACAGCATAAACAATTTGATTATTTTTGGGTTTTTTTTTTTTTTAAAGAACTGGTAGGTCTACATTTCCAAAAGGATAGTCTTATTATAGCTCCACTAGGCGAGAGAAACTTAAAAAAGGAAACTACGCATTCACGTCTCTTAAAAAGAATTAATGTCTACTTGGTCTTTTTGAACATTTAACTTTCAAGATCACATCAAAGTTGAATAGGCCCTATTATGGCGGCTATTGCTAGAAAATTCAAGGCAATAGGCTATTGATTTAAGAAAAAGAATAAAGAAGAAGTGCTTACTTATGGCAACCTAGCATTTTAATTCACATGACTGAATGACTTGGATTACTGAGTCTGATTCCATGCTACTAATTGTCTTGACCAGGCTGCTTCGAAGAAGCCACGACGTTGCAGTTGGCTGAAAGTGACTGAACAAACTTTCAAATTTACCAATAGCCACTTGTAAGATGGTACAGGTCGAAAGGCCATATAATTCTAACCCATAGTTTGGGGTATTGACTTGGTCTTACATTTCAAATGCCTATAAACCGAGAAGCATATCTCAGACGTGTATATCACATCCGAACACAAACTAGAATAGAATTATCATCTGGTGATGGGCTTACATGGGAAGCTTTTGCAAATCGCTCTGGTTGGAGTGGTAATAATTGCAACTGCAGTGGTGGCCACAGCTCAAGCCAAGCCTGACTGCCAAAGCAAATGTGGAGATTTAGAAATTCCATATCCGTTTGGCCTCTCTGAGGACTGCTACCTGAACAAGAACTTCAACATCACCTGTGACTCCGGACAACCAAAGGTAGGCAATGTGAACGTTACAAGCATATCGATTGAGACTCATGAGTTGCATGTCTTGCATTATGTAGCCCGAGATTGTTACAACCGGAGCGGTCATCTTGTAGAAAACAATAAACCAACACTCAGGGCAGCCCAGTTCACCATATCCAATAGCAAAAATCAGTTCATTGCTCTTGGGTGTGACACCTACGCATACCTTCGTGGGCGCCAAAACGGGGAAGACTACTGGACCGGGTGCATGTCTCTGTGTAATAGTCTTCAAAATGTGGTCAATGGATCTTGCTCCGGTGTTGGGTGTTGCGAAATAGACTTTCCGGATGGACTAAGAGATATTAAAGTAGAAGTGGGAAGCTACTATAACCACACAAATGTATCGGACTTCAATTCCTGCGGCTATGCTTTTGTTGTCGAGAAAAGCGCGTTCAACTTCTCCTCCAATTATCTCTCCGATCTACCCAACACAGCGGTTCCCATGGTGTTTGATTGGGCAGTTGGCAATCAGACATGTGAAGAAGCTCAAACCAAATCAAATTTTGCTTGCCAGAGGAATAGCAAATGTCTCGATCACAAAACCAGTGGAGGGTACCATTGTAAGTGCAAGGACGGTTACCAAGGGAACCCATACGTCTATGATGGTTGCATAGGTAATCATATATCCATATAACTTCAAATATCAATTGTGAAAATTATTCTCCTTTTCGTTATTCTATGTGTCAGCTTGTGATTGTATTTTGAGGTTAATAATCTTCACTTGGTCCGCAGATTTTGACGAATGTGAGCAATCGACTGATAATTGCACACAGTCGGCAATCTGTGTTAATACAGAAGGGAATTATACATGTAAATGCCCCAAGGGGTACCACGGGGATGGAACAAAGCATGGGACAGGTTGTGTGGCGGATCCCACTCTAGTGACTGAGATTGCTATCGGTTAGTATATTTATGGTTCAGTACGTTTATGTAAAGTATTTATTTCTTTCGTCGCTTTTTTTCTTTTCCTTAACATCTTTAATAGAGTAACAGAGACTGTATATCCATAAGGTGGAGCTTTTTGACAGAAGTGTTACATTAGAATGACTAATGTTTCAACTTTTCTTTTGTAGTTGTTGGCGTGGTCTTTGTTGCTATGCTTGTGAGTAGCTCGTGGATGTACCTGATATTCAAGAAAAGAAAACTTATTAAGCTCAAGCACAAGTTCTTCCGGCAAAATGGGGGTTTGATTTTGGAACATCAACTTAGAGAACAAGCAGGATCCACTGAAGTTGTCAAAATCTTCACCTCAGAAGAGTTGAAGAAGGCCACCAAAAACTATGATGAAAGTCAAATCATTGGGCAAGGAGGTTTTGGCACAGTTTACAAAGGAATTTTAGCCGATAATAAAATTGTTGCCATCAAGAAGTCCAAAATAGTGGATCAAAGCCAAGTTGATCAATTCATTAATGAGGTAGTCATTCTCTCACAAATTAACCATAGGAATGTTGTAAAACTCTTGGGTTGTTGTTTAGAGACAGAAGTTCCCTCCTTAGTTTATGAATTTGTTCCACGAGGTACCCTCTTTAGGCACATACATCATGAAAGTAATGCATTCTCCCTAAGATGGGAAACTCGTATAAGAATAGCTGCAGAAGCAGCAGAAGCATTATCATATTTACACTCTGCAGCTTCAACACCTATAATTCATAGAGACGTTAAGTCTACAAATATACTACTAGATGACGATTTTGTAGCAAAAGTTTCTGACTTTGGAACATCAAGATTAGTTCCTAAAGATCAAAAGGCAGTAGCTACAATGGTGCAAGGAACTCTTGGATATTTAGATCCAGAATATTTGCAAACAAATCAACTAACAGAGAAAAGTGATGTTTATAGTTTTGGAGTAGTTCTCATAGAACTACTAACAGGAAAGGCAGTACTTTCATTCAATAGGTCTGATCAAGAAAGAAGTCTTGCAATGCATTTCCTTTCTTCCCTCAAGGAGGATCGGTTGTTTGAGGTTCTTGAGAGTGGTATAGTTGAAGAAGGAAATGAAGAGCAAATAAAGGAAGTTGTTAAACTTGCAAAGAGGTGCTTAAGAGTGAAAGGGGATGAAAGGCCTACCATGAAGGAAGTGGCTATGGAAATAGAAGGAATAAGAAAGACGGAGACACACTCGTGGATTAATCCTCAATCAAGTTCGGAAGAGGCTGAACACTTGCTTGGTCAGACATCCGATGGCTACAAACATGATGGGAGTAGCAATAGAAGCGCTGGATATGATAGTATGAATAACCAAGTAGCACTGCCCTTGGGGGATGGGAGGTGAATGGAGATGATCGAGAAAGATAGCATGAACCGCTGTAGGCTCTGGCGTGTGTTAGTTGTTGTGTGTAATTTTTCTTGTTACTGCAGTTGTTACTTCTTTGTATTTAGGTGTTCTCATCTGCAACTCAAACTGTTGGCGTTTGGCAGTTGTTCTTTCGGCCAATTTGCCATGATTGAATGTTTTGATTCCTCCAAACACAAAGAATGAGGGGGTAGGATAATATCTTGGTTATTATCTTGGTTTCTTCGGACGGTAGTTGACAAGCTACTTTATGAATTTTATCATAAAGTTGTCTTATTTTGTCATTCTATTTATATTATTTCGGTCTTTTTTTTTTTTGTGTGTGTGGTTTAAATTGTTAGCCTTGACATACTATATAATTGGATGGATCCCACTTATATTTAACTTTTCAATTCTCCAAATGTGACGCTTATTATGATGTGGTGCGACGTACTTTGAAAATTCAAAGTTCTTAGAGCAGGGGAGAAACCAACAAAAAAAATGCTACAAGGTCGTTTACTTCTTTCCACAACACACTTTTTTTTTGGTTATCTAGGCATTGCGCTTAAACTTTACTTAACTGTTAATGTTTTTGATTTGTACATGAAAGTAATGGACCCATAAATCTAAGAAAATTTGAATTGACTCAATTTGAGTTGAAAATCAAATTTGATGGGTTTATTGAACATGGGCAACATGCAACATTCTGTTTCAAGATTGATAGGTTTGATTTGGTGAACAAACTGAGCCAATAAGAAAGCTTTGAAAGGTGAAAAATAAAAGTTAAGTTCTGTAAACATAATTATATCAAGGATTTAGACAAGCTGCAACGGAATATGAAACTTTAGATTTTATAACTAAAGATGAATGAGAGAACGTGAGAGAAGATGAGAGAGTGCTGAAGAGAAACATAACTACAAAAAAACAGAAGCATAGAATATGTTTGACATCATGATCGCACAGCCGGTGGCCTTGCTACAACTCTACACAAAGAGGAACATGGAATTAAATTGAATTGGGGTGTTTTCCACTCTATAATAAAAAACACGCTACAAGCCCTCTATTTATACATAAAGGAAACCAAGCAACTTGCTCCCACAATTAAAGCTGGAAAAGACATAAAACGGTTGCAGATAAGATAAAATTGCAGAAGCTAAGTTGGGGAGATGAACGTGCAGAGCGTGGGTCCCTTCTTATCCTTTTCACACTTATGGTCCACGGATTCATCCTCCAAACCTGCACCTCTTGGTTTGGTATTCCGTTTGGAATCTCCATTGCAACTTGAGAATGCAACTTGGCCGTGGGCCCTCCATTATATTCTCCCATGATCTGACATGATGAACTACCGGATTCATCTACCTTGTTCATATGGTATTTTGGTTTGGGATCTTCATGCCAACCGTTGCATCTTGCTCATGAAACAGCAAAATGCAATATTCACTTTTCTCTAAACTGTACATTAAACAAATAAAGCAAATCCAGTTTATTCCCACTTCTATCATTGGACCGACTCGTGGTTCGTGACTACTTCGCCTTTTAATATTTCAGTCAACTCTGGTTCATTGTGTTGGGTCGGCAACCGGGTTCTTTGCTATTAGACCATAACTTTCCTATGAACTATTTATGCGCTAGTTGTTTGATTACTCTTCTATAATCTTTCTTAAACTAATTTCTGGATTAAGCCAAAAACCACCTTTAACTCAAATTAACACCACATAGTGAAAGGACTGAGAAACGGACGCAAGCTTGTCCCTGAGAAAATTGTCCTCTTGGAGGGTGAACACCATCTGAGAAAGTTAATCCCCCAACTATTTCTCATTTTGCGAAGCGTTTTGGTCTATTTGGTGTCCCATTTGGGGTTTTCAGAAAAATATGGAGGCAAGCCCTGGCTTTGCCGGCAATGCTTTTGCATCAAGAAATGCTACTTTTTTTTTTCTTTTTCTTTCTGTTTTTTCCGGTTTCGTGGCTAATTCAAGCTGATTAGAGGATTGAATCGGATCTCACCCTTCACCTCACTTAGAATCCTGTATTTACTGGGGTTAAGGTATCATTTAGTTTAAAGCCGGTAAGAAAAACACAGGCTAATTAAGCCAGACGGGAAAATGGCGGAGGTACGATTTACCGGAGGCTTGTCCCCCGGCTGTTGATGTAAACATGGAATCCATCAAGACGAGAAATATCAAAATCATCTCTAAGCTTTTGGATTCCCATTGGCTACCTTAGTCAACGTTGTGCACTGTACTACGTGATTAGAAGCACAAACGGTCTTGAACAGCTCATATGCTTGTCTTCGTATCTTTTTCATGTAAATATTCTGTCGGCAGCCCTTATATCACTACTTAGTTATTAGTAGTTATAAACTAATGCGAAATAGTTGCACAGGTCGTTCGTTTACCGTGTGAACAAGGCCATTACAACTATTGAAATGGCCACAAAAGTTAAATGGCATTGAGTTATCGGAAATAAAGCTGGTAGTTTTTCGCGGCTCTTAAGCACCAAAGGAGAAAACCGGAAACTACGTCAGCTAATCTTAGAATATTGTAGTTGCTTTCTCTCTATGTATGCATATCTGTCTTATGTATTTGGTTCTCGTAGGAATAAGTGTATGTTTCCACACGCCTGGGAATTAGGCAACTAATAAAGTCCATGAGAGCAAAATCCTTGGTCAAGGAAGCAATGGAACTGTTTTATGAAGGATTATTACTGGATGGCAAAGTTCTAGTTACTAAGAAGTCTAAAATTGGTGATCAATTAAGCAATTCAAAAATGACATGATTCTACTTATCCAATAGATCATAGAAATGAGGTTGTTGTTAAGAAACAAAAATATCTTTACTAATTTATGAATTCATCACAAACGGTACTCCTTTTAATCACATTCATAAATAAAACTTATTATCATTATTTTCATTGGAAAAATGTTTGAAGATAACAATAGAATCTATTGGATCACTTGCATACTTACATTTTATAGTTTCTGTGCTAATTATCATAGTGATATATAAGCTATCAATATACTTTTAGATGATAACTTCACAACAAAAGCCTTTGACTTTAGAACTTTAAATTGGTCTCTCTCAATTAAAAATGATTGAGCACCTTGGTGTAAAGTATTTTTGAGTATGTTAGATTTAGAATACTTCTATATAAGCCTACATATAAAAAAAAGTGATGTCTATAGTTTTAATGCTATCTTGACAAAACTTTTAAGAAATGTGGTAATTTCTTTCAATAGGACTGAGAATGAAAAAAGAATTCTTGCAACGCATTTTATTTTGCCAGTAAAAGAAGATTTGCTTCAATCTATTGAAATGATGTATTCTCTTATACTAGGCCGTAGGTGAGACAAGCCTACGTGCTCATGATGTATTCTCTTGTAATGGGCCTTAGGTGATACTAGGCCCCATGTTAGACACCCATCTCTTGTATGGTAACCCTTGTACAGATTCTTTCTATTCTTGTCATCGTGTATACACATACTGAGCTCCTCTTGCATTGAGCTCTATGTAAACATCCATGGATCAATACCAGCTGTTTTTTAATGTTTTCAGCCCCTTACAGCTTTAGCACAGCCCAAATTCTTGAATATCGTATTTGCAATTATGAGTAATGTTAAAGAACTAAATGAAGTTACTATTCTTGCTTAAGAGTACAAGGAGAAGATAGGTCTACAATGAAAGAAGTGACGATGGAGTTGAAGAGGTTAAGAATAATGGAGAAGCGTGCCTGGAGAAAGGCTGATCTCCAAACGGAAGAAACGGAGTATTTGCTAAGTGGTCATAAGCATTGCTTCGAAATAGATATTGGCATTGGTCTCTCTTCTACCAGCACGACTGTTGGATCCATGTATTAGAACCAATGGATGATGGCACGTAGTTAATAAATCCATGGTTGAATATATGCGATTCCTCTATGAAATCTATTCAGCTTTCATTTGTGAAACTGCTAGTGATATGGAAGCTGATAACAAAATTCCAACCCAAGGTGTGGCAAACCAGTGTGACAAAGATCCTATATCCCGCCATGCCCAAAAGTTGGCAAGCAATACTGCTTAATTGCGCATGGAACAGCCCAATTGATGATAACACCGCACCGACCTGAAGAAAGATTTTCAATCATTTTCCAGCAATCAATTCTGAGTTCGGTCTTATGTTTTTGTTCGCTTTCTTCATGCCGATAATAAATGTATTCTGGAATTCGCTTGTCAAAAGTTAGATATTGATTTTCAACATCTTTCCGGAAAAAGCTCCATGATACAGATTTTTAACAATAACAAGCATGCATTTCAGAAAGTCCAACTTTTCATCTCGGTTGCATTACAAGAAAAACAAGCATTGAAACCAAGCGCAACCACTGAATTCTGTTGTGCAGGTGAGTGACGGACAAAGGACAGCAGAAAGGTTTTCAAAGTTGAGAGGCCGCGCGGAAAAGGGCATCGTTCTTTTCTTCCTCAGTTGCAGAGTGTAAAAGGCCCTCGTTGACCTCTTCACGCAACCTTCTTGCCTTAGCCTTCGGCCAAGTTTCTGCCCCCTCCACAGAATCACCCTTTGGAATGGCCTTCTTACTCCTCTGCATGTGCAGAATGTTGATAGGGAAGAAAATACGAGACAAGTTGAAGAAGAAGGACTCGTTATCGGGAACCCACACCGCCTTCGTCTCTGCCAAACAGAGAACACCCAAATGCGACAAATTGCATAATACATTCCGGAAACTTCCCCCCCCTACAAAATCCCAGTTCTTGGGTTAGTTACAAACTGGACTATCCGGTTACTCTAAGGCCCATGCCCGACAATCATTAAGTCCATACTCCCACTATTTAACAATAAAAGCATCAATCCTATTAAATACATCACACGGTCTACTTCTCAAAATATTACATAATAGTCAGTCATGCCAAAATGTTGTTCCAAAACGTTAAACAACATTTTCTGCCCGTTACAGAGCTTGTCTTTGAGTTCACCGTAGCCCACCTCGCCTAGGCCTCCAAGGCCCACCTTCCTGTAGTCGATTATGATGCCAAAAACTGTAGGCTTTGCTGAAGATGCAGTTCCCGAGCATTCTGGCCCACGCCGGTCGCCGTCCAACCTAACGTAGTTGAAGACAGATTTTGATAGCATAGGCCGTTGATTGAGTTTGCATCGGTTTTCAAATATACAGACATCGGTTGAAACTGTAAGGGACTGAGGAAGTGATCGATGAAAAACACGCAGAAGTTTTTTGTTTTTGCCCCTATTCTCTTCCCTCTCTTTCGGCCGGCATCTGCATCTTCTCCTGCAAGCCTAGTTTCTTCTTTTACTTTGATTATGTTTCTGTTCATTGTCAGTTTTGAGTTGGTGTGAACTCAGCTTGAGCTGGCAGTCACCTAAGCTGTGAGAATGGGTCAGAGGAGACGACCGCGGAGTGCTAATTAGGACTACAGTCGAAAGAAATAAACTTAAAATTAAAATACCTACCACCCACATGCTAGAAAACAGGTAGACCCTGTAAAATTTTAACGGGCAATATAGTAGAAGTTTTGACCGTCTAAAACAAGAAAAAGCTTGTTGAACACTTGATTTTATTCAGTTTCAAGGGAAGAATACAAGTTTTAGAAGTGTTTTCCTACTAAACGATCAAAATAAATTTTTAAAACAGCAAAAACAACAAGTAATTGAGTTGCACTTAAGTAAAAACAGAAAGCAAAAACAACACACAAATGAGTGAAGCAAAGATACATAAAACAACATGCAAAAGGCTCCCATGCTTCGCTACAGGTGGAGCATACTTCTCTGCACAGTTGGCTTCATTGTAGTCCATGTTTCTTAGTTAACCCATTACTTTGCCCCAAAAGAAAAAGTAGGACATTCGTGCTCGCTTGTTCATTGCCTCTTCTTTAACCAACTTGTGACCCCATTATGTGCTAGTTTCAACACCCTTCCGAATCAAGGTTACACCAATAAGTTCCCTAAGCTTCTCAAATCGTGTTGTGCCTACAAACTTGGTGAGAATATCAACAAACTGATCCTTACTCTTGTAAAATTGTAGATTGATTTCTCCTTCAATGACCTCTCAAACATAATGAATCTTGATTATGATGTGTTTGGTTCTAGAATGTTAACTCGGGTTCTTTGCCATGACAATAGCAAATTTGCTATCACACAAGACGGTTGTCCTTTTTGGTTGCTCAAGTTCCATTTATACTAGTAATGTTTTTAACCAAACAGATTGGAGACAATAACATACTCTGCTTCTACAAAGGATAACATAATTGAATATTGCTTTCTTGATGACCAGCTAAAAACCCCTAAACTAAGAGTGAAAATGTAGCTTGTAGTGCTTTTTGAGTCACTAACATGGCCAACCTAGTCACTATCTACACATCCTTTAAGCTTTATATGCTTTCTTGCTTCATACCAAAGCCCATGGTTCATTGTTCCCTAGATGCATCACAAAATGTGTTTAGCCCTGTAGAAATGAGACCTTATAGGTTTCTGCATAAACTATGATAGAAGAGAGACCAAGAACAAAATATCTAGTTTTGTTGTTAGCATATATAGAAGGCTTCCTATGAGGCTTTGATACATGGTTCCCTTTGTCTCAGTAGAATCATCTACTAATGTGATTTTCTCTCCAAGAACTAATGAACTTGCTACAAGTTTAGAATTCACCATATTAAACTTGATCAACAACTCCTTAGCAAACTTTGACTATGAGAGGGAAACTCCTTTGCTTGTTTGTGTGACTTCTATCCCAAAAAAATGGTTCATCATACCAAGATCATTCATTTCAAATGAGTTGATCATCTCTTTTTTGAATCTTTTAAGCATTTTATCACAATTTCCAATGAAGATTAGTTCATCTACATAAATGGAGATCACAAAAATAGAATTACCTTCTTTTTTCAAGAACAAGAACAAGGTTGATTCATGATAACTCTATATTTTATAAAGTTATTATTATTATTTTAGGTGATATTTAATATAATTTTTATTAAATTATATTTATGTATATTTTTTTTATTTTATACAGAAAACCTAAAATAAAATAAAAATGAAAAAAAGAAGCACAAAATCTAAAGAAAATGAGAAAAGAGAAGGAAAGTTAAAAAGAGGGGCTTTTATCAAGCTTGTACGGGCTTGTAAGGGAGAGAGGGGCTGAATAGAGGTCTTTGATCGGGCCATCATATCCAATGGGCCTTGGATTGTGTGAGAAAGAAAAGAAAAGAAAAGAAAACAGAGAGAGAGAGAGAGAGAGAGACCAAAGAGAGATTCTCCTCGCCGTTATTTAAGGATGTCGGGTGGCCAGGCGAAAGCCAAACATCGCGTTATTTTCTGGCGAGGGAACTCCGTTCCCATCTATTTCCCAGCCATCCTTTTCCTTTTTCTGGCCAGATTTAAGTGATTTCCAGTGATCTGTAAGTAGATCTAGCTTCCTAGAGCAATTTTCAGAGTTTCTATATCAGTTTCGCGGCGGTTTCTGACGAAGCGTGGCGGCGGACGGCGGCACGTGCTAGAAGCGTGAGACGACACATGTATAGTTCATTTTCTCCGTTTTCCAGACAGAACCTTCTCCTTCCCTTGATGTGTAGAGTTGTGCAGCCTTTTTGTGATTCAAAGATATTCTTGGTGACAGCTTAATGTTTTTAATTTACAGAATGCGTTGTTAATTTTCTTGCATTGTTCTTGTTTTTGTAAATAGTATGTTTTAATTTATTGTGTTAAAGCTACAATGGAACTTGATTATAACATATAAATGGTATGATTATTTATGTTTTGTAAGACATTTTATGAATGTGAAGTTGTATATTACAAAGTTTAATACTTTTAGGTGATTAATTATTATTTAAATGATCTTATTTCTATTTTATAAACTGACAGGAGATAACATACAGTTATTTTTTATAATATGCAACCATAGATTAATATGGATAGACATATACCATATGATTTGTGTAGTTTTAAGTGTAAATTAAGATATTCATTAATCTTAATATACTTAGTTCATTTAATTTATAAGTAGAAATATAGTGAGTTAATGAACTAAGTATACTATATCTAGATATATGATAATGAATAAGTTAAGAGATTCTGTCATCACATGAGTTGAATTAATCTTGTTAGGATGAATGAGTTACATTCATATTTAATAATTAAGTAAAATTAGATGCTCTAGCATATTTTGTTTTATCAAGTTTAAATTAAATTTAATCGTGTAATCAATATTTTACCATTTCGATTTGTTAGATAAACTTCAGAAGTTGTTCATTATTAGTAATTAATTAGTTTAGTAGGCATCAGTTTCTATGGGACGATACTCATATTTATCATTATATTACTTGTTCAACATATATACTTGTATGTAGAATTTCACCGAACAATTCACTTGGACTCCTTGAATATCTATGTTGCATAAAATAAGAGTTGATTTTGCTGAACTATGCCTTTGGTGTTTGCTTTAGCCCATAAAGAGCGTTCTTAAGCCTCAAGACCTTCCTTTCTTGTCCTTTAACTTGGAACCCTTGAGGTTGATCAATGAAAACTCCTTTAAATAGCTCCCCATGTTAGAAATCAGCCTTCACATCTCATTGGAAGATCTTCCATTCCTTTTGTGCTATTAGAGAGACAATCATCTAAATGGTTTTCAACCTTCCCACCGGTGTAAAAGTATCTCCATAGTCATTTGGAAGGTTAGCCAACTATCAAGTTTCTTTCTTTTGAATGGTTAAGATAAGGTATGACTAAGAAGGGCATCTTTATTGCTTGTAAAAATAATATCACCAATATAGATTAAAATAAAGATGGTGTAATTGGGTTTGTGTACGATAAATAACTAAGAGTTTATCTTGGAAGGAGTAAAACCAATTCATTGAGAAAAGTGCTAAGTCTATGATTCTAAGCATGTTGGGCTTGTTTAAATCCATATGTAGATTTTTTAAGGCGACAAACAAAGTGTGGATGAGTAGAGTCAATTAAACCTTATGGTTGGAACATGTATATTTCTTCATCTAAATTACCATGAAGGAATGCATTTTTAATATTAAGTTGTTTAATGGTCCATCCTTGTGTGTACATAAGAAAGATGACAATTTGAATCGTAATGGGTTTGATGATGAGATTAAGGGTGTTAGTGTAGTCTAGGCCAGGGCATTGGTGAAAGCATTTGGCAACTAAACGTGCCTTGTATTGTTCAAGCGAACCATTATAGTATAGTTTAATCTTATAAATCCATTTGCATTCAATAGGTTTAATGTGAGATGGGAAAGGAAGCAATTCTCATGTTTGATTTTTTATTAAAGAAGTGTATTAATTAGCAATGGCTTTGCTAAAATCTTTATTTTTTTATAAGGTTATTTTGTTTATTTTAGGTAATATATATTATATTTTTTATTAAATTATATTTGCATTTACCAATTGGAATCTTTAAAGGCTTCAATAAAAGTGTGTGGTTTCGTGTAGGGATGTACAAAAGCAATTAAGGCGTAGATATGTTGTCACATTAAAGTGCAATGTGGGCTTGTACCTTCTCATAATCATGTAGTCATAGAATGACTAGGAGGTGGTTGTGTTGTAGTAGGCAAAGGAGGTGGTAAATTCAAATCTTAAGATGTTAATGTGTTTGATGTTGCATTAGATGTGGTATTCAAATATTCTTGTATGTTGGAATGATTGTAAAACATTGGAAGGGACACAAATGAAGGTGGTGCAAAATAGGTTGAAAGTGGTGAAGAATTTAGAATAATTTATGTTTAATGAAACAAAAATTGATATTCTTCAAAAGAAGCATAAAAAATAATATATTTTATTTATAAAAGGGCAAAGACATTGGTAACCTTTATATCCCATGGGATATCTTAATTTATGTTTTGAATATGGATGTAAATAAGAGTAAACCAGATATCCAAATATTTTAAGATGGGAGATTGTAGGAAAGGTATTGTATAGTTTTTTTCGTGGTGATTTATTTTTGTTATGGGGCTTGATCATCTATTTAGAATATGGATTGTTGTTTCAAATGCATAGTCCTAGTATTTGAGTGGTTCGTGGGCTTGATAGAGCATTGAAAGCCCATATTCGGTCATGTGTTTGTGTTTATGCTCAAGAGAGTTATTTTGATATGGAGAATATGGTGTAGAGATTTTATGGGATATTTCCTTGTTGACAAGAATCTTTTTAAAAGATTGGGAAAGAAATTCTTTAGCACTATCACATTAAATACTCTTAATTACGGATTGTTATTGATTTTCAACGAATGTACAAAATTTATTAAAAATATTTAAAAAATCATCCTAGGATTATATTGAATAATACCATGTAGATTTTAAGTAATCGTCGATAAAACAAATATAATATTGATTATAGTGAACGAAATAATTAGGATAAGCCCCCAAATGTCAAATTGTATTAAATCCAAAAGGACCTTAGCCATGTGATTGGTTAAGGATGGGCTTGACGTGGGCTTTTAGAAACTCAACAAGAGTTATAAGAAGATGAAAATTTGCCATGAAATGAAATATCATTTATTCTCAACAAATTTATTGCATTGCTAAAATTTGTATGACCTATATTATAGTGCCAACCAGTAACATCTGAGGAGGCTTCAAATTAAGTTGGTATAGCCTATGATCAATTTGTCTATGAAGTAAAATTTTCTTCATTTTCAAACTCTGTATCACAAAAAAATTAGGATAAAATAAAATGACATAATCATTATCCTTTTGTAAATTTGAAAATGGAAAGTAACTTCTTTTTTATGTGTGGAACAACTAAAATATTATATAAATGTAAATTTTGTTGGTATGAATATTGCTTGTATGAATTATAAGAAGGTCCATTCCATCTCTAATAATGACTTCTTAGTGCTTATTATAGTTAAGTATGTTGTCAAGCCCATAGGGGTTAGAAGCAATGTGACTAATGGCCCGAAGTTAAGGAACCATTCATGTTCAAGTTAGGCCATATTATTTTGGTTTGGGGGGCCATGAATAATGGTATTGACCTCAGGATGTTGTAGGCCCAAATTGGAGTTTCTAGTATGGGTGTTTGGAATGAGTTGGGTTGAGGTAGAAGGGGCATACATGTATTGCCACTAGCAAGTGGGGTGGCCATTTTTATGGCAAATCTAGCACTAAATCTACAATCTGCAGTCAACAAAGGCAAGAAAAAACCGATGGTTGGAGTTGGCGATGGGCATTAGGTGTGAGGTGTGTTTACGATGGCCAAGGGAGCGAGTAGTGGTGCTATTCGTCACAAATTTGGTGGCAAAGGCAGCATTGTTGGCTTATGAGTTGGTAGTGGCGGTGTCCATGGAGTAAGTGGCAGTCAAGAGGCTTTGTTCTACTAGTTTTAGCTGGGCCTCGTGGTTTAGCAGTAACCCACACAAATCCTCATGGGTTAGAGATGTGTTGTGTGCACTGAAATAGTTAAGGTGTGTAGTGTGAATGGGTTCTCGAGACCTCAACAAATGTGTGTTAGATATTCATTATTTGATATGTTTTCACCAATGAGACGCAACTGGTCAACAATAACATCAAGTTCCTACATGAAATCAGTTACAAAATGATGTCCTTTGTTAATGGCTTATAGGTGGAGTTTAAAAGCAAAGGCATAGGTTGTGATGTGGATATGGAACTCATTTCAAAAGCAATCCAAATCCTAGCTAAGGTATTTAGTATCCAACCTTGGACAGTTTGGTCCCAAACAAGCCAATCCTAGTAAGTAGGATTTGAGTTGTGCACAATGGTGCTATCATTAGTTGTGTTTGTGATATACTCAAATGGACACGGGTATGAGCCATCTAGTATACTTGAAGGCTAGAAGCACATAGATATGATTCAATTTGTGCTTTCTAGACCAAAAAGTTGTTGCCTTCGAGGTGAATTGCAACGATAGGGATAGTTGTGTTGCCATGTGTGAGTAAAGGTAAGGCATGTGCAGTAGCGTGAATGTGATTGTTTTGGGCAGCCATTTTAGGAGTAGGATTGAAAACAAATAGAAAGGCATATGCCATTGGCGGATGATACCAAGTTAAAAGGATTAATTCTATAAAATAATTAAATTTTGTACAAGAACTTTTAAATCAAAGTAAAATCCTTTGACAAACACAATATGAGAACAAATGTTTAGAATTCAATAAATTATATATACAGGACTATACCTTATATATAGTGATGAATGAAATCTCTAATTTAGGAAAAGAAATAATTACATAAATAATAGTCAACTATTACAATTTAGGAAAACATTTAAAAGTAGAAATTCATAATTATCTTGGTTGGGAAATATGAGGATAATATTCTAACTTTGAATTTATTGTATAGAAATTGATTTGAATTTTGAATATGGAGTCATCTTATTGATTTTGTAGTTGGTGGCCGACATTATTCTTGGAATTTTTATTTGATGGAGAATTCGAAAATCCAATGTGGGTGACGTGGCAAGAATGTGACTTTAACCGACCCTAAAAGAATGAGTATGGGTTAGGGGAGAGAAGTTGCCATTAATTTTCCTTCTCAATTAAACATGAGGAAACTTCGAGTTACTTGCCTAAAAGCAAGCATATATGAAGAACTCATTGTTCAACCTCAATATCGAGGCCCTCTTTTTTTTTTTTTTTCTCGATTCATGCATATCATCCTCACGCAAGGGCATGCTGATCTTATTTTATGTTTTTAATTTTATCGAATATCTCAAAGGAACAAAGGTTCTCTTTGCCGTTCCAAACTTTGTTCGCTATCACAATATACAGAACATATTTTAAAAGATTCCAAACGCAAATTAGAAGAAATCTCAAGGTTGATTGCAGTAAATGTCTTCACAAGCTGCTAGCATCATAGCCGATTTTTCATCTGGTAAATGCAGAGGTTCGCATCTTGTTTGGTACGATGGCACTGTGGCATGGGAAGCCTCGCCGACCTTTTTACGAACGCATGTTGACGTGAAAGCATTGAGCTCACCGGCAAAAAGTACTGAACCCCCTCTCCCGTCGTTCATTCACATTAGATTTAGACATTTCTCTGACGCTTTCTTGGGATTGTCCGCCATGCTCATCCGTCTCATGGCCGTCCTTTTAACCTTCATTTATTCTTATATAATTTAGATAAATTTCTTCAAGATGTTTTTATTTATTTATAAAATTTCTATTTCGAAAATATTATCCATGAGAGACATTATAAATAACTATATATTAATTAGGACATCTAAATTATGACAATTAATTTAAGTTAATACGATGAAAAACTACTTTATAGGATTCTCATTTTGTTTATATTAGAAAATTAATTAACTATGAACGTTATAAGAAATAAAAATAAATATTCATACACTAAAGTTCTAATACAAATTTAAAACATTACCAAAAAAAGAGATGTATGATTAAAATTAAGATATTTAAGATAGAGCTAGATCAAATATTGAAAAAAATTAGTTGATTCAAATACTGTAAACCTAAAGTTGACATATGCTTAAGAATTTAAAGAACAAATAGTTATTTGCTTCAAAAATTTGTTTTTAAACCTTATACACATGCATATTTTGTTTGAATACAAAATCATTTCATGAATCATAAAACTTTAAGCATGATGTGATACAAATCCAATAACATAACAACTACTTTACTACGGAACACTAATACAACTCCCGATAGTATAAATCCTAAATAATATCTTTTGAAGTCAATAAATGCTTAGTTTAATACTGAGTAGGTATTTGGTCCCAGATTTGACATCTCCAAGATGTTGGAGTTATAAAAGAAAAAATAAAAGAGGCTAAAAATCTAAAAATTATTCACAAAGCAGTATAAATTATAAGTGAGAGTTTTAATCATAATGTTAATCTAACCTAGCAGACAACTTACCCTGATTGGACAAAGATAGCTCACTGAGCATTCAAAACGACAATGTTCAGGAAAGCTTTTCCAATCAATCAAATCAATTTTGTGAGAAGTTCCACCCCTACTGATTGCATGTATTTAAAGCAGAGCATTGACACATTCTCAACAATACTTAAAGTATTTATATATGTAATTCTTTTTTTATTGCATACGTACGTGTTTTTTTCTTTCTCAAGTAAACATTTTCGATCAAATTTAAACCTCACTTGCCAAAAGGAATACTACCCAATCGGTCAAGTTCAAGGTTCAACAACACCTAACTTTCCTACATTCCTTTTTATTTGATAAAAAAACTATTGTTAATGATGTGAATTATCACACATTATCAAAAAAGTGGCAACTCACAGCCGCATGTTCAAAAAAAACCTTTTCAATCTATCACTTAAAAATTGAAAATAAGTTCTCTACAGAAGCACGCATCCTTCCTGTCCGGTTTTTTAAGAAATTGTCGACTGGAGAGACGCAGAAGCCAATGACAAGCAAAGCAGATATGCTTTTTCCTTTCTTAGTGAAAAGAATACATATTCACCTATGTATATTGTTCACTTTTTTGGGACTCACCGGCATATCTCGGAGAATCTTTATGATTGCCCACACTTCTAACCTACCAGTCTTTCAACCCTTATCTATGAAAGAGCTTTACAAGCAGTGCAGTAAAGGAGAGGAGCAACAATTAAGAATTTTCTGTGATTTTTTTTTCTTCAGTTCATTACAACAAATCGTTAAATAATATATATATATTTATATATGTTCTAATCCTTTACCTTCAGACAAGTAAGTAGCATATCAGTTCCGGCACGTGCAAGCAATTGCTGCTTGTTTTGGCCTTCCCTGCGTTATGTTCCTTCGTGACAAAGTCAGCATAGAAACTGACGAGCTAGTGGACTTGTCTAATAATCAAATCTTATGCGTGCTTGCCTCAGTGTGTTTAAAGGTTTTCTTATTCATTTATAAGAACTTTAAGTCGAAAATACTATCCATTTAGGACCTTATAAATAATGTTATATTATTTGTGATCTAAATCGTAACCACCGATTGAAATCAATTAGGGGATAAACTATTTTAGTTGACTCTTATTAAATTAATATAAAATAGTGCATGTTAAAAATATTTAAAAAAGAAAAAAATTCGTAAACTAAAATTTTAATACAAATTTCAAGCTTATCAAAAAAATATCTATGAATAAAATTAAAATATTCAAATTAAAGTTAGATTAGACATTATAATGATTCTGTTGATCAATGCATTAAAAAAATTCAATGCATATACATATAGTTATTGTTTGGTACAGCAAAGACTGAACCAATATTTGTCATCTATAAGTGCCACTTCTTGAAATCATCCAAAACCAACTCTTGCATGCTATTACGACCGCTCAAACTTTCTTACGTGTTTGAACAAGGCTTTTAGGCTCCTTAGGAATCCACGAAGTATTCTCTCAATAATTTCCTACACAAAAGTAATTCTGGGGCTGGGAAAAAGAAGCTGATTAAGATTGAAGTCCAAGCAATATCAGAGTCTAAAGAGGAGGGCCAGTAGACTTCATCAAAATGATTCATGAGAGAGGAGAAACCTGCTACGCATATCCACTGACATCACGCACTTTCTTCTAAAGCAACTCTCCACGCTGCCTTCCGCTATTCGGGTCGGATCTTCTCCGTGTCTTGTAAAAGCTTTTGCAAAACTGGACATACCCCACACTTCTTCACACGTTCACATTCGGCTGCCTGTTACAATCGAAGCCAGAAGAAAGATACTTCTGTTCAAATTATTCTGCGTTTTCCAAAACACAGAGCTAGTGTTATTTACAACCGAAGTCAATTTGGCCCAATCTTCATTAAGCTGCCATAAAATAGTTTGACCTAAATTCTTGGGCTTATGGACCATTCTTTTTTTTTTTCGTTTTTAAAGCTGTCCGGCTCAAGGACCACCACACAAGTTTCTAGATGTAGAATTTTGCCATCATAACCAAGATAGGCAGCCACGAAGTAGCAAGCAATGGCCGACATGGTCGGACAAACTCAATATATGAACGTGCTTTTATGTGGTAGGTCGGCGGCATGAGTGAAGGAGAGATGACTTACGGTTTCCTGCTCACATATGATACTCTTCCCTTAATCCAAATTGTCCTTTGATTTCAATTATCCAATCCAGAATTGTTAGATTTAACTTTATCTTGCAACCAGAATTAATAGTTCAATGAGGTTCGAACACTATAATCAAGAAAGAATAACATTTATGTACAAAGACCTCCATAGTTATTAAGAAAAATTAGTTCACATTTGGAAATCAGTGGATAAGATATCAAACTCATAGCATCCATTGCGAAGTATCTACCTACAAAACCATCATCTTTATGACAAAATGGTGTAGAATTTATAGGCTGACTGCACGTTCATCTAGCTACTTGCAGCATAGCAGCTACTGTGTAAGGTGCTTTTGTACACTACCTCGAAGTCGAATGAAAAGCAGAACTTGTGTATACAGCCACAAAGCAGAGCAATTTATGTTACAACGTTAAGAGCATAACCATTCCATTTTCTACAAGCCTTTCATTTTACAACGTGAAAATGAAGAGAAAATAGCTTTTTGAATAAGTTAAAATTTATTATGAGATCAATAAAAATATATTGTTAATGTAATTAAGATAATATATATATATATATATGCTTTATGTAATGCTAAAGTATGTCCCCATGCTTATATACTTCAATTATTATTAATTCAATTTACATTTCCACCACTATATATATTACATGTATTGTATATAAACATTATAATTATTAAAAAGTTTAGAACTCACTATGGATGACTAAATTACATGTTCACCTAGAACAGGTGTTCACTATGGACGACTAGAAGTTCACCTAGAACACGAAGTCAAGAAGGATCATGTTCGTGTCGTCCACTGGCTGGATCAAACCTTTGTGATACTTTCTCAGTTTGATCCTTTTCTGCTTAATGATTCCGATATGGTGCTGGTTGATAACTCTATTTTTATATAGTTATTTTACCTATTTTAGGCAATAAATAACTTTAATAATTGTGAGAAAATATTTGAACTCCTCTTTATTTACTTAAATTTATCTTGTTTATGTAGCACAAGAAGGCAAGGAGAAAAGAGATGAACATGGAGAGCCTGATGCTTATTGTGTGGCAAAATCGTAATATCAAGATCAAGAGAGTCAAGATGGGCTTGGGCTTTGAATGATTGTTATTAGATTTTATTGTTATTGGATTTTCTAAATAATTAGAAAACCTAATCATATTAGGAGTTCAAAGCCTAATTAAATTAGGAGTTCAAAACTTAATTAAATTAAGAGTTCAAAACCCAATTATTTTATATCTCTTAGACCCAATTCTAATAGGATAAGAGTAGGTCTAAACCTAAACCCTATTTAAGAGAAGAGAAGAGGCAAAAGAATGGGGGAGGAAATTGAGCACAACTCAAGAAAGAGACCAAGAATTCAAGGTTTTCTTGAAAAGAAGACAAAAAGGATGACAGACTTCTTGTTCTTGGATTTAAGATGCTTTCTTTATTTCTTATTACCATTCTTTCTCATTATTTCTTTATGTTTTAGTTTATTTTTGTTAGAGCTACGATGTAATCTAATTATGATGGTATGAATCTTATGATTATTATGTTTTGCAAGATATTTTATTTATGTGAGTTATATATTATTATGCTTAATGCTTTTAAGTGATTGGCCACCACTTGAATGATTTGATGTGCATGTTTGAGATTGAGCGGTAATAATATGCAATTGCTTCTTATAATATATAACCATGAATTAAATATGGATAGACATATACCATGTTGTTTGTGTGGCTTTTGGTGATAAGATAATCGAAAGATTTATTGTAAACTGAGAATGTTCATAGATCCTAATGCATTTGATTTGTTTCAATTCACATATAGAAATATAGTGAATTAATGAACTAAGTAGGTTTGCTATACCTAGACATAGGATAGTAAATAAATTAGGAAGTTCCGCTATCACATAGATATTATCCCTCTTGCAAGCATACATAATCTACATTAGTACCTCATAGTTATAGTGAAATCGGATACTCTAACATATTTTGTGTATTTAGTTTTATTAAATTTAGTTGATTAGTTTATTCTCTATCAATTTGGATTTGTTAGATAAATTCTAGGAGTTGCTCACCGTTAGTAATTAGTTGACATAGTAATCATCAATCTCTGTGGAACGATATTTTTTTTATCATTATATTACTTGTTTGACATGTTCACTTGCATTTAAAATTCACCGAACACTGGTCATGAAAGGGTCGGTAATGTCGCATACAGCCCTCAAGCGTCATGTTGGCGCCCGACTTTGGTGATGGTAGGCTCACGCTAGGATGGGTGGAAGTTAAAAAGGAAAAGTGGAGGCTCCATTGGCTATAGCAATATCCCAGTCTGGTGCTTTGATTGTTTTCTGGATTTGTTTTAGGACTTTCAGTCCGAGATCGATTAAAGTTTGGGTTCGAGTTCACTTAAGGTTTAACTTAGTTCATCCTGCAAACAGAATCATATAGCAATCTTGTTTCTTTATTACTGTCGAGACCAAACAAAGCCAATAAAGACTTTATCAGAACCAATTATTTTGATCTGAGATCTTGTTCCACCCAATTTTGAGTTAAAGCTAGTGTAACAGGAAAGACAATAGACAACGAGAACTACCAGAAATACTTACGATGTTGTGTACGCGAAAAATCCACAGTTCAAGTCTTCTACATACAATTGGCCAGGAGATATTGACAAGTAATAATCAATGAAATGTATAGAAGAATGGTATCAAGTTTTCGACATGTGGGAGGATGGGCCTGTCAAGCACCCTATCTCTCTCTCTCTCTCTCTTTAATCCATTTCTTGAAGTTTAATTCGTCCTTTGATAGTGGGGAAGGTACGCCATACTGGATGGGTTAATACATACTGCACTTATTTGAGTACTCTCCCTATTACGTTTAATACACCACAATTCCTATTCATGGAACATAAACAATCCATTTCTCAAATAAATCACCCCACACAAGCCCAAACCGCAACAACAAGCCACACACGGCTTAATCACATCTACATATCTTTTAGCCCCATGTCTTAATCACAATTACTTGCCACGTCTTAGTCACAGATTTCACAACACCTTGCTAGCCACATGCGGCTCGGTACAAACAACAATGAAGAGGTTTCGTTGACAAATTATGAAAACTCTAGCCTTTTATTTTCGCCTACATTCTAAAAAATAATAGGGGAAAGAGGCTTATTACCTGATTTGACGAGAAACCCAACGACTTTTGTTTCAAAAAGACGGTTTAATCAGCCCTAAAACTCCTTATTTTCTTTTCTAATCTCAACACAGAGTTTCATGTAACAACCAATGTATATCAAAAATATTCATTAGCTTCATTCTTCGTTCTACATAGTATTCCATATTTTGTTGGCATAAGAGTATAATAGTTTAAAATATTATATATCTAATTTTTCAAGAAGTTTTATATATTTATGGTTAACTTCAAAACATATTTAACTATGAGGAGTGGAAGACATAAACAAACTTCTTAATAGAATCAAGTTAATTCAAGAAGAACTAGAAAAATATTATAATAGCTGAAAAAATGATCAAATCCAAATGTTAAAAAATCAAGGTTAAAAATTACGGTTTTTAAAGTAATACAAAGAAATTATTGTTTAAATTACCAATTATGATTACATTGGACATATTGGTTGATATAATCCTCTTGTAGACAATTCCATTTGTTTACATACAATTCATGGTCATCTAAAGATATTACCAACTTCCACAATTCATTATAGATAGAAAGTAAACAATAGATGAATTTACAGTACAAAATAATAAGGAAAGCTCATATCATCTATGGCCTTGCTAACATCTACAACTCATCATAAACTAAAAGTAAACAATAAAAAATTTATAAAAACTAGAAAAACTTACAAGGCAAGATAACAAGGAAAGCTCAAATCATCCATGAAGTTCTTAGCACCCATGGGGTTGCCAACATACAAAACTCATCATAAACTAAAAGTAAACAACATAAAATGTAGAACAACTAAAAAACACTTACAATATAAGGTGATGGTAATAAGGAGTGCTCAATAAAATGTGTTGTGTTGTCTTTCTTTTTGTCGCATTTTTACTAATATGAAAAAACCAATTTGAAAGACCTTTCCATTGTCATCATCATAAATAACTAAGGACTAACCATATTCCTAACAATCTTCCTTTTTTTTTCAGTGGTAACAAAACTTTCATTCAAAAAGTTTTCATAAATGAATTTTTTTTTATGATAAGCTTTGAATTGTATATGAAAAGTATATATATGCATTTTTTTTGGACATATTCATGCACATATGGTTTGAAAATAACGTGTTAGAAGAGCACATGTCTTGATTCGAATGAATTTGGAACATAACAGTAATATGCTTGCACCACTATATAGGAGATGATGAAAATACTTTTCATATATGTATACCTCTCCCCTTTTTGGCCATCATCAAAATAGGTGTGGAAAGAAAAGACATACCTGAAGGGTGGAAACTGCCCCGTAAATGGTGTCAACCAGCAATCAAAACAGCCATCTAACGAAGAGTGATACAACAAAAGAACGGAAAATATAATAGCAAAGCAATAAGTTGCACATGACTAACTCTCTTTGTAGAATGGAAAATCTTTATTTGGATAACAGTTTTGTGAAAATATTAGCAAGTTGGTGTTTAGTTCCAATAACTTCAAGATGTACATCATTCTGTTGAACATAATCATGCGAAAAGTGACGTGTTATTTTAATATGCTTGATTTTCCAAAGCTAAAAATAACACAAATTTCTTAATATAATCTAGTTAGCGCAAGATAATGATCATAAAAAATAATAATAGCCTAAAAATAGTCCAATCAACATACTTATTGGCCAAAATAATAAAAACTGTAGATTTTGAAGTAATCCAAAGAAAATATTCTCTGAAATGAAAGCAATGTTTACAGTAGATATCTTGTTTGCCATATTCATAGTGTAGACAATTTCTCTTATTCACATAAAATTAATAGTTATCTAAAGATTATGTTCAACATCCACAAATCATCATAAACTATAATTAAATAATAGAAAAATGTACAACAACAAGAAAAACTTACATTAGAAGATTATACTAATAAGAAAGGCTCATGTCATCGATGGGCTTGCCAACATCCACACTTGATCACAAACTAAAAGTAAACAATTAAAAAAAAAAACACAACAACTAGAAAGACTTCCAATACAAAATGATGCTAAAAGGCAAGTTGAGATTAGCCATGGGCTTGCCAACATCCACAACTAATCACAAATTAAAAAGAAAATAGAAAAGCATATAGCAACTAGAAAAACTTAAAATATAAGTTTATGCTAGTATGGAAAACTCAAATTATCCATGGGCTCCACTGCTCTCTCCCTTGGCCTTTCTTAGTTAGCAATGAACTTTAACCATTAAGGAAACAATAATTTTGTCCTTTAGCTTCTCAATGCATCCAAAGTAAGCTTGTCTCCATGCTCTTTTGGCAATTAGTATGCCACAAACCCCCCAAAATCCAACAATATATCCAATTATCATTCCAATGTAGAAAGATAATGGTTCAATTCCATTTTTGCTGATTGGTATTGCTTTGGGTTCAATTTCATTCTCAGAATAATTTTTTGAAAGAGGAGGTCCACAAAGAAAAGGATTTCCTTGATAAATAGAAGAGTCATCAAGTGTTTGGAGTTGATTCCCTTGTGGAATTCTTCCAGACAAGTTATTGAATGATAAATTCAAATGACTTAAGAAGTTCAAGCAAGACATACTTTTAGGGATATGACCAAAAAGCTCATTTTGTGAAAGATCAAGAGATTCCAATTCTCGCAAGTTTCCAATTGTTTCAGGAATTCTTCCAATTAAATGGTTCCTTGACAAATTCAAATTAACCAATCTTAAAAGACTTGTTATATTTTCTGGAATTTTTCATGATAGATTATTTCCAGAAAGGTCAATAGAATAAATATTATGAAGACCTAAATTAACATATAAGTCCTCCCTTCCTTTCCAAACTACCACCATTTCATCCAAATCTTCCCTTCCTTTACAATCTTGAACAATTTTATTAATGATCCCATCAAAATTGCCATTGTAAGTACTCAAGTTCCCCAAACATAAAGGGATCGCTCCTGAAAATTCATTATATGCAATGTCTAATATTCGAAGTCTTGAAAGAAGACATAATTGTGGAGGTATATCCCCATGAAATAAGTTGGATCTTAAGTTTAAAATCAACAAGGATGATAAACTTTCTCCTATCCATGTTGGAAGTTTTCCAGAGAATTTGTTTTCTCCAATATCAAGACTTCTCAAGTCTTTATAGTTTCTAAGGAAATAAGGAAGCTCCCTATTAAAATGATTTTGATGCAGGAATAATCCTTTCAACTGCCTCAAGTGTCGCATTGACCTTGGAAGACTACCATAAAAATTGTTGTTTGCTAGGTCTAACTCTTTTAAATCTTGTAAATTCTTCCATTGGGGAGGGAGTTTTGCAGACAAAGAATTGTTTCTTAAAACAAGAAATTCTAGCTTCTTTAGCATCCCAATAGAATGGGGAATTATGCCAATAATTAAATTTGAAGAGAGATCTAACAACATCAAATTGGGCAACAACTCATTGATATTGTTAGGAATAGGTGATGAAAACCTATTGTTATTTAGCCATATGCTAGTAAGATTACTAGGAAAAATTGGGATAGGGCCATCAAAGTTGTTAAAACTCAAATCAAAGCAATCTATGGAAGGGGAAAAATGTAAGTGTGGTACATGTCCTTGCAGATTGTTGTGAGATAGACACCAATAAAGAATATTTGAGTAAGACATCCAAATGTCACTTGGAAAGGTGTCAGAAATGCCAACATTATTAAGAAAAAATACCTTCACTTCATTTTGAGTTTTTAACCACAATGGGAACTTTGGGCCAACTTGCATGTTACTTAATCTTAACATATTTAGCTTGAAAGGAGGAGCCCAATCATGTTCAATTTGTAAAACCAATGAAGGTTTCATAGAAAACCTTGTAGACAAGGATAGATATTTTAATTGAGTGAGATTTTGGAGGTGAGTTTCAGTTATGACACCTTCAAACAAATTTGCAAAAAGATCCAAGGAAACAAGCTTTGACAATCTTCCAATGCTTGTTGGAATCATTCCTTTCATTTGGTTACAACAGAGATGAAATTCTTGTAATGATGACAAGTTTCCAATAGAATTTGGAATTAAGCCTTCAACAACATTATTATTAAGGTGAATGATTTCCAAGGTATTGGGTCCTCTAAAGAAATGGGGCAAGGTTCCCTCCTGCAAATGATTAAAATTCAGATGACCATATTCAATGCTACTTCTATTGTTAAAGCATCGAGAAAAACCATCCACCAACTTAGTTATATCCACACTAATGTTGTTGTAGGACAAGTATAGTCTTTGCAACATGCAATGGTTGGTAAAGGAGCTTGGAATCTTTCCAATTAAATTGTTGTTATCCAAATTTAAGGTGTGTAATTTAGGTAGATGTCCTAGAGCATCTGGAATAGAACCTTTAAGGGAACAATACTTAAGACTAATTGTTGAAAGAGCACTCACATTTGACAACCAATGTGGTATTGGGGTACCAAAATAATTCCCAGAAAGATCAAGGACTAAAAGTGAAGTGATGTTGGCAAGGTGAATAGATGAAGGAAGAACATTAAGTCCACATTGAGGTAAGTGTACCTCTAATAAAGAGGGAAGCATATTAATCACTTGAAACCAACCTTTTACTTTCTTAAGAACTGCACCTCCTAGATTAAGGTACTTTAGAGAAGGAAAATTGACAAGCCATTCAAGGTCTTTCATTTCCAATCTCGAAAAGTCATTGTTGTTCAAAAATGAATTAAGGTCTAGGTATTCCAACCTTGATAGATTCCCAAGGTGTGGAGGAATATCTCCAACAAACTGTGAGAATGAGAGATTGAGATACTTCAAACTCTTTAGTAAACCCAAAAACTTGGGAATATTGCTTCCCCTGAAGTTATTGAAGCTTAGATCCAAATAACTCAAATGCTTTAGATCAAGTAAAGAAGAACTTATTTTACGTTTCAAGCATGACTTCTCATAGGCTATGTTTGCTTCTTCATAGTCATTGTAGCTTGCATATATCTCTCTTATAGGAGTAAATGGGTTGCTAAGGTCAAGCTTGACGACATGGCCAGAAATGTCTTCACAACCAACCCCTATCCAATTACAGCAATCATCACCACTCCAAGAAGTAAGCCAACCTAATGGATCTATGAGACTTTCTTTGAAGGTAAGAAGTGCCTCCCTTTCCATTTCTAAGCATCTAAAAGTAGAGTTCTTGGTACTTGAAGTGGGATTTGCAACTACAAGGTAGGATGTAGGTGCAAAAACAATGAGGAAAGAACTAAAAAGGATATAAGCAAAGCATAACAAGGTGTGGAAGCTAATCATTTTGCTAAGAAAATAGTTGGACTTCAAAATGAACATGATGCTACAAGCATGAGGTCTAGTATTTATTCTAGTGAAGAAGGAGGGAGTCACCTTCCTACACAATACATGTTAATTGAAGGAAATTATTAAATAATTTCTACTATTATAGAATGTCTATCTTGATAAATTAATTGTTCAATAAAATTATGTTTATTGATGCTACAATCTCCTTTAAAAGGTGAAGACAAAAAGCAAAGTATGGTGTTTCCACTATCTTAATTCATTTTTGTTGTTTTTCTTTCATGTGACCTGGGGCGGTGTTGGAAGCCTCAGACACGCAAAGCACGACGTGGGCTGGAGTCTACGCACTGCCAGCCGACAAAGTTGAAGTTGGAATCTCTTTTCCTCGACTTAGGTCTCCCATGTCACCTCCACTTGATGTAGCAAAAATGAATGATGTATAGAAGGGAAAGGCGCCGTGCAAGAGAAGGTTTGACTACCAACAGTAGGTTGATGCTGTTTTGCCCTTCTAATATGAGATTTGGAGAACATCAATAATTATATGATGTAAATGAGGAACATGATAATCTATTGTGCCAAGCAATGCCTTGTCACTGTAATTTCCATCTGCCTTGAATCTTTCCGTTCCACTCTTGCGTTAATGTTTCTACCATTGACAAAGCTGGTAAAACCAACATCATAATTTTCTTACTTTCTAATTTAGATTTATTTTTTCATAAAATAGTGTGGCATAAAATTGTCTTCCGTTTACATTTTTTACACGTAGATTCCCGGTAAGTTGCACGTGGGAGACGCGTAGGCTCTCTATTTGTATGGTGCTCAATTCCAGTTTATAGATAATTTTGGGTTTACATGTGGGAAATACGCAACTTAGCGGGAAAACATGAAACCACTTGAGAGCTGATTTACGCTATTGGTTTTTTTCTTTTACCTTTTATGTTTCCTTGGCTTTGTGTTTGAGTCAAGTTAAACTTTAAGCTAAGTTCTTATGCGGTCATTGTATAAATTCATTTTTGTTGTTTTTTTTTTTTTCATGTGACCAGGGGCCTTTTGGAAGCCTCAATGCGCAAAGCACATAGGGCTGGAAATCACTTTTGCTTGACTTCGGTGGGGGGCGCAATCTGCCATCCTGCACCTAAAAAGTCTACGCACGCTTTGCCGACAAAGTTGAAGTTGGAAATCTCTTTTGCTTGACTTATGTCTCCGCCAGTTGGAGTGCGGTACTCTAACTTGGCTTTGACTTCTTTGTCCAGCTTGTCAAATTGCTGGAAACTAAATTAAACGTTTTGATTATTTGCTTTGTTGTCCACCTAAAAAGTCAACTCGACTTGATGTAACAAAAATGAATGACCTGTGGAAGGTAAAGGCGCCGTGCGTGGGAGGGATTGAGTACAACCGCGGGTTGGTGCTCCTTTTCCGCTTCCAAGATGAGATTCAGCAAACATCAACTATTCTATGTTGTATGAGGAAAAATAATAGTCTATTGTGATAGGCAACGCCTTGTCACCGTACTTTCCATCGGCCTTGTGGCTTTCCATTCCTCTCTTGCTTTAATGTTTCTGCCATTGTCAAGACTGGCAATATCGACATCATAACTTGTTTATTCATTTTGCACCAAATAATATTCTTGAACACCTATGATTGCATAATAACTCAGCAAAATGGTGTTATAACTAGATGAATGAATACAAGTATCTGTTCATCAAAAGATACAAAGATGGATGAATGAATCGTTGGAAGAGAGAATAAAAAGCATCTACAAAGAAGCTATGATAAAGTGAAAAGGCGTAAATGCCCCCCTTATGTTCTATACACGGCACACACACTTTCAACAAATATAGTTTATCTTATACACGGCACACACACACACTTTCAACAAATATAGTTTATCTTACTTGTGGTAAGAAAGTAGTCGCAACAAAGAAGAAAATGAGAGTTTATATGATTTTTGAAGTGAGATGTAATTTTTGTCGGCAGTGGCGAAAGGGAGACGCACCTTAAAGGAAAAGACGGATTCACTTTCTTACTAAATTAGAATGAATTCAAGAAAGGCGGCAGGAGAGATACACCGAATGTGAAACACTAGCCATCTTTTTGTGTTCATTTGAAAGTTTATCTTAATTCAAAGTCACCATTATTAGTCTTTCAATACTTTGGAATCTTTATGTAAATTGCCTAGTAAGTTCCAAAAGGCTAGAACTCTGCACCAAGTTATTGTTTTCACGTAAAAGTTGTTAGCAAACTTGAGAAGGACTTGAACTTTCTATATATCCGCTAATGATTTTCCCCCAGAACCTCTGTCACTGCACCTAGAATTCACTTCATCTCTTTCTTTCCGGATGTCTTTTTCTTTACCATTGAGCTTGAGCTGACATAAATTCTGCTTATTTAAATCACATATGAATGATTATACCATTCTATAGCAACATTGGAGTTAGGGCCAAATAACCTCACAGCTACCTCAAAAGCTACCGTCATTTTAAAGAAAATAAAACCTTCCATGATGTTTCTCATGGGAAAGGAAATGTAACAATTTAGTTTCCAAAAAAATTGAAAAATCGGTTCCGACAAGAACCTCCCTTTCTCATGGGAAAGGAAAAAATCTAGGAAATTTTACATATTTAATTGCTTAGTAAGGATCTTTAGGGTTAATGTTGGAAGAATGAGCAACATTTGTAATATGTTATAAAATTTTAGATATAAATAAAATATTCCCTTTCCTTACATGTGGATTTTTCCCTTTTCAGAAAAATCTTTTTAAAAACTAACTACTTTAATCTGTTATTTTTTTCAGCTTCTTTTCTAAGCAAGCTAGAGAGTTGAAGTTCATAAAATTTGTTAAACAAAAGGAGTCTCATGGTAGTTGAACTGTGCCTTGTATATTGAAGAACAGCTAAAAGAAGTACAAGTATTATAGGCCAAAGTATATAAATTCAAGAGGATGAAATGCGATACGGTTTTTATCCCTTATATACAAGAGTACAGAGGCTGCTAACAGCTAGAAGGCCGTTGTAGAATAACCATTTGAATTTTGATTTTGAATTTGATTTGAAGCTATAGCGTGTTGGGCTAACCTAACTAGAGAGGGAGCTATTTTAGAGACTGTAGAAGGAACATGAACTTTTTCTTTTCTAGCTAGAGGCAGACCAGGGAAATTGGTACCAGGAGATGCCATCTTTGACTTTTTCTTACTGTGCTAACATAAATGCTTTTCTTCCAGATTGTTACTTTCTTTGGCCCCCTTCAAACTTGGCGGGGAATAAGATGTTACACCAAGTTTGGACCTCAAAGAGAGAAAAGGGAGATGTGGCAAGGGCTTAGGGAAGATATCTACAACTACCAAGAAGATGGGACATAGATAGTAGAAATGGATAACGTATAAAATGATAATCAATGGAAATGTGCTTTGTTTTGCCATTAAGAGCAAGTTTGGTTGTGAGTTGCAAAGTTGAGATGTTGTCACAATGCAATAGAGTAGCATGTAGTTGAGATACAAAAAGATCATGAAGAAGAGCACATATCTAGGCAAGCTTTACAGCAGCAAAAGCAAGGCAGCAATACAATGATTCAGCAAAGGACCTGGACATTGTCGACTGGCGCTTTGAGCTCTAGGAGATTAAATTAGCTCCTATAAAGAAGCAAAAACCAGAAATCGATCACTAAGTAAAGGGACAACTTCCCTACTATGGGAATGAAACTAAATGCCCAAATCAACTGTTCCGTGAACGTAACGAAGAACTCACTTGAGATTGTGGTGGTGAAGAAGAAAAGGAGCGTGCATTACTTGACAAAGTCAAGTAACAGCAAAGGACAAATTAGGCTTAGTCAAAGTCAAATATTAAAGGGCGCTGACTAGGCTTTTGAAAGTAGATGGCTAGGAAAAGAGAGATGAGCCATACTTGACCTATGGAGGTTTGGAGGAAAGTAGTGTGGCAATGGATTTGCAATCACTCATGTTGGCTTGTGACAAGAGGTCCATGGCATATTGCCTTTGGCTCAGATGCATCCTAGTATCCGTTTAATGGACCTCTATACCAAGGAAGAAGTGTAGATTACCAAGTTGCTTAAGAAAAAATTCTGAACATAGAGCAAAAATAAATCCTCGACAACCTTAGTGGAGCTTCTAATTAGTATCAAGTTATCAACATATAACAAAAGCCACAAGTGGCGGGAGAAAATCGTGAAAACGTGGGGAGCCAAAGTCAGTGATTGGCAGCGCGTACAAGCGAGTGACCACGCTGGTTACTCCACTGGAGGCAGATCGGCATCTCTGTGGGGTGGATCAGCATCTCTGTGGGGTGGATCGGCATCTCTGTGGGGCAGATCTAGGAAACCCATGTGAATGAACGGCGGCAAGCGGTGGTGAGTGGCGGCATGCGGGTGTGAACCTGGGGTGGCAACGGGTTGAACGAGTAGTTTTGGAAGTAGTTTTGCTTGACATTGGGAGAAAAATCTGAGAGGCGACTTCTCTCTTGTTAGACGGGGACCAAAAAAAACTGGCGCTAGAATTTAGGTAGGACGGGATTGAGATTTCCTCCCCTTTCTGCATAGATTGCTGTATTTGGTTTTGGGAGAATCAAAAGAGGGAAGACTTTTCTAGTTTCGGTGTTGTCAAAGTTTATTGATTTCAACGGTGAAGGGATGACAAAAAGGGTGACGGAAAGATAAGGGAGCCCACAAAGACTCAAAAGGCAGGAAAGCAGGAGAAGGTGGTTGCAAACATCAATTTAGTCTTCTTTTTAAATTTGTCTATGGTCAGATTGGTAGCCCGTATCGATCCTGAGTTACTCTCTGTCAATAGAAGACGAGTTTCCCGAACAATTGATTCTATAAACGCAGAATTGATGGCACGTACTCGAAGTGATAAAGTTCCTATGAATGGGGGAAGTGTCTCAAATGCTACAAAATCTGAGTTGGCAGTAGAAATTACGGCTTCACTTTTCAAATCAAGCATTGATGATTCAGGTAAAAGTACTGATACTCATACTTTGGATAACGTTGATGAACATGGAAGTAGTAAAGGATTATCTCAAGCAGAAATTGTTAGTGTTGTTGACAAAGTTCAAGAGAATATCTCTATAATTACAAAAAATAGTCAAAAAACTAATGCACTTATTAGTAGAGATGGGGTGTCTTGGAAACATATTGCAATGGGTAATATTCTGAAAACAGCTAAATTAGATTATCATCCTCCTTCCATGAAGGGAAACAAACTTGTTGTAAAGCCTCCTTCAGAGGCTATTGATGAAGGTAAAAATCACTTTGAAAATTGTCTTGTGGGATATTTCTTAATGGATAATATCTCTTATTATTTGGTGAAAGGACTTGTGGAAAAATTATGGGGAAAAGAAAACATATCTGATGTTTTAGCGACTGAAGATGGTTTCTTTTTCTTTCGCTTCTCAAATATTAAGAAAATGGAAGAGGTTATGGAAGTAGGAGTATGGGATATTGCAGGTCGACCACTTTTCCTTTAGAAATGGCATCCTTTCATTAGATTGGAAAAGGCAAAAATTTTTGCAGTTCCCATTTGGGTTCGATTATATAATGTCCTTCATGTGCTATGGACCAATACAGGAATAAGTTATGTAAGTAGTGTGTTAGGAAAACCGCTATACATGGATAAAGCAACAGAACAAAAGCTTCGATTATCATATGCAAAAGTGTGTATCTTGATGGATATTAATAGTGATTTCCCTGAAAAATTTGAAATAGACATAGGTAAAGAGGAACCATATGAGGTACAAGTTGATTATTGTTGGGTTCCTATGAAATGTAAAGTATGCAATTGCTTTGGACACAAAGAATGTAATCCAAAAAGAAAAGAAGTTTAGGTTCCTAAAAGAAATGTGAATCCACCAAGTCAAGCTACTCAGAATGAAACTCAAGATATGAGGCCCAATACAAAGGTTCTTGGAAAGAATACCCAAACCATTGAAAATGACTTTCAAGATGTAAGGTCAACTACTATTGCAAAGGACACTGAAAGATGTTTTGTTGTTCAACCAAAAGAAATAGTAGGTATTTCTGACTTTTCCCCAGGTACTACAAAGTCAAATTATTCTGGAAAGAAAAAAGGAAAGGAGCAAAAAGTCATCTCTGAAAATAAGTTTGCGATACTAGCGTAGGAAACACCTTCCACCACCATAGGTCTTATTGGAGATTTTGGATTAATGGGGGACGAGAATCAACCTCCCAATAAATGAAAGTACTTTCATGGAATGTAAGGGGCTTAAATAAAAGCCCTAGAATAAGGGAAGTAGCAAAATTTGTTTTATCCCATTCCCCCCATATTATTATTTTGATTGAACATAGAGTTAAAGAAGAAAATGCAGATTCACTCTTGGAGTTTGGATTTCCGGATTGGAAATATATTCATAACTACAATTTTAGTAGTCTTGGTAGAATTTGGGTTCTTTGGAAAGCCTCAGAATTACAATTTACAGTTAAAGGTTCCTCATCTCAAGTCATCCATTGCCTCATTGAAAAGCCAGGTATGCACCCTTACTTGTTGTCTGCCATATATGCAAGTAACTTAGAAGTTGAACGTAGAGAGTTATGGGCTGACCTTAAAAGTTTTGATACTCTGAATGTAAACAATATTCCTTGGTTACTTATGGGAGATTTCAATGAAATACGAAATATCAATGAGCGAATTGGCCCAAACGTTAGATGGACACAAGGAATGGAGAATTTAAATGAAATGGTTGAGAATATAACATTGATTGAACCTCAATTCTATGGTCCTTTATTCACATGGACAAACAAAGGCTCAAGAACTAATCTTCGAGCTAGCAAAATTGATAGGGTCTTTACTAATGCAGAATGGGTGCTTCACTTTGATAGATTCACAATTGAATTTTTACTTCCTGGTGTATCAGATCATTCTCCATGTTTAGTACAATTTGGAAATGACACAAGCAGGAAGAAATCTCCATTCAGATTCTTTAATTTTTGGACTGATTGCTCAGATTTTCTGGATACAGTGAGTTTAGTATGGCAACAAGAAATAAATGGCTCAAAAATGTTTCAAGTTATGCAAAAATTAAAAGCTTTAAAGCCTTCTCTCAAGAAACTCAATGCCACCCATTTTGGAGATTTGCACCAGAAGGTGAAGGATGCAAGAGAAAGTTTAAAGCAAATTCAGAACAGGTTAGAGATTAATCCTTATTGTCCATATACACGTTCTGAGGAGAAATCACAACTTGAGCAACTCCTTGCTATGAGTAAACATGAAGAAATCCTTCTCAAAGAAAAGTCAAGGAATATATGGTTAAAAGAAGGGGATAACAACAGTAAGATTTTCTTTGCATCATTGATGCAGAGGAGAGCTCAAAACAAGATCAATAAACTGATACTAGAGGATGGCTCTGTTATTACAGACGAGCAGGAATTGAGATTTGCTATTATTTCCTATTATCAGTCAATTATTGGCAACTCTAAAAGTATTCCTATCAACTCTGAAAGGTATGCTTCTCTATTCCAGGAGGACATTAGTGAATTGCTTAATTTGCCAAATTTTGAACATTCTGATGTTATTAAAGCACTTTGGGGCATTCATGATTTTAAAGCTCTTGGGCCTGATGGTTATAATAATTTGTTTTATAAGAAAGCATGGCCTATCATTGGAAGGGATGTAGAAGATGTTGTATTAGAGGTCTTCTCTTCTAGGAACTTGTTGAAAACTACAAATTCAACATTACTCTCTTTAGTCCCTAAAGTTCCCAATCCAAGTTGCACCAAGGATTACCGACAAATAGCATGTTGTAATGTTATATATAAAATCATTTCTAAAATGCTTGTTGAAAGGATAAACCTCATTTTACCTTCAGTGGTTAGTCTTAATCAAACAGCTTTCATTAAAGGGTGACAGATTTCAGAGAATATTATACTTTGCCAGGAACTTTTGCATAACTATCACAAGGGAGACAAAGGTAAACGTGTGACCATAAAAATTGATCTTATGAAAGCATATGACATGGTCAAATGGGATGCAGTATTGGGAGTTTTGAAAGCCATTAACACCCCCCAATACTTGGTTGATCTTATCAGTGAGTGTATTACTACCACAAGATTTTCAATCAATTTCAATGGAGAACATGCAGGATCTTTTAAAGGCACTAATGGATTGCAACAAGGTGATCCCTTATCTCCATATTTATTTGTATTGGTTATGGAGATACTCAACAGAATCATTATTTCAAAGACCTCTACAGCGGTGTTTAAATTTCATTAGCGTTGCAAATCAGAAAAAATCACTCATTTATGTTTTGCTGATGATTTATTTCTCTTCTCGCATGGTGATGTGAACTCAGTCCTATGTTTTATAGAAGCTTTGGAGGAATTTGCTGATCTTACAGGCTTAAAGTATAACCCAAGTAAATGTCAAATTTTCTTTTCTGGGTTATCGGAGTAAGAACAACTTCTTATACTTGATCATACTCCTTTCCCGAAAGGTTCACTCCCTATTAGATATCTTAGAGTTCCTCTTATCACGAAAAGACTAACTCAAGTTGATTGTAAAGGTCTAACGGATAAAATATTTGGAAGAATAGAAGGTTGGGGAATGAAACATCTAAGCTATGCAGGGAGATTACAATTGGCGAAATCTGTCCTCATTTCTATTTGCACATTTTGGATACAAGTCTTCCTATTGCCAAAGCAGACTATTTATGAGATTGAGAAAAAGATAAGGAAATTCTTATGGGTAGGTAATATAGATATGCATCGTCCTCACAAAGTAGTTTGGCAAACTGTTTGTTCACCGAAGAAGGAAGGGGGATTAGGTTTACTGAACCTCAAAATTTGGAATAAAGTCCTTTTAGGACGTATGCTTTGGAATCTCATTAATCTCCCAGAAGGCTCATTATGGAGTAAATGGATTCACAATACAAAGTGTAAAAAAACCTCAATAATGCAGTTGGACATAAAAGGTACCATGGCTTGGAGTTGGCAGGGTCTCCTCAAGTTAAGGCCCACACTTACCTTTGTTCTCTCAAGTCCTACATATTGTTGCCAAAAGATTTATAATGATCTACGGCAAGTTGGAGAACTAGTGGATTGGTATAATTTAATTTGGACAGGTGGCATTAGCAAACATAATTTCATTAGATGGCTTGTTTGTAGGGACAAACTTTCTACAGCAACAGAAATTGTACGATGGCTTCCTTCGGTAAACATATATTGTGATTTTTGTCAATCTCATTTAGAAAATAGAAGTCATCTCTTTTTTGAATGTACGTGGACAAGGATGATTTGGAAAAGTATTCTTGCTCAAAATGGAATCCGACGTGACATTGGAGGATGGAATGAAGAACTACAATGGATTATCAAAGCAATAAAAGGAAGGGATTTAGCTGCCAAACTTCTCAAGATATCTTTCTTAGCTTGTATTTATTGTATATGGGCTGAACGAAATAGAAGACGTTTTCAGGGAAAAACAATGGATATCCCTATTCTCTTAGCAAAAATAAAGAAGATAGTACGAGGGAGGGCTTCTTTGTTTAGACATATAAAATCTTCTCAATGTAATGTTATTTTGAGTGAAATTTGAAGGCTTCCAACTTCCATCTTTTCATAGATATGGTGACTTTTGTAATATTGAGGTATGCCCCTGTGCTTTTGTACTTTAATATGTATTAATACAATTTACCTTTTCACCAAAAAAAAAAAAAAACAAAAGCCACAAGTGAATGTTGTAGTCATCATTTTAGGACATGAGAAAACCATATTCCAACATGAAAGAGGTGAAGCGACCATGGCATGCTCGAAGAGCCTATTATAGGCCACAGAGAGCATGTCGTAATTTACAAACATGGTCTAGTTTAGTAGGATCAATATAACCCAATGGTTGATGTATAAATACTGGCTAGGAGAGAGGCCCATGCAAGAAAGCATTGTTAATATCAAATAGTAACAATGACCATTTCCTAATAAGAGCAATAAAAAGGACCAAACAAATAGTTATGTGTCTTATAACAAGAGAGAAGGTTTCAAGGAAGTCAACTTTTACCTCTTAGTGAAAGCCTTTTGCAACAATTGAACCATCAGGACCTATCTTGGTTTTGTATACCCAATGGCAGCTAACTACATTTTGTGAATGATGACGAGGAACAAGAGACCATTTTTAGTTTCGAGCAAGTGCCTGAATTTCTTCATCCATTGTAGACTTCTAGCCTTTGGGAAGGAATGCATATTTAACTATGGTCGGAGTGGCAAGGACTAAATTGGTGTTGACAGCATATTTCGGGTTCGGTTTAAAAATCCCAGAGTGGCTTCATGTTTTTATAGGATGGCTGCATGTAGGTTCAATGGGAGGAGGAATCAAGTTTTGTTTTATGGATATAGGAAAAGGATTCGAGCTACCCAAAATACTGCCACGTACCTCATTATTAATATTTGGCAAGGAAGTCAAGGGTGAAGAGTGGAAAGAGAGAAGAAAAGGAGACCCACTCAAAATAGTATCAGGTACCTGATTATTAAGAAGAGTGGAGAGTGGAGGGAAAGAGAAAGGGGACCACCCAAAATAGTGCCGTGCATCTCATTATTTGGCATGGGAGGAGGTAACGTGGGTTTTTGTGAAATGCAAAGAGGTAGTGTTATCACAAAAGATGAATCATGCACCAAAATCAGGTCTTGAGAAAGACATGTGTCCAACAGAGGAGGAGATCCAACAGGTTCACAATGGCCAAGGGATGAGGTTGAACTCACAATAGAGAGAATGTGTGAGTTTGATGAAGTAGCCTGCAGGAAAAGAGAAGAGGTAGGTGTAGGAGGTCGTAATCCAGCTATAGCAGGAGTAGGTGTAATAGTGGTACAAAGGAGAAAGGGTGAAACTACAGGAATAGTTGGGCTAGAAGCATTTTGCACTTTCTTTTAAATGAAGGGGAAGAGTTCTTCGTTAAAGAGGACATGTCATGAGATAAAGGTCTGACGCATGGGAATACGGTAACATCAACAACCTTTGTGTTGATTACTATAACCCAGAAAAACACATTCAAGAGAATGTAGGGATTATCCATCTAAAGCCAAATGCCAAAGGTGGGGGTAGCAGGCACAACAAAAAATCCGAAGGATAGAATAGTTAGGCTTTCTTTGGTACAGCTATTCAAATGGTGAGACACCATGCAGTGAAGTTAATGGAAGTCTATTAATTACTAATATAGTAGTGGTAAAGACATAGAAAGCCTTAGGAAATCCTACTTGAGAAATAAGAGTCTCACTGACCTAAGTGATATGCATGTGCTTATGCTTAACAAGGCTATTCTGCTAAGGGGTATAAGGACAAGAGAACTATTACAAAATACCATGTTAGGATAAACAAGAACACAACTTTTGACTTCTAAATTCTCCACCATTGTCAAATTGTAAAGTCTTAATAGAAAATCTCATTAGGCTTTTCTACCATTAAGCAAAATTGGACAAAAGTATCAAATAAATTGGATTTCTTCTAAAGAAGATACAACCAAGTGAAATGGTTAAAGTCATGTACAAACAACACACACACATACAAAATCCATCCATTGACTGAACAAGGGCTAGTCACTATAAGTCATAATGAACCCACTCCAAAGGAAATGAAGCTCTATGTTGTAATGGCAAAAAGGAAAGTTTAGTGCTCTTCCGGGCTTGATAGTAAGGATACAAAGACATGGAAGAGCCATAAAATGAAATTAAATGTTGTTTCTCGAGAGAAGTAAGAACATATGCACAAGGATGACCAAGACTTGAAGGTCAAGTGCTCCAAAATACATTCGGCTACCAAGAAGAGAAGAGAGCAAAGTCATTATGTGTGGGTAGTAGATAGAGATTGCCATGTTTAACTCCCCAAGCTAAGATCTTGTTGCTTTAGAAATCCTTTATACAAAAGGAAGAAGGGTTAAACTTGACAATACAGAAAAAATTGGTGGTAAGTTGAGATATAAAGAGAAGATTCTTCTAAATGGCAAGTGCAACAAAAACAAATGTAAGGGGAATAGAACCATTTAACTTGGCCTCCCCAATATGAGTAATAGAAAGGACAAAGTGATAACTCTATTTTTTATAAAGTTATTTTGATTACTTTAGGTACTATATATTATAGTGTTTGTTAAATTATATTTGTATCTATTTGTATTTATGCAAATATTGGTTATTCATATAGCAAACCCAAAACAAAAGAAAAAGGAAGAAAACAAATAGCAAACCAAAAGAAAAGAACAAAGGAATGAAAAAAGAAAAGAAAAGAAAGAAGGGATTTGTGACATTGTTGAGTGGGTCGTGCAAGTGCAACTCACTTGGAGCAATCGGGCAGAAAAGAAAAAGAATTGAGGGGAATCAGGCGAAAGGCGAAACAAATAGAGAGAGAACACGTAATTGTAAAAAGGGGGAAAGGAGAAAAAAGGGATAGGGGAACATCTTGTCAGGTCGAACGTCGAAGAGGGGACTCACCAGAGGCTTAGAGGCCACGCGCGATAGCCAACCACCCTTCGTTTTGGCAGACGATAGGAGTCCTTGTACCTTGATTTTGGGAACATGAGTTGTGTGAGAGGAGGACTGCTATGGAGTTGGTTTATGTGGGGCGTTACGATTGTCTTGAGCAACAAGGGTGGAGTCATGTCCTTGTGAGGAGAAGCTAGTGCTAGAATGACTCCTCCGAGATTGACTACGTCCACCACCACGTTGATAGCAGTTGACAACAAAAACAAAATTCTCGTCAAAGGAATGACGGTAACAGACACAATACTCAAAAACTTGAAGTTGAGCAACCATATCATCAAAAGATGGAAGAGGTGGTTGGGACATAGTCATTTGGAAGGGCTCGTAATCTCTACCTAGCCCTTCAAGGAGACTATATGTCTTGCCAGTATCAGACAGAGGCCTTCCAAAAGATGAAAGTTGATTCAAGAGAGCCTTAAAATCATGAAGGCAAGCTGAGAGAGGGCAAGAGCCCTTTTCATGATGATTAAGCTAAGACAGAAAGGCATACTCTCGCATTTCTAATTTTTTGGCAAAACGGTTTACCAATGCGGACCAGATCTGAAAGGTAGTCTCCAATTCGAAGATATAGTCAAAGATATCTTTCAAGAGAGAACCAAAGATCCAAGACTAAAGAAGATCATTGCTCTGTTCCCAAGCAACGAAGGCTGGGTTGGGTTCCTCCTTACCGTCAACGGTGATTGTTGATGAGGTTTTAGCTATTTCCTTGGTGAGAAAGCTGAGAAGCTTGTGAGATTTGGCAAGGGTCTTGACTTGAGTAACCCATGGGAGGTAGTTAGTTTCCGTGAGCTTGATGTTGAGAAAAGTGGTTACATTAATGGTATTGGGATAAGGATACAAAAAACCTGTTGTAGAGGAGTTGGAAGCCATGAAGACAAGGGGTGGGAAAAACAATAAAAAACTTTGTTCTTCAAGAAAAAAGGCACAATGACCTTGGATGGCTCGATACCATAAAAAAATTTGTTAAACAAAAGGAGTCTCAAAGGTAGTTGAATTGTGCCTTTTATAAAAGAAGTTCAAGTATTACAGGCTAAAGTATACAAATTCAAGAGGATGAAATGCTATACGGTTCTTATCCCTTATATACAAGAGTATAGAGGCTGCTAACAGCTAGAAGGCCGTCGTGGAATAACCGTTTGAATTTCGATTTTGAATTTAATTTAAGGCTGTAGCGTGCAGGGCTAAGCTAACTAGTGAGGGGGCTATTTCAAAGACTGTAGAAGGAACAAAAACTTTTTCCTTTTTAGCCAAAAGTAGACGAGGGAAATTGGTATAAGGAGACGCCATCTTTGACGCCATCTTGGATCTGCGAATATTAGTGCTTTCCTTCCGGATTGTTTCTTTAGTTCAGAGATGACTGTCTCTCCACTAATATTCGCAGATCCAACAGACGAAGACAAAAAAAAAAAGTTCTGGTCTTCCCACTATCTTAATTTATTTTTGTTTTTTCTTTTATGTGACCTGGGACCATGTTGGAGGCGTCGACGCCCAAAGCCATCTGAAAATTAATGACGTGGGGCAGTAAAAAGCACTTTGCAAGAGAGGCTCGAGTACCAGCAGTAGGTTGATGCACATTTTCCCTTCTAAGATGAGATATTGGCACATATCAACGACTATAGGCTGTATACGAGGAACAAGATAATCTATTGCTTGGCAATACTTTCCATCGTCTTGAAGCCTTCCGATACTCTTTTGCTTCAATGCTTCTACCATTGTCAAGACTGGTAAAATTGACGTCAAAATTTGCTTATTCATTTTGCGTTGGAAAGTTTTATCATTTGGTTCCAAGATGGTTTAAAACATTAACATTTTATTCTCTCTTCTGGTGCATAATTCGGTGTAACAATTGCTTTATAACCGGAGTTTGGTCTTGCATCATTGCATACTTAATGATTTGTAGATAAAGTTAGACCGCGTGGTGTAAACGAGTGATGTGGGGGACGGAAAGGCAACAACAATATTCAAAATGTAGCAAACTAGAAAGTCTCATGAAATTTACACTCTTCCTTTCGACATTTTAAATCCATTTGCTTGTCATTTTATCACTTCAAGCACTTTGAATGAGAGCAGGCGTAACTGAGTTGGTAGTGGAAGTTAACTTTGACACTCAATTCCTATTGGTATGAGTGAGAAAAAAGCACTTAGTCTCCATGCTTTTATGCAAAAAGTAGTAGTCTATCAAACACTTTAACCGTGTTAATCATTAATTAGAATGGACTCCAAGAGGGAGATGACGATCTTCGTAAAATTCTTTTGATTGGTAAGGACTTTCACGGTTATCTACGAAAATTTTCAAAATCGCCCTGCTTCTGCTCTGCCCTTGTAGAGTCTGATTCACCCTAAAATGTCGAAGCCAGTTCTGAGGCCGTTATCACAGACAAGCTAGCTCTGAAGCCAGTTTCGATGACTCTGTTACGTACAAAACAACGCCGCACAACAGTCCTCTGCTTCAGACGACGTCGCACTGGCCTCCTTTTATAAACTTGAGTGAAGGCTGTTTTTCTGGTTTGATGCGTTGGTTCTTTTTCTTTTGAGGGAAAAACAACATTGTGCTATCTTCTTAAACATGCGCCTGACCTAAACACGTGCAGTTGTTAGTCAGGTTGTTTCGTCAAAACGCAAGTTGCCATAGCAAGTATACTCATAGGAAGCTGCTTATTGTGGCAACATTTTGGTGCAATAGAGAAGCAAGTATTAACCATTGAGTCCAAGAATTCGTTTGCAAAATATTCATCTATAACTTTAATTTATATCAAAATATTCATATATTCATATTTTTCTATATTTTACCAACACCCTTTTTCTAACATTGTCCCCTTTTTGTGAGGGAAAAAAAAAAACAATGTTGATGTAATTGAAATATAGACTGACAAGTTGAACCCAAGGATATATATAACCTACGCACTTTAGTTGTAAAGTGTTAGTACCAGTAAATGATTGGATATCATATTTGTAAAGACACCATTTTCCAGAGAATAACAATTAGAGAAGAAAGATCATGAAAAAACAGAGTGAGAAGATGTATAGCGGACACGGGTCACCCATATGTAATTTGAGCCTGAGCTGACATGAACTCGGCTTGTCTAGATTACATATGAAAGACCCATGCCATTAAGTGTCTAGTCGAGTAAAATCTATAGCAACATTGGAGATGGGGCCAAACAATCTCGCAGCAACCTCCAACATAGCAAGGTGTAGAAGTTAACCAATTTTCTAGTAAAATAGTTTGACATCTAAATGGACATGATGCTACAAGCATGAAGTCCAATATTTGATCTTGTGAGGAGGGAAGGTGTCACCTTCCTAAAATGAGCATTTTTTTTTTTTAATAAGAGAGTGTGGCACACAATTGTCACTTCTCTCCATCTTGTACCCATAACTTATCTTTTAAGTTACACGTAGGTCCATGCAATTTTGTTTTAGTAAGATGTCAAATGAGAAAACTATTGGAAATTTTTTGTTTAGATGTAAGATACTTGCAACTTACAAGGAAAAGATTAAACCACTTTAGTGAGCGACCACAAACAAATAAGAAAAAGAGGATATGATATGGACCTACATAGACATTTGCTATCCGTGTCTATTCATAGTCATTCCTTTTGAAAAGTCATTAACAACCACGCAACTTGACCAACTAATACACAGTATCCTCCATTATTGGTAACATAACTATTTTGGCAACATGATATTCTCATTAACAGTTACGAAGTCCGCAAAACTGTCTTTAGAAATTCACAAGGATGTTTAGTGTAAGGCTTATTTAAAGAATTCATGGCTCATAGAAAGCTTGTTTAACGACAGACTAATGGCAAAACTGGAGACTCACACGCTTGCTCAGTCTTGAGGTTATGTAAATAGGGTTATCAACTCCCCTCCTGGCTTAAACGTGTTCAAATTTCTAATTATTCGAGGTCGTAGGAGAGAGAGTAGTCGGTGGTGCCACGAAATTTCCAAAGCCGCGTCTTCTCTTTCTGGATGATTACAATTTTACAGCTGTTACTCATGATGTAAACAAGACAAAAAAAGAACGAACTCACGATGGTTTACTGTCTTAAAAACCTTTCCAGTCAACCAACGTTTTGAAAAATCAAATGTTCGTCAGTCGGTGTCGTCGCGTAAAAAGTATATACTAGATCGTCGCGACCCTATGTCAGATGCTTCGAGTTCATAAAGATTCACAAGGTTTATTTGCAGAATTTTGAGCTTAAAGAAGCGTTTTTAATGCAAGACTAATTGCAGAGCTGGAGGCTAACAAGTTTGCTTAATGCTAAGGTTCTGTTGATGGGGTTATTGACTCTCCTCCTCAGCTTAAACGCTTTCAAATTTCTAAATATTCAAGTTTCTCGTGCAAAGGAGAGAAACTAGAGTTTAGTAGTCATGAAATTTCCAAAACCGTTTCTCACCTTTGGGATGATTATTACTTCACAGCCCTTACGATGTAAACAAGACGAAAAGGGAAAACTCAATGTGCGTCCACCGTTCTAAAAAATCTTCATTCAATCATCTTTCTGAAAATGGGAATGATGAGAAAGCCCTTTTAATCAATCATCTTTTCGAAAACATTCCTTCTTTGTGATCTGCCCTTGTCTTCACGCGTTTATCAAACGCCTCGACCTCGACAAGGAGATTCTTCTTCATCGTAAAATCGTCCAAGCGAAGGGATGCAAAGAAATAAACAAATAAATAAATAAATAAAAATTATTCTTTGCGGCATTTGTGATACCCGTCTAGGCATGCAAAATATTTTTTCCTTTCTCCTAAATCAAAGCGTTTAATAGTCCTTCTTATCCACCCTTTAAAAATTCCGAGATTGAATTTGTCAAAAGAGACGGTGGGGCAGGGTGGGCTGGTCTGGTCCTTTGTGAGCACAGTGCATTCATGACAGCAAATGTTAAGAAAAGCTTTCCAGTCAATTAAATCAATTTTGTAAAAGTTCGGAGATTGCATTTGCAAAGAAAGACGGTGGGGCAGGGGAGGTCTGGTCTGATCCACTGTGAGCAGAGCGCGTTAGTGGCAGCAGATGTTAGGAAAAACTTTCCTGTCAATTAAATCTATCTTGTGAAAAGTTCTACTCATGTTGCTTTTGGAACCTACTTCCACACTCTTAACAAAGCTTAATTTATTCCACTCTTTGATTAATCCAATCACTGTATTTATATATGTAAATTATATAAAAGTTTTCACTGCATATACACAATCAGTAACAAAATTTAAACCGCATTTACCAAAAAGAATATTAACCAATTGGTCATCTTTAATATTATTCCTTTAGTTGTTCTTTGGAGCCCATGACACCTTGGACCAAAGAAGTCCAAGGTTCAACGAAACCCCATTTCCATACATTCCTCTTTACCTAATAAAAAATTACATTTTTCAAAATTAATAAAATTATTTTTGTCAAACAATAGCAATGGAAAAGAAATAAACAGAAGTCACCAAAAATGAAAAATAAAAACATTGGAAGACCAATACTGGAAAAAAAATAGAAATCTAAAACATTTTATGTTTAAAACGATAATCTACTTGGAAACTAATTCATAATAATATCCCTTTGCACATGTCATTGATTTCAAACCCTACACCATGTTCAAGAAAAATCTAAACTAATCTGGACATTACATACAATATAGTTTCTAAAATGTGACAAACCACACATTTTGAAAGGCACACATCGAGCTTAATAAACAAACCACACATATACAACCCTAAAATCAATATACATGGCAATCGAAGAGACATAAGCAACCCTCATTCTTAGCGCTGCAGCAAAATCTGCAAAAATGGCCAATTCTAATGCCTTCAAATGTGCACAATTTGGCATTAGATAATTATTACAACCGCATCCATCCAGCCTGACAACGAAAATGGGACCAAATAAAAGTTTGCATACCAGAATCACATTGTCATTATCAAACTAACCCCACACGGCTCCAGGCACGCGGTCTGGACAAACGCAACCCTACTTGTGATGCTTCTGCCGTATAACTCTTATCACGACTTTCTTAGTGTCAACCTGTAATCAACAATAATGGTTTAGTGCTCAACTACCGTTCATAGCGTTCAACACTGTCAATGACTTTCTCCACTTTATAACTCTTACTCGTGTATATAAACCTCTTACTTGAACTAATATAAACTTTCTTTTATTCATGAATATAGTCTTAATTTTAAAGGTTTTCACCGAATTAGCCGTTCTCTCTCTCTCTCTCTCTCTCTCTCTCAAAATTGATTTGGTTACCGGTTATGTTCACTAAATGCACTTGGAATTTTCTTTTTTTCTTTTCACATATGTATCCAAACTTACACATTTAGATGTCAAACTTAAGATTGAGAAATCTTAAGCAATAGTTACTCCAAACTAAGTCAAGTACTTATGAATTGTATATGATCATTAGATGTCAATTTCTTCTTTTTTTTTAAAAAAAAAGCATTATGTTAGTTTTGTTTTGTTTTATTTTAATAAATCAATTTTTGAATTATTAAAACATATTTTAAAAAACAAAAACAAAAATTCTTTTTGGAATAGTTGTTTAGCTTTAGAAACTTCTACCTTTTTGGTCAAGCCACCTATAAAATTTTGATCGAATGGTTATTCTTTAGAGAATGACTTACATTCTTTCAAAAAGAAAATTTCAAATAAATTACAACAGTTATAAATCTGTATTACTCTCTAGACATTCACACAGATCATGCATTGAACCATATAGTTAAACAACGACCTAACTATGTCCTTAAATAACTACACTTAATATCAATAATAAATAGTTTAATGTTCTTTGTCGATAACAACGGTTAATCAAGGACGTAATTTACTACAATCTACCAGTCTGATTCTACGGTACTAATTATCCTGACCACGCTGCTTTGTAGTAGAAGCCTTGACATTTCAGTTGGCTGATAGTGACTGAATGACTTACTGGTATGGGTTGACGCCTGACAACATCTTTGGGGGGATGTCTCTGAATATGAACTTTGGGAGCGAAAGGCCATATACTTCTAACCCACAGCTTGGGGCACTGGCTTGGTCTTACATTCCAAATGCCTATAAAGGAAGAAGCAAATCTTTGGACGTATACATCACATCCTGACGCAAACTAGAACAGAATTATCAACTAGCTATATGTTACGGGTTTGGCACGTTAACATTGAAGATCTATGTACTGTAGAGTGGAAGGGTGTAGTTACTGTGTTTTGGATACACTTGGTTGAGTGTACTTGTAGTCTAACCGAGAGGTAGATAGCTTATCATGTCTCAGTCGCGTAGTTAAGTGGTATCTAGGGGTCGTAGGTGTAATTTGAGTTGGCATGGGAATTTGTAGTAATTATGAGTTGTCACGATAAATCAGGGACCATGTCCTGATCTCCTCTCGCAAGCTCCTACAGTAAAGGAGTGTTGCCACAGTAGTCACTTCGGCCTTATATAAGGAAAAGGTGCATTTTGTAAAGGCAAGCTTTTGAATCAACAGAAATGTTAGAGGAGGTTTGTTTTCCCTCAAAAGAAAACATTTGTTCAGATGAGTTTGTTGGTCCCTTTCCCATAGGTTCCGGCAATAAACTCCCTAAATGGCCTGAAACCAGTGCAATTATGGATCCTGATAAGTAGGACCGTAACAAGTGGCATTAGAGCCAGCTTCTAGCTACTGTGTGGGTGGAGCTTCAAAACGATTTGCGAGAAATTCAAAAAAAGTTTATGGAGCAGTTTATGGTGCAATTGGAAGCCTTGCGTAAAGATCTCGTCTTGGGGAGAGAAGATGAACGGATTCAGTTGCAAGTAAAGGAGCAAACGAAGGCTGAATGTGTGGAGGTTTCATCCAAAACACTGGCCGAATCTCTTGTTTCCGCAAAGGCGTATGTTTTAGAGGTGCAAGTGTTCAATTTGGAGTGAGTAGAGAATTCGGCGAGTGGTGGAAATAAGGCTACGCAGTCGAGGTCTGCATGGACCAGTAGGCACCCAAATCATGATTCCTTGGAGTTTCCACTTTCAAACGATAAGAAACTGAATGACAAACAATTTCAGGTTCCCATGAAGACAGGGTCACTGCAGGTGGAAGAAGAAAACCGCCATTTTGCTAGCTTCTCAACAGAGAGCAAGCAAAGGAGTTGTGGAAAGAAGGAAAGAAAGGCAACTGAAGAGATGTCAGAATTTTCCAAAGAAATGCTAGAGACAGTAGAAGTGATGCCGGACGTTTCCATCCAGAGGAAGGAGGAGCTGGTTAAGTTTCATTGTGAAAGTTGTGGGTTCCTTTGCTGGTTGCACACATTAAGTCATGGACAAATGAAGTGCCGTCGGAGATGGAGTGTCTTCGTTACCATCAACAACGAAAGATAGGGAAGGTCATCTCCGGTCAATCATCTCTCACTAAAGATGCATGGTGGGTCTAACTCAAAAGATCTAGTTGGGCGATATCGAGGTGTGTTGATGGGTTGCAAACCAACCACCCAAGGTAGACCAACAGAGCTCAAGTTCGATTCAACTAGTAAGGAGTTTAATCAGAAGTTGGTTAGGGCTGGCCATGGAAGAATCCCGAATCCTAATAGATTGTATCCACACATTAAGGTGATTTTTGTTTTAAAGGCTCACTATAGCATAGACATGCCTTGGTGATGTTGCTTGGAGAATTGCCACTGTTATATATTGTAATATATATATATATAGGCTGGGACTTGTTGGTCATTTCACTAGTTGTTAAGTGAATGACCTTTACACGGTGGTCTGTGCTGATTACACTGTGTGGGTGAGAGTGAAACAGGAGAAAGAGTGAGTTGCTACCGTGAGTGGTGTTTGTAACAATGGCTTCATTGTAACTCAACCGGAGAAGAAAGAGTTGCCCCCAAAAGTGGAAGTAGGGTACCTTTTTAGGCCCGAACCACTCTACATACTCTTGCAAGTGTGTGTGCGTTGTGAATGATCCTTGGAACCATCCTATCAACTGGTATCGGGAGCTCAGGTTCGAGTTTCTGCTTCCAAGGAGAGATTTTTCAACCGAAGCATTTTGGAGCTAAACGGGGCGTTTAAGGTGTGTATCTTCTTCTCTTTAACTAGTCTAAGTGTTTTTCGACTTGATAGTGGCCATTGGTGGCCGGAGATCGCCGGAAAATTCACTTGAAGCTCACGGGTTACTATTCACCCACTTGGCCAAAGAGAGAAATTGGGATTTCCCTCTTGTTGGACGGATTTTGGTGGAAAATTCGGTGTCATTGGACTTGTGGTGGCCCGATCTATGTTTTGGTAACTTTTGTGCCACCAGAAATGGCCGTGGAGCAACTGAAATCGGTGAAAACCCACCAGAGAGAGAACCGGGTCTGTTTCAACCCGTTTCTGTGAAGAAGACCCAATTGGTCAACGGGTCAAACATTGACTGTTTGACCGTTGACTAGTCAACCATTGACCAGTCAACGTTGACTGTTTGACTAAGTCTGACCCAGTTTGACCCGGAGATCCGACTTGACCCTGCCCAAGTTTGACCGACCCGACTTGACCCAAGACCTGACCCGTCAACGTTGACTTTTTCAGTTGACCATTGACTGCGTGTACAGTACACGCGCCAGACCCCCACGCGCAGCCACGCGCGCAGCACTGTTTCGTGCGTAAATCACACGCACCGAAAGGTTTTTTCAATTCAGTTTTTTGGGGTATTTGTTCTGGTGTTTTTGGTGGACTTTCTGGAGGTTATTTCAAAATTTTTAGGGCAAGTACAGAGAGGTATTTTGGTCATTTTGCATATTGAAAAGGATTTTTTCAAGGGGAGCTTATTGAAATGGAGGCATTCCAAATTGAGAAGTTCAATGGCAATAATTTTGGACTGTGGAAGACTTAGTTCATAGATTATCTATATCAAAAGGATAATATGATAATGGCCCTTGAAGGTAAAGAGAGTAAGCCAACAAGTATGTCGGATAAACATTGGGATTTGTTAGACAAGAAGATGCTTGGTGCAATTAGGTTGGCTTTAGATCCCTCAATTATAGTGAATGTCAGTCAAGAAACCACAGCAAAGGGTTGTATGGAGGCTCTGGAAAGAATGTATCAAACATCTTCCTCCACAAACAAGGTGTTCCTCACCAAGAGGCTCCATAAGATGGAGCATGATGATAGTCGTCCTATGCAAGAGCATGTAAATGAATTTAATTCGTTGGTTCATCAATTGAAAGCAATTAATGTTGAATATGATGATGATGTTAATGCAACGAATTTCTTGACCACTCTACCGAATAGCTGGGATCCGTTGGTTATGTCCATTACTGGATCAACTAAGGGGAAGCTGAATTTTAATGATGTTATTGGAACAGTCATGTCAGAAGATTTGAGACAGAGATCTTCAGGAGAAGCTTCCAGTTCAAAGACTTCCGCTGCTTACTCAGCTAGTAGTAGCAACAGGGGTAGAGATGGGAGGAGACAGGATAGAAATGGGGGACAAAGAGGTAGAAATCGTGGTAGGTCAAGGCCTAGGGGGAGATCGCAGAGCAGAGAGTCAACCAAGGCAGAATGTTGGAATTGTGGTAAGACTGGACATTTCAAGAAGGATTGTCGTGCTCCCAGGAGACAGACTAATCAGCGACAGATTAATCAGGCTTCAAAGGATACATCGGATGATAATTCAACAAACTTTGTAGAGCTGATGGTACTATCTGCTACAGCTACAGCTACAGCAGATGATTCATGGGTGATAGATTCAGGTGCCTCCTATCATGCTACTTCATGCAGAGAGCTCTTCACGAGCTACGCTTCAGGCGATTATGGAGGAGTGTTACTAGGAGATGACCATTTATGCAAGATTGTAGGTATTGGCAAAATTGTTTTAACTTTGTCAAATGGTTATTTACTTACTTTGAACGATGTGAGGCATATTCCAGAGCTCAGGAGGAACTTGATCTCGACTACTACCCTTGACAATAAAGGGTATTGTAGCCATCTGGGTGAAGGTGGCTACAAGATCACTAAAGGTGCATTGTTGGTGATAAAGGGTAAGAGAGATGGCACATTATGTTTACTGAAGAATGTGCGGTATAACTTTGTAAATGTTGCAGCTCGTAATGATTCAAGACTTTGGCATTTGAGGCTTGGACACATGAGTGAGAAGGGTCTCGAGGTATTGCAATCAAAGGGAAAGTTTAAAGGCTTGAAAGATCTTGATTTGGAATTCTATGAAGGTTGCACATTGGGAAAGATGAAAAGAGTTAGATTTCTTCGAGATGGGCCTGAGAGAAAAAAAAAAAAAAAAGGAAATTGGAGTTGGTTCACACAGATGTATGGGGGCCAGCCCAGGTTGCTTCGCTTGGAGGTTCGAGGTACTTTGTGACTTTCATTGATGATTGTACAAGAAAGTCCTGGATCTATATAATGAAGAACAAATCTGATGTGTTTGAGGTGTTCAAGAAGTGGAAGACTTTGATTGAGAATCAAACGAGTATGAGGATCAAGGCTCTTAAATCTGATAATGGGGGTGAATATTGTAGCAAAGAATTTGATGATTTCTGTTCGAGAGAGGGAATCAGGAGAATTAAGGTTACCCCAGGAACTCCTCAAGAAAATGGAGTTGCATAGCGATTGAACCGCACTATTCTAGAGAAAGGGAGAGCTATGATTCATCATGCAGGACTTCCACAGTACTGTTGGGGCGATGCTTTTAATACAACGGTATTCTTGTTGAATAAAAGCCCTTTTACAGTGTTGAATTTTGATGTTCCCGAAGAGAGATGGACGGGAAAGCAAATAGATTACTCATATCTCAAGGTATTTGGATGTGAGGCTTATGCACTTGTCAAGGATCAGAATAGGGGTAAGTTGGACCCCAAAGCTCAGAAGTACTATTTCCTTGGATATGGTGGAGATGAGTATGGTTACAGACTATGGGATGGTGGAAAAAGGATGTACAGGTTCTGAGATATTGTGTTCAATGAGGATAAGTTGTATAAGGACAGGAAAGAGCAGGAAGTGCAGAAGAAGTCTGATGTGATTGATACAGACTTGGATGCTCCAGAGGAATCTGTCAGTGATAGTCCTTAGGAGCCCTCTTCCCCAGCTTCTTCTTCGAAGAGTATACCAGATACTTCAGAGAGTACACCAGAGGATCAGTCTTACACTCCACCTCCTACTCCATCAGTGAGGAGATCCACTAGAGAGAGGCGTGCTCCTTCTAGGTATTCTCCATCTTTGAATTACATTTTGTATACTGATGCAGGTGAGCCCAAGAATAGACAGGAGGCTTTGGATTGCGTTGCAAAAGCCAAGTGGGAACAAGCCATGAATGAAGAGTATAACTCTTTATTGTCTAACCAAACTTGGGATTTGGTTCAATTGCCTAAGGGTAAGCGGGCGTTGCATTCAAGATGGATATACAGGATCAAGAATGAGGCAGATGGAAGTAAGCGCTATAAGGCCAGACTTGTTGTCAAAGGATATGCGCAGAAAAAGGGAATAGATTTTGAGGAGATATTTGCTCCAGTGGTTAAGATGACTTCAGTACGGGTGATGTTGAGTATGGTAGCTGTTTTGGATCTTCATCTAGAGCAGTTAGATGTGAAGACAACCTTTCTTTATGGGGATTTGGAGGAAGAGCTTTACATGTATCAGCCTGAGGGACTTGAGGTTAGAGGAAAAGAAAAGTTGGTGTGTAAACTCAAGAAGAGTTTGTATGGTCTGAAACAGGCCCCTAGACAATGGTATTTGAAATTTGATAATTTCATGAGGGAGCAGAAGTTTGACAGATGCTCAAGTGACCATTATGTGTATTTCAAGAAAACACCATCAGGTAATTTTCTTATCCTAATCTTGTATGTTGATGACATGCTTGTTTGTGGAGCAAATATGCAGGATATAGTTGGTTTGAAGAATCAACTTAAGAGTCGCTTCTCAATGAAAGATCTTGGAGCGGCAAAGTAGATTCTTGGTATGAAGATCACTCGTGATAGAAAGAAGCGGGTGTTGGAGCTTTCTCAACAGGACTATGTTGAGAGATTTGTCAAGAGGTTCAATTTGAAAGATGCAAAGCCAGTGGCTCAACCTCTTGCAAGACATTTCAGACTATCGCTGAAAGATTGTCCACAGACGGATGAGGAACGGGAATTCATGAAGAATGTCCCTTATGCTTCAGCGGTGGGTAGTTTAATGTATGCCATGGTTAGTACGAGGCTAGATATTACGCAGGCAGTTGGTGTGGTGAGCAGATTTATGAACAAACCTGGAAAGTTGCATTGGGATGCAGTTAAATGGATTTTCAGATATTTGCAGGGAACTTCTTCTTATTGTCTTCACTTTGGAGGTTCAGAACTCACTCTTCAGGGTTATGTTGATGCTGACTTATCAGGAGATCTTGATGGTGGTAGGAGTACCACAGGTTACATCTTTACAGTTGGAGGAACAGCTGTCAGTTGGATGTCCAAGTTACAGTCAGTGGTAGCATTGTCTTCTACGGAAGCAGAGTACATAGCAACAACTAAAGGGGCAAAAGAGTTCATTTGGTTGCAGGGTTTCTTGGAGGAGCTTGGCCTGAAGCCAGAGGATAGTGCATTGTGGACAGACAGTCAAAATGCCATTCACCTTGCCAAGAATGCAACATTCCACTCCAAGTCAAAACACATTGAGAGAAGGTATCACTTCATCAGGCAAGTGGTGGAGGATGGACGTGTGAAGCTGAAGAAGATCCACACCTCAGAGAATTTGGCGGACATGTTGACCAAGGTGGTCAATAGAGACAAGTTGAGCATAAGCTCAACTTGTGCTGGGCTCAGGAGCTAGAGCTCAGGCGGGGGCAACCTCTTTACATTATGAGCAGCTATTTGTACCTATCGTGCAAGGATGTTGCACTATATATATTCCAAGGGGGAGAGTTGTTATATATTGTAATATATATATATAGGCTGGGACTTGTTGGTCATTTCACTAGTTGTTAAGTGAATGACCTTTACACGGTGGTCTGTGCTGATTACACTGTGTGGGTGAGAGTGAAACAGGAGAGAGAATGAGCTGCTACCGTGAGTGGTGTTTGTAACAATGGCTTCATTGTAACTCAACCGGAGAAGAAAGAGCTGCCCCCAAAAGTGGAAGTAGGGTACCTTTTTAGGCCCGAACCACTCTACATACTCTTGCAAGTGTGTGTGCGTTGTGAATGATCCTTGGAACCATCCTATCAGCCACATCCTCAATGGCAAGAGTATGATGGCCACTTTCTGGGAGATCCATGTGGAGTCAAGGCTCCCCGATAAACCTAACACCAAGCACTTGAAGTCCTCCAACAATAAATGCCACCTCACAAACCTCAACATTGTCAAAGAGTTGAAGCTGACCCTCAAGTTGACATCTAACCAAAGCCATTTCAAAATCATGGAAGGCAAAGGCACGTTGTTTCTCAAAGACCAGATCATGAATGGGTACTACTGGATTTCAAATGCAAGCAAAAGGGTCTTACAAGGGTTCATGCCAGACTACATGTTGATCTACGTGACCATGCCAAGGATGAAAACGCCAAGCGAAGGGACAAAAAGCAAGCCATCATTCCAAAGGAAGAAAAATCAAAAGCTGTTACAAGTTGGGGTATTGCATCTGGAGCAAGGGTGCAACATTCGAAAACTCAAAGGTTATCAGTTCATTGTTTTTATAAACATTAAAAACCGTGTTGGGAGCATGAGAAAGGGATCCTTTGTTTCTTTTCTTTTCTTTGCCCTACGTCACATATCTTTAGGACTTTACTCCTTTGGTCCCTACAAAGACTCTGTGCAAATCAGAGTTTCTTCTAATGGTTTCTCTCTTGTCATGTCACATGCAAAAAGAAGTAAAGTGACGAAGAAGCCAACGAAGATAGAGAAAACTAAAGAGGCAGAAAAAAGAAAGTTGGGCACTAGTAAGGAAGTAGTCTTGAGGCTAGGCAATGACACAAAAGGCTCAGCCAAATTGCCCATGATGAAGGTGGAGGCCATCACACAATACTGGCACATGAGGGAGGAGCCGTTGGAGTTTAAGAGGTGCTTGTTTTTAGTGCCTGGTAACCGATGGAACTTTGGGAGAGCTCTTAAAACTGGAGGCAAGCAAAGAATGTTCCTTTTCACATTCCTAATGGAGTTGCAGTGCCTGTTACATAACCTTGAGGTCAAGGTTATCATAACAGGGGAGTATTGTTACGGGTCTGGCATGTTAACATTGAAGATCTATGTACTGTAGAGTGGAAGGGTGTAGTTACTGTGTTTTGAATACACTTAGTTGAGTGTACTTGTAGTCTAACCGAGAGGTAGATAGCTTATCATGTCTCAGTTGCGTAGTTAAGTGGTATCTAAGGGTCGTAGGAGTAATTTGGGTTGGCATGAGAATTTGTAGTAATTATTGATTGTCAAGATGAATCAGGGGACCATGTCCTGATCTCCTCTTGCAAGCTCCTACAGTAAAAGAGTGTTGCCATAGTAGTCACTTCGGCCTTATATAAGGAAGAGGTGCATTTTGTAAAGGCAAGCTTTGAATCAACAGAAATGTTAGAGGAGGTCCGTTTTCCCTCGAAAGAAAACATGTGTTCAAGTGAGTTTGTTAGTCCCTTTCCCATAGGTTCCGGCAATAAACTCCCTAAATGCCTGAAATCAGTGTAGTTATGGATCCTGATAAGCGAAACCGTAACACGATGGGCTTACATGGCAAGCTTTTGAAAATCGCTCTAACAGTAGCAGTAACGAATGCATCTGCAGTGGTGGCCACAGCTCATGCCAAGCCTGACTGCCAAAGGAAATGGGCAGGAGTAGAAATTGCATATCCGTTTGGTCTTATGGAGGATTGCTACCTCGATGAGAAGTTCAATACCACTTGTGACACCAGACAAACAAAGGTGGGCAATCTCACTATTAGAAGCATATTGATTGAGACTTATGAGTTGCATGTCTTACAATATGTAGACCAAGATTGTTACGATTAGAGGGGTCAACCTGTAGGCACCAATGAATAACCAAATAACACTGGCCTTGGGCGATGAGAAGTGAATGGGTATGATAGGGGAAGATAGCATGAACCACTATGGGTATTTGGCACATTCGTTACTTGTGTTTAACGTGTGTTGCATATTGTGTTTAATTTTCTGATAATATAGTTATGACTACTTGTATTTCATTGTTTTCATCTGCAACTCAAACTGTTGGCATTTGGTGGTTGTTCTTTTGGCAACTTTGCCATGATTTGATGTTTTGATTCATCCAAATATAAAGAATAAGGAGGTAGCGTAAAGAATAACTGTTTGATTCTTGTTTTTGTTACTTTGTAAAATATTTTGACGAGGTACTTTATAAATTTTATCTTAAACTTGTCTTATTTTGCCATTCTATTTATACTCCTTTGGTCTAAAGTTGATTTTTTTTGTTTGAATTATTAGCCTTGACATATTATATAATTAGATGGTTCTCACTTATATTTATCTATTCAATTTCTCAAATGTGACATTTAATATGATGTGGTATGATTATATTACTAAAATTATTGTATTAATGGTATTTCAAAATATACCATAGTTGTCTTCTTTAACTGTTCTTTATAATTATAATTTATTCTATTTATTAGTATTGTACGAAAATTAAGTAGTTCGAATTCCTCAAATTATGTAAATGTAGTTTACGAGGAAATTTTCAAAAGCCCAGCGTGAATCCTAAATCCCACCCTCCACGTGAGAGGGCCCCACACTTTAGCATCCGTCCCAGCGAAAGACAGATTTTACATCTGGTCGGGTAATAAGTATAAAAAAATTTCACATGCCAATGTGAATCAGTGAAGATCAATGGCTGAGTTTTCAACCACAAAATGAATGCATCGATTAAATCATTCACTTTTAACAGAAAGTGCGCCGCTGAAAAGCGTACTGCAACAGGGAGCAGTGTCCTACAAGAAGAATTCTTGAAAAATTCACTGTTTCACAATTTGTGCATATTATCCTTACGCACGAGCCATACTACTTTTCTTCTGTCGTTTCAATTTTATGGGATCTTTTAAAGGACCAAGCCTTTTTTTCCAGTTCCAAATTTTGTTGACTGTCATGATATTCAAAACACATTTTAAAAGATTCAAGAAGAAAAATCTCAAGACTGATTGCAACGAATGTCTTCACAGTCTGGTCACATCATAACCAGGTTTTCATGTGATAAAAGTGAAGGTTAGAATCTGTTCGGAATTAAAGTTGTCCCACATTGGATCCGGATAACGCATGGAACCACCAATTAATAATGTCAAAGGCTAGGCATCCGATGTGGGACAATTATAATTCCCGACAGAATCCAGTTTGGCACATTGGCAACCCGCGTGAAAAGCGGTAGCCTACTTTTTTACGAACACAGGTTCATGTGTTCTTCCTTAATACAGATCTAAACGTATTTCTGACGCTTTCTTGGAACGGTCCGGTGCTCATCGGATATCATGGCCGTCCTTTTAACCCTCATTTAAAACATTTATTTAAAAATATTTTCCCTAATAGACACTATAAATAACTATATATTACTTAAGAGACTTAAATTACAACTATTAATTTAAGTTAATAGCTAGAAAATAGTTATCTATGAATGTTATAAAGAATAAAATTAGTACTCATAAACTGAAGTTCTAATACAAAATTTAAAACGTATCAAAAAACACACGAACAAAATTAAGATGTTCAAAATAGAGTGACATTTGATCACGCGTGTAGGGAAAAGTATGGCCTGTATAAAAGAAGCTGCCAATAATTATCCTTTTCTTTACAAATAATTTGTATTAATTATGTAATATTGTTATTCTATTATTGAAATTGTTGAATTAATGAATATTTCAAAATATACAAGTGGTTGTCTATTTATATTTATTTAATAACTACAATCAATTGTATTAATTTATTATTGTATGAAGATTTACTAGTTAAAATTCCTCAAACAATGTACACGTGGTTTCTAGGAAATTTCCAAAAGCCCTACAAATTGAAATGCGAATTCCATGTACCTTCCTTCACGTGAGAGGACCCCACGCGTTAGTATTTGTCCAAGCGAATGATTTGGTCGGTAAGAAATATGAACAAAGTCCGCATCCCAATGTAAATTTGTTGAATATCCAATTTGAATGCATCGTTCAAATCAATTACCTTTGCAGAAAATTGGCTCCTGCGAAAAGCTCACTCCATTATAGAGCAGTGCTCTATGTAAATCCAAGCACGAATTGGAAGGATTAACGTATGACTTCTAGTTACCAAAATATTCACCATACTTTTACTTTGTGAAAAAAGCAGATTAACATGAGGAAACTTCGAGTTGCTTGCCTAAAAAGAAAAGTATTTGGAGAATTCACTGTTCAGCCTTAATATCAAAGATTCTTTGTTTTTTTTTTTCCTTTCGATTTGTGTGCATTATGCTTGCGTAACATCATGGTAATTTTCTTTTTATCGTTCCAATTTTAACGAATGTCTCGAAGATCGAAGCTCTCTTAACAATTCCAAACTCTATTCACCATGACAATATTCAGAACACATTTTAAAAGATTCCAAACTCTTTAGACATTGACACAGATTATGCATCGAACCATATATTTAAATAACGACTTAAATATATTCTTAAATAATTACACTGAATATTCTATAAAAAATAGTTTAATGTTCTTTGTCTATAAAAACGCATATCAAGGGCGTAATTTACTACAATCTACCACTGTGATCTCATGGTACTAATTGTCCTGACCCGCTGCTTCGGAGTAGAAGTCACGCTGGCTGATAGTGACTGAACGACTTACTGGTATGGGTCGACGCCTGACAACAGCGTCTTTGAGGGGATGCCTGTGCAAAAATGAATTTTGGTCGCGAAAGGCCATAAGTTCTAACCCATTTTTTGGGGCACTGACTTGGTCTTACATATCAAATGCCTATAAGGGGAGAAGGAAATCTTTGGACGCGTATATCACATCCTACCACAAACTAGAATATAATTATCATCTGGCTATGGGCTTACATGGGAAGCTTTTGCAAATCGCTCTGGCAGGAGTGGTAACGATTGCATCTGCAGTGGTGGCCGCAGCCCAAGCCAAGCCTGACTGCCAAAGGAAATGTGGAGGTGTAGAAATTCCATATCCGTTTGGCCTTACTAAAGGCTGCTACCTAGATGAGAAGTTCAGTATCAACTGTGACTCCGGACAGCCAAAGGTGGGTAATCTGAATGTTACAGGCATATCGATTGAGACTCATGAGTTGCATGTCTTGCATTTTGTAGCCCGAGAATGTTACTATCAGAGCGGTCGTCTTGTAGAAACGAATAAACCAACACTTTGGGCAGCCCAGTTCACCATATCCAATAGCAAAAATCAGTTCATTGCTCTTGGGTGTGACACCTACGCATACCTTCGTGGGCGCCAAAACGGAGAAATCTACTGGACCGGTTGCATGTCTGTATGTTCTAGCCTTCGCAATGTGGTCAATGGATCATGCTCCGGCGTGGGGTGTTGCGAAATAGAGTTTCCGGATGGACTAAGAGATATTGAAGTTGAAGTGAGAAGCTACAATAATCACGCAAATGTATTAGACTTCAACTCCTGCGGCTATGCTTTTGTTGTCGAGAAAAGCGAGTTCAAATTCTCCATTGATAATCTCACCCATCTACCCAGCATAGTGGTTCCTTCGGTTCCTTTGGTACTTGATTGGGCAGTTGGTAATGAAACATGTAAAGAAGCCCAAAACAAAATGAATTTCGCATGTCGGAGGAATAGTACATGCCTCGACAACAAAATCGGGGGAGGTTACTATTGTAAGTGCAACGACGGTTACGAAGGGAACCCGTACCTCGATGATGGTTGTAGAGGTATCATACATCCACATAACTTCAAATATCAATTGTGGAAAATTGTTCTCCTTTTCGTTACGCTGTACGTAGTTGCTTACGACTGTATTTTGAGGTTAATATTCTACACTTTGTCTGCAGATGTCGACGAATGCAAGCAGTCAACTCATAATTGTGTAAGGTCGGCAATCTGTGTTAATACGGAAGGGAATTATACATGTCCCTGCACGAGGGGGTACCATGGGGATGGAACAAAATACGGGACTGGTTGTGTGCCCGATTCCAGTCCAGTGACTGAGATTGCTCTCGGTTAGTATACTTCCGGTTCAGCACGTTTAACGCTTGGGTTGTCAAAGAACTTGATTATGAAACTTGTTTGAGTTCCATTGTCGCAGCAGGAATTTGTGATCCTTATTTTTGGAATGATTTTGATGGATGCTTCTAATTTTTTTGTAAACTAACTTATTCCTTCCTCGCTTTTGTTCTTTTCATTTTGTTATGTCAAAATATTAATATTTCAGCTTTCAACTGCAGTTACTGGCGTAGGCTTTGTTGCTATGCTTGTGGGCAGCTTCTGGATGTTCTTACTATTCAAGAAAAGAAAACTTATCAAGCTCAAGCACAAGTTCTTTCAGCAAAATGGGGGATTGATTTTGGAACTTCAACTTGGAGAACAAGCAAGATCGACTGAGGTAGTCAAAATCTTCACTGTAGAAGAGCTGAAAAAGGCCACCGAAAACTATGACAAGAGTCGGATCATTGGGCGAGGAGGTTCTGGCATAGTTTACAAAGGAGTTTTACCTGATAATAAAATTGTTGCTATCAAGAAGTCTAAAACAATGAATCAAAGCCAAGTTGATGAATTCATTAATGAGGTCATTATTCTCTCGCAGATTAACCATAAGAATGTTGTTAAACTCTTGGGTTGTTGTTTAGAAACTGAAATTCCTTTTCTTGTTTTTGAATTTGTCCCACGAGGTACCCTCTTTAGGTATATCCATGATAAAAGTAACTCATCTCTCATAAGATGGAAAACTCGGGTTAGAATAGCTACAGAAGCAGCAGAAGCATTATTGCATTTACATTATGTAGCTTCAATACCTATAATTCATAGGGATATCAAGTCTGCAAATATATTGCTTGATGATGATTTTACAGCAAAAGTGTCTGACTTTGGGATTTCAAGATTGATTCCTCGAGATCAAAAGGAAGTAATTACAGTAATACAAGGAACTCTCGGATATTTGGATCCTGAATACTTACATACAAATCAATTGACTGAAAAAAGTGATGTTTATAGCTTTGGAGTGGTTCTTGTGGAGTTATTAACTGGAAAGGCGGTACTTTCATTTGATAGGTCTAAGGAAAAAAGAAGTCTAGCTATGTATTTTCTTTCTTGCTTAGAAGAGGATCGGTTGTTAGAAGCCCTTGAGAATGATATAGTTGAAGAAGGAAATAAAGAGCAGATCATGGAAGTTGTTAAACTTGCAAAGAGATGCTTAACAATGAAAGGGGATGAGAGACCTACCATGAAGGAAGTGGCAATGGAATTAGAAGCGATAAGAAAGATGGAGATACACCCGTAGGCTAATACTCAATCAAGTTTGGAAGAGGCTGAACACTTGCATGGACAGACATCCGAGGGCAACATATACGTTGGGAATAGTAGCAGAACCGTGGGATACGATAGCATAAACAACCAAGTAACACTGACCTTGGGGGATGAGGGGTGAATGTGTATGATCGAGGAAGACACCATGAACCACTACAGGTATTTGGCACGTTCGTTACTTGTGTTTATCGTATGTTGGTTGTTGTGTTTAATTTCCTATTATTATAGTTATGACACTTGTATTTCGTTGTTTTCATCTGCAACTCAAAACTGTTGGCATTTGGTGGTTCTTTTGGCCACTTTGCCATGATTTGTTGTTTTGATTCCTTCAAACAGAAAGAATAAGGAGGTAGCGCAAGGAGTAACTATTTGGTTCCTTACTTTGTTTCTTTGTACAATATTTTGACAAGGTACTTTACGAATTTTATCCTAAAGTTGTTTTATTTTGTCATTCTATTTATACTCCTTTGATCTAAAGTTGACTTTTTTTGTTTGAATTATTAGCCTTGACATGTTATATAATTAGATGAATCCCACTTATATATATTTGTTCAATTACCCAAATGTGGCGTTTATTATGATGTGGTGCTATTGCAATTTGAAGATTCAAATTTCTTAAAACAAGGGAAAATACCAACAAAAAGTGCCGAGTCATAACTTCTTCCCACAACCACACTTATTTTTTTAATGTGGCGTTTTTTTCTTGAATAAGTACTGAACCTATAAATCTAAGAACCTTTTAGTTGTTTGGCAAATGAATGGAAGCGTGGAATAGTGTTTGTGATGTTGTAAAAGAAAATCCTAATGCCCAGATTTTGGACAAATTAGAAATAAGTTATTATGGGTCAGAGGAATGGTCAAAGAAGCTGTATACCCCCCTCGCCAGCGTTCCACATTCAAATTTCCAAATAATTAGAGGGGTCGTGCCACATTGTCAATTTCCACGAGATTTCCAGAGTTGTTCAGGGGAAGTGTGTAAATAAATTCCGTTCGTAACTATTTTCTAATCCTTCGCCGAAGTTGGGCTATGGTTTATTCACACTCTGTATCAGAGGTCCCATCTCCCTGTCGAGAAATTTCCCACCAAGAGACGCGTCGAAATCAATAAAAAGTAGAAAAAAAGTCCTTCCTGTCTCCTCACATCACGCATGCAAGATACCGTCCTTTCACATGAGGGGAGGAGGAGAAAGTTTGGACTATCCGAAAGAGGTTAGCATTAATTTTCTTTCAGCTTCTCTCTACAAATAAATTGTATTAACAACGACATTTTAACTTCAGTTTAAAATTATAATCTGTTAAAATCCTAAGTCGGGTAGTTGAACGGAGGAGAGAGTGGCCGGAATTTTCAGAAATTAGGAAGAACAGACGAAGAACATAAACCCTAGATTTGCTCCAACGTGATTTTCTAATTCTATTGATTATATGAATAATGATTACAATATATAGACAAGAAAGAAGAAATTAAATCAGGAAAGAGATCAATTACAGTGATTTACAAAGCAAATAAGGAAAGAATCGCCGGAGATGAAGATTCGCGGTGGCTAGGGTTGCGCAGGGGCGTCGGGGACGAACCGGGTCGTCTCGCGATGGAGACCGGATCCTGGAGCGGTCGCAGGTCACCATCGGGTCATACCTGCTGACGTGGTGCTGACGTGGCCGGCGCGTGTGCCACACGCGCCGGTGGGTAAGAGGCACTCTGCTTGTCTAACATGCCCCCGCAAGCTGAAGGGGCAGAATGAACCTGAAGCTTGGACCGAAGAGTGCGGAAGTGAGCAGAAGAGAGACCTTTGGTGAAGATATCCGCCGGTTGATCAACAGTGGAGATGAACTGGAGATAGAGTTGACCGCGAGCAAGGCGTTCCCGAACGAAGTGAAAGTCAATCTCAATGTGTTTGGTACGAGCATGAAAGACCGGATTAGCCGTCAGGAAGAGAGCAGAGAGATTGTCACACCAGAGAGTCGGAGGGAGCGGAGGGAGAGCACGGAGATCACGAAGTAGGTATTCAATCCACATGAGTTCTGCAGTGGTGTCAGCCAGGGACTTATACTCAGCTTCAGTGCTAGACCGAGCAACAGTGCGCTGTTTGCGAGAACTCCAGGAGATAAGATTGCGACCAAGGAAGATGCAGAAGCCTCCAACAGAACGTCGATCATCACGGTCGCCAGCCCAGCCAGCATCAGAGAAGGCATGAAGTTCAGTGGACGAGTGACGAGTGAGAAGGAGACCAAGGCGAGGAGTAGCAGCCAGATAGCGGAGGATACGCTTAACAGATTGCCAATGAGCAGTGGTAGGTCGGTGAAGAAACTGACAGGCGGTGTTGACCGCGTAAGCAATATCAGGACGGGTGAGAGTGAGATACTGGAGAGCACCAACAATGCTGCGATACAGGACAGAGTCTTCAAGGGGTTCACCAGTCCAGATAGAAAGAGGCTCATCGGTAGTACAAGGAGTTGAGACAACTTTGGCATCAACCATCTTGGCCCGAGACAGGATGTCTTGAGTGAATTTGCCTTGATGTAGGACAATACCAATGGAAGTAGGTTGGACCTCAACACCAAGGAAGTAGTGAAGAGGACTGAGATCCTTGAGTGCAAACTCCGTCTGAAGAACCTGAAGGAGGCGAGAGAAAGGTGCCTGCGGAAAGCCTGTGAGAATAATGTCATCCACATAAATAAGGAGGATCATACTGTAGTGATGGGTATGAAGAGTGAACAAAGAGGTATCCGCAGCAGAGATTGTGAAACCCAGGGAGACCAGAAATATACTGAGTCGATGATACCAAGCCCGGGGAGCCTGCTTTAAACCATACAAAGAGCGATGAAGTCGACAGACATGAGAAGGTCGAGCAGAGTCCACAAAGCCAGGAGGCTGAACCATGTAGACCACCTCAGAAAGATAACCGTGAAGAAAGGCATTGGAGACGTCAAGTTGACGAATGAGCCAGCCACGGGAATAAGCAAGGGAGATGACCGTGCGAACGGTGACTGGTTTGGCAACAGGGCTGAATGTCTCAGTGAAGTCAATATCTTCTTGCTGGTGAAAACCCTTTGCGACAAGGCGAGCCTTGTAGCGTTCAAGAGAGCCATCGGCTTTGAGTTTGACCTTGTAGACCCATTTGCAACCAATGGGACGAGCACCATGCGGGAGAGGAACAAGAGACCAGGTACCATTGCGAATCAAGGCAGTATATTCAGCAGCCATAGCCTCACGCCAGTGAGAATCCCGAATGGCCTGAGAGAAGCAGGTGGGTTCAGGGGGAGGGGAAGTAGAGGTAGCAGCAAGGGCATAAGTGTGGTCACGGGTAATAGTACGGCGGGAGATGGTACCATCTTGTAAACGAGTCACAGGGTGAGGGGGAGGAGGGGGTGGGGGGTTGGGAGATTGTGCAACGGATAAAGGAGGGGTTGGAGAAGGCTCAGACCCAGTGGGGTCTGAGGAGGGCAGATAGGGGTCGGAAGAGGACGTCGATTGGTGGGGAATAGGAAGTGGAGGGATAATAAGGGGGGATGAGAGTGGTGGAGATGCGGGTGGGAAGGAGGGTGAGGTAGGGGCAGTGTGATAGGGGAAGACATCTTCATGAAAAACAGCATCAGCAACAGTGAAGCATTTGTGTGTGACAGGGCAGTAGCAGCGATAGCCATGATAACCAGGAGGGTATCCCAAAAAGATGCAAGCGCGGGAGCACGGAGCCAGCTTGTGTGGAGCATAAGGTCGGAGATAAGGGAACACTGCACAGCCAAACACACGTAAGTGAGAGAGATCAGGAGGTCGGTGAAACAGCACCTGCCATGGGGAGAGATGTCCAAGAACCGCAGTTGGAAGGCGGTTGATCAACGAGACGGCAGTCTCAAATGCAAAATCCCAAAAATGAGAGGGGACCGCAGCCTGAGTGAGAAGGGCAAGACCAGTCTCCACGATGTGGCGATGCTTGCGTTCAGCCACCCCATTCTGAAATGGGGAGTAAGGACAAGACACTCGCTGATGAATGCCATGCTGCTGCAGGTAAGATCGAAAGGTAGTAGACAAGAATTCGGGAGCACCATCACATTGGATGGCCTGTAACTTGCAGAGAAGTTGGGTCTCGACATATTTGTGAAAAATCATAAAAATATGAAGAAATTAAAAGCGAGAGGAAAAATGATAAAGCCATGAAAAGCGAGAAAAATCATCAGTGAAGCAAACATAGTATTTATTTCCGTTCAAAGACACTACAGGAGACGGGCCCCAAATATCAAAATGGACTAATTGAAGTGGGGCAGTAGACCTAGACTCGGATGGGGGGTGGGAGTGGTGATGGGCCTTGCTGAGAGCACATGCCGTACAAGGAGGAAAGGAGGACGACACAAAACTAGTATTGGTGGATTGCAAAAGACGAACAAGAACGTCAGACGATGGATGACCAAGGCGATGATGCCACAACAAAAGAGGACTGGATCGAACGGCTGTGAGAGCATGAGGAGGACTCGAGGACTAGAGACCACGATCAAGGGTGCCGTGGAGGATGATCTGCCCCGTATGACAAGAAAGAGCCCAAAAATGAGAGGCAGAAAATAGAAAGTAACAATTATTATCAACTGAAAACTTAGAGACAGATAAAAGATTTTTGGTAATGGAAGGAACAACTAGGACATTTTTGAGTTGAAAAGAAGGAGTACGAAGAGTACCTATGTGGGTGATGGGAAGGGAAACACCATCGCCCACAGTGAGTTGCTGGGAGCCGGAATATGGAGCAACACTGGAAAGAGCGGAAGTGGAGTCTGTAATGTGGTGGGAGGCACCGGAATCTGGGTGCCAGGAAGCTAGGTCAAGGGAGGAGGGGGGGATTGGGGGGGTAATAATGAGAGACAGGAAGGGGAAGTGTAGCATAGTTGGCTTGGGGGTTATAGGGAAATGGGGGGGGAGGGGGGTATGTGTATGGAGGGGAATTATAGGCATAGTGGGCTTGGGGGGAAAACGAGAATTGGGGCCTTGGGAGGGGGGCATAAAGGCCGGATTAAACCGTTCGCGGCAATTGGCAACATAGTGGCCCAGTTTGCGGCAAAGGTGGCAATAGGGGCGGCCACGGTGGGGCCCACGGTTGTTGGACCGAGTTGGCCAATTTTGGGCCTGCGGGAGGGGCAGGAGGCCGTCTCCCGCGTTTTGGGCCGCGAGATGACTCGCGGGTTGACCCGCGAGATGGCCCGCGAGATGACCCGCGAGATGAGTCGCGGACTGGCCCGTTAGATGACTCGCGGGCTGGCCCGCGAGCTGATGCGCGAACAAGCCTGTGAGAGGGCTCGCGGACTGACCCATGGGTTGGGCCGCATAATGACTTTCGGAGTTGGATCCAGAGCGGGCCGGGCCTGAGTAAGCGCCCCGAGACCCGTTCGGGTAGGCAGCGAATGCGGCAGCCGCCGTCACGGCGGAGCGGCGGCTCTGATCGCGGCGGCCTTCATGGGCTAAGAGGAGGCCGTGGAAGGCTTCCCTGCTGAGCGGACCGGTGGCCGATTCGACGATGGCGACGGAGGTCGCGAGGTCGTCGAAGTCGTCACCGAGGCCTCTGAAGAGCTGCGCGCGATAGTCATCTTCGGAGAGTTTGCCGCCGATTGCGCCGAGCTAATCGAGAAGGTCCTTAACCTGCGACAGAAATTCAGTCACCGAGCGGGTCCCCTTCGTGATGGATTGAAGCTGCATCCGGATAGCGGCGGAGCGCGCGGAGGATTGCGCAGTGTACGTGCGCTTCAGGAACGACCAGGCCTCCGCCGAAGTCGACATGTCCGTGAGCTGTGTGACGACCGCGTTTGTGGAGGTGGCCATAAGCCAGCTGAGAGCAGCTTGGTCGCGGCTGAGCCAGGCGGCGAAATCAGGGTTTGGGGTGGTGGCGCCGCTAGAGGAGATTAGGGTTTTGGGAGGAGCAGGCTCTGATCCATCCAAGATTGGGAGGAGCTTTCAAGAGACGAGGAAGGGCATAAGGCGGGTCCGCCAGAGGACGTAATTCGACCCATCGAAACGGTCGAACGAGGTGGGGGAAGGGACCGCCGGCGAGGGTGCAGGAGAAAGAGAAAGGGTCGGGACAGAGGAGGAATTGGGGGTTTTGGAATCGGTGTTTGGGGGGATCGGAATGGAGGCGTTAGCCGAAGGCTCCATTGATACCATGTTAAAATCCTAAGTCGGGTAGTTGAACGGAGGAGAGAGTGGCCGGAATTTTTAGAAATTAGGAAGAACAGACGAAGAACATAAACCCTAGATTTGCTCCAACGTGATTTTCTAATTCTATTGATTATATGAATAATGATTACAATATATAGACAAGAAAGAAGAAATTAAATTAGGAAAGAGATCAATTACAGTGATTTACAAAGCAAATAAGGAAAGAATCGCCGGAGATGAAGATTCGCGGTGGCTAGGGTTGCGCAGGGGCGTCGGGGACGAACCGGGTCGTCTCGCGATGGAGACCGGATCCTGGAGCGGTCGCGGGTCACCATCGGGTCATACCTGCTGACGTGGTGCTGACGTGGCCAGCGCGTGTGCCACACGCGTCGGTGGGTAAGAGGCACTCTGCTTGTCTAACATAATCAATTTTATTAATTTTTATTATACGAAAATAAGTTAGTTGCAATCCCTCAAACCATGCAAATGCCATTAGGAGGGAAGAAATTCCTAAAAGTCTTGCAAAGTAAGAAGTTGAAATTCTAAGTTTATTCCTATAGCTGGGAGGACCTATACTTAAATGCAAAAATTTGAAGCTTGCTTCGATTGGAAGCAATGTTCTTTCAACTTAATGCTCAGTGGGTCGACGTGGTCGTAGGAAAAACGGAGAGGTCAAATCAGACACTATTGTGACCTACTTGTGTCTCGATCCTCTAATGATACTTAGATCAATCATTTTCTTATATGATCTTTTGTGATCCGCTGCGTGAAGAGATTCTTATACAAGTGTTACGTGCGAAGTCCTGCAAAACTATCGCAAAACTGTGGGTGTTCAAAGGCATCTCGGGAGATTCACAAGGTTTGTTTGAGGCTTACATAAGATTGTTTAATGCAGGACTAGTCTTAGAACTAGGGGCTTACAAGCTTGTTTAATGTTAAGCTTTTGTAGATGGGATTACTGACTCCTTTCCTCGGCTTAAACGCGCAAATTTCCAAGTATTCAAGGTCCTCCTGAAAAGGAGAAAAGGTAGAGTAATGTCCATGAAATTTTCAAAGCCATATCTTCTCTTTCTGGATGAGTATAACTTCATAACTGGAAAAAAAAAAAGGAAGAACTTATGGTGTATTCACAAAGTCTTTTCCATCAATCATCATTTTGATAATGTGGAAGATGAGAAATTTCAAGTTGTATAAAGTGGAAAGTGGTGACCCTTATTCACACATGTATGTGCACCTGTTGGCGCATATCAGTACATCTTGGCTTTGGTCAAGCAGATTCCATTCTCCTTTTACTGAGAAATTGTACAGCAAGGATGCATAGAAATCAAAATGTTCTGACCTTTCAATGTCCCTTTGAAAAGGTGCTAGCGCAGAGAACTTCTGGTAGAAGCTGTCATTCACTTTTCTTCTCTTTACAAATAATTTGTATTAATTATGTGATATTATTGGGTTGCTAAAATTATTGTATTAATTTCAAAAGATGCAATAGTTATCTTCTTTAACTGTGGTTTATAATTATAATTTATTCTATCTATTTAGCTTTGTACCAAAATTAAGTAGTTAGAATTCCTCAAACCACGTAAATGTAGTTTATGAGGAAATTTTCAAAAGCCAAGTGTGAACTCTAAATCTCACCCTTCACGTGAGAGGGCCCCACGCTTTAGTATCCGTCCCAGCGAATGACAGATTGTACATTTGGTCAGTAATAAGTATAAAAAAATTTCGCATGCCAATTTGAATCTTAGAAGATCAACGGTTGAGTTTTCAACCACAAAATGAGTGCATCGATCAAATCGTTCACTTTTACAAAAAGTGGGCTGCTGTGAAAACCATAGAGCAGTGTCCAAAAAAAAAAAATCTGAAAAATTCACTGTTTCACCTTACTATCAAAGGTACTTTTGTTTTTCTCAATTTGTGCATATCATCCTAACGCACGAGCCATACTAATTTTCTTCTGTGGTTTAATTTTATTGGATATTTTAAAGAACCAAGGCTTCTTTTTTTTTTTTAAGTTCCAAACTTTGCTGACTGTCATAATATTCGAACCACATATTAAAATGATTCAAGAGACAAGTAAGGAAAAATCTCTAAATTGATTGGAACAGATGTCTTCACACTCTGGTCACATCATAACCAGGTTCTCACCAGATAAAAGCGGAGGTAAAAGCATTGTTTGATGGCTGCTTTCGGGCTTGTTGGCATAAGGTACTAAGCCTCCTCCTCTCGTTCTTCTTTAATGCAGATTCAAACGTATGTCAGACGCTTTCTTGGAACGGTGCTCATCGGATCTTATGCCTCATTTATTTCGATATAATCTTAATTAAAATTTTTCAATATGTTATTTATTTATTTATAAAAAAATTATTTAAAAAATATTGTCCATAATAGACATTATAAATAACTATATGTTTAAACAAGACTTAACTATATCCTAAAATAATTACACTTAATATCCAATAATAAATAGTTTAATGTTCTTTGTCGATAACAAAGCTTATGAAGGGCGTGATTTACTACAATCTACCAGTCTGATTTTATGGTACTAATTGTCCTGACCTCGCTGCTTCGAAGTAGAAGCCACGACGTTGCAGATGGCTGAAGTGACTGAACGACTTACTGGCATGCGTCGACGCCTGACAACATCTTTGAGGGGATTTCTCTGGAAAATGAACATTGGTAGCGAAAGGGCGAAGGAAATCCTTGGACGCGTATATCACATCCTAACTGAAACTAGAACAGAACTATCAATGAGCTTACATTAAAAGCTTTTGCAAATCGCTCTGGCAGGAGTGGTAATGATTGCATCTGCAGTAGTGGCCGCAGCTCATGCCAAGCCTGACTGCCAAAGGAAATGTGGAGGAGTAGAAATTCCATATCCGTTTGGCCTTACAAAGGCCTGCTACCTCGATGAGGAGAAGTTCAATGTCACTTGTGACCCTGGACAACCCAAGGTGGGTGATGTGAATGTTAAAGGCATGTTGATTGAGACTCATGAGTTGCATGTCTTGCATTATACAGCCAAAGATTGCTACGATCCGAGCGGTCAACCCACACAGAGCAATCGCCCAACTCTCTGGACAACACAGTTCACCAGATCCAGTAGCAAAAATCAGTTCACTGCTCTTGGGTGTGACACCGACGCATACCTTAGTGGGAGCCGAAAGGGAGAAAGGTACTGGACCGGGTGCATGGCTCTTCGTTCTAGCCTTTGAAATGTAGTCAATGGATCTTGCTCCGGCGTTGGGTGTTGCGAAATGGCGTTACTGGATGAACTATTTAAGTACAAGTGGGAAGCTACTACAATCACACAGATGTATCGGACTTCAATTCCTGCGGCTATGCTTTTGTTGTTGAGAAAAGTGCGTTCAACTTTTCCTCCAATTATCTCACCGATCTACCCAACATGACGGTTCCCAGAGTGTTTGATTAGGCAGTTGGCAATGAGACATGTGAAGAAGCTAAAACCAAATCAAGTTTCGCATGTCAGAGGAATAGCAATTGCCTCGACCACAAAACCAGTGGAGGGTACCATTGGAATAGCAATTGAAGATTTCGGATGCTTTCAACTAGGAAGCAAAATCTACAGTTATGCTTGTTCGGATCAAAAGCCTCTGCTTAACTAAAACATTCTTGTTAAGAGAACTTAGAAAGACTTACAATGCTTGGTAAAACAACAGAACATACAATAACAGGATAAAAACTTATAGAGCTACAAAGTAAAAGGTGAACTTATATTTGCAGTTACAGTTTCAATCGAGTAGTGCCCACGATCAACATAATCTCCCATAAACAAGTAATTTGTATCTGGATGCTACAAACAAAAATGTGCAACAACAGTTAATACTTAGGTCTTGAATGTTGAGTAATTTATACATAGAAGCGCAGAAAATTGAGGTCTCAAACCACAAGCAAGACAAGAGGTTCAATTGGATAAGACATTAACCAGGTAGGGGAATACAACACAAATAAAAAGTTTTTAAAAAAAAAAAAAACTGAAGACAATTCAGACAAAAATGTCACTCCTTGCAGTCTCGATTTGGGATAAATACATCATCACATCATGTGCATCACAATTATAGGCTAGTGTGCCCAAGAATTTGAAGACTTAATATCCACAAGAAGACAAATATTGAATACACATCTACACCAGATTGAATCCTACAAAGCAGAACCAACATTTAAAGCAGGACATCTCATTTTCAAAACAAAGTTCTATATGAATTCAGAGGTGAAAACTCCCAAACTTTCAGTGTTCTTTGGAGAAAATTGTCAGGTCAACATGTGAAGCTAGATTTCCCGCAAACTTTATGCACTCAACAACCAATGACTGGTTAAAGATGGCAAACTCTTGTCACCCAAGTTCATCCATTTCTATTGAGACATCAGTAATTACCTAATTATAAATAATTAGAGAGACTAATCAATCAAAGCTTGTCCAACATACCATTGTTGCTAAAAACTTCTAAAAAGTGCAGAACCAGGGCATTCTACATGCTTCCCAAGAATATTGTATTGCCAATAAATAATAACATTGACTTGCCAGGCCTAACTAGATAAAATACTTAATTAAAAATGAAGCAAAATTCTAAAATACAAGTGGTTTATAGAAAACATGACGTTCATTTAACATCCCCAAGGGAATTTCAATGATCTCATCATTTAAGACAAGGGCATCTTTTGCACTAAGTATTGGAACATTGAATAAACAATTATTTTTGCATATCCTTTTTCCTTCAATACTATCACTTTTCCCATTCTCCTTTACATCTTATGACCTTTCACTTTTATATTGCTCATAAATAAAACAAAAGAAGACATTATCAAAAGTCATTCCTTACACCTCAAGGTGTTCCAAGCTCTATAAGCTTCTTTCACACTTGTAGAAATAATCAATATTGATAAATCATCACAAATAAAGAGTTTTAGAAATAATCAATATTGATAAATCATCACAAATAAAGAGTTTCAATTCTCAAATTGTAAACACCCATCAATCCATAAATCTCAATCAATAATTTCATCATCATTCCTTCAGCAAGCATAACATGAGTAGAAAAACACTCTAGGCAGACATACCTTCCCGCAATGCCTAATATCTCTGCAAGATCATGGAACTACCCGTGAATATCACCAGATATTGTAACTGGGCTTTTAACAGGCTGCAATCGAAAAGACATGAAGATAAGTTAAAACTTGCGACTTTGGTACACAGACCATAAGCTGAAAAATTTGACAATCCAAACATATCATACAAGGGAGAGAAACTACAGTAGAAAACTATAGCAGTGTATTGCACCAACAATCTAACTTGTTTAGAGATCTTAAATCTCTCTCGAGGCTTTACAAGTCATAGAAGTACTGCACAAGCAACTGCCACCATAATACAATTTATCAACTAAAAATTTCATTATCCAGTGAAAAATGTCCTTAATGCCTAAGCTTTGTTCCTAAAAAGTAAAAAACACATTCTCAGAGGTAACAAAGCAAAAATTCAGAAGATAAAACGTCAACCCTTTAATCTCAGCCACTCAAGTTCCAATAAATTCTCCGCAACAAAGCTAATAGAAGTCAGACTTTTGACATCCTACACCTAAGCTTTAGAATCATCAAATAGAAGGCAAAATTTCTCTTCAAAGTCATGCCAGCGTATCTGCAACAAATCAATAGAGAATCAAGCAGTAAACCATCAATGGTAGCTTGATTAAGGAGCTAAATACCACCCTTTGCATTCAGTGAGAGATGCAACTGAATATCAAAAAACCTTGTCTAGCAAGTGCTCGCATTCATTGTGCCTCTAGCCTGACTTTGAGGAACTAACTTATGACACCAAAGTATCCTTCAATAATTTCCACCCCAAAGGATGCATTATTTTTCAGAGAACCACCCTACATTTCCTCCTCATCATCCTCAAAAGACTTTGTCCATTAGATTTGAGAGCCTTAGAGTCTACATAACGACACTGATTCAGAGAACCATACGCACTACACACACCCCGTTAAGCTTCCACTAGCTAAATCAACAACAAAAGGTTCATAAACCGTGATTGCAGAAATTCACATTGCCTGTAAAGCTTAACAACGCTTCCAACAGTAAACCAACTCTACCAAGACAGACGATCGATTTAAACAAACATCATCCAAAAATTTAAACGTTTTTAACCCTTCTAGGCGAAATAAATTTCATAGGACAACAGGAATTTTTGTCTCATTGGCATAAGCTATTCCTTATTGCAGTCCTCGCTTGCTCAAAAAACAAGCTAACAACGCCCCGCCAGATGCTCATGTTCAAGCGGATTTGATTCAACCATCAAGAAATCACGAACCCAACCCTCAATGGTTCCCAAAAGCCTCTAATTCAGCCGAATCCCGCAGATCACACGCCCATACCATCTCCACATCGAAGGACACATATTCCGCAAAAAATCTGCATACATTCAGCCAAACAAGTGGAAACCGATCCATCCTACTTCTCAAGACCACAACACAGAGATATAAACCATCAATGAAAGACGATAAGACAAACCATCATAAATATAAGATAGCTTTAAGCAGGACACTTTACCAACATTGAGCATCTATTGGGGTTTCAATCCTTGCATGCCTCATTTTCGTTTTAATCAGAGTTGGTTATCTAACAATTTCGACTTAACTTTCTTTATGAATTCCTCAAGAACGTAACAAAATCAAAAGCTGGATACATTTAGTCTTCTGGCCATGATTTTGTAGATGTTGATGGGTATGGTGATTTCACAGTTATGGTCATCCTTAGCTAGTTTATGTTACGAAGGACTAAGAAACTTCTCGTGTTGCCTCTAGCATACACCAGATCTGTATCTATTTCTAGCTTGATCTTTCATTACTAATGATTTTGTAAATGTATGCTTTGGAACATGGTATTAAAATCTATCTCTATGAAAGCATCTCATTTCTCTACAAAATAAAAGTCTTGAGAAATTCGAATTTAAACCATATAACACAAAGAGACCATGATTTTGTAAAGGTAGCAGTCTATACCAATTTACAAGACAATGTTACCTTAGAAGCATGGACATGCCCTTACGATACAGTTTCCAAGTATTCTCTTTAATGATGGGCTTTTCTAGCATACAATAATACTAAGAATGTGAGAAAACAATTGATAAGTACGCTTTTGTTTATAAAATTATCTAATTAGATGATTTGAAGAGATTCATTTTGTTATTCCAATGATAGATATTTAGTAATTAAAAACTTTTCCACAAGCTATTGAGTAAGAATTCTTTGGCCAATAAAGACTAGATTTTTTAAATTTATAAATTAAAAATCTCCCTTAATGTCACATTTAAATTCAAATAATTGTAAAGAATGATAAAAGTTGGACTAATCCATGCTTATGACTACATTATAAATTTCAATAAAGAAATAGAAAATTTAGTAAAATCTCTTCCCATATAAGATTCAATTCACATTTTCTTGTTTTAAATTTGTCACCTTTTACATTATTCATTTTAAGATTTTAACAAACTCAACCTAGTCAAATACTGATGATAAAATAGAAAAAATAAAAAATAAAAACACCGAATTATTGTTGTATACACTCAAACTCAATTTAATCCACCTAGAGGGCCCTCAAGGAAGAAACCAACTCTTTAGCACTATCAATACCACGCAACAAAATAATTAATTGTTAAAAATAAATTAAGCATATATTCTCATCAACAAAGCGTAAAGTAGAGGTTGAGTCTATAATTAAAAAAATCTAATATAAAGATTTTTATGAATAATTCTTATCAAATACAAAGGATTATTGGAATTTTTTGGCAGCTTTTATTATTAACCATTTTAAGATTAAAAACAATATAATACACAGCATGATTACCAATAAAATAATAATGATAATAAACTAAAATGAGAAATAGTCAATGCAATAATAATAGTTTTAGTAAATTGTACCTGGTCATGTCAGAACGGAAGATGCAACCTATAGTTGTGCCATATCCATACCGCCTCCTTTACTCCACCAAAACCCATGGTTGTACACTCTTAGTACTATTTCGTTGATTCTACCTGTCACTTTGCCATCCCACATGCAATTGAAACGCACCCAATGGAATTTTACACCCAAAAGGTGTTTCTAATTCCATTGCATGCGGATAAAAGCTTCTAAGAACATCAATGAACTCGGACTCTTCGGACCAATGTACTGCACGCGCTCCATACTCCTTTATCTCCGCTGTCAAGCTGTTTGAAATAATTGAAAACTCACACTCTTTTGTCCCCACATCCCACGGAGGTTGCGGAAAAGCACGCGCGAAAGTATCCTCCTTTACAAATGCCCAAAATCCATTTTCACCAATAGAACGGGCTTCAGGGACACGAAGGACCCAAGGCTGTCCTCGAGCATTATCATCAAGATGAAATTGACAAACAAACTCTGGAAACCCATGCTCATGAACTTCATAGACAACGAACAAAGCATATCCAATCCAATACTCATTTACGCGACTCTGAAATTCTCAATCAATCCGAGACTTCTCTGCTGAAACCACTCTGGAATTTCAAATCTCATTGTGGGGCCCCATGATACAGAAGAGTAAATACAGGCATGCTAAAAGAGAAAACAAGTAAGAAAAAGACGTTAATTGCATTACATTTAAGTTAATATGCAACAGTAACTTCCTAATTGGTACAGCAATATGTTAAACTTATTAAATAGGAGAGTAAGAGACTTACTTTGACTTTATTTATAGGACATGGCGGCTGCAGTTGGATAATCTTGTAAGGTGTGACATCATGCCCATTAATGGAAGCTGCCGAAAACCAAAGGCAAACACAGGCATCGAGAACTTCCCATGAAGTCTTCATGTCCCTTTGATCATAAATCATCTCTAGCAAGGGACTTTCAGTTACATTTAGATACGTCAAGTTTAATGGAAGCTTTGCCAATGCCTGTAGCTGTCTACATTTACGTAAGGAAAGCCTCTTAAGATTGTAGAGTAGGCAAAAGTTGTCCGTCAGTCTTGTAAATTCATTCTCATCCAGAGTCAAAGAATAATTCCAGATCTCTGCATCCAGTAATTTGCAGTCACTTAGATTTAGATTTAGCCCCCGTCCAGGGAATGCCCCTAACGGAACGGGACCCAACTCAACATTTTCAACCTTGGGAAATCGATTAAGAAATTCTGGTATTTTCATAAATCTATTTCCGGATAGATTTAAATCCATAACTGAAGTTACACTAAAATCTCTAGGAAATGATTCATCAGAAAGGTTGCAGTATTGCAAATGTAGTTTTCTTAAGAACTTGAAATTTGCCAGCCAATTAAGAACCGAAAAACAAGGGAGATTTGAGTCATTACTTGAACAGAACCCAGTACAGCCACATAGGATATCGCGTGGTACCTGGATTGCTTCTGTCCCACCCACGAGAAGTTCTTGAAGAGAAGATAATTTCTGAAATGATAAAGGTAATCTTTTAATGGCACTCCCCCTCAAGTCAACTATCCGAAGAGCAGTCGTATTACCCCCCATTTTTGGAAACTTTTTGAGGCTTAAACACTCATCGAGATAAAGCTCCTCGAGAGATTTGCAGTTGATTTCCTTCGAAATTTTCTTAAGACTTACGCAACGAGAGAGACAAATATTGAAGCTGTTGGAGATTTCCAATTGAGGGGTGAAGCTTTCTTAAACTATCACAATTTGAAAGATGGATTCTTTTGGTGTTCGGAACTCCACTCAGATTTGGAAGCTTCTTGAGTCTTAAACAGCCCATGAGATTAAGCTCTTCGAGAGGTTCCCAGTTGATCTCCTCTGGAAGTTCCTCAAGACTTTTGCAAAATGAGAGAGACAAATATTGAAACCGTTTGAGATTTTCAATAGAAGGGTGGAGCTCCCTCAAACTTTCACAATTAGAAAGGTCGATTTCTGAAATATTTGGGGAACCACTCAAGTTTGGAAGCTTCTTCAATCTTGAACACCCGCTGAGATCAAGCTCCTTGAGAGATTTCCAGCTGATCTTCTTTGGAAGTTTCTCAACACCTTGGCAGGATGAGAGACTCAAAGATTGAAGCCGTCTGAGATTTCCGATGGAAGGGGGGAGCTCCCGCAAACTATTACAATAAAAAATGTTGATATTTTCAATGTTTGGGACTCTGCTCGTCTGGAAGCTTCTTCAGTCTTAAACACAAGGAGAGATCAAGTGACAAAAGAGATTCCAAGTTGAACTCCTTCGGAAGTTCCTCAAGACTCTCGCATTCCCTGAGAGACAAACATCGAAGCCGTTTGAGATTTCCAATGGACGGGTGAACCTTCCACAAACTTGTACAGCCTGAAAAGGCTATTTCTTCAAGGCATGGGGCTCCACTGAAGTCTGGTATGTTTGTCAAGTCTTTTAACTCAATGCTAAAATGCGTCAACTTTTCAAAGTACTGTTATAAATTAACATAAATTAAAACAAAACAAATAAAATGAACAAAACCAAAGGAAAAAAAAAAACAATATTATGCATGCTACAACTGTACCATCTTTTCGTGCCAAAGTTGTTTGAGATGGCAAAATGGCAATTCAAGTTGAACAAGATTATTTAGTTGAAAGCTTCCCAGCAAGAATGGTAAAGGACATCCCCACCATTTTAGAAGGTGCAACTTATCACTAAGGATAAGTTTTGAATAACATCCAGACCATATGATACCCTCCTCCAAAGGCCTATAATCATGTTCTGGTTCTATCACAAGTATTTCCAAACCTGTGAAGCTAGAGAAACCTTCAAAACTTAGTTCTTTTTTTTTTTAATGGAAATTTTAAAACAATTCCTTTAACAGCATTTGTACCCTACAAAACAAGAAAAATCAAATTATTCTCATAGAAATAAATAAATGTTGTTATAAAATTTATTTCTTTTTTATATTTACATAAAAATCACTTACTAATTTATTCTTAGTACATGAACAATATCATTGAAACAATACAATCTACTTCATTCACCAGGTTCCATCATTTTCTTGCCGGAAACTATCGTTGCCCCATTTTTTGTATCAAATCATGCATTTTGAATTGTTGAGACCAAGAGAACTCCAACAAAGATTTTTCTCTTAAAATATCAATACAAATTTCTGGATAACAATCAAGACTTCTCCATATACGAATAAGACTTTTTGAATCTATTTCATTAGAAAAACATGCAATATCCAAAAATAACTTTTTTGGCAAATCATCCAATCCATTATAACTAATTTCCAATTTGTCCAAAACTTCAGCCTTAGGATTTGCTTTTAAATAGTCACAAGAATAATTCCACAACTCCATTCCCTTACGAAACAAGGATGAACCAATAACTTTAACAGCCAAAGGAAGGCCTCCAGCACATCCAATAATTTTGTTTGACAATTCCACAAAATTCTCCTCAAGTTCAAGTCTCTTGAAGGCATTCCAACAAAAAGTTGCAAGGCATCCTTATGATTTAGCAATTTAACCTTATAAGTATTATCATCACTCACCAACTGTTTCCAAATTTGACAATTTCGGCTAGTAGTGACAATTCTACTCTTTCCACCAAACCATTTAGGACTTCCTGCTAATGCTTCCAGTTGTTCTTGATTTATATCATCAAAAACAATCAAATTTTTTTTGTTACGTAACTTCATTTCCAATAAGCCAATTTCACAATAATCATTCCATATCCTTTTGCTATGTTCCTTCAAGATCTCACGGATAATTTGTTCTCGCAACTCTGCTATGCTACAACTTTTGTTATCTTTTGTACCACAAATAAAGCAGCTAGCATCAAACTTATCACAAATTCTATCATAAAGAACTTTAACCAAAGTTGTTTTACCAACTCCCCCCATCCCGTGAATCCCTATATACAGAACATCGTCTTTTTCCAAACAAAGTAAGGACACTAGCTCCTTCACTTTAGACTCAACACCAACAAGATTTTTGGAGATCTTTGATGAGTAAAAACGCAATCCACAAAATATCTTTGTAACAATTTCTTGAACAATAGTTGCTTCGGATCTGTGCAAGTGATGCTAATTAGGACTACTAAAGTCAAAGGAAACAAACATAAAATTCGACAAGATTTGTGTAACAAATTAAAATACCTGCTATCTGCGTGCCATCCGCATAGATTGCTAACTTCTTCCAATGCATCCCTCCATGATTTCACCGGATCTTCATCAGACTCGGGATTAACCGCATTTAGAGCGGAAGCTTCAACAAAATGCATCTTCTGGTTTCTTGCGTCAGAGGGATCCACAGCACGGTTAACAAATTTCTTCAAATCAGTTCTCCGAGATTTCGTCTGCCTTCTGTTAGCCTCGGGATCGTCTCTACGTTTATTGGAAACTTCTTCAAAACGCCTCTTCAGTTTTCGCCGATCAGAGAGATCCACAGTACAATCAGCCACTTCCTTCATTTCAGTTCTGTGAGATTTCATCTGCCCTCCGTTAATCTTAAAGTTGTCTCTATGTTTTTCAAAGCTTTTGCAAAACTCCCCTTCTGTTTTCGCACGTCGGAGGGCTTCACATGGTAAAAAACAGGCAAAACCTTTAAGCGTCCTTCCCTCATGCATTCAACAATCTGTGTCAGTTCCTCCAAACACCAACTTGAGAATGCAAAATTCTCTGAAATGACAACTACTGCATATTGGGAATTTTTGATAGCTGGAAAGAGCTCGTGAGAGATATCTTTCCCTTTCGGCAGTTTTTCATCATCTCTAAAAACATGAAAACCTCTTTGCTTCAGAGCTTCGTACAGATGGTCTGTAAAACCATGTCGCGTGTCTTGGCCGCAAAAGCTGAGGAAAACATCGTACGTTGATGGAATTATCGAAGAAGAAGCAGAGGAGGATGAAACCATATGGGTGCTCAAAGACATCTTTGGATACTCACAAGGCTGTTCAACGAAAGGTTTATTTGCAGATTTCGAGGGGTCGCACGAAGTTGTTTAATGCAGGGCTAATTGCGAAACTCGAGGCTGACAAATGTTATAGTTCTGAAGCATTGAGTTATATCAAACCCTCCCCGGCGTTCCGCGTTCACATATCCAATTAGTCAAGGTCATCGTAAATAGAAGACAAAACAGGGTGCAAGTGGCAAATTGCGAATTCCGACGAAATTTCCAGTCGTTTCTTCTACAGCTGGATTACACGTCAAACTGAAAAGCAATACGAAAAAGCATGAACTGTGTTCCTGTCAAAACATGCATAACTCCGTAGTCAATCAATTTTTTGATAAGTGAGCAAGATGAGAAATTTGCAGGTCAGTGAAAGGAAAATATGTTCTGTTCATATTTCCTTTTGAATGCTTCGCCAAAGTTAGGCTGTAGAAAGTAGAAACTTCATTCACTACGTATATCAGACGTCTAAGCTTGGTCAAGCAGATTCCTTCCTTCCAATCAAAAGGTTTACAAGATGATTTAATCCCCCGGGAAAAAGTGATTTAGAAAAACGGTAGGGCCGGGAAAGTTTGGCCTATACGAAAGAAGTTGCATTAAATTTTCTGACAGCTTTTCTTTATAAAATAATATTGTTATCAAAATTTTAATGAGTATTTTTGGAGGTATATAAATAATTATTAAATTTAAACTTAATTTAAATTATAATCAATTTCTTAATCTAATATTACAGGAAGGTGAAATTTCTTAAAATTTCAACTTTCTCTATGCTTTAATGTAAAATCATCTACATGATAGCATAAATTGCAGAAGATCTAATGGTTGAGTTTTTATCACAATGTAAACGCATTGTTCAAATTAATCATCTTTACTGAACATTTGCTAAGTAGAACTTGATCCATTACGATGCAGTGTAAGTTCATGGAGTTGTTGAAGAAAAGGAAATGAGAATAAAAGGCTTATTTAGTGGAAGGCTAATATGCAGAATTCGACGCTTGCACAAGCTTGTTTAACGCAAAGTTAACTTGCAGAATTCGTTAGCACGCTTTCACGCTTTTATTTTGATGGCTTCCCTTTTTATGACCTGCCTAAGTACCGTAGCAAATTTTTTAAGAAATTGTCTAGCCAAGGGATGCATAGAGATCAAAATGCTCAACAGGTCTTTCAATATTCCTCTTAAAAGGTTGTCAAAGTGGGGAAATTTCAAGCTTGGACTCTAAAAGAAAGAACATGGATGTTACGCTGTTGCGTAACAGCTATTGTCACGGACGGCTTACGGGTTGATCACCCAAGAAACAATCCACGTATCTTTTCCTTGACCGCCCTATGATGAACGATTAGAGGAAATATTGGCTAGATTCGAAGAAGCCAACCTCCAAGTCAATTTGTGGAATTCAAGCTTGCTTCATTCATCACGGGTCCCGCTTAAATACATCCAAAAGTGCCCATTTCCCATGCAAGGGATAGAGTGCACGTAACAAAAGAGCAGAGCATGCTTCTACCTTTAACCCATCATTACCACTGACCACCTACCGTTCCTACACCAAACAACCCTGCTGCCTTGCACGCCTAAATGCATGCCTGACACTTCACACAACCTAAATCAGAAAATAGCAACACATGTAACCATTCCCCAAGATGCCGCCCCGAGGTTGATTGGACTTACGGACTCCAAACGCGGAATTTAAACACACAAAAGTTAGATCGTAACAGGTGCCCTCCCTTCAAACTAGACCTTGTCCTCAAGGTCTAAGTCGGGAAATCGGTGTTGCAGCTGAGACAGGTCCTCCCACGTGGCTTCCTCCCTAGGCAATCCTTGCCACGTCACTAGAATTTCTAGAGCTCGGTTGCGTTGCCGGCGAGCCAGGACCTCCACTGGAACGACAGTGGGTGATCCATTTGGGTTTAGTCCCCTTGGAAGATCGGATATCACCTCCTTAGCATGGCCATAGAATTTTCGCAATTGAGAAACATGAAAAACAGGGTGAATGCGGGAGGATGCCGGAAGTTGCAACCGATAAGCGACTCTCCCCAATTTTCCGATTATCTTAAATGGACCATAAAAACGTGGTGAGAGCTTGAGTGACCGGCGCATGGACACAGATACTTGACGGTAGGGCTGTAGTCGAAGAAGTACGTCATCTCCAACTGCAAATTCAACCTCACGATGCTTCTTATCATAGGCACTTTTCATGCGCTGCTGGGCCTCTGTTAGATGAGAACGCAGATTCTTCAAGAGTTCATCTCTCTGCCGCAGCTCACTGTCTAGGAGTTCCAGAGCAGTGGTTCTCGGAACATAGGGGAGAAGGGTGGGAGGTGCTCGGCCGTAAACTGCTTCATAGGGAGTCATTCCAGTGCTACTGTTTACACTTGTATTATGGCAGAACTTGGCCCAGGGCAGCCATTTCATCCATTCTTTTGGCTTTCCATCCACGAAACAACGTAAGTATGTTTCAATGGATTTGTTAGCAGCTTCGGTTTGTCCATCTATTTGAGGATGGTACGCTATACTATAATTGAAGCTAGTGCCATGTAGACGAAATAGTTCAGTCCAAAAAGTTCTAGTGAAAATCGACCCACGGTCACAGACAATGTTACGAGGAAGCCCGTAGAGCTTGAAAATTTCTTTAAAGAAAATTTGAGCCACCATAAGAGCAGTGTAAGGGTGCGTGAAAGGCATGAACCGAGCATATTTGGATAGCCGATTGACTACCACAAAAAGAGAATTTTTACCTTGAGATGTAGGGAGACCATCTACAAAATCCATTGAGATTTCAGTCCAAATGTGCATCGGGATAGGTAATGGCTGGAGAAGTCCTGCCGGTAATTGATTGACTGCCTTTTGCTCTTGACAGATTCGGCAACTTCGGATGAACTCTTTTAAGTTGTTCCCCATCCCTTTCCAATAGAAAACCGAGCGTAGCCTCTGGTTTGACTTGAAATAGCCTTCATGGGTGCTTCCATGGAACTCCTTTAAAATAGTAGGAATTAGCTCGGAGTGCTCAGAGAGGAAAATTTTTCCCTTGAAAAAGAGAATGCCTCCCTTGTACTACCACGGCCCTATCTCGTCTCCCTGTTGCACTCGATCCACTAGGTGTCCCAGTTTCTCTTGCGTTTCTATCTTGATTGGCTCTGCCCATAAGGGTACTGGCATGGAGATTGCCCAGCACGAAGTCTCTACATCGTTACTGAGGAGGGAAGCATTATTAAGCTCTTTAGGTAGCCTTACTTGCTTTTCTTCTAAGTGCAACAACTCAGCACATATTGACGGTGAGGTGTTGCCTCTCAATGAAGCAGTTGGCAAGGCAGTACTTGTTGATTTTTTAACGCTACCCTCCCGGAAGTTATCAATCAAGCAACTCGTTCCTGCAGAGTCCCCTGCTTTCTGGTGTAGAGACAGAGATTGGTTTCCTTCTTCGCCTGTGCCTTCAAAACGTCGGGAAAGGGCGTCGGCTGCTCCATTTTCTCTTCCAGGCCTGTACTCAATACGAAAATCAAATCCAATGAGTTTAGACAACCACCTTTGCTGGCTTGGAGTAGAGATACGTTGGTCCCAAAGGTGTTTGAGCGCTTGTTGGTCTGTGCGCACTACAAACTCCCGTCCTAACAGGTAGTGACGCCACTTTTGCACCGCCAAAATAAGGGCCATCATTTCTTGGTCATAGGCTGAAAGATGCATGTTCCGCCCAGTCAAAGCCTTGCTAAAAAATGCAATCGGTCGTTGCCTTTAGGATAACACTCCTCCAACTCTCGTGTTTGAGGTGTCACACTCAACGCAGAACTGTTGAGAAAAATCTGGAAGGCTGAGTACTGGAGTTTGGGTCATGATGTTCTTCAGCAACTGGAATGCAAACTCGGCTTCCTCACTCCAATGGAAAGCCCCTTTCTTCAATAAGTCATTTAAAGGCCGAGCTATCATCCCATAGTGTTTGACAAAACGCCGGTAATACCCGGTTAAACCCAGGAACCCTCGAAGAGCCTTCAGTGTTGCCGGTCTTGGCCACTCCAGAATGGCCTGAATTTTGTCTTGCTCCACACTAACACCATTTTTGCTGATTACATGCCCCAAGAACCCGAGGCTCTCCTTGTCAAATTCACACTTGGATCTTTTTGCTAACAATTGTTGGCTTCTTAGGACTTCCAATATTACTTGAACATGCTGCAAATGCTCTTCCATGGTTTTACTAAATATCAATATATCATAAAAAAAAACCAACACGAACCTTCGAAGAAAAGGCCGGAAGACATCATTCATGAGAGATTGGAAGGTTGCTGGCGCATTTGACAATCCGAATGGCATCACTAGCCATTCATAATGCCCTTCATGTGTCCTGAAAGCTGTCTTGTGCACATCAAGAAGGGCTACTCGTATTTGATGATAACCCGAGCAAAGATCCAGTTTAGAGAAAACTATTGCACCATGCAACTCATCTAAGAGCTCGTCTATGTTAGGAATGGAAAAGCTATTTTTGATAGTCTGCTGATTAAGAGCTCTATAGTCAACGCACATGCGCTAAGATCCATCTTTCTTTCAGACTAGGATAACAGGGGATGAGAAGGCACTATCACTGCGTTGGATCACTCCAGAGTTGAGAAGCTCACGAATGATACTTTCAATTTCTGCCTTTTGATAATAGGGGTAGCGATATGGTCACACCACCACAGCTTGCTCTTCATTTTTAAGAGAAATTCGATGTCATGGTTGCGTGGGGGAGGCAAGCCCTGTGGTTTGGAGAACACATCTGCGTATCCTTGGACCAACCACTGGAGTGGATGTTCCAGCGTTGTCACTTCTTTTTTGGGGTTTGCTTCTTGGTCTTCCATTGAGAGAACTCTTAAAACAATGCCCAACCCAGGTTTTCGTAGCTCTCTGGCCATCTCTTCCCCCCCCCAATGAGTTTGTTGGCGGGTCGGGCCACCCCTGCGAGAATAACCTTTCGGCTTTCATGCACAAATTTTATTGTTAAACTATGAAAATCCCAAAGAATGGGTTCGAGAGAATAAAGCCAATGCACTCCAAGTACTGCATCCACACCTTTCATGGCCAACAGAATAAAGTCAACTTTGAACTTAGTTCCTTGCAACAGTACCTCTCGACTCACATAGGCCCCAGAGCTAGCAATAAAGTCCCTATTTGCTACTCTCACTTGGAAAGAACCTGCTTCTGTGGGCTCTATCCCCAGTTCCTTGGCAATTCTAGCATGAATAAAATTATGGGTAGATCCGATATCCATAAGAAATCAAACCTTCTGCTCAAAAGCGTCAATGTTGCCATCCACCTTCATAGTTTGGGGATTAGGAACGCCATAGATGGCATTGAGAGAGATGCTAGGGATCTCTTCCTTTTCTCTCACCAGTTCAGCTTCAAGTTCACCCACTATGTTTGCCGTGGCCTCCTCTTCTTCCGAAGACAAGCCCTCTAGAAAAAAAAGCTTCTTGCATCGGTGGCCTGGACTGAAACGATCGTCACAGTTAAAGCAAAGTCCCTTAGCCCTGCGTTCAGCTATTTCAGCTGCTGTGAGCTTTTTGATGGGACGAATAGAGGCTGCGGCTGAGCTCGATTGGGTTGCTGGCAGCGCCTAGAACGGTTGGTTTCTGTGAACTACCAAGGAGGAGGAGCTTCGTGGTGCTGTTTGGAATGGTTGAGAGCCTTTCAATTTAGCCTCATGAATTTTAGCCATACCAATGGCTGCTGACAGAGAGGCTGGTTTGGCTATCCGCACATCACCACAAATCTCATCCTTCAGACCAGAAATAAAACAACTTAGTTGTTGTTTTTCAGTCATGCGTTCTGACCGCAGTGCTAGGCGAGTAAACTCTTTTTGATATTCTTCCACTGTGCCCTTTTGCCGTAGTTTAGTGAGATCACCGAAGTGGTCGGTGAACTCATTTGGGCCATTTCTGGCCAAAAGATCTTCCACCATAAAAGACCACGTTATAGCCTCACGCCCTTGCTGTTCGCGAAGCATTTCGGAACCATATTTGAGCCTCGCCTAATAAGTTCCAAGATGCCAGACGCACCTTATCTGCCTCCGTGGTTCTGTGGAACTCAAAATAGTGCTCTGCTCGGCAAATCCATTCCGTGGGGTCACCTTCCCCATCGTAGGTTGGGAACTCAGTTTTCATCTTGGCCTTAGTGGCCTCACCGCCAGCTCCTTCAGGTTGTCTAATGCGAGTTCCACTGCTCCCGCCACCTGTGGACTCCGAGTCGTATCCCAAGCCCTTGCTGACCCTTTCAATTTTCGCATCCAGGGCAGCAAACATCTGCTGCATGGATTGCTGCATGGCCTCATTTAGTTCACGGAAGCGCCGATCCATGTCGGTACTGGCAGCATTGGATGGAGCATCACTCATGTTGGAAGCGTTTCCCACAGACGACACCAATTTGTTACGCTGTTGCGTAACAGCTCTTGTCACCGGACGGCTTACGGGTTGATCACCCAAGAAACAATCCACGTATCTTTTCCTTGACCGCCCTATGATGAATGGTTAGAGGAAATATTGGCTAGATTCGAGGAAGCCAACCTCCAAGTCAATTTGTGGAATTCAAGCTTGCTTCATTCATCATGGGTCCCGCTTAAATACATCCAAAAGTGCCCATTTCCCATGCAAGGGATAGAGTGCACGTAACAAAAGAGCAGAACATGCTTCTGCCTTTAACCCATCATTACCACTGACCACCTACCGTTCCTACACCAAACAGCCCTGCTGCCTTGCACGCCTAAATGCATGCCTGACACTTAACACAACCTAAACTAGAAAATAGCAACACACGTAACCATACCCCAAGATGCCGCCCCGAGGTTGATTGGACTTACGGACTCCAAACGCGGAATTTAAACACACAAAAGTTAGATTGTAACAATGGAGTAGGAGTAAGTCAAGACCTATAACAAGTTCCTGTTAATTTTCCTTCTCTTCACAAATAATTGTATTAATTGTGTGATGTTCATATTAGCTTACTAAACTCGTTGATACGACGAGCATTTCAAAATATATAAATAATTGTTAGATTAAACTTTGGTTTGTAGTTATAGTCAATTCTATTAATCTAGTATTGTAGAAAAATTAACGAGTTAAAATTTATCTAGCGATGTAAATGTGGTTTACGACAAAATTTCCAAGAGCCCTACGAAAAGAAGTGCAAATTCCATCTCTCTTCCTTCACGTGGGAGGACCCCAAGCTGTAGTATCTGTCCAAGCCAATTATTTGGTCGGTATAAATATGAAAATATAGTGGCATCTCAATATGAATTGTGAAAGATCCAATCCTTGAGTTTTCAATCACAATATGAATGCATCGTTCAAGTCAATTATGGAGCAGTGGTCTATATAAATCCAAGCACAAACCAAAAGGATGAACATATGATTTCTAGTTGTCATTGTTCGCGATACTTCTCACATGAATTTACAAAAAACCAGTTAAACGTATATCAGGTGTCTTGGTTTTGCCCACCAAATTCCTATCCTCTTTTAGGGTCTAGCCAAAGGACCTTAAATATCAAAATGTTCAGAAGATTTTTTAATGTCTTTTTGAAAAGTATTTAGTGTGGACTCCAAAAGAAAGACTTTGGAAGAGAAAAATTTCGGCCTTTCTGAAGAAGCTGCCATTAATTTTTCTTCTTAGTCAAATATAAGGAAACTCCAAATTTCTTGGCTAAAAAAAAGAACATCTAGAAAACTCATTGTTCAGCCTTAGTATAAAAGGTTCTATTGTCTTTTTTTTCCTAATTTGTGTATATCATCTTCTTTTAAAAAAATTATTATTTTTAAATATTACAATGTAAACACTCAAACTCATATACAATATGTTGAATTTCAAATCTCATAATTGAAATTTTTATTAACTTATCACTAAATTAATTAAGTAAGCATATCTTCCTTCCTAACTGAATCGTCCTAATTTTATGTCTCAAAACACCAAAGGCTTTTTTGGAGTTCCAAACTTTGTCCCCTGTCACAATATTCAAAACACCTTTTAAAAGATTCAAAAGGCTAATAAGAAAATCTTGATTGCAGTAAACGTCTTCACATTACACCCAGTGTTGACCGTACCTACAGCCTGCGGAACGCTCACATCAGCACCTATACGGACTCGAGTATCCCATTTATCTAGGGGTATCTTGTATTTGTAATCTTTCTCTTATATACGGCATTGTATAAAAACACAATTGATTTTTTACAAAATACTATATAAAAAGAGAATTACAGCTGCACTCGTACTCTCTTTGGATTCTATTTTCCGGCTGATGTGTTTCCAGTCAGTTTTAACTTGGTTTACGTGTCATGAGTACCCCTACATAGATAGGGTACTCAAGTCCGTGTAAGTGCTGACGTGACCGTCCTGCAGACTGTAAGTACGGTCAACAGCCAGGTTTTCATGTAATAAAAGTGGAGTTAGCATTGCCTATTTTTAAACGAAGGTAGGTTCACGGAAATGCCTTTTGGTGGCTATTTTATGCTCACCGACGGAGTATTGAACCTCCTCTCCCATCGTTCTTCAACAAAGATTCAAGCAAATCTCACGTTTCCTTGGGACCGTTGTGAGACACCTATGTAATCTTTTAATGAAGTGATAATTATATTTTTATAGAGTTATTTTTTTTTATTTTAAGTAATAAATAACTTTAATAATTATGATAAAACATTTAAATTTTTTTTTATTTATCTAAATTTATCTTGTTTATGTAACACAAGGAGGTAAGGAGAAAATGGATGAACTATGAAAAACTTGATGCTTATTGTGTAACAAAATCATAATATCAAGATCAAGAGAGTCAAGATAGGCTTGGGCTTTAGATGATTGTTATTAGATTTTATTGTTATTGGGTTTTCTAAATAATTAGAAAACCTAATCATATTAGAAGTTTAAAACTTAATTAAATTAGAAGTTCAAAACTCAATTATTTTAGGTTTCTAAATCCCAGTTATACCAAGATAGGAGATAGATTCAAACCTAAACCCTATTTAAGAAAAGAAAGGAGGCCAAAGATGGGAGAGGAAATTGAGCACAACTCAAGAGAGAAGCTAAGAATTCAAGGTTTTCTTGAAGGGAAGACAAAAAGGATGACAGACTTCTTGTTCTTGAATTCAAGATGTCTTCTTTATTTCTTATTACTATTCTTCCTCATTATTTCTTTATGTTTTAGTTTATTTTTGTTAGAGCTACGATATAACCTAATTATGATGGTATGAATCTTATGATTATTATTTTTTGTAAAATATTTTATTTATGTGAAGTTACATATTACTATGTTTAATGCTTTTAAGTGATTAGCTACTACTTGAATAATTTGATTTGCATGTTTGAGACCGACAAGAGATGATATGCAGTTGCTTCTTGTAATATGTAACCATAAATTAAATATGGATAGACATATACCATATTATTTGTGTGACTTTCGGTGTAAACTGGGAATGTTCATAGATCCTAATGCATTTGGTTTGTTTCAATTCACATATAGAGATATAGTGAAGTAATGAACTAAGTAGGTTTGCTATACTTAGACATATGATAATAAATACATTAGGAAGTTCTACCATCACATAGATATTATCCCTTTTGCAAGCATAAATAATCAATATTAATACCTAATAGTTATGGTGAAATTATATGTTCTAACATATTTCTTGTATTTACTTTTCTTAAATTTAGTTATTTAATCTATCATCTATCAATTTTGTTTGTTAGATAAATTCTAGGAGTTGTTCATCATTAGTAACTAGTTGACTTAGTAATCACCAATCTTTGTGGGATGATATCTTTCTTATTATTATATTACTTGTTTAACAAGTTCACTTGCATTTAAAATCCACCGAACATGAAGATTTAAATTACTTTTACCTATGAAAGTTTTAAAGAAAAGTGAGAAGTTTTATAGAAGATTTTAGATATATGTGGAAGGCTTTTATCTAAAAAATTTTAAAGATTAGTGAGGAGATATTTTGGTAAAAAATTTTAAAATTTAATTTAAGATTATAGAATTAAATGAATCTTCTTTACCCTTATAAATAGGTGTGATTCTTTTTTCATGTATTAAGAATGTATAAATAAAATTGTAAGTCTTGTACTGTTTTTGTGTATATTACAAATCCTTTTTCACAAAGTCATTCAAAGAAGAGAAAATTGCTAGAACACTCCACAAGCTACCATTGGCTATCTAGGTTTGCGACTGTCACGTGACATGATGTTATTGGGTATTTATATTTTGTGGCTAGAACAATATTCACACTTTAGTTTGAATTTAATTATTAAATTTAATGGTACACATGGGTATATACAATTGTTGTTATATGGTACATTTTGAATTTAAACACTAAATTCAATATCCAATTGGGTTTTATGCGCAATGTGTGGCCAACAATTGTAGAGTGTCAATAAACAAAATATTAATGGATCTCTCATTTATTCTCACGTAATTTTAGTTAACTTTTTTGCATATGTTTTTCTATATATTTATAAGAATTCTCTTTAAAAAAATATTGTCCATGAAAAACAATACAAATAGCTAAATATTAATTAAGAGATCTAAATTATGACTATAACTTTAAGTTAATTCAAGGAAAAGGGATTTGGAGGACTCCTCATTAAGTTTATTTAGAAAATAAATGTTATAAGAAATAAAAATAAGTATTCCTACAGTATAGTTTTAATACAAAATTTAAACATACCAAGAAAAATGTATGAATGAAATTAAGATATTCAAAATAGAGTTAGATGAAATATTAAAAATATTTAGTTGATCAAGATACCATAACCTAATGTTAACATAAGACTTTAAAAAACAAAAAGATAATTATTTGCATCAAAAATTTGTTTTTAAGTCTTATTGAAATGAATCGTAAAACTTTAAGCATGATTGCCTACAACATGACAACTACTTCGCTACAGAACACGACGGCAGGACCCGCATGATGATGCTGTCGGATAGAGACGAATAACCGCATGTGAGCTTCATCTTACGTGGATGCTGTCAGCGCAGGTTACGTGAAAGCATTGAGGCTGCTTTCTGGCTCGCCGGCAAAGGGTTCTGAACCCCGTCTCCCGTTGTTTTTCTACACAAATTCAGACGTACCTCTACGCATCTTCAGGACTGTCCGCGGTGCTCATCAAGATCATGGCCGTCCCTTTAACCTTCATTCATTCTTACATAAATTTAGTTAATTTTTCTCAAGATTTTGTTTTTGTATATTTATAAAAATTCTATTTTAAAAGTATTGTCCATGAGAGACATTATAAATAATTATATTTTAATTAAGAGACCTAAATTACAATCATTAATTTAAGTAAATACGAAGAAAAGCTATTTTTGAGAGCTCTCATTAAGTTTATATTAGAAAATAACTTATCTATGAATATTATAAGAGATAAAAGCACATATTCGTACACTGAATTTTTAATACAAATTTAAATCATACCAAAAAAGATGTATGCTTGAAATTAAGATGGGTCTCGGTCTAAAGGCTAAGGACAGGGGGACATGACGATGCTGTCGAATAGAGACGGAGACCCGCACGCCAGCATCATCTTACAGGGATGCTGCTTTGTGAAAAACAATATTAACAAAAAAAAGTTGAGAAGACATCTAGTGAATTGTAATTGTAAAAAAAATATGTAATTGCTAGTGTATTAATTATTTAAATCTTGAGAAGACATTTTCATTCAATCCATTTAGTGAAAAAGTCACAAGGAAATGGTGTGACAATGAAAGATTGGACTTTAACTAAGGTGATCCTTCTTTTATAAGGAGTTCCCATGAGCATTTATCCAATTTTACAAAGTTTCATTGCCCATTTAGTTGAGTCAATTTGAAAATTTTTTATCCACATGTTTCTATTGTCTTTGGTCATAAATTGGAGATATTGATTAACACGTTCATATGAGGAAAACTACTCAAGCTTTTCATATAGCTTTTCAACCTATACCTTATGCTTTGTAAAGGGGAGATCAATCTATAATGATCAAATCCTAAATTTCAATACAACCGCATACTCAACAAAAAATATAAGAATAAAAGAAAAAAGCTGGTATATTAACCAAATAACGGGAAAATGGGATAAAAACGAAAGGAAAAGTTAGTCCTAAAAAATAAAAGATGACATACTAGTTTCTGGAACCGATACTTCATCTACTGCAACATCACCCATTATACTTCTTTCTCTCAAAGCTGAAGCTACCGAATAAGTAACCATAGTAGTTTCCACATACTTATTTTATGTATTTCTTATTGTCGATCCTGGATAGTATCCCTCGATGTGAGCCAACCACCAAGCACTATCAAACTTCACTTGGCTTGGTTTCTTTTTTCCCATTGGTCAATTTCTTAAAATGCACATTGATAGGAAGAAGTAGAGGTAACTTGAGGCCTCAGAAATGTCCAGTAAATTTACTAGCAAACTCATTAATAATGCTATTAAAAAATACAAGTAAACAAATTGACACAACTTGAGATTAAATGGGAAAGTTGGATACAATACAAAACAGAGATGAACCACTTGATTGAAGGTGTGCCCAACACCCATAGATGAGAGATACTCCAATTGTAGAGAACATTTGGGTGAAATAGCAGAGCACATAAGGCTCATGTTGAACTTCTTGAAGGCCTTACTTGTAATCTATCAAATACCATTTGATTGACACAAGTAAAACTCATTCTTGTGCACTTTTACCACCGCTTAGGTCTTGTCAAGTGGTGAACAAGAATTTTTGGCTCCACTGCAATCCACGATGTATTCTTTTAGTGATTTACTCTACAACGGTTGCTTTGAGGCTGAGAAAATGATGCTAATTGGTTTAAAGTCCAAACAAAGTCAAAGTTTAAGGAGGAAAGCCACTAAAATTCATCAAAATTTTGCATAAGAGAGATGAAACCTATCATGTATATGCATCATTGACTTTTTTTAAAGCAACTCTCCACACTTCTATCTTTTCTCCTTCAATTCAAGGTCTTCTATATCTCTTGTAAAAGCTTATGCAAAATTAGCCTCTTGTTTTTGAATATTAGAGGGATCCACTTGTCAAAAACCAACAAAACTATTAGTCTTGTCTCCCTTTAGTATTCTATTATTTGATGGAAGTTATTTGATGCAATTGTTGTATACTCATTATTGCAATGTTTAGAACGTTTCAATATGTGAGGACATTCCTTTTTTGAGACTTTCAAGTGTGTTTACTTTCAATAGTCAATGGCTAGTTTGTCATTTAATTGTTCCAACATCTTTATCCTTTCCTTTGAATGAAAAGAAAGTTCTAGACTTTTTAGTCCATAGAACAATCAATGGATATGATCAAGGAAAAAAGAAACTACAAAACCACCAAATCATAAGAAAATAGAATGATGTAGGAGAACATTGCCCTACAATAAGCATTTAAAACATCAAAGAAATAGTAAGATATATAAATACTAATGAATGCTATTAGTGAAAAAGTAATTCAACAAATTTGTATGAATCTTCCAAACATCATATGGCATCCTTGAAAATGAACAAACAAATAAAAAATTACTTCTACAAATTACCAAAAATTAAAGAAAGCACATCATACATGTTAGTCATTTGACACCATTCAAATGCATCAACATTTCCTCACATATACACAAGAAGTATAATAATATTCTTAAATGAAGGGGTATGTATAAGTTCTTTAATAGTAATTCTCTATTTATCAAACACAATGAACAAAAAGAACTTGGGTTAAATTCTCTTAATCATTCAATAAATATACTTTTCTTAATTGAAAATTTCAAATTACATGGTTTCCAAAGTTTTTTTTTTTGACAAAAAAAAAATAGTAATGAAAACTCTTCCATCTATATTCTTAGACTCTAGTTGATGCATGAACCCTATTTTAAAGAGTCTAATTTATATGAGAAGTCATATATCGAATTAGTGACACGATATTACATCAAAATTCACATAGCTACGAAAGGATGACAAAAGTTAGATTAATCTTTAACATACGAATGACTAAATTATAAATTACAAACAATAAATTGAAAATTCATATTTCCTTACTTAGAATTTAGTAAAAATATCTTCCACTATAAGGGTTACATTGTCTTGCTTATAATTTGACAAATTTGAAACTATTCATTATAAGATTGTGTCAAACATTGACAAGGGAAAAAGAAACCCCAATGAATAAAAACAAACCAATCAAAACAAAAACGAATAGTATGAGGGACAAAAAAAGAAGGCCCAAAAGAACCAAAACATATGTAAGATCTTCTCAAAAGAACATAACTTAACGTCACGTCCACCGGGATACTCATGGGCACTGAGGAACTAACAACATCACATACATCAAGAGGTTGGAAATTAGACAAAATGACCTCATGATTTTCTGAATACAATCCATTTGGATAAATGCCACTTAGACCTTGAGAGAACTCCAACGGCCACAAACAAGACACACCTCACACTTCTTCACTCCTTCACATTCCGCTGTCTGTTACAATCAAAGCATGAAGATAGCTACTTTTGTTCAAATCATTCCCCGTTGCCCTGAATCACAAAGCTAATGTAATATACAACCGAATCTAATCTGGCCCGAACTTCACTGAGCTGCCACAGAAATACCCTGACCTAAAGTCTTATGCTCATGGACCATTCATTTCTTTTCTTTTTTCCTTTCAAAGCTGTCAAGCTCTCAGACCTTACACAACTTCATAGATGTAGGATTTTGGCATCATAACCAAGATAGTTACGAAATACCATCAATGGTCGAGCTAGTGGGACAAATAGAATACATGAACCTGCTTTTGTGTAGTAGGTCGGCGGTGTGAAGTTAAAACAAAAATGATTCTATATTACCTATACACACAGTCGACGCACTCTTCCGAGTACAAATAATCCTTTGGTTTTAATTATTCAACCCACTAAATACAAGCACTTGTTAGGCTTAACCTTGTCTTTCAATTAGAATTAATAGTTTGATAAGGTTAATAGACCAATATAATCAAGAAAGGATAACGTTTGTGTATGAAGAACTTCAACAAATTTTGAACTCACAATTCATCTTGGAAATTGGTAGTCAAGATACCCAACTCACCGTTTAGCATCAATTTTGAAAGATCTGCCTGTAAAAACGTTTAAAAACCTCAACTTTGTGACAAAATAGTCTCGAATTATTTATAGGTTAGTTGGAGGTGCCTCAAGTTACTTGCGCCAAAACAATTATTATGTATTTTATTTTTGAGTACTACCTTGAATATGCAATGTGAAAAGTAGAGCTTTATAGGAAAGAGAGCCACTTACATACACAGTGAAAAAGCAGATGCATTTCGTTTTCCAAATAGAGCCATTTATATTATGACAAAAGGTTGAGAAAATACATTTGAATGAGCTAAAATTTACTATGAAATCAACTAAAAAATGCTTGAATGATTAGAAGTGGAGAAGAAATTCATGTTGTTATTGCAATTAAGACAAAATAAATTCATATATTTTCTCCATACATAAATAAAGCATTTTCATAATTACTAGAGTAATTCAAGATGTATTCAAGAAGAAAGAGGAAAGAGGAGAAAGTACTCTTTGGATTGGGCTCTGCCACTGAACTCCGGCCTGAAGAATCTGCTGCACGACTTCGTTTCATCCAAAAACTCTACTCCATGTTGTCGTACCATCATTCAATGCCTCTCGAGCCGTGCTCCTCCGATTGACTGACCATCACTTAAGACTCGTGAGCTCGCAGGGCTCATACGATGACATCCAAAAGGAAAGCTTTCTCTTCATTTCATTGACGGGTTGGAGAAATGTTTATGAAGTCAGTTGTTGCAAGCAAATGGGAGTCGCCTGCAAATAGGGTCCCCATTGTAATTGAAAGGGCTTGATTAGTAACAAGTGGGAAAGAAATCTAATTGATCATGCCAATATACTAAAGACTTTTAAAATCCAAAACAGGTGGAGTAATCCTACCAAGAGGTTAAAAAAACTGTGAATGCTCATGCCAATATACTAAACGTATCCGACACTTCTTTACCATCACATCCGAGCTGCTTGTTCCAATTGACGTCTCAAGGTGGCGACAGCTATCCAAATCCATTCCATTTTTCTCGAACAACTCAAATGGTATATATGCCCAAAATCCGTTTCGGCCAACCAAAGGGACTTCAGGGACACAAAAGGCCAGAGGTAGTTCTTGACAAATATCAGAGCCTTGAAATCGCCAAACAAACTCAGGAAGGGTGGGATTACTACCTCCAGAAATGCTACCATTTGAATTCTCATCCTCATGAACTTCATAAGCAACAAACAAAGCAAGTCCCTCGATAAACTTTTCCAAATCCACATTTACACGAAAGCGATTGTTGCTGCTATGGTTGAAGCACTCTGGAATTTCATATTCCAGAGTAGGGCCCCATGCAAACAAATTATCATCAAGAAAGTCGTAATTCTGGAAAGGAGTAAAAAAATAAAAATAAAAGAGAGAGATGTGAGTTGCAGCACTTTCTTGTTTTCAAAAGAAAAGCCGTGTTTTGAAAAGAAAAGTGGCTTACCTCTGCCTCGTTGATAATGTGTTGTGGATTTAGTTGCATGATCTTATAAGTTTTTCCATCGTACTCATGGGACGTATTCTTGGCCACAGAAAACCATAGACTGCTGCATAATCAGAGAGTCCTCATGCCTGTATGATAACAACCTATCTCCAGCGATGGACAATTTTCTATCTCTAACGCACGTTGGCCTAATGGAAGTTTCGGCAATGCCTAAAGTTGATTACAATTACATAATTTAAGTGTCTCGAGATTTGAGAACAGATAGAAGCAATCTGGCAATATTGTAAATGTACTCTTAGATAATTCTAAAACTCTAGCGGAGGACAAAAGAGCAAAACCATTTAAGATCATTTCATCCACTAGATTGCAACCACTGAGCTTTAAGGATGATAGTATGCTAAAACCTAGAGGTAGAGACGTGGACAAGGATTGAAGGTGCTCACATTCACTTAGGTCAAGATCTTGAAGAAGAGAAAGTTGACAAATACCTTATGGTATTTTTATAAATTTATTTTCAGAAAGATTTAACACTTTAAGTGAAGATAAATAACTAAATTGGAAATTTCTTCATCTAATAGGTTTCGATAAATCAAATCTAACTTTTCTAAAAAACATAAACATGATGACCAATAAAGATGAGAAATATTATGGGAATGTGAGTCAATGAATTGACATAAATGGGTTGAGAGAGTTTTCTAATGCCTATTAACTCTGTCTTGAGAAATATAATGGGAATGTGAGTCCATAAATTGACACAATTGGGGTGAGAGAGTTTTCCAGTGCCTATCACCTATATCAAGATCTCTAAGAGATGACAAACTCTTCATACATGATAATGGCACTTTAGTGCAAGTTGAGCCCAATCTAATAATCCTTAAAGAAGTGACATTGCCCACATTCTTTGGTATATTCTCAAGTTTTGAACAACCAGTAAGGTCAAGCATTTCAAGAGATTCCCAATAGGTTTTCTCTAGAAGTCATTTAAGACTTTCACAACAATTTAGGTCTAAGATTAAAAGCTTTTTGAAAGTTTCAAGGGATGGATGGATCTTTCTCAACCATAACAATTATTCAAGCATAGTATCTTAAGATTTGGAGCTCCACTCAAATCTATGATTTCTATAAAGCTTTGTGAAATAGTAAGATCAATGCATTTCAATTTGTCAAAAATTTGATGTAGACAAATATAAATTTTAAAAAAATACTAAAAAGGATTAAAAGTGTTAAAGGGGGGAAAAAAAATCCAAAACCTTACCTTCCTTCGAAGCTATAGTACTTTAACATTGCTATATGGCATAGAAAGCTCAACAAGATTGTTTGGTTGAAAACTAGTTGGCAAAAATTTCAAAGTAAAATGTGGCCATTTCATTCCACATAACTCATTGCTTAGTATAAATTTTGAAGGATTTCTAACCGATCTTATATCGGGATAAAACTTGTTATTTATAAGAAACATTGTCAACTTTCTCATTTTCGAGAAAGTTTCAAAGTTTAATGGTTCACTTCTTGGCACTACAAAGAGAGACATTTCATTCAACTGCATCAGTTCCTTATAAAGCAATAAAAATAAAATTATAATTAAAAAATTTACAAATACCTAAAAATGATATCAAGCTTGCCCTCCACTAATAGATATCACCCATATATTGTTATTACAATTAAAATATGAAGATATCCCCTACAATTCACTATTTAACATCAATTTTGAAGACTATTTTTATATTTTTTAATCAATATTTTTTATCACAATATTCACAAGACTTTACAAAAGATTCAAATGGCGAATATGAAAAAATTTAGTTGCAAGACTTACTAGCTTAAAAATAAACTAATAGGAGTTATTATCACTAGGTTGAAAGTTTAATACAAAGTAGGTCAAAAGTTCAATACAAAGTTAGTGTGTGAGTGTATGAATTAAGTAAATATACGGGTGTTTAGGGTTGCTAGCCTAAATAGGATGATTCATCCCTTGTTTAATGCAACAAAACGCATTACAAGGTCGAGGTGGTGGAGAAGAAAATCAGAGTTTGGTGGGTTCTATGGTTCAGTTTGACTGAGTGAGCAAAAATGTGAAAACATAGTAAGGGAAGACAATAATTAAAGGTTGGTAACAAAATAAAGGTTGGCAAGTTATGTTGGTATAAGGAAAGCAAATATAAAATAAAGAATAAAATATAAAACAAAGACAACAAAAGTAGTAAAATGGATTCCTTGATTGCAGGGCCATCAGCATTGCTTCATCTACACAAAGCCGAACATAGCTTTTATGTTGTGATTGATTGGATTGAATTGGATTACAAGAGGTTTACTTTCTCCTAGACAAGTGTTCGGTGAAATCTAAATGCAAGTGAACATGTCGAACAAGTAATATAATGATAAGAAAGATATCGTCCCACAGAGATTGGTGATTACTAGATCAACTAATTACTAACGGTGAATAACTCCTAGAATTTATCTAGCAAACCAAATTGATGGATGATAGATTAACTAACTAAGTCTAAGAAAACTTAATAAAAGAAATATGTTAGAGCATGACTTCACCATAATTACTAGGTACTAATATTGATTATTTATGCTTGCAAGAGAGATAATATCTATGTGATGGCGGAATTTCCTAATTTATTTACTATCCTATGTCTAGGTATAGCAAACCTACTTAGTTCATTAATTCACTATATCTCTATATGTGAATTGAAACAAACCAAATGCATTAGGATCTATGAATATTCCTAGTTTACACCAAAAGCCACACAAACAATATGGTATATGTCTATCCATATTTAATTTATGGTTACATATTACAAGAAGCAACTGCATGTTATTTCCTGTCGGTCTTTAACATGCAAATCAAGTCATCTAAGTGGTAGCTAATCACCTAAAAGCATTAAACTCCGTAATATGTAACTTCACATAAATAAAATATCTTGCAAAACATAATAATCATGAGATTCATACCATCATAATTAGGTTACATCGTAGCTCTAATAAAAATAAACTAAAACATAAAGAAATAATGAGGAAGAATGGTAATAAGAAATAAAGAAGGCATCTTAAATCCAAGAACAAGAAGTCTGTCACCCTTTTTGTCTTCTCTTCAAGAAAACCTTGAATTCTTGGCTTCTTTCTTGAGTTGTGCTCAATTTCCTCCTCTCTTCTTTTGCCTCTTCTCTTCTCTTAAATAGGGTTTAGGTTTAGACCTATCTCCTATCCTAGTAGAATTGGGTTTTAGAGACCTAAAACAATTGGGTTTTAGAAACCTAAAATAATTGGGTTTTGAACTCCTAAATTAATTGAGACTTGAATTCCTAACATGACTGGGTTTTCTATTTAAATAGAAAATCCAATAACAATAGAAAATCTAATAACAATTATCCAAAGCCCAAGCCCATCTTGACTCTCTTGATCTTGATATTACAATTTTGCCACACAATAAGCATCAGGTTCTCCATGTTCATTCCTTTTCTCCTTGCCTCCTTGTGCTACAAAAACAAGACAAATTTAAATAAATAAGAGGAGTTCAAATATTTTCTCATAAGCATTGTATTATTTATTGCCTAAAAAATAGATAAAATAACTCTATAAAAATAGAGTTATCAAAACCCCCAAACTTAACATTTTGCTAGTCCTCTAGCAAAAGCAATAAACAATATATGTTTTAGATAAAACCCCTTCATGATATTCTCCCATAATTACTCAACTTAACAATTCAAAGAAAAATATAACTTTCATCCAAACACCACAATTGTTTCATAAGATAAGATAGACTCTTAACTATGTTGACCGCGTGTGTGTGTGTGAGTCCTCATCTTTTCAACTATATGCACTCCAAATAAATTCACATTAATATACAATCTCTCAAAATCTTTAACCAAACCTTATAGGTTTGCTTTTCATTCCTCTCTCCACTAATGTAAGCCAATCATCTAATCAAAAATCAATAGGACTTTTATAAGCTTGTAATGTAAGGCTGGGCTAGGGGTAAGATGAAAGTCATTTAGGCTTAATTCACCCATGAACACATTACTTTCTAAGATTTCATCAAAAACTCTTGTCACTTTCTACCATCACTTTTCTCATTCTTTTCCATCTAAAAATGCTTGATTTCACTTGGATTCTAACACTCATAAAGCCACAATCATGCTTGCATCAATAAAACAAGTAAAAGTACTAGACATGTAGTCACTATACTCTTATCTTGCCAATCATTTCAATTACTATGCTTAATGGCTTTAACTCAAAACATTGAATGGCATAAATATGATAAGGAATGATAAGAAGATTCTATTCTTGGGCAAATGTTGTACTTCCTTTCTTTTCTATTCTTTTTTTTTTTTTTTGCAAAAATGGAATACTATGCCCACTTAATCATTGTAATCAATTTCTTCTTCCCATGCTCCATCTTCCTTTCAACCTTTATTCATCTCAAACAAACTTCCATCCTACAAGTCAACATGTTCATGGGCGTGGGATGATAAGATAAGTTGTTCAAGGCTTATGGCTATATATATGTGGGTGTCATTAAAAAATGGATAAGAATCAAGGCTCAGCGGGGTGACTGGTGATAAATAAATAGGGTTGGCTTGAAAGGCTCAAACGATCCAAAGAATGGCCTAAATCATTTTCTCAATTAGATGTAGCTTAGGATTTCGCCTCAAGAGAAAATCAAACAAATTCTAAGATTCAGGCGAGATCTAAGAAAATCACATACTTCACATGAATGTTCTCTAGAGATACACACAATTTCAAAAATAAAGGACTTTTAGTGCTCAATAAGTGGATCAACATAATCAAAATCACACTTAACTCACACTACAATTGCAAGTTTGAACAAAATCTATATCTTCCAAAGAATCACCAAGAATTCACAACATGGGATGTAATCATGACATAAAAAAAATTTCAATCAAATTTAGCACAAAGGTTCTTTCCCAACCCTACATAAAAAAAATTTCAATCAAATTTAGCACAAAGGTTCTTTCTCTACCCCCAAACTTGAATGAAGCATTGTCCTCAATGTAAAAAGAAAAGAAAGCAATAATAATGAAGGAATAGGAATGAGAAAACTCCATTGATTGTAAGTCATATCCATGTAGAGCTCTGAGGAGATGGTGGTGACAAAACTTCTAATGAAAAGACTAAAACGAAATTGCTTGGGTTGCCTCCTAAGAAGCGCTTGCTTTATAGTTTTCAGCCAAACTATCTTGGATGTTGTTGCTCAAGGAGGATGAAACTCCAATAGTTTAGGAGACAGCTTGTGTCATTTGATTGTTGAGCATTCTTCAATAAGCACAATTGTATCATATACTTCCAACTTCCTTTTGTTCTCCAGTATCTCGTTCAACAATTTTGCACAACTAGATATTTGAACTGAAGCATCTGTAAAAGAAATGTTAATGTGTAATTTTAAAGATATATCAAGGGATTCCAAAAAGTGCTTATCTTTTACGCGTTGCTGGAATCTTTGGGGAGATGGAGCTGGAGACATAAAGGACATAGGATTTTCTGGAACAAGTTTGCTCCTAGGTGCCTCCTCAAGTTGCATGCTAACATCTTCATCATTATCTTTGAGACTCTCTTTGTCAACATCAACTTCTCCTACTTGCTTGCCACATGTTGGGGTTATTGCCTCTATGGTATCTTCAAGACTTTTCTCTATATCACTAGGCAAAGGACCCTTCTGATTCTCTGAGATCATACTAATGAGCTGACTCATCTGCACCTCTAATTTTTGGATTGAAGCTTCTTGTCTTTGGAATCTCTCTTCGTTGTTTTGCATCATCTTAGTGAAGATGTCCTTTAAATTAGGCTTTGACTTTTCGGTTTGCTCAAATGTTGGTGGCAATCTCATATCGTTTGGGTTACTCCATGAAAAATTTTGATGATTGTGCCATCCCGAATTGTATACATTAGAGTAATAATCATTTTGTGACCTGTTAGGAATCCCAACAAAATTAGCATAATTATTATAATGAGCATTAGGGTTACCTACTTGACATTCTGTGCTCTCATGTGCTCTACCACAAAATTCATATGATCTACTTTGATGTCTCACAACTGGAGTATTTAGGTTGTCTATCTTCTCATTGAGCACTTCTAATTGTGTAGACATTATGGTGAAGATATCTACTTCATGGACTCCACTTGCTTGATGCATTGGTAGCCTCTTAGTAGACCATTGATAGCTATTGGCTGACATTTCCTCCAAAAGGTTATACGCCTCTTCTGCAGTTTTGCTGTGCAAATCCCCTCCTGCAGCTGTATCAATTACAAAACGAAGATTTATACTACACCCATCATAAAAAGTTTGTACTTGTAATCAAATGGGTAGTCCATGATCTGGACATTTCCTCATAAGTTCCTTGAATCTTTCCCAAGCTTCATACACTGATTCATTGTCCATCTGCATAAAAGTAGTAATATCGTTATGCATTTTTACAGATTTCGCCAAAGGAAAGAACTTACTAAGAAATTTATGAGCCAAATCATCCCATGTAGTAATCAATCCTGCAAAAAGAGAAAAGAACCAATTTTTAGCTGTATCTCTAAGAGAAAATGGAAATAATTTCAACCTAATAACATCTTCTGTAACTCCATGATCTCCAATCATGTCACAGAATTCAAGGAATGCTTCAATGTGAGCATTTGGATCCTCATTTGGTAGCCCACCATATTGCACATATTTTTGAAGCATCTTGATGAGCACAGGCTTGATCTCAAAGTTATTTGCCTGAATTGCAGGCCTAATGCTTGATGTGGCATTCTAAAATGTTGGTGCAACATAGTCTTTTAAAAGTCTATATGTACCCTTATATCTTTCCATCATTGTTGCTTAACAACTTAACAAAGACTTTTTTTTTCTTTTTTCTTTGACAACTAATGTTTTTTTTTTCAACAACTTAAGAAAAAAACAAATTTTTTTTTCAAGAATTAAAAGAAACGATTTTTTTGTTTTTCAAGAATTAAAAAAAATGATTTTTTTCTTAAAAGAAAATAAAAGCTAGATTAAACCTAGAAATTATTCGGTATTAATATTAATTAGCAGTAAAACAACCAATCCCCGGCAACGGCGCCAAAAACTTGTTCGGTGAAATCTAAATGCAAGTGAACATGTCGAACAAGTAATATAATGATAAGAAAGATATCGTCCCACAAAGATTGGTGATTACTAGACCAACTAATTACTAACGGTGAATAACTCTTAGAATTTATCTAGCAAACCAAATTGATGGATGATAGATTAACTAACTAAGTCTAAGAAAACTTAATAAAAGAAATATGTTAGAGCATATGACTTCACCATAATTACTAGGTACTAATATTGATTATTTATGCTTGCAAGAGAGATAATATCTATGTGATGGCGGAATTTCCTAATTTATTTACTATCCTATGTCTAGGTATAGCAAACCTACTTAGTTCATTAATTCACTATATCTCTATATGTGAATTGAAACAAACCAAATGCATTAGGATCTATGAATATTCCTAGTTTACACCAAAAGCCACACAAACAATATAGTATATGTCTATCCATATTTAATTTATGGTTACATATTACAAGAAGCAACTACATGTTATTTCCTGTCGGTCTTTAACATGCAAATCAAGTCATCTAAGTGGTAGCTAATCACCTAAAAGCATTAAACTCCGTAATATGTAACTTCACATAAATAAAATATCTTGCAAAACATAATAATCATAAGATTCATACCATCATAATTAGGTTACATCGTAGCTCTAACGAAAATAAACTAAAACATAAAGAAATAATGAGGAAGAATGGTAATAAGAAATAAAGAAGGCATCTTGAATCCAAGAACAAGAAGTCTGTCACCCTTTTTGTCTTCTCTTCAAGAAAACCTTGAATTCTTGGCTTCTTTCTTGAGTTGTGCTCAATTTCCTCCTCTCTTCTTTTGCCTCTTCTCTTCTCTTAAATAGGGTTTAGGTTTAGACCTATCTCCTATCCTAGTAGAATTGGGTTTTAGAGACCTAAAACAATTGGGTTTTAGAAACCTAAAATGATTGGGTTTTGAACTCCTAAATTAATTGAGACTTGAATTCCTAACATGACTGGGTTTTCTATTTAAATAGAAAATCCAATAACAATAGAAAATCTAATAACAATTATCCAAAGCCCAAGCCCATCTTGACTCTCTTGATCTTGATATTACAATTTTGCCACACAATAAGCATCAGGTTCTCCATGTTCATTCCTTTTCTCCTTGCCTCCTTGTGCTACAAAAACAAGACAAATTTAAATAAATAAGAGGAGTTCAAATATTTTCTCATAAGCATTGTATTATTTATTGCCTAAAAAATAGATAAAATAACTCTATAAAAATAGAGTTATCAACAAGTTGTGCCATTATATAGGCATTCTAGCATGCTTATCACTTCCAAGCAATTGTTAGAAAGTTTATATGAAGACTTTACATAAAGGTAAACTAATTGCCCAATCTTCACTCCTCACTTTCTTCTTTCTCCATCCTTCACATTATGACATTTTGTCCATTAACTTGTGAGTAGGTGCAGGGCTGCATGCTAAGAACAATACTACCTCCATGTGTTATGCTTTCCAGCTAAACCATTATGTGTTTTGATTTCACAAATGCTGACTTAATAGAGCCAATGGTGTAGTAGCATGTTGGTTGGCTTATGGATATTCCATAGAACCTTGGTGAGAGGGTAGTGCACACTGTGGGAGAACATGTACAACGTGTGTCAGCTTGTGCTTAGCTAGCTTCTCGGTTTGAGATGTAAGGCATGGTCTCTTGCCTATTGTGATGGCTACTACATTCCACACTTCTATAGTCTGCTTGTCTAAGGTGGATAGCAAGGTAGACAATTCAACCACACTTAGCACGTGAGGTGGAATTTCATTGTAGTTTGTTCAAATCAATGGTTTTAATAGGTGGGAAGCAATATAAACAATATTCCACTTACTACGTTTATCGTTCCCATGTTCATAAAACATTTCTCATTAATTAACTTTATTAACATGGGCGACGTGAGGAATCTCGAGGTTCTGATTAACGTTATTAACTTTTGTTCCCGTTGCTCGGTATCACGCTTCTTTCTTTATGACCCACCAGCATGTTCACGCATAGTCCACTTACTCAAAGCCTATCGGAATTATCATCATCTGATGGTCTTTCCCAAGTTCACACTTGCACCTGCAGTATTATCCTCGTCACACAACGAATCATGCATATGCAATGCTGTTTAAGACATCGTGACGGGACGAACTTGAGCATCCAAAATATTTCTTAATGCCAATTGCTTAATGCTTGCTTCGGTGATTCTTTGTCTAACTTTGTAAACATGTAACGGGAGATCTGCACCCCTGTCAGGTTTTCTTTTCTTTTTCTTTCTAGTTATTTTTACCAACACACTCAAAGCAACTAGCACAAATATCAACTATGAATAAAACATATTCACCCACATCTAGTGGACATAACGCACCTGCATAAAAGAAAAACGGTACCCCACATCACATCATCAAAGGGACACAACATCAGTTTCTCAAGCAAAGCCTTTTCCATAAAACTAGTTCAGGGTTTGGTTCCTCCAACGATTCCAGTTTTACAGAACCAAAAAGGCAATTATGGATCTGCCCTATACGCAACAAAACGGGCCATAACCCAAAGTTGTTCCAACTACAATAGCAACCCATGCAAAAGCAAAGCTAATCATCCCTCTCCTGCTACATTCATCCTTTTCTTTCTTCCAGTCCAATAGTCCCGAAATGAGTTGGTGGTGGAGTAGAGCTACTGGCATTGCGAAGGCACATACTCTCATACTCCAGTTCTTGGGCAAATGGCGAGGTTTTCCTTATTGCATGCTAGTGCTATGGCATCGCTTCGTGCAACAAGGGCTTTCATGACCCATCCACAACTGTTGTTTTCTTTGAGAAGTTTTCTTTTATAATTGCATCTTATCTTGCATCAATGTTTTGTTCAGTATTGATTTTTGATTTCATACACCATTAATTGAAGTGTTTTATTGTATTAATACTTCAAAAGGAATTAAGTTTTTTTTTTCTTTCATGTATCTTTTTATTTCAGCACATACTTTGGATTCAAACTCTAGAAGATACACTCAAATGTGGACAGGTAGATTATGCATTGGAAATACCAGATCACATCCCTTAATATCACTCTTATCATACCAATCTTGACGTACAATACAAATAAAAACAACTTGTAAATATGTCACTTCTAATAACATTAAGTGCATCTTGAACAACTATCAGTGGGATCCATCCTAGACCCTGACATTGACCTAATGGTCCTATTACCACAACATATTAGGTATCAAAGGCAGATGATCACACCATATGTTGTGGTACTGATGAAAATTATGCCTAATGTCCATCCAGTCTATAGCTTCTGCCTCGGAAAGCAACTCCTTCGGCCTGGTTCAGCTGTTCTACTGTACTGTCTGTTTGTGCCTGCTGTGCGGTGCTTGCTCGACTTCCATTGAGACGGTAGCTTCTTCCACGGAATGCTACTCCTGCCGATGGATCACGTTGCACTGGGGAATTTATTTGGGTTCCTTCACCCCAAAAAACAACTATTTTGTGTCTGGAAAGTCGTTCAGGACTGTCAAATCATTTTAGAATAGTGGACTAACCAACGAGTGATGTATTTAGAGATGTTGTCCCAATTGGAAATGGCACTACTTTGCCCTTTCCTCAAACTACCTGAAGTCTAACATGGTAGAAAACCGTAACCATGGATTCATTATCCTTGGCCGAGAGGCAAAATATAAAACATCATGCGCAGAAGAAAAGCGTGAGAGGCACAGTTCCAAAAAGTTGTCACGTTGTTGATGGAGAATGAGTTCTTTCAACATCCGACGACAAGGGCAAAACTTTTCAAAACGCGGTTTAAGAGGTTTTGATGGTAAGTTAATGTAAGTGTTGGTAAACTAAATAAACAATAGAAAGGATACACCCAAAAAGGAGTCTTGAAGATGTATTTTCCCCCAGCAAGAGGATGAAGCACCGTGAGGAAGTAATATAAATGTCCTGCAACTATTCCTAGAATGTCTGGCATCAAAGGATTTCCAAATATCAAATCCAGTGCTAGCATCGCCCAAGGAAGATAGAATCCCTGTAGGTAAGTTTAAAAGAAAGAATTCAATAAATCCACCAGAAGTATGGATGAAACTGCAGAAAATATTATATAGGCCGAACATAGTTCGCCTCCAACATCAATACTTTAAGGCCAATTTGGCTGAAGTTTGGAAGACACCATAGTTTCCCCCAGCTTAACTTGATTAAGGTGTTATGTCCATTAGGCACACCTCACTGATAATGCATTTTAAGGGCCTTTGATGATAAAACCCATAGGAACCACAAGTGAAGTTCTTTACTATGCTTCCAGGTTTGTGCTCCTGAACTCCATTGGCTTGGAAGAGGGAAGGAAAGAAGAAAATCATGAAGAAAGGGGAAGATAGCAAGAGCAAGAGAAAATTTACATGTACCCTCTTGGTTCAAGGCAGAGAGGAAATGACAAAGGTGTACCAAACCTTTTTCTTTGGACGATAATGGAAGCACATTAAAGATTAAGAGCATGCATGTATTGCATCTAGACAGTCAAATCTGTTTCACAGAATACCAAGGGACCCATTCAATCTGCATACGTTGACTAAAGGTTCTCCTGAGACTTATTTCAGGGCCTACGTACAAGCTCATATGTTCTATGCTCTAGTAGATCTGATCGAGACTAGTTGCGAGACTATTTGCAAGACTAACGATTGGGTTTGGCAGAAGAATGCCTACCTTTAATGACACAACGCCATAGATGTTTATGCGCGCATTTGGGAACTCACGGCCCCAGACATAGACGATCATAAATACTAGGGAAACTCCCAAGAATCCGGACCGTAGGTATGGAACAGCAGCCATCACCTGAGATGAAGCAACACCCTCGATGTTATAACAATGATTTCACTTCCGTTGTCTGGATGTCCTATTACCAATTTTGCGAGCGAGAATCTCTTCTAAATGCTCACAAATAATGCTTTTTAGGTAAACAAAGCTTCATTTATCTTCTCCAGAGAGACTTTCAGTTGTTTAATCCAAGTAAATGGTGTCATAAAAATTACAGACAAATGATCGTTCTGACTTACAAGAAGTGATAGTGCTCCAAAGATCCACATCCACAGATAGTCTGCAGTTCTCTTGTCAAAGGGTCCTCTCTCAAGTGAAACACTATATTTTGCTCTATGCAAATCAAAATAAGTTTTAGTTTGCGACATTCTACAGATTCTTATATCAGTACTGAAATCAACAATCATATGGGAATTAGGAATACTCTAAAAGATATCGATGGCCAGCCTTGAATTTGGACTGCACTCAAAATGCATGGTAAATGTAATACCCCAATGATTCAATAGGATGGAGAGTCAGGTATCTTACATTATGATCAGACGAAAAGCAAAAGGGAAAGAAAATGGCCCAAGAAAGAAAAAATTCGTAATAAGCCTCCAAACCTGCAGTAATGGCAAAAAATGACTAACAAACCGATTAATTGAAGGCTCTGTCAGTGCTGCTGATCGGACATCTTGAGAACTAAATTGTTTACCTGAAAACGTTTGAATACAAGGTCATATTTTAATGCTATATTACGAACATCATAAAGTCCCAGATAAAATGCCGCTGTGGTCATCAAACAAGCAACTCCATAGGTCTTGCTCACAGGTGGGAGAGATCGGTAGTATCTGAAAAAATTTGGGAGACAACATTTTCATCAAGCAACAAAATGGTTATTTATCCATTGTCAAAAGTAGCAAGCCTGGACAAAACGAAGAGCAGGATGGAACTTTCTAAACCAGTCCAGAAGTAAATAAACAAAGCCTAACATAACCAACTACATATAACTTGCTCCTTAACCATCTCAAATCGAATAAACATTAGCATGTAATTTGTTGTGAGATCCTGTCGTTTTGGAAGCAAATCCACAGGAAATCAAAATCATGGACTGAAGAAAACAAGGGTAAAGAAACAAGCATCACAGATAAGATAGCAAGAACCAATAACAGATACATTCATACATAGAGCAAGATGCATTAGATGGAAATCAGGCAGTTAACTGAGAACGTGTTAAACATAACTAAAATTTACAATTGTACAATATAATTATGTGATCATTGGAGAGAAAGAGAGATTTACTCTGCTGGTGTGGACATTGCTGGTAAACTGATGGTGGTGGTCTAGTCTCTGTGAATTAATGTAAAGGTAAGTGCTGTGGAGGGGAAGTGGTGGTAGTGGGAGACTGAAAGACATTGGTAAGCGGAGACGTCCAAAGGCTATTAAAAAGTTCAAATAGGAGAGACATTGGGATCATCTCAGTCCTGTGGAAAGTCAGTCATTCAACGAAAGACTTTGAAATTTTCCACTACACGGCCATGATCGTTAAATTGGATTTATTTCTTGTCTGGCGTGTAGGAAGGGTTTAAAAAGCTGTATCTCTTTTGTTATAGGTAGATGGACTGACGTGTTCGAAAAAGATTTGCCGAATGCGGTGTTTGCTCTAATAGCCACAGAAAATGCCATATTTTATTCATTTATCTCTCTTGGAGGCGATTGGTTCAAGAACATCAAAGGTTGTAATCTCCCTTGCCACTTTCGCGCTGGTTATGAACCATTGATTGTGATGTAATTTTTGTTGGGTTGCTACATGATAGGAAGCAATGTTTATTGTTTGCTAAATAAATAAAAATTTTGAAAGACAAAATTAATTGAACTCCAAAAGAAATGAAAAATTCTTATTGTGGGGCACCAAGTATGGGCGGCAACGGACCCAATGCTTGGAACGAAGCGTTTAATTGCAACAACAGGGACGTGTTCAAATGGAAGCATCTTTGGAAGGCCTTGGCAGAGCGATTTGGGATTGAGAAATACGGATTCGAGGAGGGTGAGAAAGTTAGCTTGGTGGAGATGATGAAGGACAAGGGTCCGCTGTGGGAAGAGATTGTGAGGGAGAATCAGCTCGAACCCTCAAAGTTGGAGGAGGTTGGTTTGTGGTGGCTTGCGGACTTGTATCTGTCTGGGAGTGATTATGTGGATATCATGAATAAAAGTAAGAAGCGTGGGTTCTCGGGGTTCAGGGACTCCTTCGAATCGTTCACTTCGTGGATAGACAAGATGAAAGCTTACAAGATTGTGCCTTGAAAGAAATCTGTCTCCGATGGAATGTTTTTATTGTTCTTCTGTGTAATAACCATGCAAGAGAATCATCCTTTTATTTTATTTTATTTTTCTTCTATTTCTTCTACTTCTTTCCTTCATTATTCAACTCCTAAAGGAAGGCTGAAACTCCTTTGAGGATTTCCAATAGATTTTCTTTGGAAGTCTATTAAGACTATGGCAACTGCTTTAGGTTTAAGTGTAAAAGATTTTTAAGAGTTCTAAGAGGTCCACAATCTTCCAAATCTAGTATCTCAAGATTTAGAATTCCACTCAAATCTTTTATCTTGACAAGCATAGCAATCCCTTCAAGTCAATGTGCTTCAATCTATCAAAAGTCTAATCTAAACAAATATAAGGTAAAAAAAAAATAAAAATATTAAAAATATTAAAAATATTAAAATTGAAAATGACTGAAAACAAAAGTCAAAATCTTACTTTCCTTCCAAGCTTAGTATTTTGATATTGCTATATTGCACAAAATACTAAACAAGATTGTCAAGTTAAAAGCTAGTGAGCAAATATTTCAAAGGAAAATACCACCATTCTATAACTCATAGTTCATACTTAATATTAATTTGGATGGATTTCCAGCCATTTTAACTTATGATTATAATCACTTATAATAAGTATTGCCAGGTTATGAGAAAGCTAATAAATTTAGTTGTTGATCAAATTTTGAGTAATCGCTCTGATAGATAATTCCTTCAATTGCATTAGTTCGTGGTTGAGAACGGGGGTAGCTCTATAATTTCATCATGATGTTGTTTTGTTGAGAGCTCCTGCTTAGCTCTATAATTTCGAACGATCTATCAGGAACAAGAAATCAACTTTGTGAAAAACACCGTCCTTTCTTCCTGAGCTTGGATTTCCTGTGCCTCTTTTTTTTGGGCAAAAAGAAGAGTTCCAAACGTTTTCGGTTCATAGCTTCAATTGCTCCCACAGCGAAAAAGCCGTTTCCATTTTTCTTGTTTCTTAATGTGTCTGAGAGACTGTTGACTCTTTCTGCGGTATCCCTGTTGTTTATGTCCTTGATCCTCTGCACCTTTCTCTCAAGAAAAAGCTACTTTACTTTTGATCAAAGATGCTGAAGTTACAAGGTTAAGTACAATACAATGATTAATAGTTGTAAGAATTATGAAAAAGGAAATGGAGATTCGACTCTAAATAATAACTCTTATAATATCTGTAAGTAATATGACTGTAGGCTACGTCATACAAAATTTATAGTAGCCATTTGCACTGCAATGAAGGAAATTTTTGAAAGAAATCATCCTTGCAGATATTTGAATCCCAAGGTAAGGTTGACTTGATTTTAGTGATAAAAAAATTTGAAGAACCAAAATATCTTAATGGAATTGGCTGTGGTCTTTTCTTTTTTTCTTTATCCTTTTGTTGGGATTATCAAATAATATATGCCATGAAGGATCTACTGGATTGGGCAGTTCCACTAGACGCCTCAAATTACATACTTGGTATCTACTTTTCTTGGTTTGATTATCTCTTTTCCATTGGGTCTTGATGGAAAAACAGACCTTGCACACAATTTGTATTATGAGAGCTGATGTACCCATCCCATGAGATATTCGTTGGTCCCTTTGTTGGGCTGATTTCCCTTTAGTTGTATTTTATTTTATTTACGGCCTACAAGATGTAAAAGTGTAGAGTTAGAAATAGTTTTGCTCTTTCCTTTATATCACTTTGTACAAAAAGTCTTGTTTTTCTGTCAAAATAGATTCATAAACTGCGGGCATCAACACATTTGAGTGCTTTCTTCATATGAAGGAAATGTGGAACATATGAAGTGGCCAATCTTGCAAAGAGGTAGTGAAAGGGGAGGATAGACTAGCTATGAAGGAAGTGGCAACAGAATTGGAGGCTCTTGGAAATGTACAAACCATTTGAGGGTAAATTCCAATTTTGAAGAGAAAGAATACTTGTTCAATGAGGAATCTACTTCTCATGAGTCTGATATTGCCAATAACGATACTACTAGGTCTAATAGCATGAGAGACCAAACATTATTCGCCTTCTATGACGAGAAATGATCAATCCCGACCTTAAATGTGCTGATCAAGTACCATGTTGTATTTGCATAATTTCTTGCTTCTTCAGTCTTTTTATTTTCCTTCTTAGAATCATTCTTAATTAAAAGGAAAAGAAAAACTAGTAAACTTCAATTTAGATTGTTGTGCTATATTATTTTCAAACTTAGTTGACATTTTGTATTTTCCTTTCTACTTACTTGACGTACTTCCTTATGTTTTGTCATGCCCAATGGGAATTGAATTTGGATTCATACTATTTGGGTACCTTACTAATTATGAAACTATTGTACTAGACAAAAAGTTAAGATAGTTTTTTGAGATTTGAATGAAGTGAATTTTCTCTAAACATATTGAAATTATCCTTAGGCAACCCAAGAATGGAGGTTTGATTTGAATTATAAAGATTTGATTAATTTTCCCCCTTTTTTGAATGAGTTTCATGTGTTGCTTTGATTTCCTACTTATTGCAACAATTATATAATAATCTAATGTTACAACCACAATAAAGTACAAAAAGCATAAAATAGATTGCATTATATGCAAGCGGTTTGGCCCAAACTATTTTTAGGCCTACTCCATCCTAGCCCCGGCCAATTAGCTAGTGAGTTATTCCTTAGTCAATTCTCAAAGTTGATTACATGGATCAATGATCCAATTTTCAAAAATTTCGTATATCAAGAAATTTTTTCCATGCAAGATACATACTTTCTTAGTTCTTCCCTTGGAAAATTGCTGCCAAAACCAATTACATGATATTACAATTTTTGGACTAAATCCCCAAATGCATTAAAGCCCTAGAATAATAATCACTTGCAAGTTTGACCCCAAATGATCTATAAGTGTGCACAAATATAAAATACATATAAGGTATATAATAAGAAAATTAAGCACTTTCTATGGGTAAGTAATTTAAAAGATTATACAACTCATAAGGTTGCTTAGCAAGTAGTTTGTTTACCTAAAAAGAAAAGAGGACTTAGATTACTAGACCTTAAATTGTGGAATAAGTTTTTGTTAAGTTGATCACTTTGGAATTTCATTAATTATCCAAGTTCATGATTACAGAGTAGATAGTTTCATAATATTAAATGTAGAAGAACTTTAGTTATATATCTTGACATCAAAGGAAATATGGCATAGAATTAAATAGACTTTCTAAAGCTATAATAAATTCTCACTTCTACGTTTTCTAAATCTTCTTATTGTTATAAAAAAACATAAAGGAATTTCGCCAAGTAAATACTAAGGTTGAATTATGATTTGATATAGTCAAATAGAATCAATAAACATAACTTCATTAGATGACTCATATGTAAGGACAAAATTCTTATAGTAAAAGTGATTTCTTAATGGCTCTTCTCAATTGATATATATTGTAATTTATGTGGTTTTCAATTTGAAAATAGGTCACACTTCTTTTTTTAGTGTACTTGGACTAAGTAAATTTGGATAAGTATTTTTGCACAATAAGACCTTCATAAGAACATTAACAATTGGAGTTCTAAATTGTAATTGATGATTAAAATAACTAAGGAAAATGATTTGGTTATGAAGTTTCTTAAACTTTCTTTTTTAGCATGTAACTACTGTATATGGTTTAAATGAAATTATAGATATTTTCAAAATAAAGTTGTTGAAATATCAATTTTATTAGATATAATTAAGAAAGTAGTATGTAGAAGAGTATCTCTATTTAGGAGCATTAATTTCTTTTAGGCGAATGTTTGTTGTGTCATAGTTGAACAATTTCAAACTCAATTTTCTCTTAAATAAATTATAATGTTGCTTTTAAGCTTTTGTATTCTCTTATTTTTTTAATGAATAAATTCACTAATTCATCCAAAAAAATTTAAAAAAAAGCAAGTAATCATGAGATGTCACCAATTAAAAAGTTAAGTGTATGAAGTTGAAAAGAAACTTTGAACACCACAAAATCAATAAGCTTCCTTAACAAAACAATCATGGATACATATATAAATAATCAACGATGCATCGTTTGCTCTTCATTGACGCAATTCCTTCCCGTCTCAATGATTGGTTTATTCAAATTTGCGGCTTCCCTTTTTCAACCCGTGTGACAACTTCTTTCTCTTCCAAATCTACAAAGAGACAAAACGCGAGTTATAAGCAAATTCTTTTCGCATAATTTTTTTTCCTGCCACTTGTCATGTGATGAAGCATGTTGTTTTGGTATTAGGTGAGACGAGTTTCTGGGTAATCAAATTAGGTTGCTTGATTTTTTATAATAGTATTTTAATATAAAAATTGATAAATGTAGAATACTATTCATGTGTACGTGTCTTTTTAAAAAATATTAGATTATTTTTTATTTTTCAAAATATTGAATAATAAAGTCCCACATTGGAAAAAAAAAATACATTTGTGATATACTTTATAAGTTTGGATTACTTTTTTCTTTAATGAGACATTTTGAGAAGTGGTAGACTTGATTCTTTAACATAATATCAAAGTTTGTCCTTTTGCTACATTTTAATCCCATTTCACAAATGGACTAGTTCTTCCTACCTAAAAACTCAACTTCAATTGCAAGGTAATGTTAGAAAATAGAGTTCTACATTAAAGAGAAAGACATTTGTAATGTGTTTTACAAGTTTGGACAACTCTTTTCTTTGATCAAACCTTTCAAAGAAAGGTGGACTTGGACTTTTCACAAAAATAAATGTATAAATTAGCTATTAAGTATATTTTTTAAAATTATTTCCATATATTGAATGGTAGTTTTAACTATGAATAGTAGTTTGTAAAATCTCTATATAAAAGCTTATGTCATGTAATGGAATAAGATTGGGAAAACCCAAAACTCACTGTCTTTTGCTCTCCCCCAGTGCCTACCTCTTTGGCCTACGAAATTCTTCCTCTTAAATCTCTCTATACCAAAATTTTATCCTTTTTAAAACACTTACACTTCCTAGAGAATCAAGAACAAACTTCTCCCACCTTCTACTATAATGGTATTGGAAGTTATACATCCTTATTTAAAATAAATATTCTATACTTTAAAGGCAAAACATAGTTTTAATAATCTTATGAAGCCACCGTAAATATTGGCGTGAGATGGTAGATGTCCAAGTGTACCATCCTCACAACATCACATGAATTTTTATCCTTAAATGTTATCTATGCCTATATATTATTTTTTAAAGTTAAATGTAAAGTTTATGTTCAATTATATGCTTGAATAATTAGTTATTTAACATTCAATAAATAAATTAGTAGAAGAATGTGCGAACTCCATATCCTATAGGTAAATTCAAAGTTGATTTTTGTTGAATTATGTTTTAAAATATATTACATAAATGGTGTGGAGTTGTTGTCTTACATTAATAAGAAATTCATTGAAAATTCAATTTAAATGTGAAAAATAAAAATTTTAATATTTTATGACTTTAAGATAGATATGAATTTACAATATGATATCAAATTTCACATTCTTTATTAGCATTCACATAGTCTGTGTTAAAGTTTGAAGCCAATGCCTATGCAGCACTTTGTGTGGTTGTATCAAAGCTTGAAACACACATAGTGAGAGGGTATGAAATTTAACTTTTCATTACAAAAGAGTTCACTAGAATTTAATTTAAACCTGAAAGTTCATCACTTCTCATTGTTTTAGGATTTTGAGATTAATATGAGTTTATAAAGAAATGTAAAAGAAACAAAAATAAGTGCTTGGTTTGATTTCAAAAATAACATTTCAAAATATATAAAGAAAAAATGAATTTTGAAGGTTTCTATAGCTAGTTATAAATACAATGGCTGTGTTGAGATGGTAGAATGTGTTTCAAAACGGGAAAAGCTATCACATACTAATTACTAGACATATATATAATATGTTTTGTTATCTCTTATTTAAAAATGACATTGTATCAGTTTTTTTTTTTTTGGTTTTCATTTTGAAACAAATTATTATATTAGTTCTTATACATATTCATAGGGAAATAAAAAATATAATTATTCTTTATGGGAGCTCCGCCCAAGAGTTTGCTTAAATGATTTCTACTTAGAAAGTACTTTCACTCATTATAAATATGTTCTCAATAATCTTACTAAAGAGGCATTCACACAAATTGCCTTTAGAAAAGAACATAAAGTACGTAAACACCATGATTAAGAATAATCATCCAGATTCCATGTGAGCTAGCGTCATTACCACGCTGCTTCGGAGAAGAAAACAAATGCTTAGGCAAAATGACCAAGAATAGTCATCCAGTTGACAGAAGCCTTATTGTTGTTACTATTCTTCTTCATAATAAATTCCGCTTAGATTAGTTGAGGATTGGAGTTAATATATCCTTAATCAATTTGGATGGTATTGGTCGAGGCCTAACACCATCTCCCCACGGAGTTAAGGTTTTCCTGCTTACAAACAAAAAGAAAGCTACAATTAAAGGAAGCAAGTGGATCAACTTTGGACCAAAGTCAGGAGCTGCTGAGTTCAAACAACTTGTATCTTTCATCGTCTGAATAGCATAAACAATTTGGCTTTTTTATTAAGGAAAAAGAATTGGTGAGTCTACATTTTCAACATAGAGGCACATTCTAACTCAAGTCACTTAATCAATCAAAATCTACTTAGTCCTTTTTCAAATTTAATTTTAAGATAATGTGAAAGTTGAATATATCATAGGTTTGGATTCCATTTCAAAATATCAACTCAATGAAAAGAGTAGCTAAGCCTCCTTATATGACTAAATTATCTCATTTTCCTTTCTCATGTAAGAAAATTAAATCTCTTACAAATAGACCTTAGCTGGCTATTACTAGAAAATCAAGGAGTAGGAACGTTAACGGAATTGATTTCATGGCTATTTATGTGTGAATTGCGTATAATACCATTAGACACGATTATGTTTCCTATTTTTTCTTTGAAAAAAAATGGCATTATGTCGGTGATTTTACTAAAAATATTTTTTATAAACAGAAATAGAAATTATTTCTAGTAAATTTATTTGCCTGTAAAAACTGCTTCTTTTTTTTTTTTTGGCGTAAATGACCTAAAAAGTTTAATCGAATAATTACTCTTTGAGAATAATTCTCATTCTTTCAAATAAATTAAAAAATAATTATAAATCTTTATTACTTGTTAGACATTCACATGGATTATGCATTGATGATAAATCGTTCAAAAGAAAGAATATTCAAACTGTTATTTGTCAATAACAACGCTCATGTTTTTTACTAGAAATTATAGAATTTTAGACACGACTTGTGGTCTTTTCTGAAGACATGAATTCAATATATTTTCCTTTTTTTAAGAAAAGAACAAAGAAGAAGTGCTTACTCATAGCAACTAAGCATAGTAATTCACGTGACATAATGACTTAGATTAAAGAGTCTCATTCCGTGCTACTAATTGTCTTGACCAAGCTGCTTCGTCGAAGCCACGACGTTGCAATTGGCTGATGGTGACTGAACGACTTAGTTATAGCAATAGCCTCTTGTAAGGCCATATAATTCTAACCCATGGTTTGGGGCACTTGCTTGGTCTTACATTTCAAATGCCTATAAAGGAAGAAGCATATTCGGACGCGTATATCCCATCAGAACACAAACTATAATATAATTATCATCTGGCGATGGGCTTACGTGGGAGGCTTTTGGACATCGGTCTGGCAGGAGTGGTGATAATTGCAACTGCAGAGGTGGCCGCAGCTCAAGCCAAGCCTGGCTGCCAAAGCAAACGTGGAGATATAGATATTCCATATCCGTTTGGCCTCACTGAGGATTGCTACCTAGATGAGAATTTCAATATCACTTGTGAGTTCGAATAACCAAAGGTGGGCAATCTGACTATTACAAAAATATCGGTTGAGACACGCGAATTGCGTGTCTTGCAATATGTAGCCCGAGATTGTTATGATCAGGGGGGTCAACTTGTACGAAAGTAGAGAAAGTAGAGTCTGGAGGCATTGCCTATTTCCACGAAACTTCTTTTCTAACCTCGCTTTATTGTGACCTGCTTGCGTCTCCATCCTCAAAGGACGCTTAGATCAAATAATTTCTCTGACAATTCTTTGTGACTAGTAGTGGCATGAAGACGTTCCTAAGCAAAGTGCTATGCACGAAATCTGCAAAACTGTAGGTGCTCAAAGGTTTATTTGCAGAATTTTGAGGCTAACAAATGCTTGTTTGATGCAAGATTAATTGCAGAACTGGAGATTCACAAGCTTAGTTAATGTTAAGGTGTTATAAATGGGGTTATTGACTCCCCTTCCTTGCTTAAACGCATTCAGATTTCCAAAAATTCAAGGTTCTCATGCAAAGGAGAGAAAGTAGAGAGCAGTTGCCAAGAAATTTCCAAAGCCGCGTCTTCTTTTTCCAGATGATTACAGTTTCACAGCTATTAGGTTGTAAACAAGACGGAAAAGGAAGAACAGATGTACGTTCAACGTCCTAGAAAGCCTCTTCAATCAATCATCTTTTTGAAAATGGGTAAGATGAGGAATTTCCCAGTTGCATAAAGCAGAGATTCGCAAACGTTCCTCCTTTGTGACCTGCCCCTGTCTTCGCGCAGATGTCAAATGCCTCGGCTTCGACAAGCAAACTCCTCTTCTTTGTAAAATTGTCCAAGTGAAGGGATGCGAAGATTTTTCTTTTTTTGAAAAAAAGAAAAAAAAAACAGAACTGAGGCATTCTTCGCTGCATTTATGACACCTATATATCATGCAAAATATTTATCTTTCTTCTAAATCAGAGCGTTCCGTAGACCTTCTTATTCACCCTGTAAAAATTCCGAGATTGCATTTGTAAAGAAAGACGTGAGCACAGTGTCTTCGTGGCAGCAAATGTTAGGAAAAGCTTTCCAGCCAATTAAATCAATTTTCTGAGAAGTTCTACCCATATTGCTTTGGGAACCTACTTCCAGACTTAACAATGCTTAATTTATGTCATTCTTTCACTAATCCAACCACTGTATTTATATACGTAAATAATGTAAATTTTTTCATTGCATCTATACAATCATTAATAACATTTGGACCACATTCACCAAAAAGAATATTAACCAATTGGTTACCTTTAATATTATTCTTTTAACTGTTCTTTGGAGCCCATTGCGCCTTGGACAAAAGAAGTCCAAGGTTCAACGAAACCCCATTTCCGTACACTCTTCTATTCATGATAAAAATTTACTTTTTTCCGGAACTAATAAAATTATTTTTGTCAAACAATGGTAACGGAAAATAAAAAAACAGCAGTCACCAAAAATAAAAAAATTGGAATACCAATACTAGAAAAAAAAATCTAAAGCATTTTGTGATTAAAACAATAATCTACTTAGAAATTACTTGAGAATAGCATTCTTTTGTATATTATCATTGATTTCAAACCGTATATCATGTTCAAGAAAATGACATCAGAAACCCTCATTCTTAGCGCTGCAGCAAATACTACGAAACTGACCAATTCTAATGCCTTCAAATGTGCACAATTTGACATTAGATAATTGTTACAACCGCATCTATCCAGCCTGACAACGAAGAAAAGTTTGCATACCAGAATCACACAGTCATTATCAAACTAACCCCACACGGCTCCAAGCACGCGGTCTGGACAAACGCAACCCTACTTATGATGCTTATCCCGTAATAACTCTTATCACGACTTTGTTAGTGTCAACTAGTAATCAACAATAATGGTTTCGTGCTCAACTACCGTTCATAGCGTCCAACACCGTCAATGACTTTCTCCACTTTATAACTCTTAGTCTTGTGTATATAAACCTCATACTTGAACTATAAACTTTGTTTTATCCATGAATATTCTGAACTTCAAACATTTTCACCCAATTAACTGTTTTTCTTTTTTTTTTCTCTCTCCCTTATTTTTCACCGTCATCTCATTTGTAACTTATATTAATGCATCATTAAATGCACTTGGAATTTTTTTTTCTTTTTATGTATATATCCAAACTTACACATTTAGATGTTAAACTTAACAATAAGAGGTCTTAAGTAGCACTTATTCCTAACTGAACTAAGTACTTATAAATTGCATATGATCATTAGGTACCAATTTCTTAATATATATATTTTAAGATCATTATGTTGGTTTTCATTTTATTTTAATAAGTCAATTTTTTGGACAACTAGAACATATTTTAAAAAAAAAGAGATATAAATTCTTTTTGGAACAATCATTTAGCGTTGCAAACTGCTACTTTTTCGCTCAAGTTACCTACAAAATTTTGATCAAATAATTATTCTTTAGAGAGGCTTACATTCTTTCAAAAAGAAAATTTGAAATAAATTACAAAACTATAAATCTTTGTTTCTCCCTAGATATCCACACAGATTATGCTTTGAACCATATGTTTAAATAACGACTTAACTATATCCTTAAATAATTACTCTGAATATTCAATAATAAATAGTTCAAAATTCTTTGTCAATAACAACCCATATCAAGAGCGTAATTTACTACAATCTACCAGTCTGATTCTATGGTACTAATTGTCCTGACCCCGCTGGTTCGTGGTAGAAGCCACGACGTTGCAGTTGGCTGATAGTGACTGAAAGACTTACTGGTATGGGTCGACGCCGGACAACAGCGTCTTTGAGGGGATGCCCGTGGAAAATGAACTTTGGGGGCGAAAGGCCATATAATTCTAACCCATTTGTTGGGGCACTGATTTGGTCTTACATTCCAAATGCCTATAAAGGGAGAAGGAAATCTTTGGACGGCGATCACATCCTAACACAAACTATCATCTGGCGATGGGCTTACATGGGAAGCTTTTGCAAATCGCTCTGGCAGGAGCGGTAACAATTGCATCTGTAGTGTTGGCCGCAGCACAAGCCAAGGCTGGCTGCCAGAGCACATGTGGAGACGTAGAAATTCCATATCCGTTTGGCCTCACTGAGCACTGTTACCTAGATAAGAAGTTCAATATCACTTGTGATTCCGGACGACCAAAGGTAGGCAATCTCACTGTCAGAAGCATATCAATTGAGACTCATGAGTTGCATGTCTTGCATTATGTAGCCCAAGATTGTTACGATTGGAGGGGTCGACTTGTACAAAAGAATAACGCAACACTCCGGACAGAGCAGTTCACCATATCCAGTAGAAAAAATCAGTTCACTGCTCTTGGGTGTGACACCTACACATACCTTCGTGGGACTCAAAAGGGAGAAAACTACTGGACCGGGTGCATGTCTCTATGTTCTAGCCTTCTAAATGTGGTCAATGGATCTTGCTCGGGCATTGGGTGTTGCGAAGTAGCGCTTCCGGATGGACTAAGAGATATTGAAGTGCAAGTAAGAAGCTATTATAATCACACGGATGTATGGAAGTTCAATCCCTGCGGCTACGCTTTTGTTGTCGAGAAAAGCGAGTTCAACTTCTCCTCCGATTATCTCATCCATCTACCCAACAAGACCGTTCCCTTGGTGCTTGATTGGGCAGTCGGCAGTGGGACATGTGAAGAAGCTCAAAACAATTCGAATTTCTTATGTCAGAGGAATAGTAAATGCCTCGACCACAAAACAGGGGGAGGGTACCGTTGTAAGTGCAACGACGGTTACGAAGAGAACCCGTACCTCGATGATGGTTGCAAAGGTATCATGCATCCACATAACTTCAAATATCAATTATGGAAAATTGTTCTCCTTTTCGTTTCGCTGTTATGTGCTTGCTTATGATTGTATTTTGAGGTTAATATTCTTCACCTGGTCTGCAGACGTCAACGAATGTAAGCACTCGACTCATAATTGTGTGAGGCCGGATATTTGTGTTAATACAGAAGGGAATTATACATGTCCCTGCCCGAAGGGGTACCATGGGGATGGAAGAAAAGGGGGGACAGGTTGTGTAGCGGATTCCAGTCCAGTAATTAAGATTGCTCTCGGTTAGTATACTTACAGTTTAGTACGTCTAACGCTTGGTTGTCAAAGAACTTGCCAATATAATTTGTTTTGAGTTCCATTTTTGTAGCTGGAATTTGGGTCATGATTTTCGTAAGGATCTCAATTGAAGCTTCGAAGTTTTTTTTTTTTTAAATAAAAAAATAACTTATTCCTTTGCTTTCTTTTCTCTAACATTTCGAAAGAGTAATACAAATTATATATCCTTAATTTTAACCTTTTCGACAGAGATGTTTCGTCAAATGATTAATATTTCAGCTTTTCAACTGTAGTTATTGCAGTAGTCTTTGTTGCTATGCTTGTTGGTAGCTCTTGGATGCACTTGATATTCAAGAAAAGAAAACTTATCAAGCTCAAGCAGAAGTTCTTCCGGCAAAATGGGGGTTTGATATTGGAACATCAAGTCAGAGAACAAGTAGAACAAGCAGGATCCACGGCATTCAAAATCTTCACCGTAGAAGAGTTGAAGAAGGCCACAAAAAACTATGATGAGAGTCGGATCATTGGGCAAGGAGGTTTTGGCACAGTTTACAAAGGAATTTTACCAAATAACAAAATTGTTGCTATCAAAAAGTCCAAAACAGTGGATCAAAGCCAAATTGATCAATTCATTAATGAAGTCATCATCCTCTCGCAGATTAACCATAAAAATGTTGTTAAACTCTTAGGTTGTTGTTTAGAGACAGAAGTTCCTTCCTTAATTTATGAATTTGTCCCCCAGGGTACCCTCTTTAGGTACATACATCATGAAAGTAACACATCTCTCATAGGATGGGAAACCCGCATAAGAATAGCTGCAGAAGCAGCAGAAGCATTATCATATCTACATTCTGCAGCTTCAACACCTATAATTCATAGAGATGTCAAGTCTGCAAATATATTATTGGATGATGATTTCACTGCAAAAGTGTCTGACTTTGGAACCTCAAGATTAGTCCCTCAAGATCAAAAGGAGGTTACTACAATAGTACAAGGAACTCTTGGATACTTAGATCCTGAATATTTACAAACAAACCAGTTGACAGAGAAAAGTGATGTCTATAGTTTTGGAGTGGTCCTTGTAGAGTTGTTAACTGGAAAGGCGGTACTTTCATTCAATAGGTCTAATCAAGAAAGAAGCTTGGCTATGTATTTTCTTTCTTCCTTGGAGAATGATCGATTGTTTGAAGTTCTTGAGAATGATATAGTTGAAGAAGGAAATGAAGAGCAAATAAAGAAAATTGTTAAACTTGCAAAGAGGTGCTTAAGAGTGAAAGGGGATGAGAGGCCTACCATGAAGGAAGTGGCTACGGAATTAGAAGGAATAAAAAAGGCAGAAGCACACCCGTGGGTTAATGCTCAATCAAGTTTAGAAGAGGCTGAACACTTGCTTGGTCAGACATCCAGCAGGTACGGAGACGATGGAAATAGCAGTAGAAGCGCTGGATTTGATACCATGAATAACCAAGTGACACTGGCCTTGGGGTATGGGAGGTGAATGGGGACGATCGAGAAAGAGAGCATGAACCACTGTAGTCATTGGCATATTCCTTGTGTTTGAGGTATGTTGGTTGTTGTGTTTAATTTTTTTTGTTACTGCAGTTATTACTACTTGCATTTCGTTGTTTTCATCTGCCATTCGAACTATTGGAGTTTGTTAGTTGTTCTTTTGGCCTCTTTGCCGTGATTCCATGTTCTCATTGCTCCAAACGCAAAGAATAATTAGTAGGCTAATAATAACTATTTGGTTCTTGTCTTGATTTCTTTCGACAATACTAGACAAGATGCTTTACGAATTTTATCATAAAGTTGTCTTATTTTTTCATTCTATTTATACTCATTTGATCTAAAGTTGATTTTTCTGGCTTGAATTGTTAGTCTTGACATACTATATAATTGAATGAATCCAACTTATATTCATCCGTTCAAGTTCCTAAATGTGGCATTTTTTTATAATGTAACATTAAAGTAATTTGAAAGTTCAAAGCTCTTAAAAGTAGAGTAAAAATATCCACAAAAAAAATGCTAGAGTCAGTAAATTCTTCCCACAACCTCATTTTTTTTTTTTTTTTACTGTGGGCATTGCTGCCAAAACTTAACTATAAAAGTTTTTGTCCTAGAATGGAAAAGAAATGGACCAATAAATCTAAGAAACCTTAAAATGATTTGCAAAGTACACTTCTTCTCTAAACAAATAAAACAAGTCAAGTTTATTTCCGCTTTGACCAACTCGTGGCTCGTGCCTACTTCCTTTTTAATATTTCAGTCAATTCTTTGCTTCATTTTATTGGGCCGCAACCGATTGCCCTCACAATTATACTGTAACTTTCCATTGAACTATTTATGCAGTAGTTTTTTGGTTACACTTCCGTAATCTTTCTTCAATTATTTTCTAGATAAAGCCAAAAGCCTCCTTTATTTCAAATTAACATCACTTAGTCTATAAACTAGATACGGACACAAGCTTGGCCCCGCAGAAAATTGAAGGGTGAAGGCCATTTGAGAAAGTTAATCCCCTCTTGATCATTTGAAAAGCAACGATCTTGAGTATTTCTAATTTTGCGAATGCTCAAAATTGGGTAAATCCTTTTGGCCCATCTGATGTCTGATTTGGGGTTTTCAAATTTTCGACTACTAATAATCAAAATAGGAACAGAAAAATATTGAAGGCAACAAGAGTAATGTTAAAGAACAAAATGAAGTTGCTATTCTTGCCAAAAAGGGACTTAAGAGTACAAGGGGAGATAGGTCCACAATGAAGGAAGTGCCTATGAAATAGGAGACTAAGAATTATGGAAAAGCATGCATGGAGAAAGGCTGGTCTCCAAACGGGAGAGACAGAGTACTTTCCAAGTGGTTCTATGTGTTGCTTCGAAATTGAGGTTGGCATTGGTCTTTCTTCTAACAACACGACTGCTAGACACGATAGCATGAGGACCCATGTACTAGAACCAATGGATGATGACTGCCAATTGATAAGTCCATGGTTGAACAACTGCAGTTCCTCTATTAAATCTGTTCAGCTTTATGGTTGTTAACGCAGGTGACGGATGTGATGTGCAATTAAACGTTTGGACGCCTATTTCTTTTGGGACAAGTTATGGACAAGTACACACTGATTGGATGTCTCCCTTCACTTGCTTTTCTTTGTCTTTTAGTTTTTCGATATGAAGCTACTACGGTTCGAGAGAACCGGAAAAATATATGTACTCATGTTTTGCTTCAGAAGATGTTTCAGTTCTTATTCAATATATGTACTCATGCTATTTTCTTTGAGTGGGGTTTGAAGAGATTTAATCAACTGGCTTTAAACTTCTTTGAGGACTATAAATACAGAAAATTATGTATAATAAATTATTCTGTTCCCACTCAAATTATGTAAAACGTATAATTGGAAGGAACCCAAATTTGAAAAAAAGATACACAAGTCAAAGATTGAAAAGGACACGATCGCATGATCTTGAAAACAACTATCCACTATGTCCCTTAAATCAAAACGATATCATGATTGAGTAATGCTTGTTCCAATTTTATCGTTTGCTAAAGTTCTCACTTGTGGAATTTGGGAGTACAATGAGTACAGTCATGCCGTCTATGATTACCTGATAGAACAGCCAAAACCAAAGTCTACAATGTACCCAAGTTGTTGCAACTCATATACGTGCTGAGATTTAATTTTTAGAACTACTGCACAAGTCCTATGCTCACTACCATAATCTCAACCTAGTACATATCAGTTATAATGATCTTAAAATAAATTATGTACCAAACTTAACAGTCCGGTTGCGTCGTCGCATAGCGGCGGATAAGGGACGTGCTATGCCAGACCCTTCATATTCTGTCCCCCTGGGCCAAGCAACTACCCAAATCTGCTTAAACTCTCTATTTTCCATCTAGCGGGGCCTTTTCCATAGCAGGCTTGTTCAAGATGTTCCTCGTTAGTTGCAGGGAAACATACTTTCCATATATATCAAGGTCCTGCTTCGCATTATCTGGTTAACTAATACAAAGTGGAAATAGCAAAGCCTAGGTTATGTGCTTGCTTTTCCCACACATTATCATCACCTGTTGTTTGTTCCTCCAACTTGACTTGTGAGGGTTCGGAATACTGTCTGAAATATATTATTACCGTGCCGGAAGAAAAATTGATGGTGGAACACCAAATCAACTACAGCCACACAAGAAAAAGAATTGTGAGTTTTTTTCCTTGATGAGAAGCCACTGTCTCACAAAAGCAATATATATTAACACAAATTCACTAACTTACCAAGAGAACATCAATACAATATGCAATCATAAATATCGTTCCCATTATTTACTTATTTTTGTGTGAGGTTTCACATTGAAAACTGGTTATAACACGATCTAGGTGCAAGTATCGGCAAAACCCTCATGTTGTAACCCTCTTCTATATTTTCTTATTTTATCTGATATGCTTCATTTGCCTCTTTGAGTCACTTTTTGTTTGGCAAGTATTCTCTAAACCCGTTTAGGTTCCTGAAGGAATAGGAACCCAAGAAACCCAATTCACAGAAGGTCTCAAATCCAAACTTAGCGTTTTGGCAATATTCTCTTAACTAAGTGTGACTTCAAGATACAAGTTAACAGTTAGCAAGTGAAAGTCTCAAACATGACGTACAGTTCCTTTTGTTTTTGTTTTTGTTTTTTGTTTTTTGGCTTTCCGTGTTTATTAGAAACCAAACATCAAAGTGTCAAACTTGGAAGGAATAACCAAATATTTCAATTCACAGAGTTGTCAATTTAAGATTGAAGTAATGTGGAAAAATCAACATTATTATAAACACATGTTGGGGTAAAAATTTTGTATGTGAATAACATATCTTTTTACAAATTACTTTATGTTAGAAGCTTCTCATAACAAAACAATTGTCTCTTGATTTAGACCTGGTTTATTTTAAAATGTTATTTTCACTTTAAAGGTGACTTATAAAGAAAAAACATGCATTTTGTTTTGAGGATTTTCGAATAAAATTTACGCAATTAATAACCGCATATACTGTTTTTAACCACCGTAAGTCAACAAACCTCCATTAGATGAACAATATGGAAATGAACTTTTAAGTGTGGTGGTTTCCAATACGATATTCAGATGGAACTTAGACCTTCTTCGGCAAGGAAATGATCCGAGGTCAACTCCTTCCCCTTCTTTGGCAAAACTCTCTCCTAGGTGAGTTAATCAAGACTAATGTTATATCTGTTAAAGTGTGTGTGTGCCGTGAATAGTACAAAGAGGGGCTGTTGTGGAAAATCACTGTTGAACTGTACTGTATTGCCAGAAACCCATTTATAGTCTTCTTCTTCATTCGTTTATACTTGAACTGTATTCACTTTACTATCATATACAGATCTGTATCTACAAACCCATTATCAATACAACGATTTGTAGAGTTATTATGCATTTCCATGTGTCTTTCCTTTTATTATTCAACATGGTATCGAGCCAAGAATCCTGATTCTTTCTCAGTATTTTTTCCATTACATTCCACTGCATTACTCTTCCTTCTCGGTTCAGTTCTTCCCCGATCTGAACCCCATTACCCTCCCGCAAACACTAGTTTCGGCATTAACCTCATCTCCTCCTTTTTTCGTGCTCTTGTGCCCCCCACGGTCACTCAGACATTTCCTCAAACACCCTTCTTGTAATTTTTTTTTTAGCTCCTTCATGGCTGGTAGTAGTGATGATGAAGTTCCCCCTCGTGGCAACCGCTTTGGCCGTCCCCCTCGTGGGGGGGGGGGTCGCTGCTCTCGGGCTCCCACACCAGGTCGCACTGCCGCCCTTGTTGAACTCGGTGATCTTTTTTATCTTGCCCCCAATGAGACCACTGGTAATCTTCTAGTCCCAGAGAAACTCGTTGGGGAAGATAACTTTGCTTTTTGGTCCTGTGATATGAAAATGGCACTCCTTGGGAAGAATAAGTTCCAGATTGTCGATGGTAGCCTGGAGGAACTGTCACCTAACTCTCCTTTCTATCTTCACTGGGAGAGGTGCAATGGTGTTGTCCTCTCATGGCTTTTGACCTCCCTTGCTCTGGACCTATATAGGCGTTTTACCTATGCTATTCGAGCTAGGGATGTTTGGCAGCAAGTCACTGATCGTTTTTCCACAGCCACCAGTGACGAACTCCTTGAAGTCAAACGCCAAATTCACATCACGGTTCAGGGAAATGACTCTATAGATGGTTATCTCTTGCGCTTAGAACAATTATGGGATCACCTTTTTGCTTACACTGCCATCTGTTATCCCACTCTGCTACCACAAGAAGCCTTCCAGCGATACATGGATCATGGGCAAGTCACGAAGTTCCTTCTTGGTCTCCATGAATCCTTCAACCCCCTTCGTTCCCAGATCTCCCATATGTGCCCCAAGCCTTCTCTTGATGAGACAATTAAAATGGTTTGTCGGGAAGAAAAACTGGAGAATCTCAAGCCGGTGAAGCTTTCGGATACTCCGTTGCTTCTTCGCAGCGTCAAACGGCACCTGTCTTTGGGTCTTCAGCGAGTTCCTCATCCAGGTTTGGACCTGGAGCCCTACCCGCATCACACCCTTACGGGCTCGGGCATTCTAACCCGCGCGTGCACCTGGGTTCCGCACACGTACCCAGCTTGGGCCTTCGTCCTGGATTCATTAATCCAACGTCTCATTCTGGGCCATATTACTCCTAGGCTGGGCCCCACTTTACCCAGCCCCTGGATTATTCACCTCACCCACACCAGCCATCTGCAGCTGCTGTTTCGGGTCCCAAATCTACCAGCCAGCGTCTTATTTGCACCCACTGCAACAAACTTGGCCATAAGATGGAGGATTGCTTATTCCTCACCAAGTGCTCCCATTGTGGTGTGCTCGGCCATAAGAAAGAAAAGTGCTTCTGGATAGTTGGTTTCCCCCCCAAAGACAAGGCCAAACCCAAGGGTTCTCGGCAAGCTACTGCCCATCAAGTAAGTGGGGAAACCGATCTCAGTGAAGACTTCACCATTTCTAGACTCACTCTTGATCAGTACAACAAATTAGCCGATGCACATGGTAACTCATCTCATCGCTCTCTCAATTTTACTTGGCTTGTGGACTCTGGTGCTAGTGATCATATAACTGGTAACTTTAGTTGTCTCGAGTCTCCTCAGTCTATTCAACATGAACATAGAACTGTGTAGTTACCTAATGATGAGGTCATACCTATCACCCATACTGGCCATGTTACCATCCATAAAAATTATCATTTGAATAATGTTTTATATTTTTCTATATTTTCTGCTAATCTTCTAGCTGCTAGAAAATATTCATATGATAACCATAGTCGCATCATTCTTCTTCCTGATCAATGTATCTTTCAGGACCTATGGACTGGGAGTGTGACGGGAGTGGGTAGTGTGAAGCATGGCTTATACGTCTTAGAGTCTCCTAAGGAGCCATCTCAACATGTAGCTGATAGTTTTGTCTTTATTGCTTTTTCCACTTCTTGTAACAAAATTCAGACCTCTTTAAATTGTAATATTTTGCATCAACGTTTGGGACATCCATCTATTTCCACAATGCGTATGTTGCATAACTCTATTGATGTAGATTCTTTAGCTTACATTAAATCTTGTTCTATATGTCCATTGGCGAAATAAACATGTTCGCCTTTTCCATCTAGCACATCTGCCACTCATATTATTTTTGAGTTGATTCATGTTGATATATGGGGACCATATAAGACTCCCACACGTTTTGGTGCCAAATATTGCTTAACTGTCGTCGATGATTTCTCATAGGCCACATGAACTTTTCTCATGAAAACCAAAACTGAGACCTTAGACATTCTTAAATTATTTTCAGCTATGGTTTCCACCCAATTTAAAACCACCATTCGTTGCATTCGCACTGATAATGCACTCGACTTTTTTAGTTCTGAATGCACCTCTTTCTTCACTTCCCTTGGCATCATTCATGAAAGTTCATGCCCGTACACTCCCCAATAAAACGGGGTTGTGGAGCGAAAACATTGACATATCTTCAATGTTGCACGTGCTTTAAAATTTCAAGCACATTTATTCATTAGGTTTTGGGGTGAATGTGTTCTCACCACTACATACTTCATTAATAGAACCCCCACTCATATCCTCAAAGGAAAAACTCCTTTTGAAATATTATCTGGTAAACCTCCCTCATTCGATTATCTTAGAGTATTCGGTTGTTTATGTTATGCCACTAATCTCACTCAACGTGATAAATTTGGGCATAAAGCTATTGCATGCATCTTCATGGGTTATCCTTTCACACATAAAGGATACCGCCTCTATGACATTGAGGGAGGTACATTCATCACTAGCGGTGATGTTGTTTTTCATGAAACCATTTTTCCTTTTGCACAAGTTTCCCCTGGTCCACACTCTTATGATACCTCCAGTCCAGTTAATCCTCATATCCATAATTCACATGACATTGGGGTGTCGAGTAGTGATTCATGTTCGGTGAAATCTAAATACAAGTGAACATGTCGAACAAATAATATAATGATAAGAAAGATATCGACCCATAGAGATTGGTGATTACTAAACCAATTAATTACTAATAGTGAACAACTCCTAGAATTTATCTAGCAAATCAAATTGATAGATGATAAATTAACTAACTAAATCTAAGAAAACTAAATACAAGAAATATGTTAGAGCATATGATTTCACCATAATGACTAGGTATTAATATTGATTATTTATGCTTGCAAGAGGGATAATATCTATGTGATGGCAGAATCTCCTAATTTATTTACTATCCTATGTCTAGGTATAGCAAACCTATTTAGTTCATTAACTCACCATATCTCTATATGTGAATTGAAACAAACCAAATGCATTAGGCTCTATGAACACTCCCAGTTTACACTGAAAGCCACACAAACAATATGGTATATGTCTATCCATATTTAATTTATAGTTACACATTATAAGAAACAATTGCATATCATCTCCTGTTAGTCTTAAACATGCAAATCAGATCATTCAAGTGGTAGCTAATCACTTAAAAGCATTAAACACAGTAATATATAACTTCACATAAACAAAATATCTTGCAAAACATAATAATCATAAAATTCATACCATCATAATTAGGTTACATCGTAACTCTAACAAAAATAAACTAAAACATAAAGAAATAATGAGGAAGAATAGTAATAAGAAATAAAGAAGGCATCTTGAATCCAGGAACAAGAAGTCTGTCACCCTTTTTGTCTTCTCTTCAAGAAAACCTTGAATTCTTGGTCTCTTTCTTGAGTTGTGCTCAATTTCCTCCTCTCTCTTTCTTTTGCCTTTTTTCTTCTCTTAAATAGGGTTTAGGTTTAGACCTACTCTTATCCTAGTAGAATTGAGTTTTAGAGATCTAAAACTGATGGGTTTTGAACTCTTAATTTAATTAGGTTTTGAACTCCTAATTTAATTAGGCTTTGAACTCCTAATATGATTAAGTTTTCTAATTATTTAGAAAACCCAATAACAATAAAATCTAATAACAATCATTCAAAACCCAAGCCCATCTTGACTCTCTTGATCTTGATATTACGATTTTGCCACACAATAAGCATCATGTTCTCCATGTTCATTCCTTTTCTCCTTGCCTCCTTGTACTACATAAATAAGATAAATTTAGGTAAATAAAGAGGAGTTCAAATGTTTTCTCACAATTATTAAAGTTATTTATTGCCTAAAATAGGTAAAATAACTCTATAAAAATAGAGTTATCAATTTATCATCTCCTAGTCCTATCACACTGTTTGATCTAAGTCCTCTCACCACACATGACCCCACACCTTCACTCCCTGATACACAGACCCTCATTGACCCTGCCACTACCATCGTTCCATATGAACCATCTCCACCACCACCATGTTCACCTCATCGTTCCACTCAGTCCCACCGCCCTCCTATATGGACTACTGACTATATATCCTCTGCTTAGAACAACCACACAGTCCATTCTATTTCCCATGTCTTATCATACCACCGACTCTCTCCTTAATATAACCAATTTATTGCAGCTATCTCATCCATTACTGAACCTGAAACTTATAAGGAAGCTGTAAATGACCCTAAGTGGCGTGCTGCCATGACTGAGGAAATTAGGACATTAGAGTCGAGCCATACATGGGATCTAGTTCTTTTGCCTGTAGGTCAACAACCCATTGGATGCAAATGGATTTACAAGATCAAATATAATGTTAATGGTAGTGTGGAACGTTACAAGGCACGCTTGGCTGCAAAGGGTTACAGCCAACGTGAGGGGATTGACTATCAAGAGACTTTTCCTCCTGTTGGTAAAATGGTCATAGTGTGTCTCTTATCTATCCTTGCAGCTAAACATAATTGCCAACTTCACCAGATGGATGTTCAGAATGCCTTCTTACAAGGTGATCTTGATAATGAAGTTTACATGAGAGTTCCAGAAGGGATTCGTGAATGAGCAGGCAACAAAGTTTACAGACTAAGGAAGTCTCTTTATAGTTTGAAGCAAGCTTCAAGGCAATGGTACCATAAGATCATAGAAGTGTTGATCAACAGTGGCTTCCATCATTCATACCATGATTATTCCTTATTCATCAAGACAGTAGGTAAACATTTACTCATTGTCTTCTTATATGTTGATGACATGATCATTACAAGTGGGGATGAGGATTCAATCTTAGAATTGAAAACCTACTTACATTCCAAATTTAATATGAAAGACCTTGGCTTAGTCAAGTACTTTCTCGGCATCGAGTTTGCTAGGTCTAAACTTGGGATCTTGATCAATCAGAGGAAGTACACTTTAGAAATCATTTCAGAATTTGGGTTATCTGGATGCAAACCAGCAGAAACTCCTATGGAAGAGAATCACAAACTCATTACCCCAGAATATGATGCCGCCATTGAAGATGTGAATGATCCTCTACTTACAGACATGACTAGTTATCAATGCCTCATTGGAAAATTGATTTATCTCACCATTACAAGGCCTGAAATATGTTATGCAGTTCAGATCCTTAGCCAGTTCATGCACACCCCGAAGCTTTCACATCAGGAGGCAGCTCTTCGCATAGTTAGATACCTGAAACACTCCCTAGGTCAGGGACTACTTATGAGATCTTATAGTAAGCTAGACTTACAAGCTTATTGTGATTCGGATTATGGGCAATGTCCCATGAGTAGGAGATCTGTGACTAGTTTCTGCATTAAATTTGGAGACTCTCTTGTTTCTTGGCGATGCAAAAAGCAAGGGACTATAACATGATCTTCCACTGAAGCTGAGTACCGAGCCATGGCAACCATTTCTTGTAAGGTAATTTGGCTGTTAGGATTATTAAATGATTTGCAGGTTCCATGTCCAAGACCTGTCTCTTTATTTTGTGATAATGAAGCTGTAATGAAGATCGCTGTAAATCCTATAGTCCATGAAAAAACCAATCATATGGAGATTGATTGTCACTTTATTCGAGAAAAGATTGCAAGAGGCATCATTCGGACTTCCCACATTTCAACCAGCAAATAATTTTACCAAGGCTTTGGGAATCCGGCAACACCACTTTCTTCTTGGTAAGCTGGGAATCTTTGACTTATATGAAGCACCAGCTTGAGGGAGGTTGTTAAAGTGTGTGTGTGCCGTGAATAGTACAAAGAGGGGCTGTTGTGGAAAATCACTGTTGAACTGTACCGTATTGTCAGAAACCCATTTATAGTCTTCTTCTTCATTCGTTTATACTTGAACTGTATTCACTTTACTTTCATATACAGATATGTATCTACAAACCCATTATCAATACAACGATTTGCAGAGTTATTATGCATTTCCGTGTGTCTTTCCTTTTATTATTCAACAATATCAAAAGGGGAAAGCATTTGGGAATACGCGGACTCGAAGATCTCTTTGCTACTTCATGATGCCATGCTGATCTTTGTTGCTACATCAGTAGCATCCTTTCTGATCAGATATTTTCTGTTTACCATCAAGTTGTCCAAAAACCCGTAGCAAAAACCATTATAACTACCAAAAACCCAGATGGAATCAGGCGCATGATCACCAGCCCCGGCAGCCTGAGCGGGACTCGGTACGGCTGCTTCACCGTTGGCAACTTTCTTCTCAACCAAGAAAAGAGGGAAATTCTGACAACATGCTCAAACTATACCAGAAATTGGCTAAGGATATGATGTCTGTGAAATTTGTCTGAAACTGCGAGTGATATGGAACTTGATAGCAAGATTCCAACCCAAGTTTTGCTAAACCACTTAGACCTTAGAACAAAAAACTTAGGCAAAGCAACACTGCTTAATTGCGCTTTGAACAGCTCAGTTACTAATAAAACCGCACCGACCTCAAGAAAGATGTTCAACCATTTTCCAGCAATCAATTCTGCGTTTGATCCTGTGTTTTTATTTGCGTTCTTCACGCCTATAATAAATGTATTCTGGAATTTGATTATTGAAAGTTAGATGTTGATTTTCAACATCAGTCCTGAAAAAGCTCCTTAATACAGATTTTTCAACAATAGCAAGCATGAATTTCAGAAAGTCCAACTTCTCATATCGACTGCATTACAAGGAACAATCCTTGAAACCAAGTGCCGCCGCGGAATTCTCTTCTGCCGGTGACTGACGGACAAAGGACAGCAGAAAGATTTTGAGAGTGGAGAGGCAGCATGGGAACGAGAGAGATGAAGCTGTGCGGGACAGAGCATCGTTCTTTTCTTTCTCAGTTGCAAAGCTTCCGTTTCTTCAGTACCAGATAGAATTTGAATAACCCCAAAACGTGAGAGCAGAAGTATAGAGAGAGGGAAGGAGAAGAGAAGAAGAGGAAGAAGAGGAAGAAGAGGAAGAAGAGAAGAGAAATCTTTGAGTTATGCATTTTTGTTTTCGTTGCCGTTTACAAAAGCATGGTTGGTATTTATACTACTTTACGCATTAAATGTCACGAGAGATATTTTCCTCAGAGAGGGGAAACGGACCGTAATTGAGCAGGAGAGATGATCCGCCGTCCCAACCCTTCGGTGAAAAAAGTTAAGCTGGAGTAATAATGTAGAGCCTCCGGTAGCCCACGTCGCCAAGCCCACCGAGGCCAACGCCCGGTGTTCAGTCAGCCCAGCTTTTCGTAGTCGACGGCGAGCTGGCTGAAGATTCAGCTCCCAAGGATTCCACGCCGGTCTCCGCCCAGTCAACTCTGCGCAACCTAACATAGCTGACAACAGATTTTGATAGCATAGGCCATCGATTGAGTTTGTATCAGTTTTCAAATATATAGATATCGGTTGAAACTGTAAACGATCAAGAAAGTGAATAATGAAAATCACGCAGAAAATTTTTCAACTTTCTTGCCTTTGTTCTCTTCTTTCTGTTTTGGCTGGAATCTGACTCTTCTCCGGTAAGGTTAGAGCCGTGAGATTTGGTTCAGAGGAGACGACTGCGAGCAGCGACGTGCTCGCAGTGCTGTGGGAGAGCTGACGTATATCAGTAGCGAATGTGGGGCTTGACTTTTTATGAGTCAAACAAGGAAAGGGGAATAACAACGCCAAGAATTTCAAATCATGAAGAAATTCTTTAAGTTCTGCAGAATCCAACCCGGAAGTGGTGCTTAGAACTTCGCAAAACTCTGACATATCATCCCCCCGGACTACCGAGCTCCTGCACTCCACCTTCACATTTGGACTGCTCTTTGCAATTGAAGCTTGAAAGAGGCCAAAATTCTCCCACTTCACCTATTTTCTGAATGACTCTGCTGGAATGTACTTCATATTCTCGTTAGTTATTCTAGTTGAAGCCAGCTTCGTCTGCTCTTTAAACCACTGTGCTGGTATATACACCCAAAATCCATTTCGCCCGGCAGGAGCTTTAGGAACACGAAGGGCTACAGGTTTTCTTAGACCTATTCCATCTGCTCGAAATTCACAAAGAGCGAGATGAAAAAAGGATTACTACCATATATCTCATATTCATGGGTTTCAGAATCAATAAACAGAGCATACCCTTCCCGGTCCTTCCAATCCAGATCTAGAGGACTATCCAAATCAAGGGGACTTTGCACCGTATTTAAGAGCAAAAGATAATCAGAACAATTAATCCAACAGAATTTCCAAAGTCGGTGTTTCTGTCTAGGGAGAATGACATAAATTATGTTCAATGCTTCCTCCAAGTTTATTGAAGAACAGCTTCTGGTCTTCTTTGCCAATAAATTGTGAAGGATGCAAAGAAATCAATAAAAGCAGAATCGAGAAATTCTTGCCTGTGTTATTGGCATCTGTTTTATCAAAATCAAGTATCAATGATATTCACATTCATACAAACTTTGTATTGGCCTGTGAAGAAGTGGTCAGCATGGAAAAATTTCCAAGTTGTATTGTAAAAGAAAGATAATGGGGTAGGAAAAATTTGGCCTTTAGAATGTCTGGTTCTACTTTTATTTGGTGTTTTCATATATGTTACACTCTAATTCTAAGTAACTTTCCTTTACAAATAATCGTATATTGATTGTGTTATTCATTTCATGAACTTTATAAAAAGAAAAATTGATATAAATGATTACATAATACTATTATTATGTTGCTAGAACCATTGTCTAATACAGTATTCCAAATTATCAGCTCTTGTCTCCACTAACCTCTTATTTTTTAACCTAATCAGCTTTTCAAAAGTCCTTCATAAGGGGGTGAAAATACCAATCTCTTTACCCATGCTTTAAAGCCTGACCAGGTAAATGCCAAATTGGATGTTTGGTCATTATGAAATGCAAAGGATATCCGCATCATAATGAAAACTACGATGGTTTCAATCTCGAGTTTCAATCCCAATGTGAATGCATCGATCATTGCAAAGCAATGTTCCACGTAAATCCATTGTTTACGGGTCAAATTTGTGGCTGAAAAGCAGAGACTTGCTCGCTCTCACCCCACATCAGCTTCAAGGCTTTATTTGTTTTTTCCTCCGAAAATTGTTTGTGACCAGCTGGTAAAGAGATTGGTATCCTATTGAAGAATTTATATCACAAACATTTTGACGTCTGCATTGATCCATGCAAACTTCGTTCAAACATTGGACAAAGAATACTAAATAAAAACATTGGACGACCAAAATCATAAAAAATAAATAGGAAAACATAAACTTGTACAAAACTTGAGTCTTCGATAGACTATGAAGCTCTAGATGTGCACAGTTAAGATAGGGCTATTGACTCTCCTCCACGGCTTTTACGCATTTGAATCTCCATTTACTCAAAGAACCTTGTGAAATGTAGAGAGTAGTGCCATTTCCACGAAATTTCCAAACAAGATAAAAAGGGAAGAATTCAGAGTTCGTCGGCTCATGACACCATTCGAATCAATCAACTTTCCAAAAAGAGGGCCAAGATGACCAATTTTCAAGGGAAGTAGAGAGTAGTTGCATATTGTCATTTCCACAAAATTCCTTGAGTCACTTCTTCTCTTTGGAGATAATTAAATTCCATAGCTGTTACACATCACAGAGACATACTTGCCTCTTCAAATTCGGCTGCTGCGTTCGAGGTTGTTGGCAAGATATTCCACTCTCCAGAAACAGTTTGGCACCATTTTAAAGGATTTTCCAGCGGAAAAAATCAACTTTTGTGAAAAAATAGTGTAGAATTTATAACTTGGTTGCAGGGTTTCCTAGGCTACTTGCGTTATGAGTAGCGAAAGTAGAGCCCATTCTTGTCGCGAACAAGATGGTAATGAGTTGGTCATTTCGAGATCAGAGACTAGGTAGATGATACAACTTAAGCATCATATATGACCAGAATAGCTAGTATTAAATTAAAGTCCATCAAATGATACACCTAAAGTACTTTCATTAAGATAACTTTAAACATGAATGACCTACAAATGCTATAAAGATTTAGAAAACTAATATTAAGAAATGAATTCTTACTTACATCAATATTAAAGACCTAAGAATTTATATTGTTAATTAGATCTGTATACATATATGTATGTTTCTTAAACTTAGAATTTTGTAATCAATTATAACATATTACGCCCCATTAGCTTCAAAAGTATAATTCAATTAAAGATTATGGAATGAAAATAGCTAAAAAGAACTATAATCATTAATTAGCTTCTCATAGCACATAGATAACTATAATTAACAATTAAAAACGGATAAATCATTAACAAACTATGAGGTAGTGATTGAATCTGCATTAATATATATATATATGGAAAATTCATCCTTGAAAATTTCACAAAGAGGGGACATAATCTCCAAAATTCCAGGTTAGTAATAAGAAAATTCATCCTTCATCCAAAGTCATTATATATTCATGAGTGAGAACTAAATCCTCATTCTCATGCTGCAGTTAGTTTTTCACCAACGGAAAGTTCAGTCCAATGAAATTGATAAACTTGAAGAAACATGCAAGCTCTCATAAGCCAGTTTTTTTAGAGACAATTATTAAAAACAAAATTCCATTACATCACCCTCTTTCAATGACTACCAGCAATGGCAAGTTTCTTTATGTATTTGTCACATCATTTTTCATCCACTTTTTTTAAAAGAAAATATTTTTAAACATTTTCCTGCACTAGGAATTTTAACTAGCACATTCATATTTGATAAGAGATTGAATAATAAAAGAAAAAAACTAGAATAATTAAAAATGAACGTTCAATTTTAAGCACTCAAAACAAAGGAAAACACCTAAAAAAGAAAACATCTGAGGTAGATGAAAAGAGGAATTATAAAAGCATTCATTGAAAGAAAAGTTAACTTATCATCTTTCACGGCCTTAACCAAGATCCACTTTTCTTTTAGCGAACCAAAAAAAAAATTGAAAGGAAAATAAATGCTAAGAAATAAAATATTGACATATTTTTCATTGAAATCAATACATAAGCTGCTGCAGCGTCACCATTTCTGCTTGTTCCTTTCAGAATCTGAAAGCAAACAAATAAATAATCTTTGTTGCAAGGCCAACAACGTTCATGAGAATTTGTAGAGAGAGGGAGAAATAACCTGAATGAATATATTAGGTCTAAGGAAGACGAAGCGGCGCAGAAGAGAGCATCCTCTTTTTCTTTGTCAGTTGCCGAGCTTGCATTTCTTCTATACTGTTGACCTGATGAAACTTTGAGCTCCACTTTGTCAATTACACTCGCATCGTTTCAACGGAGGAAAAGTGCTATCAACCTCGAGACTTTTCAAATCATGAAGAAATTCCTCAAGACCTGTGGAATCCATCCCAGAAATGGTGCTAAGAACTTCGCAGAACTCTAACATATCATCGGCGTGGACTACCCAATTCGTACGCTTCTTCACCTCCACATTTTGACAGCTTGTTGCAACTGAAGCTTATATGCAATCAAAATTCTCCAGCTTCAAAAACAAAACACAGAAAATGTATTCTTAACACAGAACACGACACGTGTTTGTGAAACGTCTCCTATGAATTGGAGAAAAACAGTGAGCCCAAAAGCCAATAAAAAAAAAGCAAATTGCAATAAAAAATCCCAAAATACTAAGAATGATAGACACAAATGCAGAACAGCCCCAATAGATTCAAACAAAGGCACAATTTTTCATAGATATAAACATGAAAGAAGTCATAATTCACTGATATGTGGAAGAGAAAAGAAAGGAAAAAAAGAATGAGAAAAGGCCAAAATTGAACCTAACTCCAATACCATATTAAAGAACAAGAGTTTAAGGTTTAGGGTTATTTTAAATTCATTCCCACTTAAGCATAACCAATCACAAAGTGATGAAGAGCCAAATCATTGGAAATTGCTCCATTGTATAAATTGGAGTCACTTAGTTCTAACTCAGATGGACCACCTGCGATTGTAGGCAATAACATTGATTGAAGGCATTTACAGTCCTTTAGGTTCACTTCTTCAAGATTGGGAAGTTGACCAAGAAATTTTGGTTTTCTTTTGAATCTATTCCAAGATAGAATTAACTACTTAAGTGAGGACAAACTAAAATTGCTAGTAAATATTTCATTAGATAAGCCGCAGCAACTTAAGTTAAGACACGTTAAAGACCTTACATTTGCAAGCTAATAAAGGAACAAAAAGCAAGAGAGATTTGATTCGTTACACAGACGAAACCCATGAAAGCAACGTAAGGTATCTTGTGGTGGCTGGATTGGCTGGACTGCCTCTATCCTTGCATCACCAAACCAAGAAAGATATCCAAGAGATGACAAACCGTGAAACAACAAAGGTAACCATTTAATGGTGGTCCCACTCAAAATAAGTCCGTACAGAGAAGTCATATTACCTACAATCTGAGTCTTAAACACCTATCAATATCAAACAATTAAAGAGATTCCAAGTTGATCACCTATACAAGTCTCTTAGACTTTGGCGATCTTGTCGGTTCAAATATACAAGCCATTTAAGATTTGCAATGGATGGGTGCACTTTCAACGAACTTGTACAACCTGAAACGTTAATTTCTTTTCAATATTTGGGGTTTCACTCAAGTTTGGAAACTGCATGAGTCTTACTTAACCACCCCTTAAAACCAAGCTCCTTTGGAGATTCCAAGTGATCTCTTTTAGAAGTCTCTTCTGATTTTTGTAATCTTTTAACTTCCAACTTTAAAGCCATTTGGGATTTCAAATGGATAGGTGGACTTCCCACAACCTTGTACAACATAGACGGTTTATTTCCTTAATGTTTGAGACTAGCTGAAGTTTGGTGTCTCCATCAAATCTTTCGAATATTAACATAACAAATAAAATGACTAAAAGTGCTACAATATTACCTTCCTTCCAAGTCAAAGTTGATTCCAAGTTGATCTCCTTTAGAAGTCTCTTATGACTTTTGCAATCTCCTAACTTCTAACTTTAAAGCCATTTGAGATTTCAAATGGATAGGTGGACTTCCCACAACCTTATACAATATAGAAGGTTTATTTCCTTAATGTTTGAGACTAACTGAAGTTTGGTGTCCCCATCAAATCTTTGGAATATTAACATAACAAATAAAATGACTAAAAGTGCTAGAATCTTACCTTCTTTTTGGGCCAAAGTTGTTTGGTACAAAAAATAAAATTTGACTATATGTGCTTAACAAGATGATAAAGGAAATTCCCACTATTACAAAACACATAACTCATTACTTACACAAGTTTTGAATAAACCATCCTTGTCCTAAAACCAATCATTTTTTCCTCTTATCATAAGGATTGTTTAGCCATGTGAGTTTGAAGAATCCTCCAAAACTTAATTGTTCTCATTTTTTAAAAGAATATTTTAAGACAATTCCTTTAACTGCATTAGCACCATACAAATCAAGAAAAATGAAGTTACTGTGGTAGAAATAACTAAGAAAAAGAGCAAAACATTAGTGTGAAATATACTTCTTTTCTAGAATATGCAAGAAACCACTTATAGATTTGTTCTTCAATCTGTGAGCAATATCATCTTAATGCCACAATCGAATTCGTTTTATCAAGGCTCTGTTGGATCCTTGAGATGGACCATTTGCTGTCCCACTCATGCGTCCTCAAACTCCTGCGTGTAGGCTGGTTGCTGTAAATGAAGCCTTAAGGAGTACATGTCTTTTAAGACCAAAATCCTTGGCTTGAATCTGACAAACACACTTGGAAAGTGTAGAGATTATAGGCATCAAGCACTCAACAATTTGATTTCTCATTACTTGGATGTTTCGACTTTCTTTTTACTTTGACAACAGTCGGGCTGATAGACTGGATAAACATGAGACTGAAAATACTTTATCTAGTCTTTGGAATCATAATCCAAATTCCAAATCCAATTATGACATTCAGTTGTTCCAAAAGAACTAGAGCTTCTTAGGTTAGAACCGCTACGGTATCAATAAATTTAAGCTCTAAAATGTAACCAAAAGGAGAAAGACATCAATTGCAGTTCTTTAAGCTATCATGTGGTAGTAACTTTTGTTTGTTCCAATGGGACGATACATGTTTAAGAGAAAAGAATGACTCGCTAGCTTTCAACACAAGTTTTATAGATTCAGTTATAAGATCTGCAGGGCCTTTGATCTTAATCAATATAGATGACCACAAAAGAATGCTTACTGGTACACAATATTTGTTTTGCAATCCATGGTAGACTCTTTTGATTTCTTCCAAATTTTACAATTGTTGGTGTCACAGCATGTGTTCATTGTCAAGGCACTCCTAAGGAATCTACCAACATACAAGCAATGAGCAAAAAGTATAAAGTAGAGGTGCCTCATAAACTCTCTAGACACATCGAAAAGAAAAAATTACCCGTACATGGCACTGAATTATTCCGCACCATTCTTCCCGTGGTGCAACATCTGTAGTAAGAAATGATCATTGAAGATACAATTGCTGAATTTGATGGATCTTGCTGTATAAATTGCATCATATATGTTCAAGAACTCGATGGGAATCTTTTGTTTATTGGGATAATATGGACTCTTTGTGACAACATAAACTCTTCCACAAGCATTTATTCAGCAGCCCTAGATATTTAAATTACCTTGTAAATATTTACCATCTTTATCACAAAACTCCAAGTAACACTTCCAGCTAATCAAATGTTTAAACACTGACAATAATTATAAAGAAATAGATACTTATAATATATGTTGTATAAAAAATTTTAACTCAACAATACATTTAGCAGATATAAAAATTGGGAGACGGAAAATACAAGGGAGCAAATTCTATTGGCACTATAATGCCATTGCAATGTATGGACATTTACAAATAGATTTTCTCTTGAACATAAGTCCCCAGAACATCCAATAAAGCCTTACGATTTGTTAGTTATTAAAGATTATTTGAAGATTAACTGTACTCAGTGACTTAAAAAAAAGGTAACTGAAAACAGACTTGAACCAAAATCCACAACGAGGAAAAAAAAATATATGAAGCTTTTTCTAGTACCATTACTTCAGAATATTTGCAGTACACTCAAGACATGATGCGGAAGAAGCCTCCCTAAGGAGTTCCTTTCCACTAGAAAACTATCAATGAAATAAATATGAATATAAAACAAGAAATAGAGAGAAAGAACTAACAGCATTTTATTTGATTAAATTTCATCGTAACCCGTATGCTATGGCATTTCATTTCCCTTCTTAGGGCCATAAATAATGAAATCAAAATTTCAAATCATGAGAATAATTGCTCTTTATATACTTAAGAGAACTCTGAAAAATTATGCTAACGTACTGGATATGCTCACAAACCTTAGCCTCCGCATTCAAACTGGTTGTTGCAATTGATATCCCGAGGTAGCTTCATCTTTGGAATCATCACCTAGTTCTCCGAAGCACAGAGCTATTATAGACGCCCAAACTCCATTTGACACCATCTGAAGGACTTCTGGCACACAAAAAAACTTACAATTGAAAAGCTTGAACCTACTTCCTTGACTTGTAAATATCAAACAAACTCATGAAAAAAAAGGATTATTCTCATCATATATTTATAGAATATAAATTTCCATGTTCAGGGACTCCTCTTTTTCTTTTTCATTTTCATTTTCATTTTCTTTGACAGGTTATCAGCCTCACGAACTTAAGAAACAACAAACTGGAAAGGAAAATTTGTCCAATGATTTTAACAATACTCATAAAAACGTCTCCAAGGTTGTAAAATAGAATATATATAGATATATCCACTATTATTAAGACCCATATCTTCAAGGTTTTAAAAAGACCAGAGGATTGTATGATTAAACTACTAACTAGCACTATTTTTCGATTCTTGAGACTTCACTCTATCATTACTACATCGTGATCGCCATTGCAGCCTATATATGGATATACTCATGTTTCCTCGTGAACATAGAACTTTCAATCAGTCATAAATGCTTAGGTCTAATAAGCTACCTAAGATTAAAATTCACACGAAATCACATTCAAGAACTTAAAATAAAAATAAATAAAAATATGGCCAGAATAGGTTTAACCCCTAACATATATATGTAACTGGATTAATGATTTAAAATGGTCAAATTTATTATTATTTATTAAAAGAAAAAAGAAAAAAGAAAAAAAGAAACGAGGATGATTGTCTAATCTGCAGCTAAAAGTCCCTAAAAAGAACCACCAATCTTTTTTGTTCCAACATTCATGACTCATAACTCGGTTCTTAATCTTTCTATATATTAAGAAATTACATCAGTTCCAGTTTCCTCATATGCCATGCGGCCTAGCTTCTCATTGGTTGCTTTTTCTTGACCTATTAATTGGTAGCAACAACGCACCTCGTAAATGTCTTGAAACCCAAGTATTGCCGTTGACGTTCTACTCATGATGAGTTACGGAGGAAAGGACAGAGGAGGTGGATGCCATACGTGTTAAGGGTGACCTGCTGGTGATGCAGTAGAAAGGTTCTGCGAGTGGTAAGGGTCCCGCATGGTAACGATAAAGAGAGAGCAGCGAGGGAAAGAACACGCGAAGAAGCATCATTTTCTGCAAGAGCTTGCATTTCCTCTATAACGATGCTATCTGTGCTTCCAGTTCACTTCGACAAAACTTGTAATGTCAGTTAATTCATCCTCGGTTGACAAGCCAGAGGAAGTATCCGATTCATCCACATGTCGATACATTTAGAGAGAGCCAACACTTGTGCACTGTCGATTCAAGTGCATCGATTCAACCAATGAAAGCCAGATGCTGTGACATTACATTTCCTTTAATAGGGCCAAAGACAGAAAGCAGAGGAGAACAAAGTTCTTTTATATCGTGTGGAGATATGCCACTAATGACATCACAGAACTCTGAAACATCAGGCTGACGAACTAGACGTATCCCACACTCCTTTACTTCCACATTCAAACTGCTTGTTATAATTGAAGTCTCGAGGCTCCTCCATTTATTTGAATTACTTTGTATTTCTAAGAAACACGGAGTTGTTATATACACCCAAACTCCATTTAGCCCTACAGGAGGCACTTCTGGAACACAAAAGACTAAGGGTTCTCTTAGACCGTCGTCATTGACTTGCAATTGACAAACAAAAACAGGAAAAGTGGGATTACTACCATCAAATACTTTACGATCTGAATTCTCATGTTCATGGACTTCATAGACAATAAATAGAGCATATCTCATCAGGTCCTCCAAATCATTATCAACATCCAAATCTATATAACTTTCAGTTGTTCCAAAACAACTAGTGCTTCTGTGGTTGAACCAACTCGGAATTGCAGATCCCAAAGTAGGGCCACATTCTACTGTAACTTGACTACGTAGAACCTAGTTTTTAGAAAAACAAATCCAAGAAAAGAAAGATGTTATTATAGTATCTGTTAACTTTTTTTATGCAAAAACAACCTCTATTTATTCCTACGATATGATAAACATGCGCACACATATACACTAAAAGGAAAAGTTAGACTCACTTTGCTTTCAATCCATAATGAGCTTCGTGGATGCAGATGTAGGATCTTGTAAGGTTTGCTATCATAACCAAAATAGGAAACAATGGAGGAGCAACCAATGGTCCACATTATTTGATTAGAAATCCATATATCCATTTGGTTATCAAACATCTCCAACGATGTACAATTTTGTAGATCCAACAAATGCAGATCGAATGGGAGCTTTGGCAATGCTTGAAGACTCTTAAGGTTACACAAGTAAAGTGCATAAAGGCTGGAAAGTTGAGAGATACTATCAGGAATTCTTGTAAAATTGTTACCTAAGAGATCTAAATATTCAAGTAATGATAAACCACTAAGATCACTAGGAATTACTCCATCTGATAAATTGCAACAACTCAAATCTAGCTCTTTTAAAAAGCTTGAGTATGAACTACCAAGTGAAAAACCATTCAGTCTTGAACGACCAAAATGGGATTTCTCATTGCTTTGAATTGAGAGTGTCTTAAGACGTCCACACCCTTGTAGATCTAGTATTTCAAGTTGTTTGAGAAGTCTAATGGATGGGTGGACCTTACACAAATTTACACAATATGAAAGAGATAACATCTTAAGATTTGGAACTCCACTTAAGTCTGATGTCTCGATCAAGTTTGGTGAAAAATTCAAAACAATACGCGTTAATTTGTTGAGACACTGTTGCAAAAATAATAAATTGTTAAATAAAATAAATAAAATGAAAAATAGGGAAACAAAAGAAGAGGAAAATACAACTACATAAAGCCAAAATCATACCTTCATTTCATTCCATAATTGTTTGATGTAGCTATAAGGTATTATTAACTCAGTAAGATTGTTTGGTTCAAATTTGGCTGGCAAAGAATCTAAAGGATAACCCCACCATTCCATAATACATAACTTATTGCTTAACCTAAACCTAGAAGGATTTCCATGCCATTCTACCATGTGAAACTTTTCAGAAGTTTCTTGGTCAATTCCTACATGATTACTTCTAGGGCTAATTTGAAGCATTCTCAAATTTTTCATTTTTGAAAAAGCTTCAATGTTCAATTGCTCTAATTTTTGCAAAGGTAAATTGAAGACAATGCCTTCAACTGCATCAGTTCCCTAAAAACAAAGAATAGTAAAATTAGCATAGTAGAAATATGTAACAAATACTTGGTAGAATTGGTATAAGATATATTTTGCTTGGTTTGTATTTAGAATAGACAACTTACAGTATCATTCTTCAATATGTGAATAATATCTTCGGTATGCCACAATCTACTATGTTTGCCAGGCTCTCTTGGAGATTCATGAAACACAATTTGTTGAACCATTTTTTGTACTAAATCATGTATTTGAATAACTCCATTATGGATGTTGATGAGAAATTTGCTCCTAATAACTTCAAAATTGTTGTTTGGATAATAACCAAAACTTTCTAATTTACGCATAACTCCACCTACATGCTTCCAAGTAAAGAAACATGCAATATCCAAAAATAATTGCTTTTGCAACTCCTCTAATCCATCAAAACTTACTTGAAGTTTATTCAAAATTTCTATGTTAGGATTTGCTTTTAGTAGATCTTGAGCACTTTCCCAAAACTCCATTGTTCTACCATATAAGAAAGATCCAAAAACTTCTAAGGCTAATGGAAGGCCTTGAGAATACTCCACAATATCCCAAGATAGTCTAACATATTTTTTTTCAGGTACTAATTTCTTAAAGGCCTTCCAACAAAAAAGTCTATATGCATCACTGTAATTGAGCCCTTTAACCTCATAAGAACAATTTACATATCTACTTAACAAGTGATGATCTCTACTAGTGATTATAATTCTATTTCCAGGACCAAACCAATCACAACTCCCTGCCAATGCTTGTAGTTGTGCTTCTCCATCTACATCATCAAGAACAATAAATACTTTTTTGTTACACATTCTAGTTGATATCACACCAATTCCCCCATAAGTATTCCATATGTTTACTTCTTTATCCAAAAGGCTCTCAGAAATAAGTTGCTTTTGTAGATAAGGCAAACCATGGTTTCTACTTTCTTCTCTAATACCAGCAATAAAACATGTAGCTTCAAATTCATCAAATTGATGAGAAATTATCTCATAAATGACTTTGGCTAGAGTTGTTTTACCAATCCCACCCATTCCACATATCCCTATAAAGCGAACATCATCTAAACCTAGACAAAGTAAATTCATCACTTCCTCTACTTGAGAATCTATTCCAAAGAGTTCTTTGGAAATGTTTGGTAATTTGCGATTTAATTGCCCAAGTATCATTGCACAAATTTCTTCAACAATTGGTGCTTCGTGCCTATAAAAGAGATAGTAAGTTAAAAACCATTGTCCAAGAAAGCTAAAAGTTGTTCTTGTTGAGTTTGACTAGGAAAAAAATTCCTATGCTAATTCAGTAGAATTAATCAAAGTTTATTCTAACATATTACAATGATAATACCTGTTATATAAATGCCATCCAGCAAGGTGGCCTACGTCTTTCAAAGCAACTCTCCATTGTTTTCTTTGTTCTTCCTCAACCTCAAGATCTTCTTCATGTCTGATAAAAGCTTTTGCAAAACTCCCATTTTGACTTCGTATATTGGAAGGATCCACATGGTAAAAGATGGGTAAAACTTTGAGCCTAGTTTCTCTTGTGCATTTCATGATTTCAGTCAACTCAATCAAACACCATTTAGAGAAAGCATAGTTCTTTGAAATGATAACAATGACATATTGTGATTCTTGTATTGCTTTCAACAGCTCTTGAGAAATATGCTTTCCTCGTTCTAATTTTTCATCATCTCTAAAAACAATAATTCCTTTTTTCTTCAAAGCAACATATATATGGTCAGTAATACCTTTGCGCGTGTCTTTCCCACAGAAATTCAGGAAAACATCGTATCTCCATCGCTGACTTGAGAAAGAAGAGGAGGAAAACGGAGGATCACTCGGGATACTCATCAACGCCATCGGAGACTCACAACCTTGATCAATGCGACTTTAATTTGCAGATTCAAAGACTCGCACAAGCGCAAGCTTTGGTCCAAGGAAGTTGGGTTATTACTCAATAGAGTCAATTGCCCGGCTTCCGAGGTTCTGAAAAGTTAGTAAACGGGTGGAAATTTCCGAATTTCTGATATGCGTAAAAAGCGGTGGAAAGTGGCGTTCTTTAGCACTTGCTTCCCGCGTATGTCAGACCATTTTTTGTTTTTACTTGTGTCAGAAATAATTTCATAAAGTAACTGCAGCTTCAAAGTTTAAATCACCTTGGATTCTAGCACCGTCACATGTTGCGGTGGAATCAATAACTTCAAGCTACAGAGTTTTGTTTTTTAAAAAAAACGAGAGAGAGAGAGAGAGAGAGAGAGAGAGATATTAAATGCAATACTTTGATATAGTTGGCGACAAACTTCCGCAGCGCCGCACCCACCACCGCATCTCGTGGCTGGGACTTTTCGCGTAATGTGTTTCCGTAATGGGCTTTTCACGGGATGGAAAAGGACTTTCAAAGGAATTCAACTTTGAAAAAGTAGGCAACAGGAGCTTTGATGGTTGCTTCCATTAAATGCTTCTTTCCTGCGCTGGGCGCGCGTTGTTGCTTGCGTGGAGGGTCGGCCTTTCGCCGTGAAAAGCAGGGCCGATTCCTTATTCTCACATCTTCACGCGTATTTTGGTCGCTGTTTTATGACTGACTTGCATATGGTACTAAGGTAGTCGTTGAGACTCTATTAAAAACTAATTAAATATAGAGGATATATATATATATATATATATATATATATATATATATATATAATATTTATATGAATATGTATATATGCGTACATATGTATGTGTATGATTATGTGTATCTATATTTTCTTATCAAATAAAGAGTTACATTGAATTTTCTTGGAAATTAGCACTTACTAGTCACTTCAAGATTAGGACAAAATTCATTTTCTTTACAATGAAAGCAACTGAAAATGTAAGAATTGCGTTAAATTATGAATTTCAGTAAATAGGGTACATGCAAACGAGTCTAAATTACATTCAGCATAACGTGCAAACGGGCTATTTAATGATACCTCATCCAGTGCAAAGGTAAATTCAAATTGTCTTACATAGAATTTGGCGGGTTTACTAGTATTCATTTCAAGATTTGGACGACTTTCAACACTGTTGATTTTGGCAACAAGGAGTAACAGCAAAGAGGAAAAGGGCTCAATGAAAGCAAAACACTCTGAAAATAAGGAGAAAAACGAGATTAAAAAAAGCCTAAGTGATACGTCTCTAGATCCGCAACAATTGTGATGACTCAAGCTAACATATGCTACAACACTGAGGGGAGGACTCCACGAGAAAGAGCTCCTTAAAGTCGAATGGGCCATTCCTAAGCACCAAAAAGCTGGTGCTTTGGAATAGCAACACTTGATTATAGTTGAAGTCTACGTCGTCAGACCAGTACACAAAAGATGGGGAGCCCACCGTTGTGCGTCGTCTATATCATTTCATTTATGCAATCAAACCCACTGACTTACGACCTAAATGTAATTCACAATTTTTTTTCTCTTTTTAATTCCAAGCCATGCAAAGAAATGTTGCCAATATCTTAAAAGGTGACCATTTAAAAATCAAAGACCGGTGCATGGCTTTTCCTATCATGTCCGTGTGGTAATAAAGCATCCCTCGAAATGGGCAACTTTGTACAAATGAAGAACTAAGCTTAATGGAGCTTTGACAATGCTCGAGGTCGCGAAAAAGCCCAAGCTAAGGCTAAGATCGGAGAGTAGAGAGAAGTTATCTAGTAATTTTATAAACATGTCTCCATCCAAGCAAGGTTTTAAAGTTAGGATAAATATAAGCTATTTATTAATGTCCTAAATTTTTTCCACCACAGATTTTGAAAACCAGCCAAAGTTAACCAACCATGCTCATTGAGTATCGCCCCACGCAATAGATTGCAATCAATCAATCTTATATAAAAGCTTACAATGGTATGATAAAGGGCTCAAACCTAAGGGCAAAGGCGTTGACAATGATGTAGGATAATTTGTTCAAGATTGGGAAGTTGATTGATGCATTTTGGTATGTTCACACAATTTGGTTTCAAAAGAAATTTAAAAATAAGTGAAGATAAATAACTAATGTCACTGAGTATTACACCATTTAATTGGTTGTAATAACTTAAATCTATATGCAACATAACAAATAAACCTATGAACAAATTAAGGATAAAACAAATTAAAGAGAATTTAAGTTAATACACAAATAAATGGTGAACGTGTAAAGGAAGATTGGTCTGTGGGAGGAAACCAGAACCAATATGTGATATGTTTAGAAGATCATCATTTCCTACTTGGACTTTGATCATTTATGTGCACTGCTGCAAGAGCTTGAGGAATATCTAACGATTGATAAGCCTGATCAAAGTGTCGATAACAATCCATAGTCGAATGACCCTTTCTATTGCAAATTTGGCAAATAGTTGGAGTGGAAGAGTGCTGATTGGAAGCATTGGGGGAGGGTCTGGTGGATTTGTTAATATTATGTGTGGCAGGAGGAAAGTCCTTTCCATGAGAAGAGAATGAGTTAGATGAAGTGGAAGAAGAGGTACCTCAGCCTCAATTGTTAGATTTGCCTCCACGAGCGGATCTTTGAGTAAAAAAGGTAGTAGAATGATTAGGAGCTGAATGGTAGCGAACATGGTGGGCATTGAATGCTTGTAACGGAGCAACAACGTCTTCACGAGCTGGGATTGGAGGTCTGAACATAGCTGCAAGGAAGGACTCATACTCCTTCCTAAGTCCTTGAAGCAATCGGAATGTCTTGCTAGAATCAATGGGTTGTTTGCCCATAACACTTAGTTGATTGCATAGAGTTTGGAACTCTTCCAGATAATCGGACAGATTCTTGCCAGCTTTGTGCAAGTTTTGCCGTTTGGTTTGCAGCTCATACTCACAAGCTTCGGTCTGGCAAACGAAATGATCAGTAAGTTTTGACCAAACGTCAGCTGCATGACCGATATTAAACACGATCCCGAGAGTCTCTTCGGAGAGACAGCTGATGATCCAAGATCGCATCAAATTGTCACTTTGCTCCCATTAAGCAAAGGCTGGATTGAGGACCTCTTTGTCATTGACAAAAAGAGTGCGAGAAGGGGGAGGCACTTCGCCATTAACAAAACCTGTAAGGCGATATAAGCAAAAAAGACATTGCATTTGAGTAGCCCATGGGATGAAATTCGTCTTGTTGAGCTTCAATGAGACAAAATTAGTGAGGTTAACTCTGGTGGGAAAAGGAAACTACGAGTTGGTTTCCATGAACGACGCTTGAGAAACAGAGCAGAAGGCTCTGGCTCGACACCAATAGAATTTTTAAGGAAGAATGGAAACATAGAGAGATTGCCTTGTAAACTCTGCTATTTTTCATTAGTGTGAGGAATACAACGGCAAGCATGGCTTTTTATAGACAACTTTACAAGTATAGCTCTTAACTTATAGTTACAACTGAACTTAACTGAACTCAACATAATAACCGAAAGTAGTTAAAGGTTGTTACTGCTGAGTTGGATTAGATGATGTGGAGGCTGAGCTAGCTTGACTGCATTGTGTTTCTACTCAGACTGGACGACTTATTTGTAGCAATCGGCAGCTTGTAAGATGGTATAGGTCGAACCTTTTGCAAAGACAGAGACATACCCGTGGATTAATGCTCAATCAAGTCTAGAAGAGGCTGAACACTTGCTTGGTCAGACATCCAGCAGGTGCAGAGACGATGAAAATGGCAGTGGAAGTGCTGGATCTGATACCATGAATAACCAAGTGACACTGGCCTTGGGGTATGGGAGCTGAATGGGGATGATCGAGAAAGAGAGCATGACCACTGTAGTCATTGCCGTATTCCTTACTTGTGCTTGACGTATGTTAGTCGTTGTGTTTAATGTTTTTTGTTATTGCAGTTATTACTACTTGTATTTCGTTGTTTTCATCTGCAATTCAAACTATTCGCGTTTGTTAGTTGTTCTTTTGGCCACTTTGCCGTGATTCAATGTTCCCATTCCTCCAAACGCAAAGAATAAGGAGTAGGGTAATAATAGCTATTTGGTTCTTGTCTTGATTTCCTTGGACAATACTAGACAAGATGCTTTATGAATTTTATCATAAAGTTGTCTTATTTTGTCATTCTATTTATACTCCTTTGGCCTAAAGTTTTTTTTTTTTTTTGGTTTGACTTGTTAGTCTTGACATACTATATAATTGAATTAATCCTACTTATATTTATCTGTTCAAGTTCCTTAATGTGACATTTTTTATGATGTAACACTGACATAATTTAAAAGTTTGAAGTTCTTAAAAGTATGGGGGAAGTACCCACAAAAATGTGCTATAAGTCAGTAAATTCTTCTCACAACCTTATTTTTTTTCTTTTTTTAATGTAGGCATTGTTTGCCTCAACTTAACTCTATAAGCTTTTGTCTTAGAATGAAAAATAAATGGACTCACAAATCGTAGAAACTTTGAATTGACAACTTATAAAGTACATTTCTTTTCTAAACTGTGTTTCACCAAACAAATAAAATAGGTCCAATTTATTTCCACTTTTGTCGATGGACCAACTCGTGGCTCATGCCTACTTCCTTTTTAATATTTCAGTCAATTCATTGCTTCATTTTATCAACTGTGAAATAAAATATTACAACATGTGTATCTAGGGAATAGTTGCTTCAAAGTGAATTCTCCCTATATTCATTCGTTCAATTAAATTTTGGATCTATTTTGAGTATATGGATTGTACTAAAGATTCAAAACCCATTTTCCTTTCATTTTTTTCTAAATAATAAAAAAAGATGAATCCCGTTTGAATTTATACAAAAAAAATTTTATATTTCTAGAATGTCTAATATAGGTTTTATGTCTTCCATGCGAAAATGTTTAATTTTCATAAAGTCATCTTGGCTTTTATTTAAAAGGTCCAATATACATACGGTATTGGACCTTTCGGGGCAATTATAAATTCTAGGAGCCAATTCTGATTGGTCTACAAAAATGGATTTGAATTCTCCTTAACGGACTAAAGGGTTCGGAAAAGCTGAGACTTCCGGGGTGGTTGCGACTGGAGCATGGCTTGGTAGTGGACCCTTAAAAACTCCCTCGTCTCATTGGGGTTCACTGCATTCGCCGCAGCAGGGGCGGCTCTTTCATCCGCGCCGCAACGTTTAGGTTCCACGCTGGGGGGAGAGGATCTGGCAACCGATTGCCCTCACAATTAGATCGTAACTTTCCATTGAACTATTTATGTAGTAGTTGTTTTGCACTTCGTTTCCTTGATCATTAAAGAATTCACCTGTCTGATCGACTAACCGAAGCCTTCCTCCAATTTTACATCCGGACTACTTTTTTCTGGTGACTCCAACTTCTGTTTCGGAGTCTCAACATCTACAGCAGCAATGCCTCCACCATCAAATGGCTTCTCGTGCTTCACTGGAGTAGCAGGATGCTGAGTCTTTCACCTTTTTTCCAAGGTTGTGATTCAACAGCACTACCTCGAAAGTCCTTATTATTGTCAGTAAATTCACGGGCTGCAGACCATTCTCCTTCAACAACATGATCACCGATATCCCCCAAAGTAACTTTCTGTAGAAAAGCATCGTGTATGAAGACAGCATCAGGCCGTCTTTCTGACTGTGCCAGGATTTCTTCCTCTTTCAAATTGTCACGTCCTCGAATGAACCCGGAAGTCGCTTTGCCTCTTTCAATAGTGTTGTCAAAGCTCAAACTGTCAGCAAAGGTGTTCTGAACTGAAGTTGAATTAGCCTGATTCACCTTGCAACCAGCACGGTCACAAAGTTCAACTTGCTGAGAACACTCTAATTCTCCTTCCACTCCTTCAGCAGTGGCCATACCGTCTGATCCCATACAGCTTTTGCTTGAAGCCATATCATCAAGAGGCTCTGCGCAGCTGTTTTCTTTTGTGTAATCCCCGCTTCATAATCACAAAGTTTGTCCAAAAATGGTTCTTTACAACCCACTACAGTTGACGCCTCCAACGGAAATGCCGTAATTGCAGTGGAAATCAAAAGTAGCTTTACGTTCTTCACAACACTTTCCAGTAAGGCCTCATCCCAACTATTTGGCCCGTCTGCAGTCTCATTCTTGTTTCTACCTTGCAACTCCTCCAAAGCAAAAGGAGGCCCAGACGCTGATTTTAGCCCTTCTTTTGCAGCATGCTTTGGATATTCGTAATTAAAATCAATTTTTTCGCTTCTTGTTTCTCTTTCCTCTGCAGTGTCAACAATCCTAGAAGAAGATAAAACTGAGTTTTCGGTTTCATGCGACAGAGCAACACCACTCTCAACAGCATTTCTGTTACTGAATGATGATATAAATTGATCTTTGCGATGGAGACCTTCTTCCTGTTCAACATTGTCTCCCGGAGAAGTAGGCTGGCCAGAAGGAATGCCATTTTTGACAGAACCCGGAGAGTATAATCAAACAATAGTGGTGAAAAGAAGTTCAGCTCTCCAGTATCCCCGTCCTCGGTAATTGGACTAATTCTTCCTCGAGAAGAAAGTTTATGCGTACAACTCCCTATACTTATATCAGAAAACGTATTAATCTATGACTAGCTATCAATATACACTGGGTATCTATTTTTCTTGGTGTGGTTATATCTTTCTTGTTGGGTCTTGATGCAAAGCAAACCTTGCCACAATCTGTGACTTTCAAGATAAGAAACGAAAGTTGCGTGGGCGTTTGCTAGGACTCAAATTTGGGTCTATGGAAGACAATTATCCTAAACCTTGACTATAATCCTGGGTTTTCAACTACAATTTCTGTGCACATTGCCACTTGGTTTCCCTCTAAACACGTTACCTTTTGGCTATAGAAATTTTTGAAAGTTATAATAACAAGTTCTATAAGCTTATAAATATTATCTCCTGGCAACTAGCATCCATTTTATGGGAGAAATGACAAGACAATAATTCAAGAAACAATGTTTCTTCCTTCAAGATGAATATGAAATTTTTGTTCTTTATCTATAAATGTTTAGTACATTGCCACTTGAAAATAACTGCAACCTAAAAGGAATCCAAACATTGACTCAAGGACAAAAACCTTAAAAAAACAGTAGGATTTGAAGGAGTATAAGAGGCGATCAAAGGTTCTAAGATGGGATTGAATAACAAGACAGACTTGACAATGAGTCTTGGTTTGTCAAGTGTAAGACAACTTCATGACATAAAATACTAAAATAATGGACCATAATGCTTCCAAATCGTGATTAACTAAATCAAATCATCAACCTTCTTTCTATGTTGATCCAAAATTTAATATTGTGAAACAAATTTTAGCTTTTCAAACCAAAGCAACAAATACCTTTTAGTTGGCAACACAGGCTGTAACATCTTAGCAAAACAGGTCTAGATAAACAAACAACAACATATAGATTTATAATTTTTATTTCAAGAGACCAATAGCAACTGAATCATTCTACTTTATAGAACTTTGTAGGAGGTATCATGATATGATCACCCTTTGTTACCAAACAACCAGCATCGTTGCGAAGAACATTTTCTTGTACGAAAGAAGGTATGCATTTGCAGTACACAGTTTCAAAATCCTACAAACTTTAGTTGCAGATGGAGTCCTTGTGCTTCCATTGAAGTGGGCGATTTCTATCTTCTGTGCTACGAACTTCTGAGAAGTAAGAACTACCAGATGTACAACGTTTTCCCCTGCAGTTAAGCCCTGCATCAGTGTGAACAATGTCAAGTTCCCGTGTAAAAAATCAGTAGTTGCAAGAGCCGATGTGACCTTGTCTCCCCAGCACAGAAGAACAAGCAGTTTCCTCTTCCCGATTTACATCTACAGGAAATTGTGCAAAGATAGTCTCAGAGTAACAAACTCACGGAGAAAACTTCATCCTAGAAAGCCAGAGTTGCAACCTATAGCTTCGTAATAATAACAAGTATGCTGATAGTAAAATCTTTCTTCACAACACAGATTAATCAACCCATTCCACCCACGGTCAATCTTACACCAACCTTTCGAAAGAAAATCAAGAACCAGACTCAGAGTAATTCAAAAAATTCTAAAACTCTTGCTGTGCTTGTGGAGATCAATTTTTGCAAATAGTTGAATTGTACCAAATTTCCAGGTTTCTGCTCAAAATAAATATATGCCACACTATCCTTGGGCATCAAAAACTAACAAACATTCACAGAGATATTGGAAAGGAGTAAGTTTAAACCACTGCATTTTGCACTCTGTTCAATCAACAGATTTTCTTCAATCTCTTTCTACTTTCTTCTTTCCCAAGATGAGGTTGTATAGTTTGGACTCTGCGACAAGGATGTCTTTGCAGGGAAAGTCATGATACATAGAAAGACTTCATGAGAGCGCGTTGCAAGGGGAGGTTCTATCTCAACCTGGTAGAGGAGGGAGCTTTTCAGCTCAACAAGGCTAGTATGCTACGCCTTTCTTTCACATTCCTCTATATGTGACATCTTCCTTGCATAAAAGTTTGCAGCACAAAATTGTAAGACATCATTCCAATTGCAAGAATTATATTCGAGGCATCAAGTAGATAAAAACAACAAATATTTTCTACAATCGTGTCATAATAATGTATCTCCACATTTTTGTTCAAGCTTTATGTATCCTTTTATTACTTAAAGACTCCTAATTTAATGAATATAATGGAATAAAATATAACAATGTTTGATTGGGAAGACTACCTTAATTTAAGGAAATGATTTTTGGCTGAAAACCATATGTAATTTGATCATGATCACTGAAATAGAAATAAATAGAAATCTTATGGCAAACCAAAGAATTACTAGTGAAAAGTTTTGGCAACTTTAAAAAAGAAAAAGAGGAAGTCCATTTGATTAAATTCTATTTGTACATGCAATACAAAGGACCAAGCCAACTCTTTTGCACTGCCAATAGCCCCCAATAAAATTAGATTAATTATTAAAAATCAATTAAACATAGATTTTAGTGTAAAGTATTTGATAAATGATTCTTATCAAATATAAAAGTTTACTGAAATTTATTAGCCACCTTTTAGTATTAACCACCTCAAGATTAAAAAATTTATGTCAACAAGCACCTAGCTCACTTAGGATTACCAATAAAATAAGAGTAACAAAAAACTAAAAAGAGAAAACCAATCCATACCGCCTCATTGATCTAATAAGACCTCGAACCCACATGTAAATAAAAGTTGAAGTCCTCAAGGTTTGTCAATTCCAATCCATATGGGGAAATGTCTTTAAGAACCTCAAAGAACTCTGAAACATCACACTCCTTTATTAGACATGCCCCACACTCCTTTATCTCCACATTGAAGCTGTTTGTTGCAACTGAAACCCCAAGGCAGCCGCAACTATCTAAATCTGTAATTGCTTCCCAGAACTCGTGCGGTAAATACGTCCAAACTCAGGAAACCCACGCACGTGGACTTCGTAAACAACAAACAGAGCATATCCATTCCACCTATCCTCCAACTCCACATCCACACGACTTTGAATTGCCCCAAACGAACTAGTGCTTCTTTGGTGGAACTACTCCGGAATTTTAGATCTCAATGTAGGGCCCCATGGTACCACATTCAAAATGTAATCAATCTAATAAACAAAAAGAAAAAGAGAATGAAATTAAATAAAATACTTTAAGTTATAACAAAATAGTAACTTCTCATTATTATAACAATGCTTCCACATAAAACCAAACACAAGCACAAAACTAAGAGTCTAACTCTCTCAGTAAAGTCTCACCATCTGTTTGATGATAAATCATCTCCAACAATGGACAATCACGTACACATAAGATTTTCAAGTTTAATGGGAGTTTTGGCAATGCTTTTAGCTGTTTACAATAATCTAAAACAAGCAATTGAAGATTGGAGAGTAGACAAAAACTATTTGGCAATGTTGTAAATGGATTCCCACATAAACCTAATGCATCAGCACCAGGTAAAAAACCAAGATAATCTGAGAGGGCATCATCGGATAAATTACAATGCTCTAGACGTACTTCCTGATAAGCTAACCATGCAGGCAGGTAGAGTCTTTTAGGATTGGGAAGTTGACCAAGAACTTCTGGTATTCTGGTAAATCTATTTCTAGAGAGGTTTAGCTTTTGAAGTGGGGGCAAACTAAAATTTCTAGGAAATGTTTCTTCTAATAGACCACAACAACTCAAATCTAGATACTTTAAAGAGCTTAGACTTGCAAGCCATTTAAGGAACCAAAAATAAGAGGGATTAAAGTTACTACATAGATGGAACCCAAAAGAACAACGTGAAGCATCTTTTGGTGGACGAATTGCATCAGACCTCCCCCAACCAGACAGTGAAAGGCTTTCAAGAGACGACAAATGTTGAAAAATGAAAGGTAAAGTTTTAATGGCTGTATAACACAAATCAAGGGTCCAAAGAGGTGTCATGTTACCCACAATCTCTGGAAACTTCTTAAGTTTTGAACAATCCCTTAGATTTAGCTCCTTAAGAGATTCCATGCTGATCTTTTCCAGAAATCTCTCAAGTTTCTTGCAACCATATAGACTCAACATCTAAGCCGTTCGAGATTTCCAATAGAACAGTGGACCTTGTTCAAATTTGTCCAATGGTCAAGGTGAGGGGACAATTGCATCTGGCAGGTGTTTAATGCCGCGGAACCTATTACGAGGTTTGTAATTATAGTCGAGAAATAAAAACAATATCCTTGTAGACCCGCAGCGAACTCGGTTTCCGGCAATTCCTGGTCTGCATGAAGGGACGCGTAGAAATTAATAAGACGTAAAATTGGGTCAGTCTTTCCCGAGTTCACGTGCCGGGAAGTCTTATCCTCCGAATACGACGAGCCCTATATTTTCATCTATTCCCATTCATAAATTAAAGTTTTTTCATAAGTATTTGTTATCTGAAATGCATCCGTTTATTAATTTAACGTTTTAAAATATTTACAAAGCTTGATTAACACCATCATTAATGGATACTCACAGGCTTGTCTGGTGTAAGGCTAATACGCAGATTCGAAGCTCGCAAGTTTGCTGTTCGGACGAGGGTCGATAGAGTGGGTGTTACGATTCTGGCTGGTAGAATACGTAACGTGGACCTTCTGAGCAGAATCCTTCCATGTATGGAGGTTCAGCTCCTTCCGATGATCTCCCATTTCTAACAATCGGAAATAGGAAAAGATAAAAGGAAGAAATTCATTTCACAAAGGACGAAGTCCTGATTACAATATGATTTTCTAAGCTTCCTTTTAGATGTATACTCTGCTCTTATTTATAACTATTCAAAGCCGGAATCTGTTACAACTACAAGCCGAGTTTCCCGGAACTCGTTAAAGGCGTTGGAGTAATAACCTCATTTGTCTGACGTGGCAACATCTCCCTTATTATGGACTCCTCTTGGACATTTGACAGCTTACGTGGCTTGGACACGTAACAGTGGGTTTGGCAATTATGTTCCCTCTCCGGCTTTCTGCGTTTTAAAATTTACAGGAAATTTCCGATGACGGTGGCATCCCACGGTTGTTTAACGCATTCCGAGGTGATAATGGTCGGTGATGAATACAAATAATTTTCCAGTTTGTGCGTTTCTTTTTCCGATGTTCGTGAACCCTTCCTAGTCAATAAACTATCAACGTGGGGCAGCTGAATTTCAGTACCACGCGCCTTTGTTGTGACTCGCCCACGTATGCAGCCGTGCTCGGCTTTGGCAAAGGAACGCGGAGACATTCTTCCCCAAGATGACATGCACTTCATGGACAAAAATGACAGCTATGGTTTTGTTAGATGTTACCTAGGCAAATTGTTAGTTCATTTGGTTTTAGATTGTGAAATTATGTGAAACTCTTTTCACCATGAATTTCGGAATCTAAGAAGAAATAATTAACTTGAGGAAGATATGATTGAAGTTTCAACATTTGATTTCTTTAACTCTAGAAATGAACATCATTTTTTTTTCTTTCTTAGTTGGAGAGCTTGGTTTTTTATTGCACTAATGCTATCTATGCTTCTTCAACATCAATTTTTAGAAGACTTTTTTATTTGGTAACTCCACAATTTATGATTAAAAGTCGTAGTTAGATTTATTGTAATTTAGACTACATTGTGAATGTCTTTTTCAATTTTAAAGATGTCCTTGAATGTGATACTCACAATAGTCTTACAACCATTTATATATTTGCTATGAAGTAAAAAAGTTTTATTATTTTTATAGATGATAACAAATTACTGTAAAAAAATAAATATTTCTCAAGAGCTCTTAATACCTATCAAGAATGTATACTAGAATTTTTGTGTACAAATATTTGTTCTTTCCTTATAACATTCATAAATAATTCGTTCTTTAATAAGTCATTCTATTTATTAACATAAAGTATTTTATTTTATTTTTCTTTTATAAAAGAAGTTTGTTTGTTCTTTTTAAATGATTTGTCTAGCTTGTGTGTCCTCTCCATCCATAAAGAGCATTTTCTCCCATATGAAAACTAATTGCGCTCATGAGGTTGCAACAATCAGAAATATTTTAAATCTATTTGAAATTGACAAATTATGTATTCTGACCCAGAAATTCCATATTCATGACTTTATTCCATTAATTAAAATGAGTGGATTTTATTCCATTAATTAAAATGAGTCACATACAAGCAGAATCGCCCATCCTGTTGGCAAGAGGGCCAAGAGGCTCGCAAAGATGTCTCCAGCAGTGAGATCAAGAGCAGTAACTAGGACAACAATAGTGGCTATTTTCTTCTTTTATAGCACGCAGATGAAACACAATTCCACACTGGATGAGAAAGAAGCTTTACAACATTAAGACAAATGCAGCTTCAACGGGAGGCTGTCGCCATATATAACACAGCTTCTGTGGATACTGGACCTAGGAGAGAACTCCAAACCGTTTCCGACAATTCAGTTTACAGTCAGCATACTCCATTCCCTCTTTCCCTCCGTTTCCAACAGAATCAAGGGCTTGGGGTAAATGCAAGACCCGGCCCACATACGAAACAAGCCCGTAATAGAAGCGCAGAGAAGGAATGACTTCCCAGTAACTTCCTAATCGTCCAGTGCTGAGCATGTGTTCTTGTTCCTCCTCCTACCAGGTTTCCAGCTCTTGTTTGCTCGTACACCAATACCGGCTTGGCTGCTTTGCCACTTTGTCCAATCATCCCAATCCTCTACTATCTTCATGCCTAAGTTTTTAACCTCTCCGTTTGACATCCTAGAAAACGTAGGAAAGAGAAGAAATATTTAGGGACTGTTGATCCTCGAAACGAAGTCTTGGAGCAAGAAATGAACGTCAGCACTGCAAGTCATCGTTTCTTTTCCTAAAGGGTATTCTTGGCATCCAAACAGACCAAAGTGAAAAATGAGATGCTGTTGTAGGATCGATTTTTAACTCAATATGCAGCAGAATAAGACTAAACTTGATTTTAACATAAACTAGACAAGACAAGAAAGAGATATGGGTAAGAAAAACGAAATTTCATTAAGTAGGGAAAAAATTATAAACTTTCAAAATTGATACAAAAAATTATTCTGTTTTTAATTTTTGCAGAAATTGAATTCTCTATAAACACTTTTCTTTACGTTTTCTAACACAAACTTTTAATTTATAGAAAAATATTAAATACTAGAGACATAATACTTTATCTTCAAGAGATTTTCAGACTATTCTACAGCTATTTCTATGTAGATAGGATAATTACAATACAGTACGTAACTAGTTGTTAAATTCTGTAGGATCAAACTTGGCTATTGCCTCTTGCTTATATTCGTTTTTGACTTCAAACTCTTATCTTTTTATCTTCTTATCTGTTTAATAAGGATGGACTACCAACTGTTGTAAGGTGTATGATAAAATGGCTAAAACAGTACAAGAACCCACTCTGTTTCCAGAGATCTTGAGCATCATAAAAAAAGAGAAGAATTCATCATCGTTTAGAAAGATCCGATGAATGAACAAAATGACGAGTGAGTCGCGGATCATTCAATCAATGGTGGTCTGAAAGGTTCAAGAAAGTAAGAGAAAATAACCAAGTCGACGAAGATTACGTTTGATTAGCTTGAACACAAGACCGGCGTCACTGCTGTATACATCACCTTCGTCTCACTGCAGGGACCTAAAGCAAATGGAAATCAGACAACCAAATCGTCAATCTTAACCGCTCCACAAAAGAGAATCAGAGAAAGAGAGGGAGAGAACGGGGAAAGAGTGTGCGGTAACGGGACTGAATTTAAAACCACCTTATCCGCTCCACAACCCCAGGTGGACCCACCCTTTGACGTGGCAATATCCTGTAGGGCCCGCACTATATTCTGCTTTGCTTGATAGTTTTCTTTCCCAAAAAGTAAAGAAAGAATTCTTACACATAATAAACTAAGGAAGGTATTCTACCAAACTTAATGATGAAATTACAGTTGTGAACAGGAAACCAATAAAAGAAAATTCTGTTTACGAAATTTATGTATTCAATTTATCTTTTTTAATAAAAATCAGATCACCACTCAAATTCCCACCAAAGCATTCATTTGGTGCTTGATTTTAATTGACTGAGTGGCATTTGAAAACTTTATCACATGAGAGGTTAAGTTTTGAGTATCTTTATCCTCAAACAAATTTTCCTAATCTCCTTATCCCATCAGTTTTTTTAAAAAAATTATTTGTGATAAACAACAAGAAAATAATTTATATATAATGTGGTGTTTATGGAGAAATGTATTTAATTGACTTACCTATGTATTACAATTAAAATTAATCTTACAAATCATTGATTTCATTAATAAGAACTTTAGTTCATAACTCTAATAAATAAATATCTATGGACCAGATCAACTAAAATGTATATTTAATACAAATAAACAAATAGAAGTACTTTATTATTATTTGTTTGTGTATAAAGATAAAAAAAATTATCTATATTTACAAGTTACTCTAAAGAAAAGTTGACTTGTAAATTAGACAAAGATTTTCATACAAAATTTTAGATATTTCAAAATAAAATGAATGAATGAATGAAATCAAAATTTTAAAAATAAGATTACAAAAATAATCAATGTGATTGATATATTTTGAGCGAAAAATTAACATATTTCTCTAAATTTACTTGATCCTCGAGACCCGTCCACGTATTCGGCTTCATGAAGAGTAAATCCCTAGTCTTCCCCAAGATCGTGTGTCCTGGCGAGTCTTATCCTTGTAATACCATAAGCCTACTGCATCTGCTACACTCTCTAAGACACTCACGACAGAACGATCCCAAGCATCCAAAATATTTCTCCTCCGTCCAAATGTATTGATATCAATGGGACGTGCAATTCCAAATAATTCGAACATGAAAGCACCAACTTTTTCACGGACAATGGAAAGTTGGCCTCTGCACCTCAAACTACTCCTACTCAATAAAACAAAGCTCCCCTCTATTAGTCTTTTCTTTTATTGCATCAAACCCGGTGGCGTTGCCTTAAAGTGTGGCCTCAGAAGTGGCCACTTAAAACCACGGATTCTTTCCATAAATCCTCAAACACCAACTTAAGAAAGCGAATATCTTTGAGAAAACAACGGCTGCAACCTGAAATTTTTTAATGGCTGTTTCACCTCATATTCTGCAGCTCTCACTGCAGGTCCCACCATGATTACCAGTTCCATTTACCTGTTCGTAGTTGCTGGTGCAAGTTGTAGTTTCCATCTGTTCTCTGTTTTGATGGCTTTAATGACGGGAACAAGCTACAGCTAGTTGGTTACTCAAGTTTGTGCATAAACAATTGTAGTAGTGTAGTCGGTATTCCAAGCTAAACATAAGTTCGGTTCATATTGCTTTTGAATTTTACGCCGAAGTTGTGGTATGAAATGCAGAGAGACGCAAAGGTTACCCACCTTAAAAACAGAGAGACTCGGCCTACATTGCTTTTGTGTTGTGGGTAAAATAAATTCTGTTCATATCTCTTTTCGAATGCCTCGCCGAAGTTGGGCTGTGGAAAGCAGAGACGCATATTCGCCCCTATATCAGATGTTTAAGCTCCGGTCAAGGACATTCGTACCTCCTCACCGGGAAATTACCTTTCAAATCGCCTTTTAGAAAGGAGAGGTAAGATATTTGTCCTCTTAAATCAAGATGCTCAGAAGGCTTTTCATTTTCCCTGCCAAAAAGTAGCCAATGGGGAAATTTTGCAAGGTTGGACTCTAAAGGAAATGCTCTCGATAGGAAAAAGTTTTGCTATTTGAAACAAGCTACTTTAAATTTTCTTGGTAGCTTCTCTTTACAATTATCTTATATTATCTACGTAACATTGGTATTATGATACTCAAATTATGCTCTTAATTAGTATCACAGAATATAAAAGTAATTATCTGTTTTAACTTTAATTTTTAAATGCAATTAATTTCACTAATCTAGTTTTATATGAAGATGAACTACTTAAAATTTCTCAAATAGTATAATTACGATTTATGCAAAAAATTTCAGAAGTCTTTGCAAAAGAAAGTTAAAATTTTAAATCCCTTCCATTGAGTGAGAGAAACCCATGTTTTTATGTCTCACAATGTCTAAGTAAATGACAAATTGAATATCCAATTTTAAAGTAATATTCACTAAGGTTTCATCACTGTGAATGCATCCTTCGCATCCTTTAACCTTTAGGAAGCCATGTTCGATGTCAATCTAATTGTATGTCACTTTTTAAGTGCTCTCAAATTCCAACTTGTTACGGAGGCCAACATATCTTACAACGTCAGATTGCCCCCACAAGCTAAATTGGGAGCGTAAAACTTTTTCTTCCACAAATGCCCAAATTTCAAACAAAAAGTCGATATAATAGCTTAACACAATTATTCTGCATCACCGCTGAAACCTTCCAAACCAATGCAACATCGACGAAGAGTACTAAAAATGTTTTGCTTATCTCAGAGATTCGCGTCTGACCGAATATTCATGCGCATTACCAAACTTTTGAGAAATTGTCCGAGTGAAGGGGCGCGTGGAAATCTAGCATCCAAGATATTTCTCCATCTTCGAAATCAAAATGCCAGAAGAGCTTTCAATCTTCCCTCGTGAAGAAGACAATAGGGCAAGGAAAGTCTAGCCCTTCTTTGATTGCAAGTTGCCACCGCCTTCTCCTTCATTTTCACGCAGCTTTTCTTACCTTGCAGATATTTGTACTCAAAGATAAGGTTGACTTAATATCTAGCGACGAAAACATCAAAGCACCAGAATATCTTAATGAAATCGAAACCCTACTATTCTTAATGGAATTGGCTGTGATTTTTCCGTAGGGATTACTGAATGGCATATTGGACTGGGCAGTTTGACTAGATGTCTGAAAAAATACAATTGGGATCTATTTTTCTTGGTATGTATCTTTTTCATTGGGTATTTGATGCAAAACAAATCTTGCCACACAATCTGTCACTTCCAGGATAAAAAAATAACAAAACAAATATCAAAACAAATTTTGAAATATTATTCATGGCAACTAGCACACATTTAACGGAAAAAAGGACAAGATAATAATTTAAAAGTGATAGAAACATGAAAAAAGAGTATAGGAGGTGATTAAAGATCCTAAGATGGGATTGGATAATAAGATAGGTTTGACAACGATTATTGATTTGTTAAATATAAAACAATTGCATAATCTAAAATACTGAAATGTTGCACCACAATGCTCCCCAACCATGATTAATTAAATCAAAGCATCAGCCTTCCTTTTGTATTGATCCAAAATTAGATATTGTGAAACATGTTTTAGCTTTTCAGAAACAGAGCAACATAAACTTTTTAGTTGGTAGCGTGAGTGTAACATCTAACTTAAAGAATGTATAGATAAACAAACAACTAGATACAAATTTCTAAATTTTATTTCAAAAACCAATAACAATTGAATCATTTTATCCTATAGAACTTTGTAGAAGATATCATAATATGATTCCCTTTATGACCAAAAAAGCAGCATTTGCAAAGAACATTTTCTTATACAAAAGAAGGTATCCATTTGATGGGAAAAACGACGTATAACGTTTCTTACTTTGATTGAACCTTTGAGGAAATACTAAAACACCAACGATGTATTTGAATCACAAGTAAAATAAGGAAATCACAATCAACACAAAAGAATTTCTACGTGGAAAACTCTTCCAATGTGAAAAATAAAAACCATGGGACCGATCACGGAGTCCACCCCAATCTCCACTATATAAATCGTTAGGTTACAACCCAATCAAGTCCTTTACAATAGCAATAAGACTAAGATTTACTGATTCAACAATAATAGAATCACCAATAAACAGTGAAGAACAAGTTGTAAACAACAACTTAACCAAAAAAAGTTGAAAAAAAATCACCCAGATTTTCGACCAAGATCTGCTGACTTCAAGAGCTTCAAACGACGATCCAACCGTTCACAATGAAGAACACCCAATCCCGAACCTGCTGACAAAAAATCATCTCAATTGGACCACAGATCGACCTTGATCAAACGTTTGATCAACTGCTGCGCAGGGCCTCTAATTCCTACGAAATTCTGCTATTTTCTTTTCTCTCTCTCTTTTCTTTGACGGCCACTCACCTATTCTCCTAAATAAAAAATCCTATATTTTTTCTTTTAAACCTTAGGGCCACATTACCCTAATTGGACCCAATAATAAGTCTCCGAATATGAGTTGGACCAACCCAACAATTCTCCCCCTCCAGCCTAAATGAGGGAGATTCCATATGTCCATTTCTTAAGCACAATCCAAACCGGCCTCATACCGACAAAACTCAAACTTTTCTCGTCATAGAGCCTTTGTCATCATATCAGAACCATTATCCTTAGTCTGTACCTTTTCAAGTGCAACCTCTTTGGTTTCCATGATATCTCGTATCCAATGATATTTTACATCAATGTGCTTTGACCTTTGATGAAAAGTAGAATTCTTAGCAAGACGTATAGCACTTTGACTATCACAAAATAACACATACTTTTCATGCACGAAACCAAGTTCTTTTATGAATTCCTTCATCCAAAGCAACTCTTTACATGCTTTCGTTGCTACAATAAATTCTGCTTCTGTTGTAGAGATAGCAATACATTTTTGTAATCTTGATTGCCATGCCACAGTTCCCCCTGAAAACTTAATCAAGTAGCCTGAAGTAGATCTTCTATTATCAATATCTCCTGCCATGTCAAAATCTGTATATCCCATAAGAATAGGCTTATCACTCCCGAATGAAAGTTTCAAACTAGAAGTGCCTCGAAGATACCTTAGAATCCACTTCACTGCATTCCAATGTTCTCTTCCAGGATTAGAAGTAAATCTGCTAACTGCTCCAACTGCATGAGTTATATCTGGCCTTGTACAAATCATTGCATACATTAAACAACTAACAGCCGAAGCATAAGAACTCTTTCCATATCTTTTCTGTCTTCCTCATCTGTAGGACATTGTTTCTTACTAAGTTTAAAATGTGTAGCAAGAGGTGTGCTCACCACTTTAGCTTTATCCATACAAAACCTTTGAAGCACTTTCTTAATGTACTCCTCTTGAGACAACCATAACTTTTTGGCTTTTCTATCATGACTAACTCTCATACCAAGAATTTGCTTCACTGAGCCTAAGTCTTTCATTGAGAATGACTTACTTAACTCCTGCTTCAACTTTTCAATTCTTGCAGCATTCTTACTAATTATAAGCATGTCATCTACATAAAGCAGTAGAATGATAAAGTCATCATCTGAGAACTTTTGCACAAACACACAATGATCAGAATTTGTCTTCTTGTAGTCTTGCTCCCCCATAAAAAACTCAAATTTTCGATACCATTGTCTTGGTGTCTGTTTTAAGCCATATAAACTTTTCTTTAGCTTACAAACATAGTTCTCTTTACCTTTTTCTTTAAAACCCTCTGGTTGCTCCATATAAATTTCTTCATTTAGGTTACCATGAAGAAAAGCAGTCTCTACATCCATTTACTCAATTTCAAGATCAAGACTGACAGCCAATCCCAAAACCACTCGAATTGAGGACATTTTCACAACAGGTGAGAAAATCTCATCATAATCAATTCCCTTTTTCTGACTGAAACCTTTAACAACTAGTCTGGCTTTGTATCGGGGTTATGAAGAATTTTCATCATGCTTCAATTTATAAATCCAACGATTCTTCAAAGCTTTCTTGCCCTTAGGCAATGTCACCAACTCAAATGTTTGATTATCATGCAAAGATTTCAACTCATCTTGCATTGCATCAACCCATTTTTTCTTATCCACATCCTCTGCTGTTTCTTCAAAGCTCTTAGGCTCACCTGCATCAGTCAACAATACATACTCCTTAGTAAAGTATCTAGAGGATGGATGGCGACCTCTAGTAGACCTCCTCAATGGTGGAACTGAAAATAGATTCTGCTGAACATCAACAACATTATCTGTCTGAGTGTCACTATTATCTGCACTCTGTTGGTCATTCTGAATCTGATCCTGAACATCATGTTGAATATCATTTTCAACTTGTTCTGACAACTGTCGTTGTAAATCATTTGAAGAATTAAATCAATATCAATACCAATCTTAGAGCCTTGTGACATATTCTTCTCACTCTGACCAATATCTGTCATATTTTGATTCTCAAAAAATATAACATCACGACTCCTCACAATTTTCTTCACAGCTGGATCATAATACCTGTAGCCAAATTCATCAGAACCAGAACCAAGAAATATACATTCTCGTGTCTTGACATCTAACTTAGACCTCTCATCCTTTGGAATATGAACAAATGCTTTGCAACCAAATACTCGTAGATAGTTATAGAAAACATCCTTGCCAAACCAAACTCTATCTGGCACATCACCATCTAAAGCAACAGTTGGAGATAGATTGATAACATAAGCTGATGTAAGTAATGCCTCACCCCAAAATGTCTTTGGCATGTTAGCATTTGAAATCATGCATCTAACTCTCTCAACCAATGTCCTGTTCATTCATTCCGCTATACCATTCAACTGAGGTGTTTTTGGAGGTGTCTTCTGATGTCGAATACCATGTTGCCTACAATACTCATCAAATGGTCCAATGTACTCACCACCATTATCTGATCGAATGCATTTCAACTTTTTTCTAGTTTGCCTCTCTACTAAAACTTGAAACTGCTTGAACACATCTAGCACTTGATCTTTTGACATCAAAACATAAACCCAAACCTTTCTTGAGTAATCATCAATAAATGTCACAAAGTAGGATGCTCCACCAAGCGTCCTCGGGTTAACTGGGCCACAAACATCTGAGTGTACTAACTCCAAGAAATCTGATTTTCTTGAAGGAGGGTGACTATAGAATGAAACCCTTTTCTGTTTTCCAGCTAAATAATGTGCACACTTCTCAAGTTTTGCACTCTTAATCCCAGATAACAAGTTCTTCTTTGCCAACACATTCATGCCCTTCTCACTCATGTGACTTAACCTTTTATGCCATAAAGCATTTGCATTCCCATCTTCCACTACATTACAAATGTTCTTAGAAATCTTAGCCTGAAATAAATACAAAGAAGACTCTTTCTTTCCTCTAACAATAACTAATGAACCCTTAGTAAGTTTCCATTGTCCATTATTGAAGATATTGCAAAAACCTTCATCATCAAGTTGTCCGGTAGAAATCAAATTCAAGCGAATTTCTGGTACATGTCTAACATTCTTGATAACTAACTTGGATCCATTACGAGTCTCCAAGCATATATCTCCCATACCTGCAACTTTAGCCAAGCAATCATTACCCATCTTCAATGTGCCAAAGTTTCCAAGAGTATAAGAAGTAAAGAACTCCCTCTTGGAAGTAATATGAAGAGAAGCACCACTATCAATTACACAACTTGTCTCATTACTAGCAAAATTCACATTATTATCATAGCACACAATAACAAGTTCATTAGTAGCTGCTGCAACTCGATCATCATCATTGTTGTCCTTCTTCTCCTCACTTTCATTAACTTTCTTCTTCTCATTTCTATCTTTACCATTCTTCTTTTCATTTTTCAGCTGGAAACAATTTTTCTTGATATGACCCATCTTGCCACAATGATGGCATTCTACATTTTTATGCCATGATCTAGACTTACTTCGACTTTTGTTATAACCTCTCGAACCTGTACTATGACTTCACCCCCTATTTTCAACAACCAAAGCTTCAGAATGAGACAAAGAACCCTGACTCTTTCTTCTCATTTCTTCATTCAAAATACTAGTCTTGGCAAAATCTATAGTGACAATACCATCAGGAGCAGAGTTACTCACTGACATACGAAATGTTTTCCAAGATTCTGGTAAAATACCAAGTAACCAAAGTCCTTGTACTTCATCTTCAAACTTCATATTCATGCCTGAAAGTTGATCTAACATTCCCTGAAACTCATTCAAATGATCATATATGGATTGCCCATCTTTGTATTTCAAGCTAATAAGTTGCTTCATCAAATACATCTTATTATTTCCAGTCTTTCGAGCATACAAGGATTCATGCTTGTTCCATAGAGTCCGAGCATGTGTTTCTTTACTAATGTGATTCAAAACATTCTCATCTACAAATTGTCGAATGAACCCGCATACAATTTTATGCTCAAGAGTCCAATCGGCCTCACTCATGTTGTCTGGTCTAGTTTCACTAAACACTGGTAAGTGCCAACGCTTCACATAAAGCAAATCTTCCATCTTACCCTTCCAAACATGATAGTTTCTTCCATTCAAACTAATCATCTTATTAGTGCTTAGTTCCATCATTCAATCAAATTCAAAAAATAAAACAACCACAACCTAAGCTCTGATACCACTCTGATGGGAAAAACAACGTATAACGTTTCCTACTTTGATTGAACCTTTGAGCAAATACTAAAACACCAACGATGTATTTGAATCACAAGTAAAATAAGGAAATCACAATAAACACAAAAAAATTTCTACGTGGAAAACTCCTCCAATGTGAAGGATAAAAACCACGGGACTGATCACGGAGTCCACCCCAATCTCCACAATATAAATCGTTAGGTTACAACCCAATCAAGTCCTTAACAATAACAACAGGACTAAGATTTACTAATTCAACAATAATAGAATCAACAATAAACAGTGAAGAACAAGTTGTAAACAACAACTTAACCAAAAAAAGTTGGAGAAAAATCACCCAGATTTTCGACCAAGATCTGCTGACTTCAAGAGCTCCGAACGACGATCCAACCGTTCACAATGAAGAACACCCAATTCTGAACCTGTTGACAAAAAATCAGCTCAATCGGACCACGGATCAACCTTGATCAAACGTTTGATCAACTGCTGCGCAGGGCTTCTAATTCCTGCAAAATTCTGCTCTTTTCTTTTCTCTCTCTCTTCTCTTTGATGACCACTCACCTCTTCTCCTAAAGAAAAAAACCCTATATTTTTTCTTTTAAACCTTAGGGCCACATTACCCTAATTGGACCCAATAATAAGTCCTCGAATATGGGCTGAACCAACCCAACACCATTTACAGTACAATGTTCCACATTTAAAAGATTATAGCACATGTCCTACAAGCTAAATCATTTAATCCTACAGGCTTTAGTTGCAGATGGAGTCCTTGTGCATCCGTTGAATAGGCAACATTTATACCCTCTGCTATGAACTTTGAGAAGTAAGAATAACTGCCAGATATGCAACGCTTTCTCCTGCAGCTAAGCCTTCATTAGCGTGGACAATGTCAAGTTCCCTGCTCAAAAACCAGCAGTTGCAAGAGCCGATGTGAACATCGCTTCCCAGCACAATAGAACACGCACTTTCCTCTTGCCGATTTACATGTACAGGAAATTGTGCAAAAGTAGTCCTAGAGTAGCAACTCACAGAAGTTCCTTTTGGAAGCCACAGTTGCAACCCATAGCTTCATAATAAAAACAATTATGTGCATAATAAAGTCTTTATTCACAACACAGATTAATCAACCCGTTCAACCCGTTGTCAATGTTACAATAACCTCTTTGAAAAAAACTCAGCAATCAAACTCAGAGCAATTCAAATAATTCTAAAACGCCTGCTATGTTTGTGGCAATCAATTTCTGCAAAGAGTTGAGCAGTTTGACTAAATTAATCTCAATTTTACTTTCTTTAAATCATAGCCATTTAGGACATGACTGAAGGAGTGAGAATGGAGACAAGAAAATGTCAGCTACGAGAATTTTCAAGAACTTTACCTGTATATATGTGGCCGGAATTGTTGGCCTAATGAGTGCTTTAGTGATGGGAATTGCCCCAGAATCCCTGGTTTCGGCTCAAAATATATATATGCAGCACTCTCCTTGGGCACTGGAAACCAAATGATAAACATTATCAATGATATTGGAAAGGAGTTAGTTTAAACCACTGCATTTCGCACTCTGTTCAATCAATGAATCCCTTCAATCTCTTTCTGCTTTCTTCTTCCCCAAGATGAACTTGCGTAGTTTGGACTCTGTGACAAGGATGTCTTTGCAGGGAGAAGTCACGGATATAGATGGAAAGACTTCATGAGAGAGTGGATTAGAGGGGGAGGTTCTATCTAAACTTGGCAAGGGCGGGTGCTTCTCAGCACGACAAGACTAGTATGCTCCTACTTTCTTCCCTGCATAAAAGTTTGTAGCACAACATTGCGGTACTTTGGATTAAGAGTCGGAACTATAAAACATCATTCAAATTGTAAGAATTATATTCAAGGCATTAAGTAGATTATCTTGAATGCTAAAAACAACAAACATTTTCTACAATGTGTAATTTGACCATGATCACTGAAATAGCAATAAAGAAAATTTTTATGTGAAACCAAAGAATTGCCGGTAAAAAGAATGACAACTTTTAAAAAGAAAGAAAGGAAGCCAATTTGATTAATTCCATTTGTACATGCAATATAAAGGACAAGTCGACTCTTTTGCCCTGCCAATAGCCCTCTGTAAAATTAAAGTAATTATTAAAAATGAATTAAACATAGATTTTAATCAACATACTTCAAATTAAGGGTTGAGGTTACAGTAAAAAAAAGACGAAGTGTAAAGTATTGGATAAATGATTCTTATCAAATATAAAAGTTTATTAAAATTTAATAGGCACCTTTTAGTATTAACCACCTCAAGATTAAAAATTTGATACCAACAAGCATCTAGCTAACTTAGAATTACCAATAAAATAATAATAATAACCAAAAACTACAAGGAGAGAAAATCAATGCCAATAATATACTATTTTATTACCTTGTACCTGGACTTGGACGCAACCCATATTTTTGCACTATCCATACCGCTTCATTGATTTATTAAGGCCGCTAACCCACACGTAAAGAAAAGTACAAGTCCTCAAGTTTTGTCAATTCCAGCCCAGGTGGAAAAATGTCGTTAAGAACCTCAAAGAACTCTGAAACATCACACTCATGTATAAGACGCGCCCCACACTCCTTATCTCCACGTTTAAGTTGTTTGTTGCAACATAAACCCCAAGGTAGCTATAACAATTCAAATCCGTTAACTGTTTCCCAGAATCTGCGGGATATATTGACAACTACTTGAAATAAAATCCGTAATTGTTTCCGAGAATCTGAAACTGACAAAAATTTTCATAGAGCTTGTTGGCCGGCTTGCAATAAAAATGGGCTCTGTTCATACTCAAGAATTACCAACAAAATAATATTTACAATGAAAAAAGGAGAGAGACGAAATAGCAATATATTGTTTGACTACCTCAATCTTGTGGCACCACTTGTGTTATCAACAACACTGACTCAATCAAAAACCATCCTTGTATGCTAGTCATACCACTTCATCTTTCCAATGAAACACACTATTAGAGTAGCAAGCAAAATTTAAATTCTTCAAGTCCTTTCAGCTCTAAACCAGGTGGAGTAATGTCACCAAGAACATCAAAGAACTCCGAAACATCATCCTTACATATTAAACGCCCTGCACACTCCTTTATCTCCACATTCAAGCTACTTGTTGCAATTGAGAACCTAAGGTCACGGTTTGGTTGAAAACCAATCCACCACTTCCTGAAAAGCCAAGCTGGTAAGTACACCCAAAATCCATTACGGCCAACAGAAGGGACTTCAGGGACACTAAGGGCCAAGGGCTCTTTTAGACAAATACCATCAGCTTGCACTCGACAAACAAATTTGGGAAACGTAGGATTTCTACCTCCAAATACTGTACAATTGGAATTCCCATGGCCATGAACTTCATAAACAATAAACAAAGCACATCCTTTCCAGTCCTCAAAATCTATATCTATGTGGTTATGAACTACTCCAAAGAAATTGGTGCTTCCCGTGTTGAACCACCCTGGGATTTCAGATCTCACCGTAGGCCCCCATGACAACGCATATCTTCTGTCAGCTTCATAACCATTTCCCTTGCCAAGAGAAAAGGAAAAACAAAAGATTGAAAGACGTTAATTACAATACAACTGTGTAATTACAAAATAGCAATTTCTGTTTATAATAACAACACGTGTTAAATGGAAGCAACCGACTTACTTGATAAGGTATTGAAAGGATTTGCAAAATCTTGTAACGTGTGATATCACAACTATTATTGGTGGCCACAGAAAACCAAACACAGGCGATTTGCAATGAGTGTGAAGGTACCAAGTCCGCTTGGCAGTTATGAATCTTCAGTGATGGACAATTATGTGCAAATAGCCACTTCAAACTTAATGGAAGTTTTGGCAAAGCTTGAAGCCATTTGCAATCATTCAAAAAGAGCTTCTCAAGATTGGGGATTTGACAGAAGCTTTCTGGTAATATTGTAAATTTGTTCCCACCTAAAATTAAAATTCTAGCCCATGATAAATAACCAAGATCATTGGGGATTGCTCCATCTAGTAAATCACAGTCTTGTACAAGCAGAAAAACTTCAGTAGGATATGATAGAGAGCTAGAACTTGACAACAGAGGCATCGATAGTGACTGAAGGTATACACAACGACGAACTTCAAGCATTTTAAGATTGGGAAGTTGACAAATGCATTCAGGTATTCTTGTAAATTTATTTCCTGAGATATTTAAATTTGTAAGTGAGGATAAACACCTAATATCACTTGGTAAATCTCCATCCGATAGATTCAAATAACTCAAATCTAGATGCACCAAAGAGCCTAAACCCATGGACCAATTGGAGAACGAAAATGTATAAGGATGTGGGTCATCTCTCCAGCGGCTTGAGTTTAGAACAAGTATAGCTTCATCTCCAAACAATTCGACATGCGTTGAAATCCAATAACCAGATATAGTAAGAATTTGAAGAGATGACAAACTCATAAATGATGATGGTAACTTTTCAATGGCAGTCCTTCCCAAACCAAGGCCTTGTAAAGAAGTCATGTTGCCCAATGTCTTTGGAAACTCCGTGAGTCTTGAACAACCAGAAAGATCAAGAAGCTTGAGAGATTCTAAACTAATCTCCTTGGGAAGTCTCTGAAGATTTTTGCAATCTCGTAATTCCAATGATACAAGTTTTTTGAGTTTTCCAATGGATGAACAAACCTTTGACAAACTTGTACAGGATGAAAAGTTTAATTTCTCAACATTTGGGACTCCACTGAAGTACAGTGTCTCTGTCAGATATCGGGAATTGTGAAGGTCAATGTATCTTAATTGCTTAAAACTCTGCAATAGAGTAACATAAAAATAGACAAATAAATATCATAAGAAAAAGAGAAAACAAAAGTAGAAGAAAAAATATTAGGTATGTGCCGATCTTACCTCCCCTCCACGCCATAGTTGTTTGATGTGGCTAAATGGCATTCTAAGCATAAAAAGATTATCTGGTTTGAAGTTTCTCGGGAATAAAGAAAAAGGATATTCCCACCACTCTAGAACAGATAATTCATTACTTAACATAAATTTTGGATCACGTCCATGCCATTTCAATGTGTCCATACCATCTTTCTTATCCGAGCAATGTTCTTTACGTCTTATCATAAGTAGTCTTAATGACTTGAGTTTGGAGAATCCTTTAGCACTTAATTTTTGACGTTTCTCTAAAGGATATTCTAAGATAATTCCTTCAACTGCATTAGTGCCCTACAATCAAGAAAAATAAAATTATTATAACATGAAACAAATTATGAAAAGAAAATAAATAAAACAAATTATGAATAAGAAAAGAGTAATGGTGTGAATTTCACTATTTTGTATTAAGGTTAAAATATAACCCCTTACAGATTCACTATTTAGCACACGGACAACATCATTTGGACACCATAATCTACTTTGTTTGCCTGGATTCCTTGAGCTGTCTCTATTCACTATTCGCTTACCCATTTTTTGTATCAAATCATGCATCTCAAATCTTCCATTACAAATCTCTAAGAGAGATTTCCTTTTAAGATCATCAATATAAACTCTTGGATGCCGACCAAGGCCCTCTAATATAGGAATTGTGTTTCCTACACATTTTCCTTTAAAGAAACATGCTATATCTAAAAACAGTTCCTTTGACAAATCTTCTAACCCTTTATAACTTATTTCTAGTTTATCCAAAATCTCAGCACTAGGATTTGTTTCTAAAACACCACAAATACCATTCCACACTTCCATTTCCTTACCAAGCAAGGATGAACCAATAACCTTAATAGCCAAAGGGAGGCCTCCAGCGTATTCAGTAATTTTCATTACTAAATCCATGAACTCTTCTTTAGGCTCGAGGCTATTGAAGGCCTTCTTGCAAAATAGTTGCATAGCGTCCTCCTGATTTAACAATTTAACCTTATAAACTTCATTTACAAATGACTTTAATAACTGACAATCTCTATTTATTATGACAATTCTACTTTTTTGACCAAACCAATGCGGACTCCCTGCTAATCGTTCCAACTGTTCTCGGTTTACATCATCAAGAATGATAAAGACTTTTTTATTACGAAATCTTCGTGCTAGCACATCAGTTCCATCGAAACGATTCCATATCTTCATGTCACCTTCCTGAAGAATCTCATAGACAATTTGTTGCTGCAATTCTTTCACACTGCATCTTTGGTTTCCTTCGACACCACAAACAAAGCTACTACCTTCAAATTCACCACGAATTGTATGGTAAAGGCTATTGGCTAAAGTTGTCTTACCAATACCTCCCATTCCATAAATACCTAAAATCCGAACGTCATCCTCTTCCAAATGAAGCAACGACACAAGTTCTGCCACTCGGGCTTCCATGCCAACAAGATCTTCGAAGATCTCTGGTGAGTTCAAACACAATCCACAGGATACGCTCGCAGTGACTTGTTCAACGATAGTAGCTTCGGCACTGTATGAAAGATACAAATTAAGACTAAAGTCCAAGCAAGTAAACTTAGAATTCAACGAGGAAAGCAAGTTAAATTGTCAAAAGAATCCACGAGAGAGCTCAGTGAAGCAAATTACAGAAACAATACCTATGATCATGTACATGCCAACCGGCAATATGACCAACTTCTTTCAGAGAGGCTTTCCACGTTCCCATCTGTGGTTCCCCAATCTCAGGGTCTTCTCTGTGTTTAGCAAAAGCATTTGCAAAAATTCCCTTCTGCTTCCGTACATCGGAGGGATCAAGATAGTAGAAAACAGGCAAAACTTTTAGCCCTGTCCCTCTCCTGCATTCCAAAATTGCATTCAGCTCAATTAGACACCATTTAGAAGATGTAAAGTTCTTTGAGATGACTACAACTGCATATTTAGATTCTTTGATTGCTTTCAAGAGCTCTTCGGAAATAAATTTTCCTTGCTCCAGTTTTGTATCATCTTTGAAAACAATAAAACCCTTCCGCTTAAAAGCAGCATATAGATGATCGATAAAATTGTTGCGGGTGTCTGAACCGCAAAAACTGAGGAAAACGTCATAAGAGGACAGAGTCGTTGGAGAAGAAGACGAGGGAGGAGGGACTTCGTGAATGCTCGAAGACATCTTCGGATAATAACAAGGGTGTTTAGTGAAAAGGCTTAATTGCAGACTTCGAGGTTTCTCACAAGCTGGTTTAATGCAAGGCTCACTTCAGAACTCGAGGTTTCTCACAAGCTGGTTTGATGTTTAAGGTCTGGGAGCATCGAGTTATATCCTCCCCCGGCGTCCCGCGTTCAAATTTCCAAATGGTTAGAGGGGTCGTAAACAGTCGAAAAAAGTAGAGTGCGTTGACACCGTGCGAATTTCTACGAAATTTCCGAAGTCGTTTAGGTGAAACTGTGAATCGTCCCGAGATGAGAAATTTTCAGGCGGCATAAAGTAAATAAATTCCGTTCATAACTCTTTTGGAATCATTCGCTGAAGTTGGGCTGTGGAAGGCTGTGGAAAGTTTATTCATACGCTTATTCAAGCGTATACCAGGGGTCTCAGCTTCAGTCAAGCAGATTCCTGTATCCTTACCGAGTAATTGCCCGAGAAAGACGCGTAAAAATCAATAAAAAGTAGAGGAAAGATATTGGATCCTGTCTCGTCAAATCAAGCATGCAAGATATTCTCCTTCTTCCGATCAAAAAATTAAAATGTTCAGAAGTCGATTCCCCAGTTAAAAAGTGGTCAGGATGGGAATTTCGAAATTAGACTCTAAAGGAAAGACTAGGGCAGGGGAAAAAAGTTACCATTAATTTCCTCCAAGAAATTAAAAGTCTTGCATAAAAAGGAAGTTGAAATTTCAGGCCTCTTCCTTTACCTGGGAGGACCTATACTTTAATGCAGAAATTTACAGCTTGCTTCGATTGGAAGCAATGTTCTCTGCAATTTAATGCCCAGTGGGTCGACGTGGTCGCTTTAAAAACAGAGACGTCAGATCAGACACTTTATTGTGACCTGTTTGTGTCTTCATCCTCTAATGACGCTTAGATCAGTCATTTTTTCTGGCAATTCTGGGTGACCAGCGTTGTAAAGAGGTTCTTATGCGAGGGTTACGCACGAAGTCTGCAAAATTTTGAGTGATCAAAAACATCTTTGGAGATTCACAAGTTGTATTTGCAGAACTCGGAGGCTAAAAAAGGCTTGTTTAATGCGAGACTAATTGCAGAACTAGAAGCTCATAAGCTTGCTTAATGTTAAGTTTCAATAGACGGGGTTATTGACTCCCCCCTCTTGGCTTAAACGCCTTCAGATTTCTAGATATTCAAGGTCCCCGTGGAAAGGAGAGAAAGAAGGGAATAGCAGCCACAAAATTTCCAACGCCGTGTCTTCTCTTTCGGGGTGATTACAACTTCAGATTTCTAGATATTCAAGGTCCCCGTGGAAAGGAGAGAAAGAAGGGAATAGCAGCCACAAAATTTCCAACGCCGTGTCTTCTCTTTCGGGGTGATTACAACTTTACAACTGTTACAATGCAAATAAAATGAAAAATGAGGGACTCGTGGTGGTTCCATTGTCTTTAGAAAGCCTTTTCGATCAATCATCTTTTTTAAAATGGGGAAGATGAGGGATTTCCAAGTTGCATAAAGTGAAAAAAGTGAATCACCGATTGGATCCTTGGTCAGTGAAAAAATTTGAAAAATATACGCAATTGCAGGGGATCCATGTTTCCATCGTAAACGTGAATACATGTCCAAATCAATTAGCTTGCTTCATTACGAAGCAATGTTCCTATATCATGTGCTTCTTTATGACCGACACGTAAAGAGTTTCATATGCTATTCATTGAGAAACTATCTCAACAATTACGTATTAGTAAGCTTTCTTGATTTCTTCTAAATGGCCCTCACTTTCTTCCCAATGGTCCTCACTGGGATGGGATATGATTTTATGTCAACATCCCATTATACAGATCCATTGTTCGATCATTATGGAATGGTATTTCGGCAATGTTTATAAGCCCACTCTAATCAATCAACTTTTGGAAAAATGAGCAAAATGAGAAATTTACAGGTCACAAAAAATAATATATATTCTTTTTTTTTTCTTGAATGCATCAAGGAAGTTGGACTATGAAAAATAACGACACTTATGCATGTATATCAGGCATCTTGTCTAGCCAAGGGATACAAAGAAATCAAAATGTTAAGAAAAATTTTTAATGCTTCTATGAAAAAATGGTCAAAGACATTTGTATTCATTATACAAAGACTTTCACAATTATTTGTAAAATTTAAAATTAATTATGAGATATGCAAAATTACCAAATTAGACCGGGTGAATATGAAAGTCTTTTAATTGTAGGTAAATGACTTTAAGATAATTACTTTAAGACATGCAAGATTATTGGCTTGTTTGAGGCTGTTACGCAAGACATTTCGAGGGAGGTTGTACACAGTGAAATAGTTGTGTCCATATTTTGCTTTGGGAATTTGTACGAGAGAAATAGTGAGCATACCTCGTAGAAGTTGATTTCTTATTGTTTCTAATCCTTAAAAGTTGTGCCTTCAAAAGTAGCCACTTAAAGCCAAAGGTCCGGGCATGACTCTTATCTAGAAATGGATGACTTTTAATGAATAAAGAAGTAAAGCTTAATAGTTGTCTCGGAGATGCTTCAGGCTAACAATATCCTAGCTGAGGATTTCTACTTAGTAGAATTGATATAAGCTATTCATATCTACTAATGGATTATGAAGTCTCATCCAATCACTAATTTAATATTTTAAAATATTTGCAAAGTTTGATTAAATTTAGAGTATCTTTTAATTGTTGTTATTTATAAACTTGACCATGCAAGGAAAAGTCACCAAGAGAATGTTCATGAACCTCCTTAACTATATGACCTAATGCATGCTCTAAGAAATGTTATGTTTAACTAATAATAAGCCTTTGGAAGGTGGCATGTGTAAAGATGATTCCACTCAAATTCCACTTTGTGTAGAGATAATTCCACTCAAATTTCATCATGGCTGTCTTTTTAACACGCATCCACCTTCTTTTTGACACCCCATGTGAAGACAATCCAAGGTCAATATCACAGTCTCATGGAAGCTAGTGGTAAAAGAAATCTAAAACATAAGGAGTACCCTTCCAAGTAGGCTACCTCGTAAAAGAGTGACGAACACTGGGACATTAAGGTCGTATGCACATTGCCATAGTTAGGAAAAAAGAAAAGAAATTAATTTAATATTTAAGGTAGTGGACATTGTCAATATAAAATTATTTGAGTGAAGCTCACAAGCTTGTTTGATAATAAAGCAAATGTAAGTAATCAAATATCTAGTTGGCTTACCAAAACGTCAAGTGTTTTTCTATACGTGGGAGGACCATGCTTGTTTGATGTCACGATTCAGGAGCACTGAGCTGTATCAATCAATCCCTCCCCGGCGTTCGACGTTAAAATTTCAAACTACTCAGGGTCATCATTAAAAGTAGACAAAACGGAGTGCAAGTGGCAAATTGCCAATTTCCGCGAGGTGTTCAGGGTCACTTCTCCCAAAGTTCGGTAACGCATCAAAGAGGTAAAGGTTGAACCGTGTTCCTTGTTACAATGTTCATAAATCCACAACCAATCAACTTTCTGAAAAGCGAGCGGGATGAAAATTTCTGAGGCAGTCAAAGTGAAATAATACTCCTACTTGGAAATCCAAAGGCAGAAGAAATGACTAAAAGCAGAGGGACACGTCTCGTTAAAGCGAGCATCAACCTTAAAGGGTTTCACTGTCAAAGAATCAACTTTGCAAAAGGCTTTCAGTAAAAGTGGGTTCTGTTTATATTGGCTTTCTCTGGCACGTCGGCGCCGGGCATCAAAAGCAGTGCCTTTTCTTTATTGAAAAGCACGTTGGTCCTTCGTCGCAACTCACTGACCTTCAGTGATAGAGTATATTTCCGGCGATTTTCCAAATTGCCCACAATTCTAATCTGATCGTTCCTTTGACCTTTATCTAATCACATCAAATAACTTTACTTAAGTTATTTTAAGATGTTTTTATCATTTATAAGAATTTTAATTCGAAAACACTATCCAGTTAAATCACTATCTCCAATTTAAATTGATAAGAAGATAAATTATTTTGTTCATTAATTTAATATCTTAAACTAATTTCATACTATCTTTTAATTTTAACCATTTAAAGATTTGATAATCATATGAGAATGAGCAAATCTATTTTGTCAATTATTTTTTACACTTCAAATTGTGTGATTCTTTCTGGAAGTTGCAACCTTCCTTTTTAAGTTTATGTACTTCATTCCACTAACAATTATACAAATTATATTATTTATTGTATAAAATTTTAAAACAAATTCTTGTGAAAAATAAAGAAAGCAAAGTTAATATCAAAATGTCCATAGTGTGTGAAAAATAAAAATTTTATACAAGAATAAAAGATTCTTGTAAAGCTTAAATGAAAAGAAATTTTTTTAATATTTAAATTAATTTTTAGATTAAACTTTTATACCTTTTGACTTAGTATTAGAATCTATACTAAATTTACTTTATCAATATAATTTTAAGTCTAATGTTATTTAAAATATGAAAGTATATAAAAGTTCTATATTAAAAGTATAATTTATTATGAAAAAATTTAAATAAAAAATTACTCTTCCAACTCACATAAAAAGAAAAGATTTTTATAAAGTTTAAATTAAAAAAAAATTTAACCCTTGAAATAATTTTTATATAAACTTTTATGCCTTTTATCTTGTTATTGAAGTTTAGGTTAAATTTATTACATTAAATGAGATTTTAAGTTCAATGTCACTTAGAATATAAAATCATACAAAAGTCATATGTTAAAAGTATAATCCCTTAAAATAAAATTTAAATAAAAATCTGTTCATTTGATTTAGACAAAAAGAAAAGATTTCTATAAAGCTTAGAGTAAAAGAAGATTTTTTAATTCTTAAATTAATTTTTAAATTAAAATTTTAGATATTCTGACTTGATATTAACATTAAATTAAATTTACTTCATCAAATATGAATCTGACCCTAATGTTGCACAAACTACAAAAGTATCGTAATTTCTTTTAGGAAAATTTAAATAAAAAATTACTATAGTTTTTGGGTTAAGCCGAAGCCGCATGTGTAAAGAGCTGTCGCCATGAAATTTCCAAAGCCGCGTCTTCTCTTTCCGGATGATTACAACTTCACAGCTCTTACAATATAAACAAAACGAAAAAGGAAGAAAATATCGCTACGAAATTTACAAAGCCGCGTCTCCTCTTTCCGGATGATTACAACTTCACAGCGGTGTTGCCACGAAATTTCAAAAACCGTGTCTTCTCTTTCTAGGTGATTACAACTTCACTTCACAGCTGTTTCGATATAAACAAGATGAAGAAGAAAGAACTTGTGGTGCGTTTACCGTACTAAAAAGTCTTTTCAATCCAATAATCTTTTTAGAAATAGAAATAGACAAGATGAGGAGAGCTGTCAGCACGAAATTTCGAAAGCTGCGTCTCCTCTTTCCGAATGAGTACAACTTCACAGTTGTTACGATGTAAACAGGACGAAAAAAGAACTCGTGGTGCATTCACGGTCCTGAAAAGCCTTTTCAATCAATCATCACCTTCACAGTTGTTACGATGTAGACAGGACGAAAAAAGAACTTATGGTGCATTCACGGTCCTAAAGAACCTTTTCAATCAATCGTCTTTTTTGAAATGGGCAAGATAAGGAGAGCTGTCAAGGAGAGCTGTCAGCACGAAATTTCCAAAGCTGCGTCTTCTCTTTCCGGATGAGTACAGCTCCACAGTTGTTACGATGTAGAAAAGAACCCATAGGGCCTTCACCGTCCTAAAAAACCTTTTCAATCAATTATCTTTCTGAAAATGGGCAAGTTGAGGGATTTCCAAGTTGCATGAAGCTGCGATTCGCAAATGTTTCTACTTTTATGACTTGCCCTCGTCCTCACGCGGATATCAAGCTTCTCAGCTTCGACAAGCTGATTCCTCTTCATCGTAAAATTCTCCGAGCAAACGGAAGAGAAGAAACAAAAAAACAAAAGCATAAGTAAGACGTTCTTCGCTGTATTTATGACATGCAAAATATTTTTTCTTTTCTCCTAAATCAAAGCCTTCAGTAGACCTTCTTATCCACCCTGTAAAAATTCCGAGATTGCATTTGTAAAGAAAGACGGTGGGGTGGGGGTTTGGCCTAATCCTTTGTGAGCACAGTGCGTTCATGGCAGCAGCAAATGTTAGGAAAAGCTTTCCAGTCAATCAAATCAATTTTGTGAAAAGTTCTACGCATATTGCTTTTGGAACCTACTTCAACACTCTTTACAATGCTTAATTTATTCCATTCTTTGATTAATCCAACCAATGTATTTATATATGTAAGTTTTTCATTGCATACATGTGTCTTCTTGGTACGTGTATAAATCTGAGAACACGCAACTGGGGCTAAAAGGGTGCTATTTGAATGGATGTTTGGGTGATTCTTTGAATGTGATGGAGCCTTGAACTCCATCTTTACCACAATGGTAAGAACAAAGACATTTCACGGGTGTTGAGTTACCTTTTCTACTTCCTTTTCATTTCATTCGATGGCCTTTAAATAGTCATTCTCAGACAACAAGGGAGTGACGTGCCTTATCAAGCACGTCTATGGCTAGAAGGCCCTAGACCAACTTTTAACACACTCGGTAAGATGTTTCGCAGGTTTTAGTGAAACCTCCATGTAACACTTTTCTTTGCCAAAAAAATTTAACACATATTTACAATCAGTAAAAAAAATTTAAACCACATTTGCCAAAGAGAATATTAACCAATTAGTCATCTTTAATATTATTCTTTTAGTTTTTTAGAGCCCATGGGGCTTTGGACCAAATAAGTCCAAGGTTGAACGAAACCCTATTTCCATACATTCCTCTTTACCTAATAAGAAAATTATTTAGAGTTTAAGGAGGAAAGCCAATAAAATTCATCAAAATAATCCATAGAAGAGAAGAAACATGTAATGTAATAATCCATATGTACGATCTCAAGAAAGTGTAGCTTGACATCCCATAGGAGACTCATGGGCATTGAGGATATAATAAGCAATATACATCAAAAGTTTGGAAATCAAACAAAATGGTCTCATGATTTTTTTATTACAATCCATTTGGTTAAATACCACTTAGAACTTAAGAGAACTCCAAAGGCCACAAACAAGACACACCGCATACTTCTTCAGACCTTCACTTTTGGCTGCCTATTGCAAATCAAATCCTGAAGGTAGCTACTTTTGTTCAAATCATTCCCCATTTCTCCGAGTCTCAAACCTAATGTTACATTCAAAGCTGGCCAGAGCTTCATTGAGCTGCCATAGAAACACTCTTACTTAAATTCTTATGCTGAAGGACTATTCATTTTTATTTTAGTTTTCAAAGCTGTCAAGCTCAGGGACCATACACAAATTTCTAGATGTAGGATTTTGGCATCATAAACGAGATAGGCAGCCACGAAGCACCATTGATGGTCGACAAAGTGGGACAAATAGAATATATGAACCTGCTTTTGCGTTGTACGTCGGCTGTGTCGAGTGAAAGCAGAAATAATTCTGTCACCTGTATACATATGACACATTCTCCTGAATACAAATGTTCCTTTGATTTCAATTATTCAACACAGAAAATACAAGCATTTAACCTTGTCTTACAATCGGAATTAAAAATTTGATAAGTTTAGACCAATACAATCAAGAAAGGATAACGTGTTTGTATAAAGAACCTTAAAAAAATTTGAACTCATTGTTCGTCTTGAGAATTGGTAGGCAAGATATCCAACTCACTGTTTAGATCAATTTTGGAGGATTTGTCTATTAAAACATCAACTTTGTGACAAAAAAGCCTAGAATTATTTATAGGTTAGTTGAAGGTACCTCAAGCTACATGCACTATAGGAAAAGTAGAGCGTTGCAGGAAAGAGAGCCATTTACATAACACAGTGAGAAGCAAAGTCATTTCATTTGTCCAACAGAATTGTTTATACTACGAAGAAAGGTAGAGAGAATACATTTGAATAAGTTAAAAATTACTCTGAGATCAACAAAAAAAAAATGCTTGAATGATTAGAAGTTGGGAAGAAATTTATTTTGTTATTTCTATCAAGACAAAATAAATTCATGTATTTTCTTTATTCCAATATAAAATTTTTCATAATTATTAAAAACAATTAATGATGCATTCAGGAATAAAGAGGAGAAAGTACATGTTGGATTGGACTCTGCCACTGGACTCGGGCCAGAATCTACCGCACGACTTTGTTTCGTCCAAAAAATCTTGTCCACGCGGTGTTATCATCATTCAGGCCGCTCGGGCTATGCTCCTCCGAGTGACTGTCCATCACTTCAGAGTCGTGAGCTCCTAGGGCTCACATGACGGGATCGAAGAGGAAAGATCTTCTCTTCACTTCATTGACAGATTCGAGAAATCTTCCCGACGTCAGTCGTTGGAAGCAAGTGTGGATCGCCTGCAAAAGGACCCCCATTGTGGTTGAAGCGGCTTGATTGGTAACAAGTGGGAAAGATATCTAAACTGTTTCGTGCTAAGCGCGAATTGCAAAGGAGTACTCGGATTTTTTCATTGATGTCAAAAGTTACAGGTGGGCAATGCATCAGAGAGGTCTAGAAGTGGCATCTATCCAACACTGGAACGAGAAAGAGGAGGTGAGGGGGCAACTATTAGAGGGCATTTTCGGAAACTCGGAGAAGCTTTTTAGCTCAACCTGAAACGTGACTTACGTTTCTTTAATTGCATGGAAGAAGCCATCGTTTTCTACCATCATGAACACCAGCTTCCAACCAAAGATGAATTTCGAACCAGTTTATTTCATTTTACTGCTTAACTTCAACATGTTATCAAAGACTAGTTACCTTTGGGTCGGGCCTTTGAGCAACTTGGGTTCTTCCCCATATAAAGCTTGGATATCATCTTACTGCGTTCTTGTCACTTAACCTCTAGCCTCCCAAAAGGGGTATGTTGAGAATTATGTGTCCCATACCAAAAATAGATAGCCTATTCTATGGCTTTATTAATAGCCAAGGATGGAACACCTTTGAACATGCATTTTGAAAGTTGGCCCTAATTTTAACATAGTATCAAAGACAAGTTGTTACAAAGTATTATAACAAGCTTAGTAGTCTTTGACTTGAAATTGATACTATCGAAGCTCCTATTCGTTGCCACTATGGAAACTACTATTGCCAAGCAAATGAGAGGGCCGATGCATGCACAAAAGAGCACCGCACAGTGGATTTTTTGCTGGATCTGCAAAGAAATTTTTAAACTTTTGGACAAACATCCTATCCCGAGAACCTCTGCCCTACGTTGATGTCGTTTTCAGCTTAGCAAAGGAAGATGAACCTCAGGGAGAAGGGAGGAAGTTGAAATTAGTGAGTCTCATGCAACCATTCTTGCAGTTTCTGCACCAACACAGTCTAGGCGAGCTGGAACTAAATCGAACGTGGATTCTAAGGGAAGGATTATCTACTCCCATTGCCATAAGTCTGGCCATTCGAGAGACAAATGCTATCAAATAGTTGGGTATCCTCCTGGATAGGTCCCGAAGTGAAAGGGAAAGCAAGCTACCAGTGGTCAAACCTTCCAAATCGATATGGGTTCATGGTCAAAAGTGAAGGAGGTTCAGCAAGAAATCCCGTTTTCGCACCTACTAGGTTGGTCTTCAGGAATTAGATCGGGTCAGCATGTAGTGGCCACTCCGGGCAGAGTGGTTTGGGCTCTGTCGGGCTGCAACAAGTTGGGCTTTTCCCTAGTTTACAGCCACAGGGCCAATAGCTTTTGGGCCATAAGTACATTATATTTTCTGTCTCCGTGCAAGTGGCCCTGTACCCATTTCTTATGGGCCTCCTCATGGACTGCAGGCAGCAAGCCCTTATGGGACATCATCTATAACTCAAGACCAGCAGTAACAATTGGGTCACCAAGCCCAACTCACAAACACCTCCTTTGCGGGGAACATATGTTTCCAACAGGCCTACAATTTTCGACTTTTTTGCTTAATCTGAATCGGCTTCAGGCTAGCCGGGCTTCCCAATCACCGGGCAGTTTCAATCCTTAAAAGGGCACGCCGCATCCATTCTAGAAGTTGGTTACTTTTTTCTCTTCCTCTCTCTTAACAAAACTCAAATGAATATTGTTGGGCTTGGATTACCATTTGAGCAACATGATATATGGACATTTGATAGAAAAAGAAGGTGATAAATCTAAACATGTCTATTTTAGTGAGTGTGATAGATTATTAGCATAACCATATTCATTTTAAAGGTTTGTTACTGCATATACATCACTTTTGTCATAAATGCTATCAATCATTTTTGCCTAATTGCTCGGCTAGTTAACTAAATGGTGAACTTATAGAAATTCTAATGGTGAAGTTTGAGGTTTCATATTAATGTGTGTGAGTTGTGTGAATACATTATAATATTTAAAGAAATATTAACAAAGAAAACCACTCTTGGTTACATTTTTTAACAAGACCACATCTCAAATTTTATAAAACATGCAACGTTAGCATAAAGTCATTTCTTTATTCTACAATTCTTATTAAATTTTTACTATGAGCAATGACGTGCTCCGAACAATAAACAGGTTATTATTCTCTTATAAATGATTCCAAAAGGTCTCGCGTCTGTTTCAAACTAGCTCACGTGATTTGATTTTTTGCCATTCCAGCTAACCGTCGATGTGACAACCATCTAACTATTGGTGGTGCCCGTTGCTTCACGTTAAGGTTCTATTGTGCATGGAGGTGAAAAGGATGCCCAGTGTAAAGAAAAAGTTTCCTGAGTGAAATATTTTTTTTAGTAATTATGTTATTGAATAAATGATCATTTCACTTGACAAGTGTTGTTGTATCAACAAGTACAGAATTGTAATTCAAACAAGCACCGATCTTAAACAACAACAAAAGGTGTAATAACGATTGTCTTTGCGTCACGTTACGAGGATAGAGAGGTAATTGAAAAAGAGTGAGAAGGTTAAAAGGCCTAAAGGTTCAACTAAAAGTTAATTAAAAAATTTGACCAGTATTTTTTTTTGTTTAAGCTTTATTATAAGGAATTATATTTTTAGTGTGAAATTTTCTTTCTACATACATACCAAGCAACATTGAGTTCAAGGTTGCATAGGATAGAGAAGATTTAACTTATGCTTTGATATTAAGATAGAAAGCCAAATAGCCCAATTTAAAAGCTAACTTAGGGGTTGAAAAAAAACTTTCTTTATTTAAGTTTTATTATGTGGGATCACACTTTTGGTGAGAAATTTTTATCTTGCATACAAAGAGAACTAATAAGATCAAATTCTCAACATTTCATGCCAATAGATTACATAAAAGTGATGTAAAGAAAAACTTTACCATAGTAAATGTAGAGCTCAAGATCCATTCGTATAAAGATTATTTTTTTTTTCGTATAAAAAAGATTTATAAAGTAATGTCAAATATTTTACCACAACATTTCCTCCCGTTTTTTACTCTTTATATTGGGTGTACAAGAAAATCCCCATTCTTTACTGCATTGTTTTAAATCCAACGCTTCATTAGAAGCAACCCAGAAATTTCAATCAATTCTTTTAATAGGTCTAGATTGGTGAGTTTTTCTTAGAGACAATATCAGTCAATTTCTAAATTAGACAATCTCTTTATCTTCAGTCTCTTCAACCCAATTTTAAGGACTGTCAATTCTATTGAAAGGTCTGGAGGTGCTGAGATTTTCTTAAAGATGTTTCCAGCCAATATCTAAATCAAATAGTTCTTTTATCCTTCTATGCTTTCCATTAACCATTTGCTAAGAAACTTAAAAACGTGGTTCCTTTAACCCAACGTCTACGCAACTTAAGAAATTTCTTCAATTGATTTTTATGAAACGTCAGGATGGCGTTGATTTTCTTAGAAACGTAGGCAGCCAATTTTGAAATCAGACAATTCTTGTCTTTCCTTCAACCCAGCGCTGTGCAACCAACAAAGGCAGCTTACTCGAGGCCCTATGTGATCTTTTATGGTCTGACGAGGATTTAGTCTTCCAGGCAATTTTCTTGTTTTCCCGGTTAGTCTCCAATTAATGCTCCCTTCATTGCTTTTCTTCAATACCTCTTTTCAGTACTTATAATTGAACGTTCGGCAGTTTTCATGTTCCTTTTTCTTCCTTCCATGTCTACTGTTTATCGAAGATAAGGTTAAATATGAAACATGAAAAGGAAACTAGAACTGTGATATATAAGGAAAAAACCATTCCCTAAGGTCAAATGAAAAAGCTTCGTGATGAAAATTGTATATTATCTCACACCAGAAGGAGAAAACTATAACTTGAGCCTTATATATAGTGGCCGTCCTACCTCTTAAGACATCTTTTGGAAAAACTATTAGGGGTCTCTTAACATGGTGTTGAGAGCAAGGTACCAATTTTACAGGACAGGACCACAATTACTAGAAGCAAATGGATCAACTTTGGACCAATTCTGGAACCAAATCGCTGAGTCTCTTGCTTCAAATAATTCGTTAGTAGTCATCGATTAGACAGTATTTGTGCTTTGCATTTACGTCACTTAATAATAATATAGTAGTATATTTAAGGTAGTAAGAAGAATTTATGTGAAAAATCTGGTAAAACTAGTATCTGAAATTTTGTATTTATAATTAATTTGAACGTGCTTTGAGGGTACCATCCATTGAACAAGGTTTAGTGAAGTTTTGAGTTATAAAAATAAAATAATAAAAAAAGTCTTCTCTATCATCTTTGACATTTAACTTATAAATTTGAATAGACCATGGCGGCTACTGCTAGAAAGTCGAGGCAAAGGAACGCGGAAGACGCGGTGGAAAATAAAGGACACCGACGAGTTGAATTTGATGGCCATTGCCATTTCTTCCTACGAAGTGAGTTATCGATCGCGGTCATGCAACGTTCTTGGAGATTACGCATATGACCATTAGACACCGATTAATTCTGTTTCCTTTTTTTTTTTTTTTTAAAGGGCATGACGTTGATTTTCATTTTACTTTAAAATCAAATTTTCAGATAACTACTAACATATTTTTCAAAAACAGAAATATAAATTCTTTTTTGGTAAATTTTTTTAGCTTTAAAAACTGCTAGTTTTTTTGTACAAATTACATAAAAAAGTTTGATAGAATAATTATTCTTTAGAGAGTGGCTTATATTCTTTTAAAAAAAAATTCAAATAAATTACAGACAGTTATAAATCTTTATTACTTGCTAGACATTCACACAGATTATGCATTGAATCATATGTTTCAATCATTACTTAACTATATCTTTAAATAATTACACTTAACATTTGATAATAAATAGTTCTGAAGAAAGGATAACAAGGCTTATCCTGACCTTTGTCACATGGATTATACAAGACGTAATTTACTACAATTCTACTAATCTGATTCAATACAAGACGTATTGACCATGCTGCTTCGCCGTAAAAGCCACGATGTTGCAATTGGCTGATAGTGATTGAATGACATGTTAGTACAATTCCAGGCCTGACAACATCTTTGAGGGAATTTCTGTGAAAAATGAACTTCAGTAGCGAAAAGGCCATACAATTCTAACCCGTGGTTTGGGGCACTGACTTGGTCTTACATTCCAAATGGCTATAAAGGGAGAAGCATATCTTTGGACATGTATTTCACATCCAAGCGCAAATTAGAATAGAATTATCATCTGGCGATGGGCTTACATGGGAAGCTTTTGCAAATTTCTCTGGCAGGAGCGATAACAATTGCAACTGCAGCGATGGCCGCTGGTCAAGCCAAGCCCGAGTGCCAGAGAAAATGTGGAGACGTAGAAATTCCATATCCGTTTGGCCTCGCTGAGGGCTGCTACCTAGACAAGAATTTCAGTATAACCTGTGACTCCGGACATCCAAAGGTGGGTAATGTGGATGTTACAAGCATATCGTTTGAGACTAATGAGTTGCATGTCTTGAATTATGTAGCCCGAGATTGTCATGATCGGAGTGGTCAATCTGTACCAAGCAATAGTCCAACACTCCAGACAGCCCAGTTCACCATATCCAGTAGCAAAAATCAATTCACTGCTGTTGGGTGTGACACCTACGCATATCTCAAGGGGATCCTAAATGAAGAACCGTACTGGACCGGGTGCATGTCGTTGTGCTATAGTCTTCGAAATGTGGTCAGTGGAAGTTGTTCCGGCATTGGGTGTTGCGAAGTAGCGCTTCCGGATGGAGTGAGAGATATTGAAGTGACAATGGGAAGCTATTATAATTACACAAATGTATCGGCGTTCAATTCCTGCGGCTATGCTTTTCTTGCCGAGAAAAACGAGTTCAACTTCTTCGTCGATAATCTCACCAATACACCCAGCACTGGGATTCCTTTGGTTCCTTTGGTGCTTGATTGGGCAGTTGGTGGGACATGTCGAGAAGCTCAAAACAAATTGAATTTCGCATGTCAGAGGAATAGTACATGCCTCGACAACAAAATTGGGGGAGGGTACAATTGTAAGTGCAACGACGGATACGAAGGGAACCCGTACCTCCATGATGGTTGCAAAGGTATCATAAATCCACATGACTTCAAGCATCAATTATGGAAAATTGTCCTCCTTTTCCTTTCCTTGTATGTGCTTGCTTATGATTGTATTTTGAGGTTAATATTCTTCACTTGGTCCGCAGATATCGACGAATGTAAGCAACTGACCAGTAATTGCACACAGCCGGAAATCTGTGTTAATACAGAAGGGGATTATACATGTATATGCCCCAAGGGGTACCACGGGGATGGAACAAAGCATGGGACAGGTTGTGTGGCGGATCCCACTCTAATGACAGAGATTGCTATCGGTTAGTGTATTAATGGTTCAGTACGTTTATGTAAAGTATTTATTTCTTTCGTCGCTTTTATTCTTTTCTTTAACATCTTTAATAGAGTAACAGAGAGTGTATATCCATAAGGTGAAGCTTTTTGACAGAAGTGTTTCATTAGAGTGATTAATGTTTCAACTTTTCATATGTAGTTATTGGCGTGGTCTTTGTTGCTATGCTTGTGAGTAGCTCGTGGATGTACCTTATATTCAAGAAAAGAAAACTTATTAAGCTCAAGCACAAGTTCTTCCGGCAAAATGGGGGCTTGATTTTGGAACATCAACTCAAAGAACAAGCAAGATCCACTGAAGTCGTCAAAATCTTCACCTCAGAAGAGTTGAAGAAGGCCACCAAAAACTATGATGAGAGTCAGATCATTGGGCAAGGAGGTTTTGGCACAGTTTACAAAGGAATTTTAGCTGATAGTAAAATTGTTGCCATCAAGAAGTCCAAAATAATGGATCAAAGCCAAGTTGATCAATTCATTAATGAGGTAGTCATTCTCTCACAAATTAATCATAGGAATGTTGTAAAACTCTTGGGTTGTTGTTTGGAGATAGAAGTTCCCTCCTTAATTTATGAATTTGCTCCACAAGGTACCCTCTTTGGGCACATACATCATGAAAATAATGCATTCTCCCTAAGATGGGAAACTCGTATAAGAATAGCTACGGAAGCAGCAAAAGCATTATCGTATTTACACTCTACAATTTCAACACCAATAATTCATAGAGATGTCAAGTCTACAAATATATTACTAGATGATGATTTCACAGCAAAAGTGTCAGACTTTGGAACATCAAGATTGGTTCCCAAAGATCAAAAGGAAATAGCTACAATTGTGCAAGGAACTCTTGGATACTTAGATCCTGAATACTTACAAACAAATCAATTAACAGAGAAAAGTGATGTTTATAGTTTTGGAGTAGTCCTTGTGGAACTACTAACAGGAAAGGCAGTAGTTTCATTCAATAGGTCTGATCAAGAAAGAAGTCTTGCAATGCATTTTCTTTCTTCCTTGAAGGAGGATCGGTTGTTTGAGGTTCTTGAGAGTGGTATAATTGAAGAAGGAAATGAAGAGCAAGTAAAGGAAGTTGTTAAACTTGCAGAGAAGTGCTTAAGAGTGAAAGGTGATGAGAGGCCTACCATGAAGGAAGTTGCTATGGAATTAGAAGGAATAAGAAAGACGGAGACACACTCGTGGATTAATCCTCAATCAAGTCTGGAAGAGGTTGAACACTTGCTTGGTCAGACATCCGACGGCCACAGATATGATGGGAGTAGCAATAGAAGCGCTGGATATGATAGTATGAATAAACAAGTAAAACTGCCCTTGGAGGTTGGGAGGTGAATGGGGATGATCGAGAAAGATAGCATGAACCGCTGTAGGCTTTGGCGTGTGTTGGTTGTTGAGTTTAATTTTTCTTGTTACTGCAGTTGTTACTTCTTTTATTTTGTTGTTTTCATCTGAAACCCAAGCTGTTGGCTTTCGGCAGTTGTTCTTTTGGCCACTTTGCCATGATTGAATGTTCTGATTCCTCCAAAGGCGAAGAATAAGGGGTAGGGTAGTAATAACTATTTGGTTCTTATCTTGATTTCTCTGGATAATAGTAGATAAACTACTTTATAAATTCTATCATAAAGTTGTCTTATTTTGTCATTCTCTTTATACTCTTTTTTTTTTCTAAAGTTGAATTTATTTTTTCGTTTGAACTATTAGCCTTGACATATTATATAATTGGATGAATCCTACTTATATTTATCTTCTCAATTCCCTAAATGTGTTGCTTATTATGATGTGGTGCTGACATAATTTGAAGATTCAAAGTTCTTAAAGCATGGGAAAATACCAACAAAAAGTGCTACAATGTCACTTCTTTTTGCAACCACACTTTTTTTTTTAAAAAAAAAAATCTAGGCATTGCCACCTAAACTTTACTTAACTGTAAAAGTCCTTGTCTTGGACATGAAAAAGTAATGGACCCATAAATCTAAGAAACTTTGGATTAACGCAACTTGCAATATTTACTGTTCTCTAAACTGTGCTCCATTAAACAAATAAAGCAGGTCTACTTTATTTCCACTCCAGCATTGGACTGACTCGTGGCTCGTGCCTATTTCATCTTTAATATTTCAGTCAATTCTTTGGTCCATTTTATTGGGTCGGCAACTGAGTTCTTTGCTATTAGACCGTAGCTTTCCGATGAACTATTTGTGCACTAGGTGTTTGATTACATTTCTATAATCTTTCTTAAACTAATTTCTAGATTAACCCAAAAATCACCTCTAACTCAAATTAACACCACATAGTCAATGGACTGGACTCGGAAGTAAGCTTATCCCTGCAGAAAATTGTCCTCTTGGAGGGTGAACACCTTCTGAGAAAGTTAATCCCCTCTTGATCACTTGAAAACGATCTTGAGCATTTCTCATTTTGCGAAGTCGTTTTGGTCCATCGATGTTCCATTTGGGGTATTTCCGAATTTTGAGTACTAATAATCAAAATAAGAACAGAAAAATATTGAAGGCAAGCCATGGCTCTGCGCGTAATGCTTTTGCATCTAGAACTGCTACCTTTTTTTTTCTGTCTTTCTTCCTGTTTTTTCTGGTTTCGTGGCTAATTCAAGCTTGTTAGAGGATTGAATGGGATCCCACCCTTCACCTCACTTAGAATCCGGTATTTACTGGATCATTTAGTTTAAAGCCGGTGAGAAAAACACAGGCTAATTAAGCTAGACAGGAAAATGGCGGAGGTACGATTTACCGGAGGCTTGTCTTCCGGCCGTTGACGTAAACATGGAAGCCATCAAGACGAGAAATATCAAAATCATCTCTATGATTTTGGATTTCCATTGGAGTCAACGTTGTGCACTGTACCACGTGATTAGAAGCAAAAACAGTATTGAACAGCTCATATGCTTGTCTTCGTATCTTTTTCACGTATACATTTTCTCGGCAATCCTTATATCACTATTTAATGATTAATAATCATAAACTAAACCGAAATAGTTGCATGCTTCGTTCGTTGACCGTGTGAACAAAGCCATTACAACTCTTGAAACGGCCACAAAAGTTAAATGGCATTGGGTCATCGGAAATAAGACTGGTAATTTTTCGTGGCTCTTAAGAGCCAAAGGAGATAACGGAAATTACTTCAGCTTATCTTAGAATTTGTAGCTGCTTTCTCTGTATGTATGCATGTCTGTCTCATGTGTTTGGTTCTCGTAGCAATAAGTGAATGTTTTCACATGCCTAGGTATCAGTATAAGTTTATTGGCACTGCTCGGGGAAGTTTCATGGACGTATTGGATACCAGAAAGAAGAAAAATTACCAAAATCAGAGATAATTTATTCAGACGAAATGGTGGATTCATATTACAGCGACAACTCTTAGAATCGCAGAGGACACATGGAGACAGCTAAAATCTTTAGCGTGGAAGAGCTTGAAAAGGCAACTGATAACTTCCATGAGAGCAAAATCCTTGGTCAAGGAAGCTACGGAGCTGTTTTATGAAGGATTATTACCGGATGGCAAAGTTGTAGTTATTAAGAAGTCTAAAATTGGTGATCAGTTTAGCAATTCAAAAATGACATGATTCTACTTATCCAATAAATCGTAGAAATGCAGTTATTATTTAGAAACAAAAGTACCTTTACTAATTTATGAATTCATCACAAATAGTACTCTTTTTAACAACATTCATAAATAAAACTTATTATCATCATTTTCATTGGAAAAATGTTTGAAGATAGCAATAGAGTCTATTAGAGCACTTGCATACTTACATTTTATAGTTTCTATGCTAATTATACATAGTGATATATAAACTACCAATATACTTTTAGATGATAACTTCACATGAAAAGTCTTTGACTTTGGGGCTTTAAATTGGTCCCTCTCAGTTAAACACAATTGAACACCTTAGTGTAAGGTACTTTTAAATATGTTAGATCTAGAATAATTTCATATAAACTTACTTATAGAAAAAAGTAATATCAATAGTTTTGGTATTGTCTTGACAAAATTTTAAGAGAAAATGAGATAATTTCTTTCGATAAGACTGAGAATGAAAAAAAATTTCTTGCAATGCATTTTATTTTTGCAATAAAAGAATATTTGCTTCAATCTATTGTAATCATGTACTCTCTTATACTAGGCCTTAGGTGAGACAAGCCCACGTGCTCATGATGTATTCTCTTGTATGGGCCTTAGGTGATTCTAGCCCACATGTTAGATACCCATCTCTTGTATGTAACGCTAGTACCGATTCTTTCTATTCTTGTCATAGTGTATACACATACTGAGCTCCTCTTGCATTGAGCTTTGTGTAAACATCCATGGATCAATACCAGCTGTTTTTCAATGTTTTCAGCTCCTTACAGATTTATCACAGCCCAAATTCTTGAGCATCGTGTTTTCAATTGAGAGTAATGTTAAAGAACTAAATGAAGCTGCTATTCTTGCTTAGGAGTACAAGGAGAAGATAGGTCTACAATGAAAGAAATGACGATGGAGTTGAAGAGGTTAAGAATAATGGAGAAGCATGCCTGGAGAAAGCTGATCTCCAAACGGAAGAGATATTGGTCATAAGCATTGCTTCGAAATAGATTTTGGCATTGGTCTCTCTTCTACCAGTACGACTATTGGATATGATCGCATGAGGACCCATGTATTAGAACCAATGGATGATGGCACATAGTTAATAAATCCATGGTTGAATTCTGCAATTCCTCTATGAAATTTATTCAGATTTCATGTGTGAAACTGCTAGTGATGTGGAAGTTGATAACAAGATTCTAACCCAAGGTGTGTTAAACCAGTTAGACAATGATCCTATATTCGCCATACCAAAAGCTGCAAAGCAATACTGCTTAATCGCGCCTTGAGCAGCCCAATTGCTGACAACACCGCACCAACCTCATGAAAGACTTCCAACTATTTTCCAGCAATTGAGTTCGATCCCAAGTTTTTATTCGCTTTCGTCATGCCAATAATAAATGTATTCTGGAATTTGTTTATCTAGAGTTTGACATTGATTTTCAACATCATTCCAGAAAAGACTTCTTAATACAGATTTTCAACAATAGCAAGCATGCATTTCCGAAAGTCCAACTTTTCATCTCAGTTGCTTTACAAGTAAACGAGCATTGAAACTAAGTACAGCCGCTGAATTCTGTTTTGAGGGTGAGTGACGAACAGAGGGACAGCAGAAAGCTTTTGAGAGCGGAGAGGCTGCATGGGAACGAGAGAGAGATGAAGCCACGCGGAATCGACCATCGTTCTTTTCTTTCTCAGTTGCAGAGCTTGTCTTTGAGTTCACCGTGGCCCACGTCCGATAATTCAGTAACCCTACCTTTTCTCTTGATGATGAGGAAAACTGTAGGCCGGCTGAAAGATACGGTTCCCGAGAATTCTGCCCCACCCCTGTCGCCGCCCAGTCAACTCCGCCCAACCTAAACAGATTTTGATAGCATATGCCATTGATTGAGTTTGAATCAGTTTTCAGATATGTAGACATCGGTTGAAACTGAAAAGGATTGAGGAAGTAAATAATGAAAAACAAGCAGAATTTTTTTTGTGAACTTGCCTCTATCTGTTCTCTCTATTTCTGCCGGCATCTGCATCTTCTCCAGCAAGCTTAGTTTCTTCTTTTACTTTTACTATGTTTCTAGTCCTCCTCTGTTCTGAGTTGGAGAGAAATCAGAGGAGACGACCGCAGGGTGCTAATTAGGACAACGGTCGAAAGAAACAAATTTAAAACTAAAATATCCGCCATCTGCATGGCATCCGGAGATACCACCTAATTTATTCAAAGCAGCTCCCCCTGTTTCCCCTTCTGTTCCTTAACTGCTGGGTCTCCACTTTTGAGGAAATTCCCTTCGACTTTCGAACTCAGAGGGATCCACAAGCTAAATAACAGGTAGACCCATCAGATGTTCGAAAGCACAGGGGAAATTTTCAAGAAATTTCCGAAGCCGCTTCTTCAGCTTGGGGCGATTGCTTAACGTGACTTCATCCGCGTGCATCAGAAGGCAAAACAAGGAGGATACCAGCATGGAGAAGGCGTGCATTGGAAGCCTACTAAAAGTAGCGGGTCTTCTTCACTGGACGTCCCACCATGATTACAAGTTCCATTTGCCTGTTCGTAGTTGTTGGTGCAAGTAGTAGTTTCCATCTGTTTTCTGCTTTGATAGCTTTAAGGACTCGAATAAGCCTGTGCAAACGACTGTAGTAGTCTATTCTCTCATCCACGTCTGCTCAATTGCTTTGATCAGTTAGTTTTAATTTTAATTTCTGGCGGGTCAACTGCCATTGGCAGCTTTGTTAAACAAGGAAATTCTCATAAATTTGATAATTTTATTATATTAATCTAGATCGGGTCAACTAAGAAGATGAACTAGTTCCATTGAGTTTTATAAAATTATTCTTCAAGTAAAATTAAAATAAAGATCAGCAGACGAAATCAAGATTATTGACATAATCAAATGTTACTAATGTATTATGACTAAGAGTGAAGATAATTTTACGAATTTATAAAGTAAAAAATCTTACCCCAATCAAATATTAACATATTCCTCTTTAATATTTTCAAAATAATTAAAACTAATTACAGTAAGTAGGCATTGTGGTGCAGAAAGCAGAATTTTTGCACGCTGCTTGGAGTGTGAAAAACGAAGCTTGTCGAATTGCTTGCAAAAAAAAGGGCTTTTTTTATACTTAAGAATTACCAAAAAAATAATATTGACAATGAAATAAAAAGAGTGAGATAGAAATAGCAATATGATGTTTGATTAACTCAAATCTTTTGGCACCACTTGTGTTGTCAATAACACTTCATTGACTCAATCATCAACCACTCTTGTATGCTAGTCATACCACTTCATTCTCTCAATCAGACACGCTCATAGCAACCAAGCAAAACTTAAATTCCGCAAGTGCTTTTAGCTCTAAATTGTGTGAAGTAATGCTACCAAGAACACCAAAAAACTCTGAAAGATCATCCTTACGTATCAGATGGCCTGCACACTCCTTTATCTCCACATTTAAGCTACTTGTTGCAATTGAGAACCCAAGGTCGCGGTTTGGTTTAAAATTCATCCACGATTTCTTGAAAAACCCAGCTTGTAAGTACACCCAAAGTCCATTATAGCCAACACAAGGGACTTTGGGGACACTAAGGGCTAAGGGTTCATTTAGAATAATACCGTCGACTTGCACTAGACAAAAAAACTCGGGAAACGTATGATTTCTATCTCCAGTTATTCTATAATTTGAGTTCCCATGCCCGCAAACTTCATACACAACATATAAAGCATATCCTTTCCAGCCCGCAAAATGTATGTCCACATGGTTTTGAACTGCTCCAAAGAAACTGGTGCTTCTCTTGTTGAACCACTCTCGGATTTCCAATCCCGATGTGGGTCTCCATGATAACTCTACTACTCTCCTAACTAGGTAACCGCTTCTCTAGCCAAGAGAGAGAGAGAGAGAGAGAAATCTCTTGACTAAAAATCAACTTAAAAAATGAATATAATTTTCTTATATGTAAATGACAGTAAAGTTCCTTAGTAAACTAGGTAAGTATCTTTGCTCCATTCACCTATAGGTGTCTGGTGTCCACGCCAAGTTTCAGGCCTAGAGGAGGACGACGCAGGGAAAGTGATGTAGGAAAAATGGAACCAGCCTGCGGCTTTTGCATTAGCACACTATCCTTAAGGTCCGACGTAGTTTTGGAAAGGGCAATTTTCTTTAAATCTAATAAGCAGTAATAATAAGTTTTTCATCTGCTTGTTACAGCAACTTTGTCTTCTTTGAAGAAAGGAAAATTAAAGACACTTTCTTGCTCATCTAGTGAAGTTGATTTAACAAATTTCTATCACCATGTTCTTATTGCAATATCAATAGAAGGTTTCAACCTCTACCTTCTGGGTATAAAAATGAAGATGAATCTATGATGATTAACTCCAATTTGACTTATTTTTTTCTCTCACATTTAATCTTCAAACTCTCAAAAAATGAAAAAAAATTAGAATAACTGAAAATCTTCAGTCTTGAAAAGTTCACATATAATACTTAAAATACAGGAGAAAGACACCCACAGAAAAAGAAAAAATTTAATAAAGATGAAAAGAAACTATAAAAACACTCATTATAGAAAATATTTACTCATCATCTCTTCATATAAAGCATAGCCAAAATCCACCGTTCTCAAATAAAAAAAGGTAGTCTGATACTTTTATCTCCTCACCATGCGGTTAGGACTCTTGCAGTGGTAACGTGAGCCCATCTTGGAATTCATGATAACCAAGTGGGATTTTTGATGTCTATGGATGATGCTAAAGCTCCTTGTTATCATTCATCGGCAAAGCTGTGGAGGAATGTTTCACCAGTAAGACTGATGATGTGATAAAGGAAGTTTAGCCTTCAAATTGTGTGATTCTTTAGTTATTGACAGGTGTCACTGACCTACTTCATGAATTTTTTAAAACTTTTCTTCACAAGTAATGTACTACTTATAATAGTTATTTTACAATTTTTTCGTTCAATAAAAAACTAAACAGTAAACACGTAGAAAACAATTAGGGATAGCAGGTTGAAATTCCAAGCTTCTTCCTTTCTTTAGAACGATTCCGCGGCACCGGACCGTCACGCGTGACCAAGTAAACGAACTTGACGAACTGAATGTATTAAAATCGTGATTAAAGGCATACAGCTTGGTTCGATACAAAGAAAATTCACTGTCCGGTACTGACCTTCCCTGATCAGAAGCAGAGATCTCTCATCAATCGCTTCGTTGTAACATACCCTGGTCTCATACTGACCTTCTTCAATTCTGGCCGCCATTAAACCTCTACTCCGTGCTTACGTCAGTCTTTTTTCCAACGCGTCGTAAATGGAAGTTGAAATTCCCAAGTGTCTTTCTTCCTTTGGGACTGCATGACGAAGCGAACGAGAACGACAGATTGGATGTTAAGCAGCAAGAAATGTAAAAAAATATCTGCATTGAACCACGTATTAATGGAGATCCAAGTGTAACTTTTCATCGCAATTAACATATAGTATTCAAATCAATCAACTTCATTAAAAAAGGGAGTGTTATGGTGTGAAAAGCAGCTTCCTTCGTTATCATTGCGTGAAAAGCAAAGAATCTGTCCGCTATGACCTGCATCAGATGCTTTGTTGTGGCCTGTCTGCGCATCCCTGCTTCACACCGATGCAGTCTTTTTATAATATCCTGTTGCCTGCATGGTGTTTGCTGGGAAACTGAAATATAATAAAAGATATGAAAGATTTCGTGGTTGAAAACCATGGCAAGTCGATTATTTCACGAATTTCGAAGGATCTCTGGGGAAAATGAAATAATTTTGTGAAAAGCTGATCCCAGTTCCGAGATTAGATTTCTTGCTGAAGCATAGATTTATTATGCACTAGTGCCGTCACCGCAAACTTCCATTTTGCTTCCAGAAAACTTGAACACCATTTGTTGGCGTCTCCTATTTTGTATAAGATATGTTGAATCAAATCTTCTCTGTATTTTCTTTAATCCACTGTTTTCACTTCAAATGAACCAAACTGAAGTAGACGACTTTAGATGAGAAAAAAGAACTGCCAGATGTGCGCAATGTTTTCTTCTGCAGGTAAGTCCTGCATCAGTGTGAACAATGTCAGGTTACCGTTTCAAAAATCAGTAGCTAAAAGAGATGAAGTGAGCATGATCCCCGTGACAGAAGAAAACGCTCATTCCTCTTAGAAAGCCATAATTGCAACCTTTACTTCTTGAAGAAGCCGATGAAAGATGCAGAAATCTTTGTGCAGAATATGCTAAGGACTTCTTTGTAGGTCCAACTACATATCCGTTGATTCAATCAGTTTATCAAGATTATCCAATATATTAAATTTTATCTGTCTAGAATTCAATTCATCAAATATTGTCTCAAACTGTTCAACAATCCTCCCTTGATGTATGGAATTAAAATGGATAGCCAACAAGACAGGACAAATTTGTGAAATACTTATCAGTTTCAATCACTAGACATATCTTCCAAAATTCACCATTGCCGTTGCCATAAGAGTTGAAAGTAACGACTAGTTTAATTAAAGTTCACCGAGGTCCGTAATAATGACAAATATGTGCGCAAGTCTTTCTTCATAATATAGATTAATCAAACCATTCAACCCACTGTTGATGTTACAGCAACCATTTGACAGGAGTTCAGGAGTTAGAATCAAATAATTCTAAAACTCCAGATCCACTTAATGTAATTGTAAAGCTGTCAACTGAACTTATTATGGTCCTTTTCTGTGAATTGCTACAGTTTGGTGTAGGAGAACAGATGAACCGGTCAATGGCCCAAATGAAGTGGCCAACCTACTCATGAAGGTGCTAAAAAATTTTGCCCTCTATTCCTTTTGTGCTTGATGATGTCAATGTATGCAAATGGTTGAGTAGTTTGACTAAGTTAATATCTATCTTACTTCCTTTTGATCATAGCCGTTTAGGACATGATCAAAGGAACGAAAATAGAGACAAGGAAATGTCACTATGAAAAACTTTCAAGAACGTTACCTATACTGCCACAATGTGACTGGAACTAGTGGCCGAATGAATCTTTCAGAGCTTGGAATTGCACCAGATTCCCCGGTTCTGCTCTAAGTACATAAAGTGCGGTTCTCTACTTGCGAATTGGAAACCAACTGATCCATTTCTCTCCCAATTCAATCGATTACTTTCCTCCATCTCTTTCTACTCTTCTTTCAGTGCCCCAAGAGGAAGCATCTATCTTCCCCAAGATGAGCTTGCACAGTTTGAACTTTCTGACAAAGATGACTTCATGAGAGAGCAGATTACAAAGGCTCGGTTCTACCTCAACTTGCAAAACGAGGGAGCTTTTCAGCTTGACAAGGCTACCCGTAGGCCAGTGACATCTTCCTTGCATAAAAGTTTGAAGTGCAACATTGCAGGACACTAGATTATGATTTAGAATTCTAAAACATCATTCAAAATGTGAGGATTCTATTCAAGGCATCAAGTAGATCATTTTAAATGCTAAAAACCACAAATATTTTCTACAATATTTTCATAACAGTGTGTTTCACCACATTTTTGTTTAGGCTTTGTATAAATATTTGTTCATTACTTAAACATTCCTCAATTTAGTGAAATATAATGTAATAAAATATAATAAGATGAGGATGACCATGAACACTAAGCTTTTGCAATGCTTGAGTTCTCTAGTGGTCTTGTAAACCATGATTCCTACTAGTTGTGACCATTCTTGGCCAAATGACATTTTCTTTTTTTGGCTTTTAATATGCTACTTGTACTTAACAACATAATATGAAACTCCTGCATTCAATAAAGAAATAATAATTGTATTCTCTTGCCATTTAAGAAAATATTCTAATATTAGAAAGTAGAATTTCATTTGCATTAATTTTGTAGACCTAAGTTTTCATCAGTATTATATTGCTCTTGAGATTTGTACAAATATACATGTATTTATTTAAAAAAAAAAACATAGAACTTTGTAATCAATAATTAATTAGCATCTTTTAGAACCACTAACTTGAAGATTCTGAAAAATTCGATTTGGTAAGGGCAAAAAAAAAAAAAAATTAAACATACTTGGTGAAAATGTTACACAAACCAGGAAACCTACAACTTATATGCATTCTACCCATTTCAATGTACTCCAATTTGGCATAACTCTACTACAAAGTGGTAAATAGTAACTAATACTTATTCAAGAAGAAGAAAAAGAAAGTACCCTTTGGATAGAATAGAATTGTATCCACCTCCAATTTGTATTGACAAAACTTGAGCTTTGTTTTGTAGCCTCGGCCGATTTATCCTCAATTGATGAACTAGAGTAGCAAGTTATTATCCATTAAATTTGGGAAGACTACTTAAATTCACAATAGAAATTTGGGAAGACTACTTAAATTCAAGAAATCAACCAAATTAGACTTTTGGCCAAAGATCATGGGCAATTTGATCATGACCATTGTAAAACAAATCATAGAAGTTTTATGTCATGCTAAAGAATTACCAGTAAATTCATAAAAACTACAAAGACAAAAAAGAGAAATTCAATTTGACAAAATGCTATTTGTACATGGATACAAAAAATAGCCTACCAGTAGCACGCTATGTAATCAAATTAATTATTAAGAATGAATTAAACATAGATTTTCATCAACAAACTGTGGTTAAGGTTATAATTAAAAAGAAGCAAGTACAAAACATTTGATAGATGATTCTCATCAAATATAAAAGTTTATCAAAATTTATCAATCACCTTTTAGTATAAGCTACTTCAAGATTAAAAATTTTATATTGTACATTCAAATTACCTATAAAATAACAACAACAACAACAATAAACTAAAAATAAAAAAATCAATGCAACAATATATGTTTTTTATTAACTTGTACCTGGTCAAGTCAATGCATAGCGCACAACCCATATTTGTGCAATATCCATATTGCTTCATTGATTTAATCATTGCGCACACCCACAAACAACTTAAAATAGAAGCTGTGTTCTGTCAATTCAATCCATGTGGAGAAATGTCATTAAGAACATCAAAGAACTCTAAAATATCACACTCACGTATTAGGCGTGATCCACACTCCTTTATCTCCACATTCAAGCAATTTGTTACAATTGAAACCTCAAGGTGGCCACAACTATCCAAATTCGCAACTTCCTTTCCAAAACTCTTGTGTTACATAAACCCAAAATCCATTTGCACCAATAGAACAGGCTTCCGGGACACTAAGGACCAAATGGTGTCTTCGACCAATATCATTGACTTGAAATTGAAAAACAAACTCAGGAAACCCATGCACATGGACTTCATAAACAACAAACAGAGCATATCCTTTCCAACTATCCTCCAAATCCACATTTACACAACTTTGAATTGCCCTAAACAAACTATTGCTTCTTTGGTTGAACCATTTCGAAATTTTAGATCTTAGTATAGGGCCCCATGGAATTGCATATGGCATGAAAGAAATCTAATAAAGAAAAAAGAAAAAGAGAATGAAGTTAAATAATGTACATTTAAGTTATTGCAAAATAGTAACTTCCCATTATTATAAAATACATTACACATATTAAATGGCAAAGAAAGTGACTTACTTGTTCTGTTAATCGAGGATATAGTTGGATAGTCTTGTAAGGTGTGCCATCATAGCCATTAATGGTAGTTGCAGAAAGCCAAACACAAGTGCAAAATCGAGAGTCCAACACTCTCCTTAAAATCTCCATGTCTGTTTGATGATAAATCATCCCCAAGGATGAAAACTCATATACATATAGTCCTTTCAAGTTTAATGGGAGCTATAATGCTTTTAGTTGTTTACAATGCCCTAAATCAAAGATTTCAATTGGAGAGTAGGTAAAAACTATCTGGTAATGTTGTAAATGGATTCACCCTTAAATTTAATGTATTAACACATGATAAGGAACCAAGATGATGTGAGATTGCATCATTAGATAAATTACAATGATCAAGATTGGAAAGTTGACCAAGAAATTTTGGTATTATGGTAAATCTATTTTCAGAAAGGTCGAACATCTTAAGTGAAAGCAAACTAAAATTGCTAGGAAATGTTTCTTTTGATAGACCACAATGTTTCAAATTTAGATACCTTAAAGAGCTTAAACTTACAAGCCATTGAAAGAACCAAAAGGAAGAAGGATTAGAGTCACTACATAGATAGAACCCACGAGGGCAATGTAAAACATCTTTTGGTGGCTGAATTGGACATGTCCTCCCTAAACCAGACAAAGAAAGGTTTGAAAGAGTTGATAAACGTTGAAAAGAGAAAGGTAGTGTTTTAATGGCAGTGTAACTCAAATCAAGGTACCGAAGAGATGTCATGTTACCCATAATCTTTGGGAACTTCTTAAGTTTTGAACAATGACACAAATCAAGCCACTTAAGAAATTTCAAATTGATTTTCTCTGGAAGTCTCTCAAGTTTCTTACAACCAAATGGACTCAAATATCTAAGTTGTTTGAGATTACCAATAGAATGGTGGACCTTCCTTAAATTTCTACAAAACTCAAGGTTTATTTTCTCAACATTTGGAACCCCACTGAGATTTCACATCTCTGTTAAGCCCAAATGGGAAAGATATGTATTTGAGCTTGTTAAGATTCTGTTAGAAACAAACATAATGATGAATAATAAGAAAAGAATGAAAGCCAAAAGAATAAGTAAAAACATAATGTATAGAATCTAATCCTACCTTCCTCTTTGACCAAAGTTGTACTTTCCTCAAATTTCTACAATTCTCAAGGCATATTTCCTCAATATTTGGAACCCCACTAAGATCTATCTCCATCAAGTCCAAATGGGAAAGATTGATGTATTTCAATTTGTCAAAATTCTGTTAGAAACAAATGTACCATTAAATTAAAAAAAAATGAAAGCCAAAATAGTAAGTAAAAACATGAAGCATGGGATATAATCCTACCTTCCTTCCTAACTAAAGTTGTTTAATTCTGCTATATGGAATTTTGAGTTCAATAAGATTATCAAATTGAAAGTTTATTGGCAAGGATATTAAAGGGTATCCCATCCATTCCAAAAGCTGTAACTCTTTACTTAGCATGAATTTAGAAGGATGTCCAAACCATGTAAGAAAGTTTAAACTAGAGTAAGATTCTTTTCTTCTTATGACAAGTACTTTCAACCTTGTGAGTTTGGAGAAACCTTCAAAACTTAATCATTCTTGCTTTTGTAAAGCAAGGTTTAAGACAATTCCTTCAACAGCTTTTGTACCCTACAAAATAAGAAAAATCAAATTGGTGTTATAAGAATAAAGGAATGAAAGTACAAAAATTTATTACCTTTTTTATGCTTGTACAAAAACCACTTACAGATTTATTATTTAGGACATAAAAAATGTCATCAGGATACCATAATCTACTTCATCTGCTTGGTTGTCTCAAGTCCTCATTATAGACTATTTGTTGCCTTGTTTTTTGTAGCAAATTGTGCATGTGAAATTGTCTACACCAAGATAACTCTAAGAGAGATTTGTGTCTTAGAATATCAATACAATATTTTGGATGACAATCAAGACTCTCCCATATAGGAATAATACGATGTGCATCCATTCCATTAAAAAGGCATGCAATATCTAAAATTAATTGTTTTGGAAAAATATCCAACTCTCTGTAACTAATTTCTAGTTTTTTTGAAACTTCATCATGAAGATTTTCTTCTAAAAAGTCACAAGTACTATTCCACACTTCTATTCCCTTCCCAACCAAAGACGAACCAATAACTTTAATAGCCAAAGGGAGGCCTCCACAATATTTTGTAATATTCTTTGATAATTTCACAAACTTTTCCTTAGGCTTGGGTTTGCCAAAGACTTCCCAACAAAAAAGTTGCAAGGCATCCTTTTGGTTTAGGGGTTTTATCTCATAAGCATTATCATCATTCACTAGTGGCTTCCAAAATTGACAATCTCTACTAGTTATGATAATTCTACTCTTTCCACCAAACCAAATTGCACAACCTGCTAATGCTTCTAAGTGATCTTTGTTTATATCGTCAAAAACAATTAGAACTTTTTTATTACATAATCTCATAGCCAACAACTTGGTTCCATCATAATGATTCCATATTTTGTTATCTTCCTTCAAGATCTTATGGATGACTTCTTGTTGCAACTCTTCTATGTCACGACTTTGGTCAGTCCTTTTCCCATAAATCAAACAGTGAGCTTCAAATTTAAAACAAATTGTTTCATAAAGAACTTCTGCCACAGTTGTTTTACCAACTCCACCCATCCCGTGAATTCCTATGTACCGAACGTCATCCATTTCCAAACAAAGAGAAGACACCAGTTTTTCCACATTAGAATCTATGCCAACAAGATTTTTGAAGATCTTAGAGGAGTTCAATCGAAACAATCCATAAAATATCTTTGCAGTGATTTGTTCAACGACGGTTGCTTCGGAACTATACAAATGATGCTAGTCAGGACTAAAGGAGAATGAAGCATTTTAAAATTTAACGAGTTTAGAGTGTAACAAACTAAAATACCTGCCATCTATATGTGATAACTCTATTTTATATAGAGTTATTGTTATTATTTTAGGTTATATTTAATATAATTTTATTAAGTGATATTTATATTTAATTGTATTTAAGTATGTTTTTGTTATTTTAGGTAGCAAATTCAAAATGGAAGAAAAGTAAGGAAATTAAGCACAACTTAGGAAAGAAGCTAAGAATTCAAGGTTTTCTTGAAGAGAAGACAAAAAGGGTGACAGACTTCTTGTTCTTGGATTCAAGATGCCTTCTTTATTTCTTATTACCATTCTTCCTCATTATTTCTTTATGTTTTAGTTTATTTTTGTTAGAGCTACGATGTAACCTAATTATGATGGTATGAATCTTATGATTATTATGTTTTGCAAGATATTTTATTTATGTGAAGTTATATATTACGGAGTTTAATGCTTTTAGGTGATTAGCTACCACTTAGATGACTTGATTTGCATGTTAAAGACCGACAGGAAATAGCATGCAGTTGCTTCTTGTAATATGTAACCATGGATTAAATATGGATAGACATATACCATATTGTTTGTGTGGCTTTCGGTGTAAACTGGGAATATTCATAGATCCTAATGCATTTGGTTTGTTTCAATTCACATATAGAGATATAGTGAATTAATGAACTAAGTAGGTTTGCTATACCTAGACATAGGATAGTAAATAAATTAGAAAATTCCGCCATCACATAGATATTATCTCTCTTGCAAGCATAAATAATCAATATTAGTACCTAGTAATTATGGTGAAGTCATATGCTCTAACATATTTCTTTTATTAAGTTTTCTTATATTTAGTTAGTTAATCTATCATCTATCAATTTGGTTTGCTAAATAAATTCTATGAGTTATTCACCGTTAGTAATTAGTTGGTCTAGTAATCACCAATCTCTGTGGGACGATACTTTTCTTATCATTATATTACTTGTTCGACATGTTCACTTGCATTTAAAATTCACCGAACAAGTTTTTGGCGCCGTTGCCGGGGATTGGTTGTTTTACTACTGATTAATATTAATACCGAATAATTTTTAGGTTTAATCTAGCTTTTATTTTCCTTTAAATTTTTTTTTTATTCTTGAAAAACAAAAAAATCGTTTCTTTTAATTCTTGAAAAATAAAAAAGAAAAAATCTTTGTTAAGTTATTGTTGTTGAAAGATTAAGTAACAAGGATGGAGAGATATGATGATACATATAGACTTTTAAAAGATTATGTTGCACCAACATTTTGGAATGCTACACCAAACATTAGGCTTGCAAATCAGGCAAATAACTTTGAGATCAAGCCTGTGCTCATCAAGATGCTTCAAAAATCTGTGCAATATAATGGGCTACCAAATGAGGATCCAAATGCTCACATTGAAGCATTCCTTGAATTCTGTGACATGATTGGAGATCATGGAGTTACAGAAGATGTTATTAGGTTGAAACTATTTCCATTTTCTCTTAGAGATACAGCTAAAAATTGGTTCTTTTCTCTTTCTGCAGGATTGATTACTACATGGGATGATTTGGCTCATAAATTTCTTAGTAAGTTCTTTCCTTTGGCGAAATCTGTAAAAATGCATAACGATATTACTACTTTTATGCAGATGGACAATGAATCAGTGTATGAAGCTTAGGAAAGATTCAAGGAACTTATGAGGAAATGTCCAGATCATGGACTACCCATTTGGTTACAAGTACAAACTTTTTATGATGGGTGTAGTACAAATCTTCGTTTTGTAATTGATATAGCTGCAGGAGGGGATTTGCACAGCAAAACTGCAGAAGAGGCGTATAACCTTTTGGAGGAAATGTCAGCCAATAGCTATCAATGGTCTACTAAGAGGCTACCAATGCATCAAGCAAGTGGAGTCCATGAAGTAGATATCTTCACCATAATGTCTACACAATTAGAAGTGCTCAATGAGAAGATAGACAACCTAAATACTCCAGTTGTGAGACATCAAAGTAGATCATATGAATTTTGTGGTGGAGCACATGAGAGCACAGAATGTCAAGTAGGTAACCCTAATGCTCATTATAATGATTATGCTAATTTTGTTGAAATTCCTAGCAGGTCACAAAATGATTATTACTCCAACACGTTTAATCCGGGATGGCACAACCATCAATCTTTTGCATGGAGTAACCCAAGTGAGATGAGACCTCCACCAACATTTAGGCAAACAGAAGAGGTGAAACCTAACTTTGAGGACATGATCAGTGAGCTAGCTAGCACCACACAAAACCTTACAGAGGGGATTGAAGCAAAATTTCAAAATCAAGAAGTGAGCTTTCAGAGACAAGAAGCTTCAATCCAACAATTAGAGGTGCAAATGAGTCAGCTGATCAGCATGATCTCAGAGAATCAGGAGGGTCCTTTGCCTTGCAACACGGAGAAAAGTCCTATAGATACCGCAGAGGCAATAACCCCAACATGTGGCAACCAAATGGGAGAAGATGATGCTGATAATGAAATTTTTGAAGAAACAGATAAAGATGTCAGCATACAACTTGAGGAGGCACCTAGGAACAACCTTGCTCTAGTACTTTATGAGTCCTTCATGCTTCCAACTCCATCTACCCAGAGATTCCAGCAACGCGTAAAAGATAAGCAGTTTTTGGAATTCCTTGATATATCTTTAAAACTGCACATTAACATTCCTTTTGTAGATACTCCAGTTCAAATGCTTAATTGTGCAAAATTTTTGAAAGAGATACTAGAGAAGAAAAGGAAGTTGGAACTATATGAGACAGTTGTGCTGATTGAAGAATGCACAACTATCAAACGACACAAACTGTCTCCGAAACTGTTGGAGTTTCATCCTCCTTGAGCAATGTGGAGGATAGTTCGGCTGAAAACTATAAAGCAAGCGCTTCTTGGGAGGCAACCCAAGTACTTTATGGTCTTTGAGTTAGAAGTCTTTCGTTAGGAGTTTGGTTAGAAGGCTGTCACCATATGCTCATCACAACTCCGTTTTGACTACCTGCAATCAGGGGAGTTTTCCTTGTTCCTTCCTTACTACTGCTTTATTTTCTTTTATCATTGAAGAGAATGCTTCATTTAAGTTTGGGGGTGCTGCTATTGTTGTTGGAAGTGTGCTGTTTTTGTTGGATTTTGTTGGAGGTTGTGTGTTGTGGTTGTGTTGGAAGTATATTGGAGGTGTATAGGAAGTGTTTGGTGTTTGTTTGAAGTGTTAGTGTTAAAAAAATTTATGTTTTGTGTTAGAAAGTCTATTTTCTATGTAAAATCTTTTTCTTGTGTTGGACCATGATTTCTATGATTGAATCATTTATTGTGAATTCTTGGTGATTCTTTGGGAGATGTAGATTTTGTTCAAACTTGCAATTGTGGTATGAGTTAAGTGTGATTCTGATTATGTTGATTCACTCATTGAGTACTAAAAGTCTGCATTTTCTTGAAATTGTGTGTATCTCTAGAGAACATTCATGTGAAGTGTGTGATTTTCTTGGATCTCACCCGGATCTTAGAATTTGCTTGATTTTCTCTTGAGGCGAAATCCTAGGTTGCATCTAACTAAGAAAATGATTTAGGCCATCTTTGGATCAATTGAGCCTTTCAAGCTAACCTTATTTACTTATCCCCAGTCACCCCGCTGAGCCTTGTTCTTATCTTAATTTTGTTGAATGACACCTGCACATATATTTCCTAGCCTTTTTGATCAATTTATCTTTTTGTCCTATTCTCATGAACATATGACTTCGGGTGCGTAGAATGATTTGATCATGAGAGAAGTCGAGGAGAAGGATGGTAAGGGAAGAAATTGATTGAAATGATTGTGTGTAGCATAGTATGCTACTTATACTTATGCAAATGCAAAAAAAAAAAAAAAAAAAAAATTGCTTTAGGATCAAATAATGTTATTATCTTTTGTTAGATTCAAGCCACATAGTTCTCTAAAGAAGATCGTTGAGCATTATTATTGATTATCATTGATAAGAGAGGATTGAGGTGGCTAAATGTGTAAATGTTTTTGTTTTGCTTTGTTGTTGCACACATGATTATGGCTTTTGTATAGTGTCAAAGCATTATTGGACATGAAAGAATGAGCTTAAGTGGTAGAAAGATTTTCTTCATGAAGTAAAAAGGTAGCGAGGGGCTAAAGTTTTGATGAGATCCTAGAAAGTAATGTGTTCATGGGTTATTTGAGCTTAAATGACTTTTCACCTTATCCTTAACCCAGCCTTACATTACAAGCTTATAAAAGTCCTATTGATTTTTGGTTAGATGATTGGCCTACATTAGTGGAGAGAGGAATGAAAAGCAAACTTATGAGATTTGGTCAAAGATTTTGAGAGGTTGCATATTAATGTGAATCTATTTAGATTGCATGCAATTGAAAAAAAATGCGGACTTATACACACACACACGTGGTTGACATAGTTTAGAATCTATCTTATCTTATAAACCAATTACAATGTTTGGATGAAAGTTATATTTTTCTTTGAATTGTTAAGTTAAACAATTATGGAAGAATATCATGGAAGGATTGGTTATATGTTTTGTTTAGTTCTTTTGCTCGAGGACGAGCAAAATTTTAAGTTTGGGGGTGTGGCATTGTTGTTTAGGAATATCATGGAATGATTGGTGGTAGTGTTAGAATTTGTTGTTTAATACTTTTTGTGTGTAATTTCTTGTGCTTTTTGTGAGTAAATTTTTTTTTATGTTGTCATAATATGTTATTTAGGGCTTGCTTAATATTTTTTGTAAAAAAATTTGTTGTTGTTTTATGTTGTCATAATGTGTTGTTTCGTTCTTTTGCTCGAGGACGAGCAAAATGTTAAGTTTGGGGGTATTGATAACTCTATTTTATATAGAGTTATTGTTATTATTTTAGGTTATATTTAATATAATTTTATTAAGTGATATTTATATTTAATTGTATTTAAGTATGTTTTTGTTATTTTAGGTAGCAAATTCAAAATGGAAGAAAAGTAAGGAAATTAAGCACAACTTAGGAAAGAAGCTAAGAATTCAAGGTTTTCTTGAAGAGAAGACAAAAAGGGTAACAGACTTCTTGTTCTTGGATTCAAGATGCCTTCTTTATTTCTTATTACCATTCTTCCTCATTATTTCTTTATGTTTTAGTTTATTTTTGTTAGAGCTACGATGTAACCTAATTATGATGGTATGAATCTTATGATTATTATGTTTTGCAAGATATTTTATTTATGTGAAGTTATATATTACGGAGTTTAATGCTTTTAGGTGATTAGCTACCACTTAGATAACTTGATTTGCATGTTAAAGACCGACAGGAAATAGCATGCAGTTGCTTCTTGTAATATGTAACCATGGATTAAATATGTATAGACATATACCATATTGTTTGTGTGGCTTTCGGTGTAAACTGGGAATATTCATAGATCCTAATGCATTTGGTTTGTTTCAATTCACATATAGAGATATAGTGAATTAATGAACTAAGTAGGTTTGCTATACCTAGACATAGGATAGTAAATAAATTAGAAAATTCCGCCATCACATAGATATTATCTCTCTTGCAAGCATAAATAATCAATATTAGTACCTAGTAATTATGGTGAAGTCATATGCTCTAACATATTTCTTTTATTAAGTTTTCTTATATTTAGTTAGTTAATCTATCATCTATCAATTTGGTTTGCTAAATAAATTCTATGAGTTATTCACCGTTAGTAATTAGTTGGTCTAGTAATCACCAATCTCTGTGGGATGATACTTTTCTTATCATTATATTACTTGTTCGACATGTTCACTTGCATTTAAAATTCACCGAACAATATGCCATCCGGAGATACCACCTAGTTCCTTCAAAGTGGCTCTCCACGCTTCTCTCTCCACTTCTTCGACTTCTGGGTCTCCTCTATGTTTGTCAAAAGCTTGTACGAAAATTCCCTTCAGCTTTCGAACGTCAGAGGGATTTACATGGTAGAAAACAGGCAAAACTTCTAACCCAATCTTTCTGCTTTCCATGATCATGCTCAGTTCTTTTAGGCACCATTTAGAGGATGCGAAGGTCTCTGATATGACAATAACCGCATATCGAGACTCTTTAATTGCCTTCAAGAGTCCTTCGGCAATAGTGCTTCCTTGCTTTAGTTTTTCATCATCTTTGAAGACAATGAAGCCCATTCGTTTGAAAGCGGCATGTAGATGATCTGTAAAACTAAAACGGGTATCTTCACCGCGAAAACTGAGGAAGACATCGTAAGTTGATGGAAATGTTGAAGAAGACGAAGATAAGAATGAAGGGGCTCCTGGGGTGCGCAAGGCCATTGGCGGAGGATACTCACAGGCGTCTTTAGTGTAAGGCTAATGTGCAGGATTCAAAACTCATAAGCTTGTTTGGTAACAAGGTTCGGTAGAAGGGATTTTGCTCTATGCAATCAACGTCCTTCTCCCGCTATCTGCGTTCTGAAATTTGGGAAAAATTTCCAAGGGCACTTCTTCAACATGAGGACGATAGCATCTCACAGGCGTTTAATGGAGCCTAATGCATTCCGAGGTCATATAATGGTAGCTGAGAAATATAAACTATTCCCCAGTTGGTGCGTTTATTTTTCGAATGTTCATAAAAGCGATCTAGTCAATTAACTTTATCATCCCCATGGACCACCTGACGCACCTCGAGCTTAACGTTCACATCGTTAACACGCTGCTTTTTTGTGATCGGCCCACGTATTTTCCCGCAGACGTACGGCTTCGGCAAAGTTAGATTCCTCGCCTTTTGACCTAGAAACTGTCTCAAGAGAGGGACGCGCAAAAATTCATAAGTAGAATATAGATAGTTTTCCCCGAGATCACAGGCGCTCCGAAAGCATTATGCTGGTGATACAACGACTCCACGGCATCTGCTAATCTGTCTCTATGACACTCAAAATTCCATTATGATCGTCCTTTAGCGCGTAATCATGACTACACCTCTCCCTTCTTTTTAGCCCATTACGAAAACAGATTCTGAGGTTAACACCACAGCGTTGATTGGAAGGCAGTAAAGAAATACAAAGCACATGCCACCGTCCGGCAGGATTTTAGGGATTTTCACGTAACTCAAGTACAAACCTTGGGAACCTTTCCGAAATACGCGACTTTTCCCTCAATTTCATGCACTTTCTCTTCACAAACAATTTTATTAATTATTATAAATTTTAAAAACAAGGTGGTATAAAAGGCAAAGAAAGTACAGTTTAGTGGTTTATCACCAATTTTTTTAAAAATAAAAAATAAATTTGAAGGACGTTTCTTGAGACAGTTACATTCTAAGAGTAATGCATCTCAAAATAACCATGACACAGAAAAGGGACATTATTAGTGTATTCATCATCCCAGTAAAAAATGTAAGGTCAATCTCACTTGATTGTTTGATAATGAAGTTTGGTAGAACAGGTTTTCCGATATGCAATTTTGAAATTTTCACGAAATTTTCAAAGGCTTCTCATGTATCGGGACTGTTGCATCCCATAGTTGTTTAATACAGCCTAACACATTAATTTAACCATTCCACGAATTCCTAGTGATTGCAACAGAGAGTTACTTTAAACCACTTCTGTTTATAAACGTCATCCCTTCATTAATTTGATGTCTTAAAGTGTTTACATAGTTTGATTAATTTTAAGTTATTATTTAATCTTCTTCAAATGAGAATGGATACAAGAAAATGTCCCTACCAGAACCTTCATGAACGAGTACTATTACTGTGTGGCTGGGACTGTTTGTCTTGGCTGGGAAACACTATTATTTGCTGACTTCAAGACTCATGAATGTCTTTAATAAATAATAAGGTTTTGGAAGTGAGTTATTGTTGTTGGCAAGTGCTTTTCCAACTTTTCGCTTTCCCACCGTCGAATTCCATTATGACGTCCTTTCACACGTATTCACAAATATTTTTTGCACTTGTTCACAATCTACCATGATTAAAAAGAAAAAAAAAATTGTAAGGTCAACAATCTGAGCGAAAGTTAGTGGACACTAAAGTTAAAAGCAAATCCCATCAATCCAGAAGGAATCTGTAAGGATCTTCATTTAAGTGTTAGTATATTTTCATGAAATTGCTCGATAAGACCTTTCAAATGAATTATTCAATAAGAAAAGAATTGTAAATATAATAGGAATTATAAAAAAAAATAACTAAAACTTTGTACAAATTTTTGTCTTAATAATATAAGATCAATGAATGAAATTAAAAAATTAAAAAATTACTCCAATAATCAAATCTGAATAATATCTTTTGTGTGAAAAATTATCATATTTTTAGGAATTTAAACATCAAAAAATTCTTATCTAAGTTGATATTAAGATATTTATTTCTACTCATTTCAAAAAATTAAATTAATTGATCAAGTTGGATCAATATCTTGCTTCATCATCATATATTACTATTATTATTAAAATTTTATAAAATATATATTGTACAAAGATTGTTAACAAAATTTAAGAGTCAGTGCAATTTAAAACTTCTTGAACAATATAATTACGGTAAAAATTTCTATGGATCCTGTAAAAGGAGGTGAAATTCAAAGTTTCTTCCTTTCTTAGGAATTACTGCTTCAAAAAGATTAGAAAAATGGACTTGACATTGGCCAGCAAGAACCATAAAACAAAATTGTTTAAATCAAATTAATAAATGTGAATATGTTGTTTAAACTAGTTTTTTTAATAATAAATATAAAATGAGGATAAAATTCTAAGTATCTTCCTTTCTCAAAAGAATTCAATGCTCTAGCTTTACAAAGGTAATGAGACAAATGGCTTAGACACTAGTCGGCAAGAAATATAAAAGGAAAATATTCAGATCAAATCAATCAATGTTAATATGCCTTTCAAACCAATTTACTTTATAAAAATGAGAGGTTCTATAAAATGAGGTGAAAATTCCAAGTTTTTTTCTTGAATAGATTCCATTCTCTTATGCTTGATGAAAGGTGATGAGACAAATGAATTAGGCATTGTTGCCAAGAAATATATTAAAAAAATTATTGAAATCAAATCAATCAATGTTAATATATCGCACAATATAATTACAGTAAAAATTTCTATAGGTCCTATAAAAAGAGGCAAAACTCAAAGTTTCTTCCTTTCTAAGGAATTACCAAATTCCATGCTTTAATGCTTCAGAAAGATGAGACAAATGGATTTGACGTTGGCTAGCAAGAACCATAAAATAAAATTGGTCAAATCAAATCAATAAATGTGAATATGCTTTAATGCTTCTTGATGCACCCCTTATTGGATTCTGAAACTGTTACTACAGCCAAAATTAGAACCCCAAAACGCAGTTGGTGTCGCATTAGTATTCCACAGAAGGCCACGACTTGCCTCGACGTCCTCGAATGACCTCCATTTTTATAGAACACAAGAATCTCCGTACCGAAACTCAGTCAAGGAGGTGAAATATAAATTTATAATAAAAAAATAAAAGTAGCCATCTCTCTTTGTTTATTTCTTAGATTCGGTGCTGGCCAAACCTGGGCCGTTCAATTAAGCTACCATCAACAATGAAAGATGCGACTCGCTGGCCGTGATATTGACCATTAAACAATAAATTCCAGGCATCAAGTGTGGAGCAACCCGTGGTGGTGGTCAATGAAGATGAAGAAACAATTATAGTGGCGGAAAGGTACACGGATTGGATGTAGTTTGGAAAAAAAAGTCAGGAAAAAATAGAAGAAGACAAGGGAGAAACGGAAAGGGAGAACTTGACTTGGAATAGTTAAGAAAATGTCAGGAAAGGTAAATGGATAGGGGCGGAAAGGTCCATGTATTGGATGTAGTTTGGAAAAATGTGAAGAAAAAGGAGAAAGAAAGGGAGAAAGAGAAAGGGGAAACCTTGACTTGGAATAGTTTTTTTTTTTTTTATTACTAGGAAGGTTATTTTTGTACGATTAAAGAGAAGGGAATAGAAAAGGGAGAGGATCTCGACTTGGAATAGTTATCTTTTTATTGATTAAAGTGATTACACAATAACAAAGTATATTTTATAAACACTTTTCATAAAAATGGCTAGTTCAACAAGGGAGTACATTTACTGTCACGTTTAAGACCTAAATAAGAATGGTGTTTGCCTCAGCAACTCGTGTAAGTGTTTGCAAGGAGGAATAAACCAAAAAAGGATGTAAAGGAAATTACAAGCAAAAAAGGCCTTGCAATTAAAGATTTTGAGGATACATGAGATGCATCTTCTTTTGATTCTTTTCACATTTTGTTCCAATGAGCTACTTCTACTAATTTTTACACGATCCACATGTCCCCTTGCAATTTGAATGTGATTCTAATGAGCTACTACTACTAAAGTTAAAGTTACAAATAACGATTATTGTTGTAAAAATATTTTATGCAAAGTTATTCTTTAATCACTTAACTAGCTAACTCAATAATAAGTTAGTAGAGACTTTAATAATGAAGTTTGATATTCAACTCTTAATGTGTATTAATTGAATATATAAAAGTAAAACATAAAAAGTCATCTCCATTTCTTTAAAATTTAAGTTCTCCTTGTACCCTCACTATCTTGAATGTTCATTATTAAATAATTGATCCCCCTCCTTATTTGTCTCTTACAGAAATAGCCACTGAAACCTTGACTTGTTGCTGTCAGGACTTATTAAGTGAAAAAGATGTGGTATTATTGTCCCACCACTATTTGTAGTTGACAGGTTAGGTGTATTATTTTCTTCTCTTTGATTCTTCTTGTCACTAAATGCGGCCATGAAAAAGTCTAGGTCTTCCTATGCTTAGAACAGAACAAAGAGAGTAAAAACATGATATGCGGTTGTCAACTTCTTTGTTAGTGTAGAATATCAAGAGGTTGAGAAATTGATGCAATGTTAATCCTCTTAAGAAATTTCTTAGAGGCCATGTAATTTATCTATCTTCCTATTTAATTGAGATTCCTTGTGTTGGTACTCGGTCATTCAATCAGCTATTTTTTACTTCAAATTATAATATCATTCTCCGTTACTATAGGTTACAATCCTACTTGATGCGTGATACAAATCAGAAGTATGAAACGATAATCTCCATGTAATGATTTGAACTTAATTTATAGCCAAAGAGTTGGCTGTCCGATGCAGGTCCCGCCATCCCAATCAGTCACACTGGATTGAACGAGACAGCTTCAGAGAGCAAGAGGAATCCTGTCGTATTCTATCTAATTTCTTCCTTTCTTTTCAACGTCCCCACAGCGGTAACTTTCCGTGTACGTCTCCCCTGAGTGACTAGTCGTAGTCTTCACGTGGAGCGTGGACATTACGACAACAAAATGGGGACTTTCATATTCACTTTTCATACGGAATGAGACACAGAGAATGTTAAGACTTCTTCCCACATGGAATCCTGTTAAAAACATCTTCCTTCCGTCCTTACTTCTTCCTCTCTCCAAATATGGTCAAAGTAATCTCTGAAGTAGGAACTCTGACAAAAAAACGGTCATGTGTAATTTTTTATTTATCCCAAAGTTTTAATGTTATATATTGTATCACATATATCGAATTTTATAGGGTCAGTTCTTCTGGAAAAAATTGGCCATCCAAGGTGAGACATACTGCTGCTAGAGACCCACCAAGGTTCACTTATCTTTGACCCGGAGACTCTTCCCCACCGATAGTTCTGTCATTGGTTTTTTTTTTTTTTTTGGCTCTTGGGCTCTAATAACTGTTTTTTTTTTTCTTTATGTACCTAATTTTTTCTTTTCTTCTTTTCTTTTTTTCTTTTAACGGTCTTATTGATAGATTTTCCTACTTGGGTTGCGTAAACTCCATGTATTATTGAGGAATATATATCACATATTGAAAGTACGTGAGCATAGTTTATTACTTAATGTCTATGAATTTTAAAGTAAGTTTTTTAGCTGTAACATAATATTAAAAGTAGGTCTTCTTCTAAATGTTGACCTTTACACCTTAATCATTACCCATTAATATTAAAAGTAGGTCTTCTTCCAAATGTTGACCTTTATACCTCAATCATTACCCATATTACTGGTGTGGAGGAATGCTACTGATGTGGAGGAAATGTGTTGAGAAATATATATCCCATATTGAAAATGTGTGGGCATAATTCTAACCTTATTAATAATAAGGGTTTATTGCTTATTGTTTATAAGTTTTAGAATGGGCTCCTACTCTATTTGTTTTTTCTTGTACCCTTGGATTTTTAAGTGCAATGAGCTTGCAGTGGAGAGTAGAACTGGAAAAGGGATAAATATCGACGAAAATGAATAGAAGTGTTGCTTAAACAATATGATAATTTTAGTGTACGCGACCAATTTCAGCATTTTCACCTTAAAATCCTTCAACGTAGAACTTTTGGCTAATATTACTCGACTCGTTTGTCCTTTTCTACAAAAAGGGACATGGACTCTTTATACGGTTTACATAATCTTTTATCAAGTAGAATTTTTTAACATAGTTTCTTTGTATGTTGTTTCAATCGATAATTTAATAAAGTTTCACTCAAATTCTGTATATTTAATCACTCGAAGTTGCTGTGTGAAGAGCAGGACTTTGCACTTTGTTTAGTACATCGGGAAAGCAATTGATTGCTTCTTTCCGACTCTTCTAACTCGCCGGCATAAGGTACCGAACCCCTTTTCCCACCATTCTTTAACACAAACTCATATATCTGTTGCACGTCTATTTTACTTGAAAATAAAATCATTACAATGAATCATAAAACTTTAAGCATAATTAATTAATGGAGAGAATTAAAAAAAAAAAAGAAGTAAAGAATGGAAATAGGTAAAAGGAATCATAGAGATTAATTTAACTACTCATAGCATGAAATGAAACTAAATAAACTATCAAAATGAAAAAAAAAAAACAAAGATTTCATCAACAAATTATTAGTTAGCGGCTATGTATGTAATAACAAAAAATAAAAATGAAGTATTTGGTAAATGAATTCTCATTAAAAAAAAGTTTGACATTTTCTTAGAATTGTATCATTAGTCAGAATGAGATAAGAAATATTTTGTTATATTCAGAATAATTAATAAAATAATAATGACAATAAAATAAAAAGAGAGAAAGCAAGCAACTTATTGTCTAATCAAATTCAAAATTGTCATATCACAATGTTACATATTCTATCAAGAACACTTCATTGACCTAATCCAAACCTACTCCCGGATTCTAGTACCAAATATTATCAATAACATATTTTATCAAGAACATTTTATTGACTCAATCCAAACCCACTCCTAATTTTAATTTCTTGAGTTGTTGTGGAGTAAGGCTACCAAAACATCAAAGAACTCTAAAACATCATCCTCACGTATTAGACACCCCCCATGCTCCTTTATCTACACTTGCAAATTCTTTTTTTTTTTTTTGTTGAAAGGTCAAATTATATATCACCTGTAAAAAATTTATAAGATTGTTTGATTACAAAATATCATCATCTAAGCTCAAATATTGCACTTAGAAAATTCCAAAGCTCTTATAAAAATTTATTACAATTTGTAAGCTTGACTCCTTTGGTACACTTGCAAATTGCTTGTTGCAATTGAAACATCAAAGGTAACAAGATGGAAGCAAATCTATCCTCCCTACACGTCTCCTGATAACTACACCCAATATCCATTACGGCCAACAGAAGGGAATTAGGGGACCCAAAGGACCCTAGGCCATCCAATACTAATACCACCTTCTTGAGCTTGAGAAGTAAACTAAGGAAATGTAGGATTAATGCCTCTTTTTCTCAAAACATCTAAAGGTAAAGATTTGACTGCAAAACTTCTTAAAATATTATTTTTAGCTTGTATTTAAACTTATGAGCTGAATGGAATCGAAAAAGATTTCATAATAGATTAGTTAACATTCCAATTTTGTTAGCTAAAGTAAAGAAAATTATATAAAGAAGAGCTTCTTTGCTTCACAATATCAAACTCTTATAAGAAAATGTTGTTTTGAGTAAGATTTGGAGGTTTTTAACCTCTATTTTCTCTTACTCTTAGTTTTTTAGAAATTTTTATAATATTGAGATATGCCCTTATGCTTTTGTACATTATATTTTATTAATGTAACTTACATTTCAACCAAAAAAAAAATTCACCCTATATTGTTGTTACAATCAAAATCTGAAGATATCTCCCATAATTCACTATTTAACATCAATTTGGAAGACTCTTTTTACATTTTTAATCAATGTTTTTTTATCACAATATTCATAGGACATTACAAAAGATTTAAATGTCGAATATGAAAAAATTTGGTTGCAAGATTTGTTAGCTTGGTAATAAACTAATGGGAGTTATTGATCATTAAGTCGAAAGTACAATAGAAAGTAGGTAGAAAGTTCAATACAAAGAAGGTGTGTGAGTGTATGTATTAAAAAAAATATATATCGGAAGAAATTTAAGTTTGCTAGCCTAAATGGAGTTTCCGTTTCAACTCAGCTCTCCGGCTTTCGGCATCCCGAAATTTCCATGAAAGTTGCGGAGTCTTCTCTTCAGTTTCAGGACGATTCATCCCTTACTTGTTTAATGCAGTGCAACGCATTACGAGGTCGAGATGGTGGGAAGCAATATAAACAATATTCCACTTACTAGGTTTATCGTTTCCATGTTTATAAAACGTTTCCTATTAATTAACTTTATTTACATGGGCGACGTGACGGATGCCGAGGTTCTGATTAACGTTATTAACTTTTGCTCAGGCTGCTCGATAACGCGCTCCTTTCTTTATCACCCCGCCAGCATGTTCACGCGTATTCCGCTTACTCACAGCCTATCGGAATTATCATCATCTTATGGTCTTCCCCGAGTTCACGTGCAGTTGCAGTATTATCCTCGCCACACAACGAATCAACTGTATATACTATGCTGTTTAAGACACTCGTAGCGGGATGAACTTGGGCATCCAAAATATTTCTTAATGCTTGCTTTGTTGATGCTTTGTCTAACTTCCTAAACACTGGATTTTTGCATTGTAACCGAAGATCTGCACCCCTATCAGGTTTTCTTTTCTTTTTCTTTCTAGTTATTTTTACCAACACACTCAAATCAACAAGCACAAATGTTAACTATAAATAAAACATACTAAAACCTGCATCTAGTGGACACGATACACCAACATAAAAGAAAAACCGCACCCTACATCACTTCATCCAAGGGACACAACACTGACTTCTCAAGCAAAGCCTTTTCGATAAAACTAGCTTGGGTTCGTTCCTCCCACGATCCCCAATTTTACAGAACCAAAATGGCAATTATGGATCTGCCTTATACACAACAAAACGGGTCATAACTCAAAGTTGTTCGTGTAGAAGCCCAAGTGGGCTCAAGAGTAATACTTAATGGATGATAAAGTACAAAACTTTTATTGATACAAAAGATACAAGTTACCTCTCTTTTATTGATACTCAATGGACAAAGACTCCTCACTTTTCTCCTCACTCCTCACGTCCAAAGCCTCACCTTTTTATACTTTTTCTCTTCACTTCATTGGACACACACTTCATAGGAAACTTCATGTCGGTTTTTACAAATATTTATGTTAGATGTGGGGCCCATCATTAATGCTAACATGAATTTTTTTTTTTTTCCAACATTAATCATGTAGGAGCCCATCCTTAATGATAACGTTGATATTTGTTTATTTTATCCCATCATTAACTATGTGGGACCCATCCTTAATGATAACGTTGATATTTGCTTATTTTGTCCCATCATTAACTATGTGGGACCCATCAACGTTGATTGTTCTCCAGTTCGACCCAACTACAGTAACATCCCATTAAAGAGCAGAGCTAATCATATCTCTCCTGCTACATTCATCCTTTTCTTTCTTCCAGTCCAATAGTCCGGAAATGAGTTGGTGGTGGAGCAGAGCTACTGGCACTGCGCAGGCACATACTCTCATACTCCAGTAAATCCATGCCAACTTTAATCATGCGTCCACAGTCTAACACTTAGATGTCGTGAATTTTGCAGGAAGTGGACGACGATGGAGAAATTTCGGGTCGAAACTACCAGAGCGTGGGCCTGGTGATCGGCGTGACAGGCATCGTTGGCAACAGCCTAGCAGAAATTCTTCCACTCCCGGACACACCTGGTGGCCCCTGGAAGGTCTATGGCGTGGCTCGTCGCCCGCGCCCCAAATGGAACGCCAAGCATCCAATGGAGTACATACAGTGCGACATCTCCGACTCCCAAGACACCCAAGAGAAGCTTTCCCGATTAGACGACGTCACCCACGTCTTTTACGTCACGTGGACCAGCCGATCCAGTGAGGTCGAGAACTGCGAGGTCAACGGTGCCATGTTCCGCAACGTGCTTCGCGCGATTATCCCAAACGCCCCGAGTCTCCGCCATATCTGCCTTCAGACTGGCACCAAACACTACCTCGGAGCCTACGAGACCTTCGGCAAGATCAAACCACACAGTCCACCTTTTACGGAGGATTTGCCCCGGTTGGATGGGCCGAATTTCTACTATACCCAGGAAGATATTTTATATGAGGAAGCTAAGCGTAAGAACGGCCTCACTTGGTCCGTCCACCGGGCCAACGCGATATTCGGGTTTTCCCCTTACAGCTTGGTAAACCCAATACGCATGCTCTGCGTATACGCCACAATATGCAAGCACGAAGGGATTCCATTGAAATTCCCCGGCAGCAAAGCAGCCTGGGAGAACTACTTTGTGGCTTCGGATGCGGATCTTATTGCGGAGCACCAAGTATGGGCGGCGACGGACCCCAATGCTTGGAACGAAGCGTTTAATTGCAACAACGGGGACGTGTTCAAATGGAAGCATCTTTGGAAGGCCTTGGCAGAACGATTTGGGATTGAGAAGTATGGATTCGAGGCGGGTGAGAAAGTTAGCTTGGTGGAGATGATGAAGGCCAAGGGTCCGCTGTGGGAAGAGATTGTAAGGGAGAATCAGCTCGAACCCTCAAAGTTGGAGGAGGTTGGTTTGTGGTGGCTTGTGGACTTGTATCTGTCTGGGAGTGATTATGTGGACAGCATGAATAAGAGTAAGGAGCGTGGGTTCTTGGGGTTCAGGGACTCTGTCAAATCGTTCACTTCGTCGATAGACAAGATGAAAGCTTACAAGATTGTGCCTTGAAAGAAATCTGTCTTCGATGGAATGTTTTTATTGTTCTTCTATGTAATAACCATGCAAGAGAATCATCCTTCTCTTTTTCACTTTGCTTTTATTTTATTTCTTTTCATCATTATTCAACCCCCAAAAAAAAGATGAAGCTCCTCTAGAGATTCCAAATAGATTTTCTTTGAAAGTTTATCAAGACTACGACAATCCCTTAGGTTTAAGTGTAAATTTTTTTTAAGAATTCTAAGAGATGAATGAATCTTCCTTAGTCATTCACAATCTTCTAACTCCGGTATCTCAAGATTTAGAATTCCACTCAAGTCTTTTATCTTCTACAAGCATAGTGATCCCCATGAGTCAAAGTGCTTCAATTTATCAAAAGTATGATATAGACAAATATAAGCTTAAAAAATACTTAAATTTAAAAGAATGAAAACAAAAGGTCAAAATCTTAGGCTATGGTATTTCATATTACTATATTGTACAAAAAGCTTAATAAGATTGTTTGGTTGAAAGTTAGTGGGTAAGAATTTAATAAGAAAGTACCACCATTTCATAATTCATAATTTATTACTTAATATTAATTTGGATGAATTTTCAACTCATTTTAACTTATGATGATAATCACTTATAATAAGCATTATCATTCTTTTAGTTCTTGAGAAAGCTTTCAAATCTAACTGTTGATCAAATTTTGAATAATTACTTAAATATATAGTTTATTCAACTACATTAGTTCCTTGCAAGAAAAATCAAATTATTCAATTACTAAACATTTACAAATACTAAAAATTATATCAAGCTTGTCCACTAATGCTCACACTTTTACTAAAATACTTACAAAATTATTTTTCAGTATATGAATAATATCTCGATGACTCAACAATTGGTCTTTTCCTAGCATTTTACTACCTATTCAGCTCTTTCAAGCACCATTTGGAGACTGCAAAGGTCTTTGAGATGACAATAACAGCGTACTAAGATTCTTTAATTGCCTTCAAGAGTTCTTCATAAATAAATCTTCCTTGCTCTAATTTTTCATCATCTTTGAAGACGATAAAGTGTTACAGGCTGGAATATAAGCCCAGTGGGTTGTAAAAGGTTGTGGGCTGCAGTAATAAAAATAAAGTAAGGAACCGACCCGTAGGGGGATCCGAATGAAGAGAAGGGTGTAGAAAGATCGAGAGGGCGGCAGCGAAGAAGGGGGCATCAGAGAAGTGTCGTTCTTGGAGAGAATTCCCGGTTTGTAGCGTCCCGTTGATGCTATAGTTCGTTGCGGTGCAGTTTCCAGAGGAGAACTATTCCTCGTGGGCGGTATCGTCTCAAACGGTCGGAATCTTGTTCCCGGCCTGAATCTGTAAGTTCCAACTCCTTTTTATCCGAGTCTAAATTTTCTGATTGTAACAACTTGGTCTCGGAGCCTGGTTTTTCAAACTCGGATATGGCCGATCAATCTTCTAAGCCAGTAACTCAGGCTGAGTTTATGGAGCTTAATAGAAAATTTGAACTTCTTGTGAGTTTGTTGAAAGAGGAGAAAGAAGAAAAATGGAGATCTGAAGGGAATAAACGACAGCAAGAAAAAGAAAAAGAAATAGGGTCTAGCTCTAGTAAGAATGTGAAGGTAGAGCAAGAGGATGATTTTGAAAACCCATGGTGGTATAAGGAAAAGAACGTTGGTTTGGGGGGACGTGATGGCATGCCAGGTGATCGTGAAAAAGACAAAGAAAGAGAAAAGGAAAAAAAAAAAAAGGAAAGAGCAGATAGGGATGAAGAAAAGATTAATGGGTCTCTTAAACAGCATGCTAAAGGTAGTACTTCTTGTGGACAGCATAAAGGTAACATTGTGAGGTTTGATTTTCCACGATTTAATGGTGGTGAGGACCTGACAGCTTGGATATGTCAGGCTAACAGTTTCTTCGGTTATAACAAAACACCAGAGGAAGACAAGGTTTCAATTGCATCTTGGCATTTTGAAGGCGTTGCAAGGTACTGGTTTGAGGTATACAGAAGAAAGTTAAGGAATCAAGTATTGACTTGGCCAATGTTGACACAAGCTTTATTAGCAAAGTATGGCTCTACTATTTATGAAGATTTCTTTACTGATTTACTTGATGTGTTTCAAGAAGGAACAGTAGCAGAATATGATGAAAGGTTTTTAAAAATGTTAGTGAGGGCTGAAGATCTAATAGATAGGCAGCAAATGGGGTGTTATATGAGAGGGTTGAAAGAAGCATTAAGAAGGGAAGTTAAGGCTAGAAGACCTACGTCGCTTGATGAGGCAATGAATTTAGCAAGGTTGTTTGAGAATGATGTGCTGGTTGCAAATGGAAATAGAGTACACCGGTATGTGGAGTACAAGGCTAAAGAGAAAGTAAATAAAGGGGAAGAAAAGAAGTGGGGTAAGAAGAAAAGGTTAACCCCTAAGGAAATTGAGGATAAAAGACTTAAGGGATTGTGTTTCAGATGTGATGAGAAGTTTACTCCTATGCATAAATGTAAGAACAAGTTATTTGTAATAGTGGGAGAGGAATCAGATGAGGAAACTGATGAGGACAATGAGGGTAATAATGAACAGGAGGAGCTTGTGGATATCCCGCCTAAGATTACTCTTAATGCTCTTTATGGCTCAACTACTCCTCGGACTATAAGGTTTATGGGAAAAATTGGAGAGAGGAGAAACATTGTATGTTTGTTAGTGGACTCAGGTAGCACTCATAATTTCTTAAGTTGTAAGTTGGCTAGGAAGTGGGGAATAATTCCAGAACCAAGTAAGAATCTAAATGTAGAAATAGCGAATGGAGACAGATTAAGGTGTGAAGGGATATGTAAGAAGGTAACACTAATTGTACAAGGATTAAGAATGAGTGTGGATTTTTACTTGCTGGAGTTGAGGGGACCCGAGGCAGTGTTGGGAACACCATGGATACGCTCTTTAGGCAAGGTCACTCTAGACCTTGATGACCTCCAAATTTCCTTTAAGATGGGAGATAAGGAATATATGCTACAAGGATTAAAAGATGGAGAAAATAAGTTGCTGGAAGGACAACAGATGAGTAAAGAGTTGAAGCGACGTCAGGAAGGAGCACTATTGCATATTCGTATGGTCACTAAAGAAGAACCTGAGTTTCAGTTGATGACTTTAAGAGGTGAGAAACAAGGAAATATTGAAAGAAACAGTGACAAGAATGAGGAGTCAATAGAGGCTTTACTAAATGAGTATAAAGAATTATTTAATAAGCCAGTGGGGTTACCACCAGTGCGAGATTGTGACCACAGGATTCCAATTAAGGGAGGAAGTGACCCTATAGCCTCTAAACCATATAGATATCTGTATTACCAAAAGAATGAGTTAGAGAGAATGGTAAAAGAGTTGTTGGATTCTGGGGTGATTAGACCGAGTACTAGTCCGTATTCATCACCGGTATTACTAGTTAAAAAGAAAGATGGATCATGACGTTTATGTGTAGATTACAAGGCATTGAATAAGCAGACCATTAAGGACCGGTTCCCTATTCCTACGGTAGAGGAATTAATAGATGAGTTGAAGGGAGCCAATTATTTCACCAAGTTGGATTTGAGGTCAGGCTATCATCAAGTGAGGACGCATCCAGATGATGTGTATAAAACTGCATTTCAAACTCATCAAGGGCACTTTGAATTCCTAGTAATGCCATTTGGGTTATCTAATGCACCATCTACGTTCCAGGCGTTAATGAACCATACGTTTAAGGAGTTTTTAAGGAAGTTTGTATTAGTGTTCTTTGATGACATTTTGATTTATAGTGGGGATTGGAAGACACATTTGGAGCATGTCAGAAAGGTTTTTCAAAGACTAAAGGAGCAACAGTTGTACTTAAAGCATAGTAAATGCGAATTTGGAAAAGAAGAGGTGAAGTACTTGGGACATGTGGTTAGTGCAGTGGGAGTGGCTGTGGACCAAGACAAAGTTCGGGATGTGAGGGATTGGCCTAGACCATGCAATTTAAAAGGTTTAAGAGGTTTTTTGGGGTTAACGGGGTACTACAGGAGATTCATATTAGGATATAGTCAAAAGGCAATGCCGCTAACAGAGTTATTAAAAAAGGATGCGGGTTTTCAATGGGGACCAAAAGCAGAGGAGGCATTTGTTGGGCTGAAACATGCATTATCAGAGGCACCAGTTTTGGTACTTCCTGATTTTGATCAAGAGTTTGTAATAGAGTGTGATGCTTCAGGTCAAGGTATTGGAGCAGTATTATCCCAAAAGGGACACCCCATAGCCTTCATGAGTCAAGTGTTAAGAGGTAGAAACGCTTTACTGTCCACATACGAAAAAGAACTTTTAGCAGTGGTAGTAGCAGTGAACAAATGGAGGTCATACTTGTTGGGAAGAAAATTCATGGTAAGGACAGATCAGAAAAGTTTAAAGCATTTATGGGAACAAAAGATAGTTACTCCAGCTCAACAAAAGTGGCTTGTCAAGTTAATGGGATTTGATTTTGTTATTGAGTACAAATCAGGTAAGGAAAATCAAGTTGCAGATGCGTTATCAAGGAAGTTGGAAGAAGTAGAGACAAAGGAACAAAACAATCATAGTGTCATGGAAGAGTTGACCTTGATGGCAATTTCAATGCCCGTTCCCCTTTGGTTAGAACCAATCAAGGAAGAAATAAGCAATATCCAATCCTTAAAGGACAAGGTAAAAAAAGTACTAGCAGGAGAGGCAGGCCCTAATTGGGAGTATAAAAAGGGATTATTATTCTACAAGGGCAAGATATTCTTAACAAAGGAGTCAGAATTGATACAACCTATAAACCAAGAGATTCATGCCACAACTCATGAAGGGGTGTGTAAGACATTACAGCGTCTAAAAACCACTTTCCATTGGAAGGATATGAAGAAGATAGTTTTACAAGTTATACAAGAATGCGATGTATGCCAAAGAAGTAAAGTCCCTAATACTTTACCTACAGGATTACTTCAACCCCTACCAATCCCTAAAGATGTGTGGATTGAAATTCCTATGGACTTTGTGGAGGGGCTGCCTGAGTCTAAAGGGAAGAATTGTATTATGGTAGTGGTGGATAGATTCTCGAAGATGACACATTTCATAGCGTTGAAACACCCCTACACGGCAGTAACAGTGGCAGATGCTTTTTTACAGAATATATACAGACTCTATGGAATGCCTTAAAAGATAGTATTAGATCGAGATCCTATTTTCACTAGTGCATTCTAGAAGGAGCTATTTAAGTTGCATGGAACAAGGTTAAACTATACCACAGCTTACCATCCACAATCAGACAGGCAAACTGAAGCAGTCAACAAAACTCTTGAAATGTATTTGAGGTGTTTTGTAGGAGATCATCCTAAGCAATGGAACAAATGGTTAGCCTGGGCAGAATGGTGCTATAACACCAGTGTGCATAGCTCTCATGGTAAAACTCCTTATGAAATAGTTTATGGTAAGCAACCTCCTGCTCTCTTGGACTATATTCTTGGAATGGCTTCTGTTGAGGCAGTGGAAAGGGAGGTTATGGCAAGGGATGCAATCTTAAAAGAGTTACGAGAAAGGATGGCAGAAACTAAGAATCGTATGAAAAAGGTTTATGATAGGAAACATTCTGAGGTTGAATTTAAGGTGGGGGATCATGTTTATTTAAAGCTCCAGCCTTACAGGCAACTATCTGTGAGCATGCGAAGAAAACACAAGTTAAATCCCATGTATTATGGCCCATATGAAATATTGGATAAGATTGGGACAGTAGCATATAAGTTGAAGTTATCGGAAAATTCAAGAATCCATCCTGTTTTTCATGTAAGTAAACTTAAGAAGGTTCTTGGAAAGGCAATCAAACCCCAAGCAGAGCTTCCACAATTTATAGAAGAAGAAGATGCTATCGTTGCTCAGCCACAAGCTATCTTAGATAGGCGGATAAGACAGAATCAAGAACAAGTTCTCGTGCATTGGAATGGTCTATCAACTGCAGATGCAACATGGCAGCCCACAGAAATGATGAAACTGAGATATCCAAACTTGAACCTTGAGGGCAAGGTTCTTACCTAAGGAGGGGGGAGTTGTTACAGGCTGGAATATAAGCCCAGTGGGTTGTAAAAGGTTGTGGGCTGCAGTAATAAAAATAAAGTAAGGAACCGACCCGTAGGGGGATCCGAATGAAGAGAAGGGTGTAGAAAGATCGAGTGGGGGGCAGCGAAGAAGGGGGCATCAGAGAAGTGTCGTTCTTGGAGAGAACTCCCGGTTTGTAGCGTCTCGTTGATACTATAGTTCGTTGCGGTGCAGTTTCCAGAGGAGAACCATTCCTCGTGGGTGGTATCGTCTCAAACGGTCAGAATCTTATTCCCGGCCTGAATCTGTAAGTTCCAACTCCCTTTTATCCGAGTCTAAATTTTCTGATTGTAACATAAAGCATCATGCAAATGATCCGTAAAATCGAAGCGGGGTGTCTTCGTCGTGAAAACTGAGGAAAACATCGTATGTTGGTGGAGTTGTTGGAAAGGAAGATGAAGGCGAAAATGAAGGGGCTCTCTTAGTGCTCAAGGCCATCGCTGGTGGATACTCTCGGACTTGTTCAGTAGAAGGCTAATCTGCAGGATTCAAAGCTCCGAAGCTTGTTCGGTAGTGAGACTTGGGAGAACGACGTTTGCTAAAACCGATCAATGTCACTCTCCGGCTTTTGCGTGACATTTCAAAGGCTGCTACTTCTCAAACCTTTCAAGTCAATTAACTTTATCAACGTGGGCCACCTGACGCATCTCGAGGTTATCTAAATTATTGTTAACTTCGTAAACACGCTTCTTTCTGTGACCACCCACGTATTGCCTGCACATAGGGACACGTACAAATCATAAGTAAGATAGAGATAGCCTTCCCCGAGATTGATGTGCCCTTGGGAGTACTGTCGCGTCTGCTACAGTCTCAAGGACAACGATATTCTAGAGTCGTTTGATGTTGGAATAATGAATGCCGAGATAACTGAGACAAAGTGAAGGGGAATTATCATTTTATGGCAAGAACTTTCTTTTCTATTTGCACATAGTTTCTTTACATCAATAATTATTTTATAAAAAATTAAATGACATGAATATAAATGCAATATTTTTATCATATTGCTAAAACTGTTGTTCTGTACTTAGGTTCTTATCTAAGATATTTTTTTTAACATTTTTGAAATAATTTAATTTACTAGACAATTAGGTTAGAACCATATGCCTATTCTATTTATACCAATTAAAACAGTACAAAAAGCTTGTTTTAAAGATAAAGATATTCATATTCAGTGTATAAAGACTTCTATAATTATCAATAAAATTTAAAATTGTTTACAAGATAAGCAAGATTATCAAATCAGAGACAGTCGGCAATCTATATCTAAACTTATTTCACAGGTCTAGGAGGTAAAATGTGTTCACAGTCAATTTTGATGGATTTCTTGGGAGAACACATTTCACAATATTCAAATGGCCAATTCAAGGCTACTGACAATAAATGTAGGTTTTGTTCATTCTTCTTTCCTAGTGTACGCAGACACTGCAATTGATTTGAATAATTGATAAAAGAACCATTTTTTTGATGAGCATTAACTAGGTGATAACAACATAGAACCCTTAGTATTTGACCATTCGAAGTTAGGTCTATTCATAAATTAAAATTTTTTCATTAATATATATGATTTGAAATGTCATCCGCCTATTAATTTAGTATTTCAAAATATCTGCAAAGTTTAATTAACACCATACTAGTGGACATTCACAAGCTTGTTTAGTGTAAGCAGGATTCGAAGCTCACACGCTTGCTCGGTAACGAGGCTCCATAGAATGGATTTTGCTATATGCAATCAACTTCCCTCTTTAGTGTTTAGAAATTTCCAGAAAACTTCTACCAATAGTAGGTGAAGAAAATAAGCAATTTCCTAGTTAGTGCATTTATTTCCAATGTTTGTAAAGTCAATTACCTTTCTCGATGTGGCCCACCTGACGCGTCTCTAAATTAATGTTAACTTCAGTAACTCGCTCCTTAATAGAGACAGTCTTCCACGAGATGAAATGCTCTTGAAAGGATTATCTTCGTGATACAATGAATCTACCGCATTTGCTACACTTTCCTTTCTTTTTGACCCACCATGAAAACACATTCTGTGTTCAAAACCACAGCATTGATTGGAAGTTGGTAATAAAGAAATACAAAGCATCTACCACCATCTCGGTAGGATCTCAAGGATTTCTGTGTAACTCAAGTATAGACATTTCTAACAAATGTGAAAGTGATCAACACAAGGTTCAAAGTTACTTATTTTAAAGAAACATAATGTGATAGTGAACGTCATGTTTTCCAATTGTGTGATCTTTTGTGGGAGTTGTTGTGACCTTTCTCTCTATTTCACATATTTTTCCTTCACAAACAATTATACTAATTCTTACAAATTTAAAAATAAGCTGGTATGAAGGAAACAAAAGAAGGTTTCGTAGTTTATTATCAAATTTTAAAAGAATCTCTAAGGTCACTTTTGACTTTGGAGAAAATTATATTCTAGAGTCATCAATGGGTTCATCATTCTAATATTCGTAAAACCATTCTAAGCAATCAACTTTTTAAAAAGTGGGCAAAAAAAAAAAAAACATTTGCAAGTTGAATAAAATAATATAAGTTATGATGATATTTGCCTTTGGGGTTTACTCTTGTCTCACATGCATGTTGAATAAAAGAATATGAGTTATGATGATATTTATCTTTGGAAGTTACTTTTGTCACACATGCTTTGTTCGTTATGATTGCCCTGCATCTTTATGCAGATATTAGACACTTCGTTTTACCAACGAATTTGTCATATTTAACTTCGATTTTCCATCATAGTCAATTTTGTTAAGTTGTTTTTCAATTGTCCCAATGTTTATATAACTTTTCCAATCAACCTTTGGCCTATTCACTCAATATCCCATCTTTTCTCATTTTCCTCCTACTAACAACCATTTCTTTTCAATTATTTCTCCCATTATCATTGGCTCTTGTATCTACTAACATCTTGTTTTCCTTCTAATTAGCTTTCTTGATTTCTTCCTAATGATCCACTAGGATTGGATTTGACATGATTTCAAATTCCCATTACCATTATGGAGCAAGGTTTGGGCTCACATTTGGAATGAAAAAAATGCCTCCTGAGGAATGAAAGATAGTCAGGGCATTAACAATTTTATTCTATAGGAAATTGATGAAGGAACCATTTCCATGATTAGAATTAGCTAGGTAATTAAAAACAAAGACTCCATTTTTTGACAACTAAAAATTGGAACCTTTTGGTCTCATGTTTAATATTCAAGGATACATGAGTATAAAAAGGAAAAAGGTTGGATCCCACATTTTTCATCTAATGATATTCATAAACCTAAGTTTTCCTATTAGTATTTGTTATCCAAATTGTCATCCATTTATTAATTTAATGGCTTAAAATATTTTTTAAAATTTAATTAACTTTAGACTATCTTTTAATCATGCATATAGAAGAAACTTGATCATCAAATGAGAATGGATGTCTAGAAATGTGACCAACAAAACATTCATAAGCTTGAACTATATAGCTAAATGCATGTACAAACTTCAAGACTCATAAGCATCCTTAATTAATAATGTGGCTCTGGAAGGTTGATTGCAAACATTCCAAGCCTTACGCTTTATGAATCCCACTTAAATTCCATTATGGTTGTCATTTAACACATATTCATGACTACATATCTCCTTCTTTTTCCTATGAAAGCTCATTTTGAACTCAATGCCATGGTTTGACTGAAAGTTGGTAGTAAGTAAGTTCAAAGCATATCCTAATGAATTTAGCTTATGAAAAAGTGATGAATATGGGAAAATTTTAAGGTTGCACGCCTAAAAGAAAGATAGGGCACAAAGAAGCATCTTTTATACAATTTGATTTAAAAGAAGGAAAAATACAAAATACTCAATCATTATGTATCTTAATAAATATCCCAAGATATACAAATAATTATCAAATTTAATTTTAGTTTACAATCATAATTATTATACTAATTTGGTATTATATGAGAAGACCTAAGGTAAAATTTATTGAACAATGCATCTACGCTTTACAAAATTTTTTTCCTAAAGCCTTGTATAAAGAGGTGGAAATTCCAAGTCTCTTCCTTTATTAGGAGGGCCTATGTGTTAGAGTTTAACCAAGTAAATATTGGATTGAATGTTTGATTGGTAAAAAATATAAAAGATATCTATTTTCCTATATGAATTTAGGAAATATACAAAAGGTATAAATAGTTGTTAAATTTAACTTGAGTTTACAATCATAATAATTTCATTAATTTAGTATTGTATGAAGATAAACTAAGTAAAATTTATCAAACAATGCAATTGCGCTTCAGGAGGAAATCTCCAAAAGCCATACACAAGAGGTTGAAATTTTTTCCTTTATGTGGGATGGGAGGACCCCATGCTTTCAGGCATGGATGTTTGGTAGAGAGAAAATACAAAAGCTATCTAAATCACTATGTGAATTGCGAAAGATCCGATTGCGTGTTTCCATTCCAATGTGAAATCAATTGCTTTATAAAAAATCCAATGTCCATGGGTCAAAGTCGTTGCTAGAAAAGCAAATACTTGCTGTTTGTTTTTCGGCCTTATCGGTTCTTTCCTCAGAAGATTCATTGTGACTAGCATGTAAAGAGATTCCTATACTACCGAAGAATTTTCATGAGCGAAAAATACATAGCAAAGCTGAAGAATTTTAGGGAAGTGTGTAAAACTAATCTAAACTGAACTAAGCTAAAGCCTATGAAAAGCGACTCTCTAGGTCCAACTTTTAACCCTCTTAGCCATATCTCTCATGTGTTTGAACTAGAACCAACTCGCAGCAAGCTGGGGATCCTTGGATCAGCCTTCCATCTTGGGTTAGTCTTCAAAGTTAGGCCCAATTATGGACGTCCACCGCGTCCATTGTCAGCCACGTCAGTCCACCTCCTCGAACAGTTATTTGGTGACAAAATATATGAACCATTTTACACCAATTACATCCTTTGGATACCGGTCTAATCTGGAAAGCAGAATCAAAGTATGAAATTGTTGGAGTTTCGACATTTGATTTCTTTAAGTCTAGAAATAAGAATTTCTTTTTTTTTCTTTCTTAGTTGTAGAGCTTGGCTTTTTATTGAACTAGTGCTATCTATGCTTCTTCAACATCACAATGTTGATGCAACCATACTTGATTATGGGTTCAACATCAATGTTAGAAGATTTTTTTTATTTGCTAATTCCACAATCTATGATTAAAACTCACAGTTAGGTTCATTGTAATTTACATTGCATTGTGAATGTCTTTTTGAACTTCAAAGATGTCATCGAATGTTATTTGTCTTATACTCTTTCAACCTATAGCATTTTTGTTAGTTTTTGTGATGAAAATATTTGCAATAGTCTTATAGCCATTTATATATTTGCTATGAAGTAAAAAAGTTTTATTGTTTTTAAAGACAATACCAAATTACAGTAAAGAATAAATATTTCTCAAGAGTTCTTAATAACTATCAAGAATTATACTAGAATTTTGTGTACAAATATTTATTTTTTTCTTATAACATTCATAAATAATTTATCCTTTAATAACTTATTCTTCGTATTAACATGAAGTATTTTATTTTATTTTTCTTTTATAAAAGAAGTTTGTTTTTTCTTTTTAAATGATTTATCCAGCTTGTGTGTCCTCTCCATCCATGAAGAGCATTTTCTCCCATATGAAAACTAATTACGCTCATGAAGACCCGGCCTACATAAGAAACAAGCCCGTAATAGAAGCTTAGAGAAGGAATGATTTCCCAGTACCTTCCTCCTCCTACCAGGTTTCCAGCTCTTGCTTGCTGGTACACCAATACCGCCTCGGCTGCTAATCCACTTTGTCCAATCATCCCAATCCTCTACTATCTTCATGCCTAAGTTTTTAACCTCTCCGTTTGACATCCGAGAAAACTTAGGAAAGAGAAGAAAAATTTAGGGACTTTTGATCCTCGAAACGAAGTCTTGGAGCAAGAAATGAGAGTCAGCAGTGCAAGTCATCGTTTCGTTTCCTTAAAAGAGTATTCTTGGCAACCAAAAAGACCACAGTAAAAAATGAGATGCTGTAAGGTGTCCGATAAAATGGTTAAGACTGTACAAGAACCCGCTCTGTTTCCAGAGATATTTAGCATCATAAGAAAAGAAGAATGCATCAGTGTTTAGAAAGATCCGATGAACAGACAAAATTAATTGGTCTGGAAAGTTCAAGAAAGTCGGAGAAAGCAATCTTTTCATCTCAAGTCGACGAAGATTACGTTTTGATTAGCTTGAACACAAGGCCGGCGTCGCTGCGGTATACCGATCCTTCGTTTCACTGTAGGGACCGAAAATGTAGGTGGAAATCAGACAACCAAATCGTCAATCTTCTAGCGCGATAAAGCAAAAGAGAATCAGAGAAAGAGAGGGACAGAGGGAGAGAACGGGGAGAAAGTGTGTGGGGAAACAGACTGGACTTGAAACCACCTTAACCTCAACAACCCCAGGTGGACCCACTCTTTGACGTGGCGATACCCTGTAGGGCCCGCCTATATTCCGTTTTGCTTTTTTTTTTTTTTTTTTTTTCCCAAAAGACAATGACTTTCTTGCACAAAATCAACTAGGAAAAATATTTTACCAAACTTAATGACGAAATTACAGATTTGAATGAGAAACTAACAAAAGAAAATTTTATTTACGAACTTTATGTGTTCAATTTATCTTTTTTAATAAAAATGTACCTCTCACTTAAATTTCATCAAATGAGCTGCATTTAAAGACTATCATAGGAGAGGTTAAGTTTTGCGCCTACTTCCAATGCATTAAAAAAATCATTTTTGATAAGATAAAAAGAAAATAATTTATATAGAATATAGTAAATAAGGAGAGATGTACTTAACTAACTTAATTTTGTATTACAATTATAATTATTCTTACAATACATTCATTTCTTTGATAAAAATTTTAGTTTATAACTCTAATAAATAAATATCTATGGAATAAATCAACTAAAATGTATATAGAATACATAGTAAACATTAAGAAGTGGTTTTATTATTATTTGTCCTTATATAACAATAAAAATTCTATCTTTATTTTTAAGTTATTCTTAAAGAAAAATTAACTTGTAAATACCATTAAAAAAACAAAGATTTTTTTACAAAATTTTAGATATTTCAAAATAAAATGAACTAATGGAATCAGAGTTTTCAAAATAAGATTACAAAAATAATCAATGTAATTGATATATTAAAAGGAAAAAATTAACATATTTCTCATTTAACCAATTAGTTCAGTGATAAGTTAATAGAAACTCTAATTGTGAAGTTTAGGGTTTAACACCCTACATGTGTGAGTTGCATCAAACCCAATATTGTTGTCTTATTAAACATGTTACCTGAACTCTTAAAGAGAGTGGCCTCAAAAAGGGCCACTTAAAACCACAAATCGGTGCATGATTTTTTTCCATAAAGCGTCATATACGTTCGCTAACAAAATTTCCATTATAAACAACGTATTGGAGTGCACCATCATGGCATTCACAATGAGGCTTCTTGTTTGGGAATGGAGGAGGCGTATCCTTGATGGAACTTAGACTTTCATTGCTAAGAAAATTATCCGAGGTCGACTCCAACCGACTTTACTCAAGAGCAAGTGGAGAATATAGCTTAATCCTATAGAACTTGAGGCTTGTGAGCCTTAAGTTCTTTAATTAGCCTTGTATTAAACAAAACCGTGCATGGAACCTCGAAGTCTGCAAATTTGCCTCTCACTAAATACCCTTGTGAGTATCCCAAGATATCCCAAGCACTCATAGAGTTCAATCCTCCTTGTCTTCTTCTTCCATACTTGCATTCATGCACGGAATTTGTCTCATTTTACTTAAGAGCTTTTGACGGCAATTAAAGGAAAGATGTTACGTGCTTATGTGAATGAGCGAGTAACTAGACCGACGGCTGGAAAGTCGTCCCACGTCCTTGTTCGGTGAAATTTAAATGCAAGTGAACATGTCGAACAAGTAATATAATGATAAGAAAGATATCATCCCACGAAGATTGGTGAATACTAAACTAATTAAGTACTAATGATGAATTAATCCTAAAATTTATCTAGCAAATCAAAATATTGTTGAAGATGAATTAAAATTTAAAATTTCTAAAACAAAAACTCAAAACTAATTAAAATTGAATCCAAGTAGGAAAAATCAAGATGAGACACATGTTAGAGCTTCCGATTTCACCATAACTACTAGATATGAATTTCCATAATTTATGCCTGTAAGAATGATATTATCTATGTGATGGCGGAATTTCCTAATTTATTTACTATCCTATGTCTAGGTATAGTAAACCTATTTAGTTCATTAATTCACTATATCTCTATATGTGAATTGAAACAAACCAAATGCATTAGGATCTGTGAATATTCCTGGTTTACAATAAATCTTTCGATTATCTTATCACCAAAAGCCACACAAATAACATGGTATATGTCTATCCATATTTAATTCATGGTTATATATTATAAGAAGCAATTGCATATTATTACCTTTCAGTCTCTAACATACACATCAAATCATTCAAGTGGTGGCCAATCACTTAAAAGCATTAAGCATAATAATATATAACTCACATAAATAAACTATCTTGCAAAACATAAAACTTATAGGATTCACATCATCATAGTTAGGCTACATCTTCGCTCTAACAAAAGAAGTTTAGAACATAATGAAATAATGAGGAAGAATGGTAATAAGAAATAAAAAAGGCATCTTGAATCCAAGAACAAGAAGTCTGTCACCCTTTTTGTCTTCTCTTCAAGAAAACCTTGAATTCTTGGCCTCTCTCTTGAATTGTGCTCAATTTCCTCCTTGGTTTCAGCGGCAACTTCTTTTCTCTCTTGCTTCCCCCTCTCTTCTATGCAGGGCTCCTCCTTTATATAGGGTATGGGATCTAGAACTTTCTCCTTATCCTAATAGCATTGGGGTTTGGATTCCCAATACAATTGGGTTTTAGACTTCTATATTAATTAGGCTTTGGACTCCTAATAGGACTAGGTTTTCTAATTATTTAAAAAAAACAATAACAATAAAAATCTAATAACAATTATCCAAAGCCCAAGCCCAAGCCCATCTTGATTTCCTTCACCTTGATAATTTGACCATCTTCTGCCATATAATAAGTACCAGGTTCTCCATGCTTGTTCTTTTTCTTCATGCCTCCTTATGCTACATAAACAAGACAAATTTAAGTAAATAAAGAGGAATTCAAATATTTTCTCACAAACATTAGAGAATTTATTATTTAAATTAGGTAAAATAACTCTATAAAAATAGAGTTATCAGTCTTATTCTTGCTCTTACGAGGATGACCTATGGTTGCAATGTAATTCAAAATAGGAAGAGTTGGGAAGATAATTCCATTGAATCCCAAGAATAGTTACAAAATTGGAAAACAAATTACAAATTTCTCACTGCCTTTTTTGATTGTCCTTGCCTTTATTTCTACCCATCTCCTCCCCTTCTTTCCTTCCATGTAATCCAAATCAATCACCAACATTCTTCCTTTTCATGACTCCCGTTCATTCCTTTCTTGACTACAGCACCTACCCTTCTAAGATACCTTCTCCCCCTAGCTTGGCCACGTGCCTATATGGCTTCTTGTAACATTCCATCCCTATCGGAGAAGACCTTGCCCGCAAGGTCTATTTCAAGAAATTTTTCTCATAATAATTTCTCCTCCACCCATGTGGTATCTGTTGGAGAAAGCCCATGCCAATAAACTAAGACTTAGGGTTTCTTCTTTTGGATCCTTTTATCAAGTATAGCTTATAGGAATGGTAATAAATTTTCATCTTCATTGGACAATTTTGGTAAATCCGTTTGCATTGGTGTTCTTGTTCCAATGAATCTTTTGAGGGCAGAAATATGAAAAACTAGATGCACCCTTGAGTCTTTAGGCAATTAGAGTTGATATGCTACCAGGCTAATCTTCTTAATTATCTCATATGGCTCCAAATACTACTGTGATAACTTCAACAATTGCCAAATTGCAATTGTGGTTTGTCGATAAGGTCAGAGTTTCACGAAAACCCTTTCCCTTTCCTTAAATTGCACCTCATAGTGCTTTAAATCATAAAATTTCTTCATCTTGTTTTAAGCTTTTTGCAAATGGAATTTGAGATCTTTAAGGATGTGATCTCGACTCTTTAATGCTTGATCCACTGCCTTCATCGAAGAAGATCTTGGAATATAATCAACTAATGTGGGTGGACTCCTTTTGAAAACGACTTCATATGGGGATATTCCAAAGGCTGAATAAATACTAGTATTGTATCTATATTCCACCCATAATATCCACTATGACCAAGTCTTTGGCTCTTCACCTACAAAGCATCGAAGGTACATCTCCAACGTGTAATTAACCACTTCAGTTTGACCATTTGTTTGTGGTTGATATGCCAATGAAAAATTAAAGCTAGTTCCCTCTCAATTGAAAACCTCTTTCTAGAATTTCTAGGGAAAATAAGGTCCCAATCTCAAATAATCTTCTTTGGTAGCCCATAAATTTTCATCACATGATCGAGAAAAAGTTGTGCCACTATTGAAGTCATGAAAGGGTGAGCCAAGGCCACAAAATGGGCAAATTTTGAAAGACAATCCACCATTACCATAATGGCATTTTTGCCCTTTGATTTCAGCAAACCCTTTACGTAATCCATGGATACTTCTTCCTATATTCTCTCAAGAATATTTAAAGGATAAAGTAGACTTGGGGGTGATGTGCTTCCCATTTTTGGCGTTGAGAAATATCACATTGATGGACGAGATTAGCCACATCTTCCTTCATATTTGGCTAAAAGAAATTTGCCTTAACTCTTTGAAGAGTTTTAAAGACTCCTTCATGAAAACTGCAATGAATTTCTAATAATAATGTTGGGATGAACTTTGAATATTTTGCTAAATATATCCTTCCTTTAAAAAATATCACCCCATTTTTTAACTCCCACAATTCCACAAACTCTTCATCTTTAATTATTTTGACTATTTCCTGCAAAATAGGGTTAGAAAATTTTTTTACCTTAATTGTATCCAACCATTGTGGAATAGGAGAGGAGATCGCGTAAATTTCCCTTTCCGTTAACTCTTTTTCTTCTTTTTCCATTTGGTTTGTCTCCCTTGATTTTAAGACTAGCTTATCACTTCATTACCCTAGTTTTAAGACAAGAATCTCGCTCTTTTGCCAACCATTTTAGGATTCCATAACTCCTAAAATTTTCTCAATCGTGGCCTCTTTGTCATGTCCTATCTCCTCTGCTTCCCATTTTCTAGACAATGCATCAGCCACTATGTTGGCCATTCCTGGGGTATATTTGATAGTAAAGTCAAAGCCCATTAACTTTGAAAGCCACCGGTGTTGCATTAGTGTTATGAGTAGTTGCTCCCAAAGGAACCGCAAGCTTTGTTGATCAAACTTCACAATGAATTTATGGCTTAGCAAGTAGTGTTGCCACCTTTGAACGGCTAAGACAAGGGCCATTATCTCTTTTTCACAGGTAGAAAGAATGAAGCGTTTCCTATGTATTGCTCAGCTGAAGAATGCCATTGGTTGCTTCCCCTGTGATAGAATGACGCCCATGTTATTACCCGATGCATCACACCATGCCGTAAATGGTTGGGTAAAGTTAGGCAAGGCTAGAATTGGGGTGTTCATGAGTGCCCATTTCAACCATTTGAAAGCTTCCTTTGTCGCTTCTCCTTGTATGAATCCATCTTTTTTTAACAACTCATTTAAAGGCCTCGCAATCCTTCCAAAATCCTTAACAAAACACCTATAATAACCTGCCAAACCAAGAAAACCATGTAATTCTTTTACATTTTAAGGTTTTAGCCAATCATTAATGGCCTTAACCTTTTCTATATCTACCGTAAATCCACCAATTTTAACAATGTGACCTAAAAATTGGATCTCTTCCTTGGTAAAGTCGCATTTAAACCCTTTAACATACAATTTATGCTCCCGTAATACCATTAGAACTTGTTTTAAATGATTAATATGCTCACTATGATTTTTACTATAAACTATAATATCATCAAAGAATATTAAAACAAATTTTTGAAGGAAAGGGCGAAATACTGAATTCCTCAACGATTAATAGAGCATTGGAAAGCCCAAATGGCATTACCAAGAATTCATAATGACCATTATGAGTTCGTAATGCCGTCTTGGAGATATCCTCTAGTTTGATTCAAATTTGATAGTACCCCGCCCTCAAATCCAATTTGGAAAAGAGAGTGGCTCCATGTAACTCGTCTAGAAGCTTATCCACTGTTGGCATGGGGAACTTATCCATAATAATGCCCTTATTTAACTATTAGTAGTCCACACAGAGCCTTCATGATTTGTCTTTCTTCTTAACCAAAAGCATTAAAGAAGAAAAATGACTCACACTAGAGTGAATGATCCCTGCCTTTAGGAGTTCTTTTACCACCTTTTCTATTTCCATCTTTTAAGAAAAAGGATACCTGTAAGGCCGCACTGACACCAGATGATCAGGATGTTGAAGGTGGATCCCATGGTCATGATCTTGCATGAGTGGTAATCATGTAGGTTCACAAAAAACGTCTCCAAAGGATTCAAGAACCTCTTGAATATCTGGATCTCCAATCACCCCATGATCTCCCTTCATTTCCATCATATGGATATGGTTTATGCATAACAGCAACCCCATCTTTTCCTTCTCAAGTATTTTCTTCATCTTGTTGATCTTGATTACCTGATATTTTTGAGATAGCCCTCCTTGGAGTTTGATTGGCTTATCCTTAATGGTAAACTCCATGGTGAGTTTATCAAAGTCCCACATGATGGGTCCTAAGGTTCTAAGCTAATGAATGCCTAGAACCATATCCACCCCCTGCAAAGGAAGTAAATACAAATATAATGTAAAAACAACTCTTTGTACCTTCACCATTAAGCCTTGACATAGTCCAGGACTATACATCTTTTCTTTATTGGGTTATCTTACGTTGAAGCTACATCTTTGATCTACTCATAACCCTAAACATTTTGCTAGTTTTTCATTAACAAGACTATGAGAGCTTTTGAAATCCACCAACACGCGAACTCTCATTCGGTGGTTCCCCATACTCCTCATAAAGCACATGGTTTGAGGAGACTCTTCCCTATTGATGGCATTAATGGAAATTTCTGGTTCTTCTCTTCCCATCACCTCTTCTTACTCATCTTCTCCCTTTGGATTCTCTGATTCCCATGATCCTTCTATCATGAACAACTACTTACATTAATGGCCTGACATGAATCTTTCATTGCAATGAAAGTAAAGACCTTGTGCTCTTCGATTCGCTAGCTCATTAGGCGTTATCTTTCTCACCACAGTTTTAGATCTCCTTCCTCCTTTTGTTGGTGGTTCTATCTTTTTGAAGGATGTTCTCATTCTACTAGGTTATTGCCTATGATCATACAAACGAGCTAATCCTACAACAGAAGATAAGGTCAAAGGTCTACCTACTTGTACATCCACCTACACATCTTCCTTTAGGTTGTTGATGTAGCACATGATTTGTTGTTTAGGAGTTAATTGTCCAACCTTTAATACTAACTTTGAGAATTTAGCATAGTAGTCCTCAAAGGAACTGCTTTACTTTTATTTGATCAACTCACCAAAATGATTCTGGTACCCTGTAAGGCCAAATCGCTTTCCAATCTCTTAGGTCAAGGTATTCTAGAAAGATCTTGTCCTCCATGTTCTGCCTTTTATACTCTATACCATATTAGAGCATTGCCTTCTAGATTCCATGTAGCGAGCTTCACGCTCTCTTTCTCTCAAACCTCATAGAATTCAAAGTATTGTTCTGCCTAAAAAATCTAGTTAGATGGTTCATCACTACCATCATAACGTGGAAAATTAAATTGCATCCCTCGGGAGTGATTTCCCCCATCCGCATAATGTCCTTCATTGCCACCACGTCCACCATTACGTCTAGAACAATGAGATGATTCACTGTCACATTCTCAGTTGTTGTTGGGATGGATAGTCTCTGTCAATCTTTGCAATGTCTTCATGATCTCGTTGAAACGTTGATTGTTCTCCACATCCTTCCAAGCCATGTCAGCTTCAATCTTTTCGAGTCGGGTGTCCTCCATGGATGGCTCAACAACTGACTCTGATGCCACTATGTTACGTGCTCGTGTGAATGAGTGAGTAATTGGACCGACTATTGGAAAGTCGTCCCATGTTTTCCTATTCTTGCTCTTACAAGAATGACCTATGGTTGCAATATAATTCAAAATAGGAAGAGTTGGGAAGATAATTCCATTGAATCGCAAGGATAGTTACAAAATTGGAAAATAGATTACAAATTTCTCACTGCCTTCTTTGATTGTCCTCGCCCATATTTCTAGCCATCTCCTCTCCTTCTAAAGGAAAGTTCTCCAATTACAAAATTAAATTTGAAAAACTAGGAAACTATTAAATACTGCAATTTATTTGAATTACTTTAAATAAAGAAATCCCAACCACCCCTGAGTAATGGTTGTAAAATAGGGAAGTTGACTTTGAAAGATATCCTATGCCCGCTGCACTTGAATTCAAATTCGAATCATTACTCTTGTTGTTACCACCTTCTTTCCTTCCATGTAGTCCAAATCAATCACCAACCTTTTTCCTTTTCATGACTCCCATTCATTCCTTTCTTGACTACAACACCCACCCCTCTAAGATACCTTCTCTCGCCAGCTTCGCCACCTACCTATATGGATTTTTGTAACAAGAGATTACCAACTTTCTTCTATGCAGGCCTTCATGATCTCACTGAATCTTCGTTAAACTCAAGATTGTCTACATTTGGAGTAGAAGCTTCAACAAAACACATCTCCTACTTTCTTGCAACAGGGGATTCATTCTTCGGTTGTGCTCATTCGTCTCCCATCCTTTTAACCCTTACTTGCTCTTATTTACTTTAGTTAACTTTCTTTACAGTTTTTTTTATTTATTGATTAAGTGATTTACTTTTGAAGACTTTCATTATGTTTATTTTAAAGAATAAGCTATTTACGAATGTTATAAGGAAAAAACGAACATTTGTTATTATCTCTAAGAAAAATGAAACTTCTTTGCTTCAAAGCACCATAAAAATAGTCTGTAAAACTATTGTGGATGTCTTTGTCATAAATTGACAAAAATCTCGTAGGTTGATAGAATTTTTGAAGACAAAAGAAGATGAAGAAGAAGGAACTCCGACTACTCAAAGGACTCGTAGTTCGTCATCACTAAAAATGGAAGCGGTAATTTTGTTGACTTTGGGTCGTGTCCACGGTCCCTTGGTTTTGCTAATAATCAGCTCCTACGTGCCATGGGATTTTCAAGCCGGACTTTCCGTGGAAGCAGCGGGTTTTCTTCACTGCATGTCCCACCATGATTCTGTTTTCTGTTTTGGTAGCTTTAATGACGTGAACAAGTTGCAGCTACTTAGTTACTCAAGTTTATGTACAAAAACCAGGTGTGTAAACGATTGTGGTAGTGTAGTCAGCCTCTCAACAATATTCTATGTTTTGCTTTATGTAGTGTTGTAGCGGAAATTTGTAGCTTTCTCCGAGGAGAAGCAAATTTGTGGAACCAGCCTGTAATTTCATATCCCAAAGTTGGCCCCCATGATAATGTATATCTGTCCTCATGCATAAAACCATTTCCCTTGTCAAGCCAAAAAGAAAAGAGAAAAGAGAAGAGAAAAAGCCGTTAATTACAATATAATTGAGTAACTACGCATTAATAACTTGTCTATCGTTAACAACACATGTTAAGCAGAAGTACGTGACTTACTCAGGGACGTACTGAAAGTGTTAGCACAATCTTGTATCGGGTGATATCATATCTATTATTGGTGGCCACAGAAAACCAAACACAGGCAATTCATTGTTTGCTTGAAGTCACCAAGTCCATTTGGTAGTATTGAATCTTCAGTGATGGTCAATTATTTATAGATAGATAATCCAAACTTAATGGGAGTTTTGGCAAAGCTTGAAGCCATTTGCAACTATCCAACTCAAGGCAAAAAGGATTGGAAATTTCACAGAAGCTATCTGGTAAGTTTGTAAATTTGTTTCCCTCCAAAGTTAAATATCCAACCAATGATAAATAACTAAGATCATTCTAGATCGCTCCATCTAGTAAATTACAATAATCAAGATATAGAGAAAGCTTAGTGGGGTATGATAGAGAGCTTGAACCTGATAGTAAAGACATTTACAATGACAAACAAAAAGTGTGTTAAGATTGTGAAGTTGACACACAAATTTAAGTATTCTACTAAATTTATTTCCTAAGATATCTAAATGCTTAAGTGAGGATAAACAGCTTATATCACTTGGTAATGCTCCATCTAGTAGACGCAAAAAACTCAAATCCAGATATTCCGAAGAGTCAAAAATTGGGTATCAAAGCTCTTACAATAATTTATTACAATTTATAGGCTTTATTCCCTGATAGATAAAATATTTTTTCTTACATCCTTCTTGATTTTAGCAATAATGGTTGAATTGTCTAAGCTTTTATCATTGAATCTTCTTTTATTTATTTTCCTTTAAATGTGATACAATATAGCCTTTAAAGATACATTAAGTAGAGTCGTTATAAAACTTTTACTTTTGACAGCATTATCATCCAACATATTTCAATTCTTCAATATTCAATTCTTTGAGTTAAGCCATTTTTACCTCACAAAGCCTTTCATATGTAATTTGTAAACTTGCATTTAAAAAATAAATGTTCTTGTGATTCTTCTCCTTATTGGCAAAGGTTGCATTGTAGGTTCAATAAGTTATTTTATATAACTACACGATCTGTTATAGATAGTTTGTCTTTTAAAATGATCCAATAGATAAAATTATGCTTTAGTACTTCTTTTTTTCATACTAGGCATTTCTTAAACTAAATGTTTTCTATTAGTATTTATAACATGAAACCTCATTCATTTATTAAATTAATAGCTCAAAATATTTTTAAAATTTAATTAATTGTAAACTATCTTTTAATTGTGGCGATTTAGAAACTTGATCATCAAATGAGAATGCATGTAAGGAAATGTGACCAATAGAAAATTCATAAGCTTGAACTGCATGGCCCAATGTGTGCTTCAAGAAATGCCATGTTTATAGACTTTGAGACTCATGAGCATCCCTAATTAATGTTATGGCTTTCAAAGTTGGTGTGCAAATGATTCTTTAGCTTTCCACTTTGTGAAAAATTGATCCCACTCAAATTCCATTATGGTTGTCTTTTAACATATACTCATAATTATATATCGCCTTCTTTTTGCTATGAGAGCTTATTTTGAAATCAATACCATGGTGTGGTTGAAAGTTGGTAGTAAATACATTTAAAGCATATCTTAATGTTGAGAGGACTTTTTGATGAAATTCAACTTGTGAAAAAGTGATGAATGTAAGAAAATTAAGGTTGCATGCCCAAAAGAAAAATAGGGCATAGGGAAGCATCTTACATACAATTTAATTTAAAAGAAGGAAAAATACAAAATACTCTATATTATGTAATTAAAATTGTTGTCTTAATAAGTATTTCAAGGTATACAAATAGTTGTCACATTTAAATTTAATAGATGATCATAATAATTATATTAATTTGCATGGTATGAAAAACCCCAAAATAAAATTTATCGAACAATGCAACTGTGCTTTATGAAGAAATTTCAAAAAGTCATGCAAAAGGAGGTGGAGATTTCAAGTCTCTTCCTCCATGTGGGAGGACCCATGCTTTAGACTATAACCAAGTGGATGATGGATTGAATATTTGATTAGTAAAAAATATAAAAGAAATCTGCTTTGCTTTGTGAATTTAGGAAAGTTAGGATATAAATAGTTGTTACATTTAACTTTAATTTACAATCATAATAATTTTATTAATTTGGTATTGTATAAAAATAAATTAAGTACAATTTATCAAATAATGCAACTGCACTTTAGGAGGAAATTTCTAAAAGCCATGCATACGAGGTTGAAATTCCAAGTCTTTTCCTTTATGTGGGATGGGAGCACCCCACCGCTATCTCCATCACAGTGTGAATTGCGGAGGATCCGATCGCTTGTTTCCATCCCAACGTAAATGCATCTTTCAAATAAATCCGCTTTATAATAAAAAGGAGCTGCTGTAGTAAGCTTGCTTCGTTGCAAAGCAATGTTTCATGAAAATCCAGTGTTCGTGGGTCAAAGTCGTTGCGTGAAAAGCAAAGACTTGCCCGCTGCCACCACACATCTGCTTCTCGGCCTTATCGGTTTTTTCCTTCAGAAGACTCATTGTGACTAGCGCATAAAGAGATTCCTATGCTATTGAAAAAGTTTCATGAATGAAAAATACATAGCAAAGGTTCTAAGCCTTTGGTGGTTTTGTTACAAAGAAAAACCTATACTCGTCTCTTGTACACGTTCCTTAAGGAAGTGTGTAAAACTAAACTGAAATAAAGCTTGCGAAAAGCTACTCCCTAGGTGCAACTTTCGACCCTCTTGGCCATATCTCTCGTGTTTTCCAACCGGAAACCAACTTGCAGCAAGCTGGGGATCCTCGTATCGGCCTTCCACCGTGGATTAGTCTTCAACGTTGGGCCCTACCTCTATTGTCAGCCACGCCCGTCCACCTCCTCGAACAACTATTTGGTGAGAAAATATATGAACAATATTACATCAATTACATCCTTCTGATGCATACAACCTGAAAAGTAAACCAAAGTTTGAAATTTAAGTAAAGAAATGAAAATTTTTCATGGACAAAAAGAATGACAGCTTGATGGTTCAGTTAGATGTTGCCTAAATGAGTTGTTTAGTTCTTTTATTTTTAGAAAGTTAACTTACGTGAAAAAAAAATTCAGTATGAATTTCAAAACATTTGCACAAAAAGAAATCAACTTCGTGAAGAAATGGTTGGAGTTTGAAAATTGGATTTCATTAAGTTTAAAAGTGAGCATTCTTTTTTTTCTTTCTTCACTACGAAACTTGGTTTTTACTACTCCACTAAAACATCAAAACATCAATGTGACTATATTTGATTATGGGCTTGACGTCAATATTAAGAAGACTTCATTACTTGTAATTCCACTCTTTGTGCTCATGGCATTTTGTTAAAAAGTAGTTAGGAGAGGGAAATTTCAAGGTTAGACTTTGGAAGAAAAGTCTATGGAGTAGGAAAGTTTGGCTCATCTTAAAGAAGATGCCATTAATTTTCGTTATAATTTTTTTCTACAAATAATTTATATCAAATACATAATGCTATTATTGTCTTTTTAAATTGTATAAAATATACAAATAATTGTCCCATTCAAGATCAATTCTTTATTTATTTATTTATGAATATGTGAGTTTATTCATCAAAAAATAAAATAGTACAAAAGTTAAAGGGCTTACCTTAGTATTACAATTTATTTAAGAGAAAATTGAATTTGGAATCCTCCAAGTATGATATAATAAAACATTCGTTTGAAAGAGTTTGATATTCCTAAATAGAGACGTCCTTCCACGTACCACTTTCCTCATTCTAGCTAATAAAATTGATATTTCAACAAACTTATTTTGAAAATGTCTATGATTTTGTTTGAATCATATACAATACATGCAAACTAGGAAAGAAAGTTTAAGAAGTTTTGCAATCAAATCTTTGCCTTTCGTTGCTTTAACCATCTATTGTAGTTCAAAATTCTAATCACCTTGTTGTGCAAGTATACTCTACCATATTTGCCCAGTCCAAGGACATTGAAAAAACAAGTGAGACCTACTTTCCAATTAAGAACCATAGAAATTACAAAATAGGTCAATTGAGGGTAGCTATCCAAATACCACATCTACTGTAAGAAGTCCATCTCTACATATGAGTCATCCAATGAAATTATGTTTACCAATTCCACTTAACCATATCAAATCATGCTATTCAACCTCAATATCAAGACCTCTCCAGCTTCATTCACTATCAATTCTACTAGTTTACTATTGTATGAAAATAAAATAGTTACCTCAAACTGAGTAAATGCATTTTATGAAAAAATTTCCAAAAGTCCAGCAAGCACAGTAAAAATTCCAAGTCTCTTCCTTTGTGTGGGAGCATCCACCACTTTAATTTGAGCATACACAATTTAATGTGAATTATATTCTCACAATATTAATCTAATTTGGTAAAGCAAAAATCTAAGTCTGAAATAGATTGTCCATAGAAAGAAAAGGGAAAAACAATGAGAAAACTTAAAAATATCTTTGACTATGATGAACAAAAATTCAAGTAATTTGCCAACAATAAAAGTAATGTAAATATCATAAATTATTTTATTTGGTTTTCAATAGTTCTTAACTCTTGATGTCAATTTCTTATTCTTAAATTAGTTTACATCAAGATTGTTGTTATTTGAGATTGGCAGTACAATCCAAACAATTCAAAACATATTTGAAGCAAGAAAGCCACTAAACAGCTAGAAACTTTATTGATACAAGATTAACTCAATTGTAGATGGATGGAGACAGCACACTCACTTGGACATTGCTTTCTTCCATTAATATCTCCTTAGCCTTATCACAAGCACCATTACCTACACCAATATGACAAAGTAAAAACAATTAAATGAATCTAAAACATCAAAAGAAAGGAGTGCATCTACTCTCGTTAGAACTTTCCTTTGGACAAGTAAATCTAATGGACGATGTGTAGTGAAAGTGGCATGGAAAGAAGTTTGCTAGCCTAAAATTTCTAGAGGACTAGGTTTGATAGACATTCACACTTGGAGTAAGGCGACAATTGGAAAACTCCTATGGTCTCTTGTGCACCCCAATTCAAACTCCTTATGGGTTAAATGGATGATAACAGAAAATTTGAAGGAAATGAATGTATTAGAAGTTGAGATGAAAGGATCACTAGCTTGGAGTTTTAGGAATATTTTACAAGTAAGAAGTGAACTCACACAACTAGTGACGGACTCAGAATACAATATTGCCAAAAGTTATGTAGCACTAAGAGAGAACAGAGAAGATTCCAAATGGGCAACACTTGTTTGGAAAGAAGGAGTACCGAAGCATAATTTTATATGTTGGATCATTTTAAGAGACAAACTATTCACAGTAGATCGGATAGCTAAATGGAATAGTTCAGTGGATCTACAATGCAACCTCTGCCAATAAGAAGAAGAATCACATGAACATTTATTTTTTAAGTGCAGGTTCACAAACTACATCTGGAAGGCTTTGTTAGGCATGAATGGATTAACTTGAAGAATTGAATACTGGAGAGCTAAAATATGTTGGATGATCAAGACTGTTAAGAGGAAGAGCTTTACGGCTACTTTGCTTAGTATATCTTTCAAGGCCGTATTATATCACATTTGGAGCGAAAGGAATAGAAGAAGATTCAGCAATACAAGTCTAGAAAACTCAACCATTATTGCTAAAATTAAGAAAGATGTGAGAGGCAAGATTTCATCTACCAGAGGAGTCAAACTTACAAATTGTAATAAATTTTTACAAGAGCTTTGGAATTTGCCAAGTGCAATATTTGAGCTTAGATGATGATATTTTATAATCGAACAATCTTGTAAATTTTTTTACAGGTGATATATAATTTGACCTTTCACCAAAAAAAAAAAAAAAGAGTGCATTTGCCTAAATATAAATTCAGACAAAAAAAAAACAGAATTGCAAAGACTATTGTTGCAGACATTACATTGTAGCACGGGAATGTAAATGGAATCTTAAATTTTTAAAAAGGAAAAAATACAAATTATGCAAATATCTAAGGCTAAATAATGGGCTGTAACTGGAAACGAGAACTATTGGCTTCTTCCCTCACAGTCGTTTTGCTGCTCCCTCACATTCCCTCCCCAGTATCACAAAATTTTAAGCGATGCTCAAAACTTGACTACAGCCTAATAGTGTAGGCAGCAATTCAGAAACTCCAAATATAAGCCACTAATTTAACAAGCCTGCTTTTCTAATTTTATCATACGAGTTCGTCTCCCGTAATTGGAAAATGCAAAGAAGTTTACAAATACAATTACTAAAAAGAATGATGGCACTGACAATAGGCAAATCAATGAGATTTCAGTGGACTATCATCAACTACATCTGGTGTTACGAGAGCCTTAACTAAATTTTCTAGTAGTTTCCAAGGCCTTCAAATTCTTGAGCCAATTATCTTGGAAAATGAGAGATAAACCAGACTTGTGCCAGTTATCTTCAAATTCAATCAAACCCCACAGATAACACACCCACATCATTCGCACGCTCAAAAAACACAAATTCTGCTATCCATCCACACGACCCAAACGAGTGGAAACCAATCCGTCCCGCCGCTCAAGACCGCAGCATAAACAGATCTAGACCATCAATGAAAGATGATAAGACAAACCATCAGAAATATAGGAGAGCTTTAAATAGGCCAACATTGAGCATCTATTAGGCTTTTAATCCTCGCACGCCTCATTTTCATCTTAGTCAAACTTCGTTATCTAACACTTTCAACTAACCTTCTTGATAACTTCCTCAAGTACATAACAAAAATAAGAGCTGTGGAATGTGTTGAATCCTCTCAAATTCCAATTTGGCCATCCTTAAATCCCTACTACTTCATGGTTTTCAGTTTTTTTTCCTCTTAAGATCCTTCGTGATCAGCAGGCACACTTTGGGGGAAATGACATCCTCACAATATTAGTCAAATTTGGAAAACAAAACCGAAGTCTGAAATTTAAGTAAAACAACAGATTTTCAAAATATAGCAATTGTTTCATAGATAAAAACAAGGGATTTCATCCAGAAATGGTCAGAGTTTCGAGGTCGGATTACAGATCTAAAAAGGAAACGCTCACATGAACAAAAATAATACAAAAAAGGATAGACTTCTAGGTGGAAAAAGGGAAATTAACTTACGATGATTAATTGCATAATCACAATGCACTTGGCGGGCTCCGGGCTCCTTTTTCATACTTAATTTTTAAACCACAAATCGAATACTCGAAACGTAAGAAAACTAAAATAACTGAAAATTCCTACTCTTCGAATGGGCAATATAAGTACTCAAAATACAAGAAAAGACACCTATAGAAGAAAGCATCTAATGCAGATGAACTGAAAAACTACAAGAACATCCATTATAAGAAATGTTTACCTTAATCAAAACCCACAATCCTAAAAAAAAGAGGGCAAAAAAGGGGGACAAAAGAGAAAATGAAAATAAAGGCTAAGATATAAAAGATGGCATATTGTTCACTAAACTGATACAAAAGCTGCTGCAGGCATCGCCAGCTCTACTTCTTCCTCTCAGAAACTAAAAGCAATCAAGTAATTAATCACAGTAAATCCAACCTGCACATTTTTCACCATCCAACCACCGTCGTATGCCTCGGCGGGAACCAACTAGCAGGCTTCAGTAGCATTCAATTTAACAACTACTTAAGGATATTCGTAAGAAGTAATCAAGTGTTCTCCGGCTAACATCAGGTTTTCCCCTCCTTGGAGCAGGTTCAAACTGCACCCACCACAGTTTTCAAGCTTTGTTAAAAAACTGTACGTGTGGAAGACCCTTTAGCTTTAACACTTTCATCCGTGCATCACGGCCAGCAGTTTTCATTTGAGTGTATCATGGAAGGAGAAGAGAAATACCCTGAATGAACGTGTGGCCCTTGCAGTCATCAACTTCAAGGACGGATGCCATATTTCCAGAACGATAACGGTAATTGGGTGCATCTAAATATGGTCACCACTTTTTCTTCCCGTCACAAGGGCAACCATTAAGGACAGAAACTGAGCAACCCAAACAGAAACCAGGCCAAATAAAGCCTCCACACGGGGACGGCTAAGCACTTACATGGCCCCAGTAGTATCCCTCCATAACCAGCTGGTGAGCCCTCGATACCAACTTAACGTTATTAGTATGGTTAAATTGCTCTGATATGTAAAATTATACACAAACTCGTTGGTAATACTCGCAAAAAATGTAGACTGTGCTTGACATGAAGTAGGAAAGGTAGATATAATCAATAAGTAAAGATAAACACCTGAATAGATGGGTATTCATCACTCCCGGTTGAGATACTCCAACCACACCAATCATCTGGGTCAAACCATAAAAGATCACACATGGGGCCCTCATGAGGACATTCTTGAACACGGTCAAAATTACAGATGTTATCAAAGGTTTCAATAGAAGGAGACAATCCACCATGCAGACGAAATATTTCAGATTCAACCTTCAAAGGAGAAGGAAAAATTACTATTTGATAGTAATGTATCATTAACAAATAAAAAGAAAAAAAAAAAGGTAGGAACATGAAGAGTCATAGTAGCATAAAATCATGCACTTCTGAACTAAAGGACAATCCTTAACCACAGCTCAACTAGTATGCAGAAGTCGAAAGTTGATGGATAGTACAATATTTGAGTAGCAACAAGCTTTGTTAGAAAATAATCAACCATATAAGTTTCAGACAATACTTGCAAACCTTAAGTTCACGCTGGACCCACAAATTAAAGACAGAGATACCGTGCATTACAATGTAAGTCTAAACTGAACTACCAGCAAACCAGAGATGCTAAGAGACTCACTTGCGCAGGCACTCATCATAGAACCTATAAACTTGAGTAATCTGCAATGTGAGACAGAAATGGCATAATAAGCATAAACAACAGACCAATAATGCTACAAAACCAACAAAAGATTGGCATTGCACAAGATTTAAACAACTGTAGTACACCTCACATAGTATAAATGGGGACATGGATGGAATCCCAAAATGAATTTCCTAATTACAAGAAAGAATAGCTTAATGAACAGCTCTTACTAAAGCAATGACATTAGCTATCATATTACTATCAGGATCAGAAAAAAAACAATTGCATAGCTGTTTCAATAGAGCAAAAAGAAAATCATAATTTAAATCAATCTTACACCTTATGGCTTTCATGATTTCCTCTTAGAATCGTAATACATTGAGGATATCAGTGTTGATAAGTAGTAAACTAATCAAATGCCACCAAGCTCACTAAACATGTTGAAACGTCTTTTGGGATAGTCATTGATTTTGAACCCTCCATCATGTTCAAGAAAAAAACAAAATTAATCTGGACTTTACATGCCAAATAGTTTCTGAAATGTGACCCTCATGTGTTGCATAAAAATGATGTTGTACATTCAACAAACACATATGAAGCTTGATACGTGACAAACCAAAACGATACAACACTAAAGATAGCATACACAGAAATATGAGAGATATTGCCACTTCAATGACATAAGCAACCCTCATTCTAAGTGCAGCAGCAAATGCTACAAAAATGGTCAATTCTAAATGCCTTCAAAGAAAGCTTCAGAGCCTTGTAAATGACAAAACTTACAACCATCAACAAAACCAAATAAATTAGCCCACACTTACTTTTGACTCAAAATTGAAGATTTCAAATGCTTTAAACTAGGAAGCAATTTACAGTTCTGCTTGTTTAGATCAAAGAACTCTATTAAACTAAAACATTCTTGTTGAAAGAATTCAAAAAGACTTCAATACTTGGTAAAACATCAGAACATTGAATAACTGGGCGAAAACTTAAAGAGCTACAAAGTAATCGCTAAACTTATACTTACAGTTACAGTTTCAATTGGGTAGTACCCACAATCAACATAATCTCCCATAAAAAAAGTAATTTGTATATGGACACTACCAACAAAAATATGCGATAGGATTGAATACTCAGGTTTTGAATGTTGAGTTATTAATACATCCAAGCACAGACAGTTGAGGTTTGAGACCAAAGGCAAGACTAGAGGTTCGGTTATAAGACATCAACCAGGTAAAAAAATGCAACACAGATAAAAAATAAATAAATTCAATTGACGACAATTCAAATAAAAATATCCTCCTCGCAGTCTCGATGTGGGATAAAAACATTACATCATGTGCGTTGCAATCATAGGCTAGCATGCCCAAGAATTTGAAGGCTCAATATCTACCAGAAGAAAATGTTGAATAAACATCTATACCAAAGTGAATCCAACAAAGCAAAACTAGCATTTCAAGGACATCTCATTTTCTAAATAAAGTTCTATATAAATTCATAGGTAGAAACTCCTAAAATTTCACTGTCCTTTGGAAGAAGCCCATAAGCTAATTCATAACCACAATGAGTCAACAAGCCAAGCTAGATTTTCAAAAAATTTATGCACACAACATCCAATGATTGGTTAAAGATGGCAAACTCTCATCACCCAAGTTCACCCACTTCTATTAGAGACATCAGTAGTTACTTAATTATAAGTAATTAGAGAGACTAACAACTTGAAGCTTTTCCAACACACCATTGTTGCTAGAAAATTCTAAAAGTGCAAAACCAGGCATTCTGCATGCTACCTAAGAATCTTGTATTACTAGTAAATACTAGAACTGACTTACCAAGCATAACTAGATAAACAGTTACTTAAGAAATGAAGTAAAATACTAAAATACAAGCAGCTTACAAAAAACATGAGCTTCATTTAATGAACATTCTCACGGGAATTTTTAAGATCTCATCATTTAAGACTATTGGGCATCTTTTGCACAACTAGGATAATGAATAGACAATTATTTTGCATATCCTTTTTTCCTTCAACACTATCACCTTTCTTGTTTTCCTTTACATCATATGACCTTTCACTTTTATATTGCTTATATTAAAAGTCACTCCTTACACCTCAAGGTTTGTTGTTCCAAAGCTCTAGAAGCTTCTTTTGTACTTGTAGAAATAATCAATATAAACAAATCATCACAAAGACAGCAACTTAGAGAATTTCAATTCTCAAATCTTAAACACCCATCAATCCATAAATCTCAAGCAGTAATTTGGTCACTGTTCCTTTAGCAACATAACATGAGCAGAAAGTTAAACACTCCAGATAGACAAATACCTTCATGCCAATGTGTAATAGCTTTGCAAGATCATGGAACTAACCCTCAATATCACCACATATTGTAACTAGGCTTTTAACAAGCTATAGTCCAAAAGACAAAAGATAAGTTAAAACTTGCAACTCTGGTATACAGACCATAAGCTGAAAAACTTGACAATGCATACATATCATACAATGGAGAGAAACTACAGTAGGAAGCAATAGCAATGTATTGCACCAACAACTAACTCGTTTAGAGATCTTAAATCTCTTTCAAGGTTTTACAAGTCATAGAAATACTGCACAAGCAATTGTCACTATAATGCAATTTATCAACTAAAAAATTCATTATCCAGTGGATAATGTCCTTAATGTAAAAGACTTATTCCTAAAAAGTAACAAACAGATTTTTTTGTTATAACAAAACAAAATTCAGGAGAAAAATGTCAATCCTTTAATCTTAACCACTCAAGTTCCAAATTTATTATTAAAAATAAAGTAGCCAAAAGGGCTTCTACAAGGCAACAAAATCCTAAACTTCAAAAACATCTTTAACTACAATAAACTAAAACTCAAGTAATGTGCCAACAAGAAACACAAAGGAACTAATAGAAACTATTTATATAGTTTTCAATAGTCCTCAATCTTGATTCCAATCTTTTATTCTTAAATTAGATTACATCAAGGTTCTTCTCACTTGAGATTGGGTGTACAATCCAAGCAATTAAAAACATATTCAAAGGAAAAAAGCCACCAAGCAGCTAGAAACTTAATTGATGCAAGATTAACTCAATTGTGGATGGATGGAGACAACATACTCACCTAGATGTGCTTTCTTCCGTTAATATCTCGTTAGCCTTATCACACAACACTCTTACCTACACTAATATGACAAAGCTAAAAATAATTAAATGAGTCTAAATGATCAAGGGAAAGGAATGCATCTGCCCAAAGATAAATTTAGACTAAAACAACAAAATTGCATGAACAAATATTGCAAATATTACATGTAGTAGGGAATGTAAATGGAATCTTAATATTTTAAAAAGATAAAAGTAAAAATTTAGCAAAAAACTAAGGTTGAATAACATGCTGTAATAGAAAATAAGAACTGTTGGCTTCTTCCCTTACAATCATGTTGCAGCTCAATAACATTCCCTCCCCTCTATCACAAATCTTAACTCCAAGCGATGTTCAAAATATGACTACAACCTATCCTGCTTTTCTAATGTTACTAGACAAGTTCGTCTCCTAGAGTTGGGAGATTCAAAGAAAGTTTACAAATGCAATTATCGAAAAGAATGATGGGGTTGCTGGTAGGCAGATCAGAAGATTTCAGTGGACTCCCATCAACTATGTCTGGTGTTCTGAAAGTCGTAACTAAATTTTCTAGTAGTTTCAAAATGTCTTCAAATTCTAAAGCCAATTATATTCGAAAATGAGATACAAAACCACATACTTTGAGCTATGAAACAACAATCAATGAAACTAAATCCTTAGCAAGAGAGCTAATAGAAGTCCGACTTTTGACAACATACACCTAAGCTTTACAATCATCAAAAAGAAAGCAAAATTTTTCATCAAAATCATGCCAGCATATCTGTAACAAATCAATAGAGAAACAGGCCGTACACCATCAATGGAATATCTTGATTAAGGAGCTAAATACCCCCCCTTGCATTCAGTAAGAGATGCAACTAAACATAAAAAAATATTGTCTGGCAAGTGCTTGCGTTCATTGTGCCTCTAGCCTGACTTTGAGCAAAACTAACTTATGACCCCAAAATATCCTTCAATAAGCAAACTAACTTTGAGCAAAACAAGATTTTTTTAAAAAAAATATTCAGAAATTAAAAATCTCTCTTAGTCTCACATTTAAATTCAAATAACTGTAAGGAATGATAAAAGTTGTATTAATCCATATATATGACTATATTATAAATTTTAATAAAGACATAGAAAATTTAGTAAAATATCTTCCAATATAAGATTCAATTCACATTTTCTTGTTTAAAATTTGGCACCTTAGACATTATTCTTTTTAAGATTGTAACAAACTCAACTTAGTCAAATATTGATGACAAAATAGGAAAACCAAATAATAAAACACAAAATTATTGTTTTATACACTCAAAACTCAATTAATCCACCTAGAGGACCTCAAAGGAAGAAGCAAACTCTTTTGCACTACCACTAGCACACAACAAAACTAATTAACTATTAAAAATGAATTAAGCATATATTCTCATCAACGAATTGTAAATTAGAGGTTGAGCCTATAATTACATAAAATCTAGTATAAAGAATTTTTATGAATAATTTTTATCGAATATAGAGATTTATTGGAATTTTTTGGCAGCTTTTATTATTAGCCATTTAAGATTGAAAACAATATAATACACAGCATGACAATCAATAAAATAATAATGATAATAAACTAAAACGAGAAATAGTCAAGGCAATAATAATGGTTTTAGTAAATTGTACCTGGTCATGTCAAAACGGAAGATGCAACCTATAGTTGTGCCATATCCACTCCACTAACACCAGTGGTTGTACACTCTTAGTACTATTTCGTTGATTCTATTAGTCACTTTTGCCATCCCACATTCAATTGAAACGTACGCAATTGAAAGGTGTTTCTAATTCCATTGCATGCGGAGAAATGCTTCTAAGAACATGAAAAAACTCGGACTCTTTAGACCAATAAACTGCACGCGCTCCACACTCCTTTATCTCCGCTTTCAAGCTGTTTGAAATAATTGAAAACTCATACTCTTTTGTCCCCACACCCCACAGCCGAAAAGCATACCCCCAAAGTATTCCGCGGTAGAAATGCCCAAAATCCATTTTCACCAACAGAACGGGCTTCAGGGACACGGAGGAGCAAAGGCTGTTCTCGAGCATCATCATCAAGATGAAATTGACAAACAAAATTCGGGAACCCATGCTCATGAACTTCATAGACAATGAACAAAGCATATCCTAACCAATCCTCATTTACGCGACTCTGAAATTTTCCAAACAATCCGGTACTTCGCTGCTGGAACCACTCTGGAATTTCAAATCTCATTGTGGGGCCCCATGATACAGTAGAGTAAATACAGTCATGCTAAAAGAGAAAACAAGTAAGAAAAAGACGTTAATTGCATTACATTTAAGTTCATATGCAAGTAACTTCATAATTAGTACAACAATATGTTAAACATATTAAATAGAAGAGTAAGCGACTTACTCTAACTTTATTTATAGGACATGGCGGCTGCAATTGGATAATCTTGTAAGGTGTGACATCATGCCCATTAATGGAAGCTGTAGAAAACCAAAGGCAAACACAAGCGCGTAAAGCTTCAGCTTCCCATGAAGTCTCCATGTCCCTTTGGTCACAAATCATCTCTAGTAAGGGACTTTCAGTTACATGTAACTCCCTCAAGTTTAATGGAAGCTTTGGCAATGCCTGTAGTCGTCTACATTTACGTAAGTAAAGCCTCTTGAGATTGCAGACTAGTAGAAGGTTGTCCGTCAATCTTGTAAATTCATTCTCATCCAAGTGCAAAGACTTAACAGCTGATAAAGAATCATTCCCGATCACTCCACCCAATAAACTGCAGTCACTGAGATTTAGATCTAGCAGCGGACGAGGGAATGCCTTTAACTGAACGGGATCAAACTCAGCATTTTCATCCTTGGGAAATGGATTTAAAAATTCTGGTATTTTTGTAAATCTATTTCCAGAAAGATTTAAATCACTAACTGAAGTTATATTAAAATTTCTAGGAAATGATTCATCGGAAAGGTTGCAGTATTGCAAATTTAGTACTCTCAAAAACTTGAAATTTTCCAGCCAATTGGGAACGCGAAAAGAGTTATTACTCGAACGGAAGCCAGTATGGCCACGTAGGATATCGTGTAGTGCCTGGATTGCTTCTGTCCTCTCGGATCCACCCACAACAAGTTCTTCAAGAGATGACAATTTCTGGAATGATGAATGTAACCTTTTAATGGCAGTCCCCCTCAAGTTAACTTTCCGAAGAGCAGTCATATTACCCCCGATTTTTGGAAACTTTTTGAGGCTTAAACACTCAGGGAGATACATCACCTCGAGAGATTTGCAGTTGATTTCCTTCGAAATTTTCTTAAGACTTTTGCAACGTAAGAGATACAAATATTGAAGCTGTTGGAGATTTCCAATAAAAGAATGAAGCTTTCTCAAACTTTCACAATTTGAAAGGTCAATTGTTTTGATGTTTGGAACTCCACTCAAATTTGGAAGCTTCTTGAGTCTTAGACAGCCCCTGAGATCAAGCTCAACGAGAGATTCCCAGTTGATCTCCTTTGGAAGTTCCTCGAGACTTTTGCAATCCGAGAGACACAAATATTTAAGCCGTTTGAGATTTCCGATGGAAGGGTGGAGCTCTTTCAAACTTCCACAATTATAAAGGTTGATCTTTTCAACATGTGGGACTCTGCTTAAGTCTGGAAGCTTCTTTAGTCTTAAACAGCAACTAAGATCCAGCCTCAAAAGAGATTTCAAGTTAATCTCCCTTGGAAGTTTCTTAAGACTCTGGCAATAATTGAGAGACAAACGTTGAAGCTGTTTGAGATTTCCAATGGATGGGTGAACCTCTCGCAAACTTGTACAGCCCAAAAAGGTTATTTCTTTAACTCTTAGGGCTCCACTAAAGTCTGGTAACTTTTTCAAGTCTTTTGACCTCTTAATGTTAAAGTACATCAATTTTTCAAAGTGCTGTTATAAGTTAACATAAAGTTAAACAAAACAAATAAAATGAACAAGACTAAATGCCAAAGGAAAAAGAAACAACATTATACATAGGCTACAATCTTAACATTCCTTCATGCCAAAGCTGTTTGAGATGGGAAAATGACATTTCTAATCGAACAAGATTACTTGGTTGAAAGCTTCTAGGGAAGGATGGTAAAGGACATCCCCACCATTTCAAAAGCCGCAACTCATCACTTATCATCAATTTTGAATAACATCTAGACCATACAATACCCATCTTTAAATCCTCTATCCAATAATCATATTTTGGTTCTATATCAAGTATTTCCAAACCTGCGAGGTTGGACAAACCTTCAAAACTTAATTTTTGTTTTTTTGATGGAAATTTGAAGACAATTCCTTTGATAGCATTTGTACCTTACAAAACAAGAAATTTCACATTATTGTGATAGGAATAAACAAATGTTGGTATAATTTATTTCTTTCCTTGTATTTACATAAAAATCACTTACAGACTTATTCTTCAAGACATGAACAATATCATTAGGACAACACAATCTACTTCGTTTGTCAAGTTCTAAATTCTCACGAGAAACGACTCGTTGTCCCATTTTTTGTATCAAATTATGCATATGAAATTGTCCATTCCAAGAGACCTCTAAAAGAGATTTGTCTTTTAAAACATCTATAGAAGATTTTGGATAAAGGCCTTGGCTTCACCATATAGGAAGAATGCGATTTACATACATTCCATTGAATAAACATGCTACATCCAAAAACAACCTTTTTGACAAATCATCCAACCAATCATAACTTAGTTGTAGTTTATCCAAAATTTGAGCCTCAGGATTTGCTTCTAAATTGTCACAAATACTATTCCATACTACCATTTCCTTACCAACCAAAGATGAACCAATAACTTTAATAGCCAAGGGAGGCCTCCAGTGTATCTCGTAAGATTCTTTGTCAATTCCACAAAATCTTCCCTTGGTGTGGGTTTATTGAAGACTTTCCAACAAAAAAGTTGCAAGGCATCCTTTTGATCCAATGGTTTAACCTTATAAGCATTATCATCACTCACTAATGGTTTCCAAAACTGACACTCTCTACTAGTAATGACAATTCTACTCTTTTCACCAAACCAACTAGGACTTCTTGCTAATGCTTCCAATTGTTCTTGATTTATATCATCAAAAACAATCAAAACCCTTTTATTACATAATTTTGTCGCTAACAAATCAATTCCATAATAATCATTCCATATCCTTTTGTTATGTTCCTTCAAGATCTCATATACAATTTGTTCTTGCAACTCTGCTGTACTACAACTTTTGTTATCTTTTGTACCAGAAACGAAGCAACTAGCTTCAAATTCACATCGGATTGTCTGATAAAGAACTTTTGCCAAAGTTGTTTTACCAACTCCCCCCATCCCGTGAATCCCTATATACCGAACATCCTCTTTCTCCAAACAAAGTAAGGACACCAGTTCCTTCACTTTGGAATCTACACCAACAAGATTTCCGAAGATCTCTAATAGGTTCAAACGCAATCCACAAAATATCTCTATAGCAATTTTCTGAACAACAGTTGCTTCCGAACTGTATAAACGATGCTAATTAGAACCAAAGTCAAAGGAAACAAACTTAAAATTCAACAAGTTGTGTAAGAAATTATAATACCTGTTATTGACGTGCCATCCGCATAGATTGCCTAGTTCTTTCAATGCATCCCTCCATGAATTCATTGGCTCTTGATCAGGTTCGGGATTGTCCTCTTTTGGACCGGAAGCTTCAACGAAATGTATCTCCTGGTTTCTTGCCACAGAGGGACCCACAGCACAGTCAACAAATTGCTTCAAATCAGTTCTCCGAGATTTCATCTGCTTTCTGTTAATCTCGGGATTGTCTGTATGTTTATTGGAAGCTTCCTCAAAACTCCTTTTCAGTTTTCGCCCATCAGAGGAATCCACAGCACAGTCAACAAATTCCTTAAAGTCAGTTCTCCGAGATTTCATCTGGCTTCTGTTAACCTCAGGATTGCCTGTGTGTTTAGTGGAAGCTTCTTCAAAACTCCTCTTCTGTCTTCTCACATAAGAGGGATCCACAGTGCAATCAGCCACTTCCTTCATTTCAGTTCTGTGAGATTTCGTCTGCCTTCGGTTAATCGTGAAGTTTTCTCCATGTTTATTGAAAGCTTTTGCAAAAATCCCCTTCTGATTTCGCACATCGGAGGGATCCACATGGTAAAAAACAGGCAAAACCTTCAAGCGTCCCTGCCTCATGCATTCAACAATCTGGGTCAGTTCCCTCAAGCACCAACTTGAGAATGCAAAATTCTCTGAGATGATAACTACTGCATATTGGGATTTTTTTGATAGCTGGAAAGAGCTCTTGAGAGATATCTTTCCCGTACTGCAGTTTTTCATCATCTCTAAAAACAATAAAACCTCTTTGCTTCAGAGCTTCGTAGAGATGGTCTGTAAAACCATTTCGAGTGTCTTGGCCGCAAAAGCTGAGAAAAATGTCGTACGTAGACGCAACTGCCGAAGACGAAGAAGATGAGCATGGAATTCTCTGAGTGCTCAAAGACATCTTTTGATACTCACAAGAGTGTTCGACAAAAGGTTCATTTGCATATTTCGAGCTTTTTCACGAGCTTCTTTAATGGCAGGCTAATTGCAAAAGTCGAGGCTGACAAGCTTGTTTGATGTTTACGGTTCAGAAGCAGTGAGTCATACCAAACCCTCCCCGCGTTCGGCGTTCACATTTCCAATTAGTCAAGGTCATCGTAAAAAGCAGGTAAGACAGGGTACAAGTGGCAAATTGCCAGTTTCTACGAAATTTCCAGAGTCGTTTATTCTACAGTTGGGTTACGCGTCAAACTGATCCTCAATACGAAATGGATGAACTGTGTTCTTCGTCCTAAAATGTTCATAAATCCACTCCAATTAATCAACTTTTTGAATTTTTTGATGAAAGTGAGCAGATGAGAAATTTGCAGGTTAGAGAAAGGGAAGTATATTCTGTTCATATTTCCTTTTGAATGGTTCTCCGAAGTTCGAGTCTGTGGAAAGAAGAAACTTCAGTGAATTCATGACAGATGGCAGCGTGAATTGCGGAAGATTTAATGGCTGAGTTTTCATCTCAATGTGAATGCATTGATGAAATCAATGATTCTTAGAGAAAGTGGGCTGCTGCTGCGGTGAACTTGGTCCATTATGATGTAGCGTAAGTCTATGGAGTTGTTGAAGAAAAGGAGATTAGAATGAAAAGGTTGTCTGAGTGGTCAAGGCCATAATCACTCGAGAATAATCATAGGCTTGTGTAGTGGAAGCCTAATCTCTAGACTTCGAGGGTTACACAGGCTTGTTTAATTAATGTAAGGCCAACTTGTAGAGTTCGATGGATTGGGTTATTGCAGAATTCAGTATCACCAAATTAAGAAGTAGAATTGCGATTTTGTTCTGTGTTTATGGCATCCACTTATCAAAAATTATGAGTCAATAATTAATATGGCTTTAAGAATTAAAGAATAGAAAATCTTACTTAAAGCTGTTCCTTATTAATACTTTCAGAACGTAGAGTATTAACAAATGATTGGACTGAATCAGTCCCATGTTCCTCCGCTTGGAAATCGGTCTGCAAGCTTATCCCACGACTTTAGAAGGTAGAACTCACAGCTCATCATCAACTTTGTCAAAAATTCTGACTTTTGTGAAAAATTTTGGACTCCAGCTTTCGTGTGTCGGCTCAAAGTTATCTGCACGTAGCTCGATATTTTCAATAAAAATGGACTCTATTTAGATTGATTTTGTTTGGCGCGCCGGCGCCATGCATCAAGGGCAGTGCCTTTCTTTAATAAAAAGCACGTCGGTCACGAGGGAAAGGTTAGTGGCAGATGACAGCATGCGAAGGTCATGCAATGCAATACAAGGTAATGAAAATTAAAAAAAAAAAGGGGGGTTTACTGCGTTTATCATCATTCCCAACGTTCATAAAAGTTTCTAATCAATTCTTCCTCCACATTGTAAAGTCAAAAACAAAGATTTGTAATTCTATTATAGGTAGAGACGCTTTTAGCCTGTGATAGAGATTCACTCTTATATTATATGTTTCTTATCAGTAATCCATCATCGTATTCAAATATATATCATATATCAAGTTCAAACAAACAGATTCTTATCTTCTTTACTAAGAAATTGTCAAGGATGTGAGACATGTCTTATCAAATCAAGCATGCAAGAAATCAAAATTTTCAAGCCACATAGAGTAAAATATATTATGTTCATGCTTCCTTTTGAAATGCATCGTTGAAGTTGTACTGTGAAAGGTAATAATGCATATTTATGTGTATATGGACACTTATTCATGAACATATAAGACATTTTGGCCTCAATCAAGCAGATTCCTATCTTTTTTTCTTCAGAAATTGTCTAGTCAAAGTACCTTTAGAAATCCAAATGTCCAAAAATCTTTCAATGTCATCTAGAAAAAGTAGGTGTGGAAAAATTTTAAGGGCGGATCCTAAGAGAAAGACTATGGAGTCAAATAAATAAGTTGTCATTAAGTTTTCTTCTCAGTTAATCTAGAGAAAGCTTCAAGTTATTTGCTTAAAAGAAAAAATATTTAAAGAACTCACTGTTCTACCTTATTATCAAGGCTCTTTTTTTTTTATAGATTTATGCATATTACCCTTACATAGGGCATTCCGATTTTTTTTTGTATAATTCTAATTTTATTGGATACCTCAAAGGAATAATGACTCTCTGTGCAATTCCAAACTTTGTTTATTATCACAATATTCAGAACACATTTTAAAAGACTTGAAAAGGCAAATTAGAAGAAATTTCAAGGTTGGTTGCAGTAGAAGTCTTCATAGGCTACTCGCATCATACCAGGTTTTCATGTGGTGAAAGCAGAGGTTCACATCTTGTTTGGTACCTCGGCATTATGGCATGAAAGCATAGCCTACTTTTTTACGAACACTGGTTCTCGGGAAAGCCATAGGTTGGTTACGAACATTGATGGCTGCTTTCTAGCTCGCCGGCGTAAAGTACCGAACCCTCTCTCACGTTGTTCCGTAACACAGTTTCAAACGTATCTCTGACACTTCCTTGGGACTATCTGCCACGCTTATCCGTCTCATGGCCGTCTTTTTTACCCTCACTTATTCCAACATAATTTTAGTTAGCTTTCTTCGAGATGATTTTTAAATTTTTTTTATATGTATTTATAAGACTTCTGTCTCAAAAATATTGTCCATGAGAGATTATAGTACGAAGGAAAACTACTTTGAGGACTTTCATTAGGTTTATATTAGAAAATAAACTGCCTATAAATGTTATACGGAATAAGATGAATATTTGTACATAAAGTTTTAATACAAATTTAAAACATATCAAAAGAGATGTATGAATGAAATCAAGTTATTCAAAATAGAATTAGATCAAATATTAGAAAAAATTAGTTAATCAAGATACGTAAACCTAACCTTGACATATACTAAAGAATTCAAAGAAAAGATAATTAATTTACATCAATTTGTTTTTTAAGGCTTATACACATGTATATTTTTTTTAATACAAAATCATTCCATGAATCATAAAAGTTTAAGCATGAGTTGGCACAAATCCGACAGCATATCAACTACTTCGCTACAGAACATTACAGTGCCTCCTCAAAGGGATGGCCTCTTTATTTTTATAAAACTCCACCTTTTCCCCGCTCCCACAAAACGCACCGCAAAAGAGAGCTCTGTGTGCGTTCATGACATCAATGTTTAGAAAAGCTTTCCAGTCAATGAAATCAATTTTGTAAAAAGCTCCACCATGCTGATTGCTTGCATTTAAAGCAAAGCGTTGGCACACTCTTAACAATACTCAATGTATTTATATATTTAATGTTTTTTTATTGCAAATGTACATGTGTTTTTTTCTTTCTTAGACAAACATTTACAATCAAATTTAACCCAGGTTGCCAAAAAGAATACTACCCAATTGGTCAAGTTCAAGGTTCAACGACATCCAATTTTCCCACATTCCTTTTTGTTTAATAAAAACAATTGTTGTTACTGATATGAATTATCATACATTGCCAAAAGGCTAATCTGTAGAATTTCAAGCTCAAAAGCTTGATTGATAATAAGACTCAGTAGATTGAGTTTTGCTATTTTCAAAAAGCTGTGAAATGCAAATAATATCCCACTAAACCGAAAAGGTGGTAACTCCATGTTCATTGCCACAATATTCATAGAAACCTTTCCAATTTATCAATTAAAAATTGATTATTTGCAATTATAGGAAGGAAAGTTGCATTCTGTTTAAAGGATACCTGGGGTTAGAATTGGTGATGAAATTTTTCTAGCCATTTGCCAATTGGTTTTGGGATGTGAGGATAGGGCTTTGTGTTAGCCCAATTTTGATGAACTCACTGATGTAAGCTTATGTCAATGGACATTAAAAACTCTACTATAAGATTATATTGATGTAATTTGAATTGATCTAAAAAAGTGAAACATATAATATTCTTAATAGTAGTTAAATATGAGCCAATGGTATGGGTAGTCATTTATTTTACAAGATTGTGATGAATTAAACCTATAAAAATAGAACATGAATAAGAGACCGGTAAGTGGCGTTGTTACCTTATGCAAGGCCTTCAATGTTGTAAAGGGGTAAAAGCCCCATCTCATTTGTGCCCTGTTTAATGTGAAAACCAGAGCTTGAAGTACAATTATATCTTCTTGCAATCAATGAAAATGATCGAACAATTGATTTCTCTTGATCTACAATCTACTTTAGGAAACATCTTTAAGTGATTCAGAAGTAGATCCCACATATGCATCATAATTTCATTCAAACCATTGGCATCTCTATTATCTGTAATAATATTTGTCTAGGAATATCCACAGCAGAATATATTTGTAGTGTGGTTCGGAAAAGCATCTTTACGTCCAAATTTAATGTGGTATTTTTCTCTGTACATTTTGTTTTAGTTCCCTATACAAGCATACGGTGGTGACACGTGAAAGAACCAAAATCAAATTCAAAATTTCAAAGAGGCTTTTGTGTCACAAAGCAACGGCATTCCTCTTAAAGGAGAAAATATCAGCCCTGATCTCCGGATTCAGAGAGTTGCTTGTTTCGACAATTTGGGTAAACGAAATCAGAGCTGGGGCAAAGAGCTAGGCACGCCTGAAATGTTGACATCTTCACGTGAAAGGATGCAGATATGGGTGTATAAAACAGCTTCAGAGTGTAAGCTTGCTTCTCATCCAATTACTCCTTAAAAAATCAGGGAGATTCAATCTGCTTGGAAACTTATTTGAGCACTTGAGATAATACCATAATTCCCTGCTCATGTTAAACCAGGTTCTTGCTTTGTTCTCCCTCTAAACTCTCCCTTTTACACCCTAGGCGATCTTTGAGCTTCATCCATGGCTTGGGAGACGGCTTCGAAGCGGATTCGTAAGGAGCTCAAGGACATCCATAAAGACCTGCTCCCTTCTGCAGTGCTGGTATCGTCTTCTTCGCCAAACACCTCTTCTTTTGTTGTCTTATTTTTCTCCGTGATTCTTGTTCTTGAGCCTTTCTGCGGTTTCTATGATTGAAAGCTTCATGCCGGGCTAGATTTGTAACCTCTCTAACCTTTGGGAATTTGGATCGGATTTTATGACAAAAATATGGAATTCCTGTTATATGGGTTTGATTACCAGAATTTACTTGCAATTCTTAGGTTTTCATCTATTCAATGTTTGTTATGGGAACATTTATTTTGAAATTAGAGATACTTGCATGAGTTTGTACGTGTAATATCATCTGGTGTTTGATCTGTTAAGTGAGGATGGATTTTTGGATGAAAAGTGTGACGAACGAAATGTTTAGACTTTGGATTTTTGGGATGAAAAGGGTAATGGTGTAGCTTACAAAAGCAGTAGTTATTTTTATTTTTATTTTTATTTTACTTTTAGTTTTTGATTTTTTATTTTGTGAAGGAGTTTTCTCAAATGGCGGGGGTTTGATATGCACTTTTACGAAAAAGTTATATAAGAGTGTTTGATATGAATTCCTCTATAAACCATTATTAAACCGTTATCTTAGATGGCAGGGATTGCTTTGAACTTTTGCATAAAAGCATATCAAGGAGAATTTGGAAAGCCAAAAATAAGAGAAGGTTTACTTTTTGACATTTTCTTAAGAAAAAAAGTTATGCAACCACATAACTCATGCCACATTTGATATCAAAATATTGGATTCAAAGTTCTCATAACCTCCTCCATCTTCAAGCCTTGATATTTGTAGTGTCCCTAGAATATATTTATAGGATTTAGTAATTGCTCTAATTTAGCACTTGAAGAAGATGAAATTCAGTAATTCGAAAAATATTAAGAATTGGAAGGGGAAAAGAATTTTTATATTTCACTTTTCTTCTTCTAAATGCTATTGCCTTGGTGGTTAAATAAATTATGCAATAGTTGATTTTTGTTCTATATTTGATTTTTCTTACAGGTGAGATTTAGGACCAAGTTTTTTCTTGTGAGTGGAAGGAGAAAGTGGCGAGACGTTGCCCGTTAGCTGTGTTTGTCGGCCCTAGTACATGTGGTTCATGGGCCATTTGTTGGTTTGTTAGATAGGCATGGCGTGTGAAAGGGTGTCGTTTTATGAGGCTTGTGAGGGACCTGCAATCCTCCTTGAATTGCAACGCGTGTTGTGTCGTTTTTTTTTTTTTTTTATCATAAGAAAAATGTCTGGAAACCTCTCTTAAAAACCTTTTTAAATTTGACAAGGAGAAACCAGAAGGGAAATAAGTGGCGATCACGTCAATGGAGGGAAAGACGGACAGAAGCAAGTAACTTATAAAACGAATGTCTTGCTTGGACCCAAGCTGCCAATCGAAGTTGCACTGTGAAACGCAGAGATTTGCAGGATGCCTGCATTTAGAAGTGGGGTTGCCATTATTCTACAAGATTGATTCTTACTTAAAGGCTTCCTTCTTTGTGACCTGCCCTTGTCTTTACCCGCATATCAAATGCCTCGGCTTCAACAAGCAGATTCCTCTCCATTTTTGACACCTATCTAGCATGCAAAATAATTTGGACATTGATTTCAAACCCTCTATCATGTTCAACAAAAAAAAAAAATCAAATTAATCTGGACTTCACATGCAACATAGTTTCTAAAATGTGACAAAACCATGCGGTACATTTAACAAAGGCATACATCGAGCTTCATAGGTTAACAAACCACGTCCATACAACCCTAAAGACAATATACATAACAATAGAAGAGACATGACCACTACATTGGTATAAGCAACCCTCATTCCTAATGCTCCAGCAAACGCTACAAAAATAACCAATTCTAAATGCCTTCAAAAGAAAGTTTTAATGCTCAGTAAATAATGAAACTTACTTACAAATAACCAAATAAATTAGTCTAAACTTATTTAATACATAATAAATCATTGTAAGCTATTAAATCATTGTATGTAATAAATTATTAGTGTAATTCATTTGGTAATTCGACTGTATATGAAGATAAACTAGATGTACAAACTTATCAATTATTCTTAATATAAATAACCATAAAAATAAATTCTCAAACAAAATTTTCAATACAAAAGTTTTTAACTTACCAAAAATAAGATTAAGAAATGATATGAAGATTTCTAAAATAATCAAAATGTGACTGATCTACTGTGAGCCAAAAATTAAAATGGCTTTAGGAATATGAAGAATACAAAAAATCTTATCTAAACATATTCCTTCTTAAAATCTTCAAAACATATAGAATTAACAAATCAATTAGATTGAATCAGTCTCCAATTTGTCGTTTTGAAGATCGGTCAGCAAACATATCTACCACTCTACAAGGTAGAACTCAGAGTTCAACGTCGACCTCAAAGTATTTCCCTCCCATTGTACCAAACAACTTTGAGAAAAATTGGTCTCCCGCTAGCGCGTGTTAGCTCGAAGTTTTGGTGGGGAGAGCAGAGCTTCGGATGATGCTTGTAATAAAAGCAGTCTCTGGTTGGTATTTTTCCTAGGCTTTCATTTCGTTGATGGTTTGATGTGTACATAAGGAGGAGAAGAAGCGTCTAAAAGAAAACTCGATGAATTTACAAACGAGCTCTTTTTTGAGTTCTAAACAAGATTAAAACTTATTTTATTTTCAAAGTTACTTTTGGTTTTCTATAACCATCTAGGTGGAAGGCCAACGACGTGCTTCCAAATTCAAGCACGTAGCATCGTCATGATTACGTCTGACCAGCCTTTTAACTCTTCGTCGAGCTTGACAACCAGTGCAGTTAAAGAGGCGCAGCAATTTAAAATCTTTTGTGCATTTCTTTTCTTCGGAGTGTCACAATGAATCGTTATGCGACGAGTCAAGGGTGGGAACATAATCCGTTGTTCGTGACGTGGCTGTTGATCGACTGAGTAAAGAGAAAAGTGATGTGCAGTGGACTTGTCTAACAATCAAATCTTAGGTGAGTTTACTTAAGTTGCTTCGAGAGTTTTCTTATTCATTTACAAGAATTTTAAGTCAAAAATGCTATTTATTTAGAACCGTATAAAAAATGACATACTATTTAGGCGATTTAAATCAATACTACCAATTTAAGCCAATAAGGAGATAAATGATTTTTGTTAACTTTGAATAAATTAATACTAAAGAATAAATGTTAAAAAGAATTAAAAAAGTAGAAAAAGTTCAAACTAAAATACAAATACAATTTAAAACTTATCAAAGAAAGATTTATGAATAAAACCAAAATTTTCAAATAAAATTAGACCAAACATTAGAATAATTCAGTTGATCAATGCGCTGCAAACCCATTATTGACATGCTTTTAAGAATTTAAAGAGAATAAAATTATATCCGCATCAATTTATTGTTTGTAAAGTTCTATCTTACATAGCAATATTGGAGATGAAAACTCATATTTGTGGTCTATCAGTACCACTTCATCGACTCAATCAAAACCCGCTCTTGCAAACTATTATCACTGTTCAAACATTCTTACGCTTTGAACAAGACTCTTAGACTCTTACTCTTAATGATTTCCTCAATAGCAGTTGCTTGAAGGTGAGAAAAAAAAATGCTAAATAGCATTGAAGTCCAAGCAAACCCAAAGTTTAAGGAGAAAAGCCAATAAAAGTTTTCAAAATAATCCTTGGAGAGAAGAAACAAGTCATGTATATGCCATTTGGTGACACCATCCACTATTTTTTTAAGCAACTCTCCATGCTTCTCTTTGCTCTTTGTTAATCTTAAGTCTTCTTTTTGTTTTGTAAAAGCAAAACTAACCTTATGCTTCCGCATATCCTAGGGATCCATTGGCAAAACTATTAGTCCTATCTCCCTTTGCATTCCATTATTTGATGCGCAGTTGTTTGGTGCAATTGTTGTGCATTCATCATCACAAATGTCTAGAATACTTTTTTTCATAAAGAAGGTTCCTTTTTGGAGACTTTCAAAAGTGTCTTTATCCTTCTCTTTAAAGAAAAACAAAGAAGAAAATTTTAGACTTTTCTACCCAAAACAAAGCATCAATGCATGTGAACAAAAAAGTCTACGAAACCACCAAATTATAAGAAAATAAAATGATGCAAAACAACATCGTTATTCAACAAGCATTTAAAACATTAGGGAAATAACAAGATATATAAATACTAACCAATACTATTAGGGATAAAATAATCCAATAAATCTGTAAGATCATCCTAACATGAACACTGCCATTCCTAAAAACAAACCAATAATAAATTACTTTTAGACATTAACAAAAATTAAAGAGGGCGGGCAATATACAAAATGTATATTTAATTTCTAACCAAATAAAGGTTGGGGTGTATACATTTTATTGGAAGCGAGTTGTCTCTAATTAATTGTTCATTCACTTCATATCCTTCGTTAATCAGGGTCTCACTTTAGCTCCTTTTTGTCTCTTGCAATTCAAGTTGATATTCCATTTTATCTTGTCAGCTCACGGACTGTTACCGCTATTAACTGCCACATCAGCAGAGGCTCCACGTCAGCACAGCTATTTGAGTCATCAGCCACGTCAGATTACTGCTTGAAGCTTCAGCTTCGCACTATCTCATCCGCGTACGACGAGCTTCCGCCCTAGGCTGACGCTTAGCGAGCTTCCTGCAACGTTGTCACTGTTTTTGGTTCCTGCAATTCTTTCGCAATTGTATATTACTCAGACTGTATTATGTATTTTTTTGGTCTTCCTTTCTCTGTGTTTGTCCCGCTATATTTCGATGTACGGAAATTCATCCTATTTTTCTAGGTGAAACGCTGTAGTTACAGTAGGCGAGAGAAACTAGGAGCGTTGAAGACGCAGTGGGAAATCGAGAAGAACGCCGACGAGAATCACACTGTCATTATCAACCCTCACTCCCCACGGCTCCAAGCACGCGGTCTGGACAAACGCAACCCTATTTGTGATGCTTATGCCGTAATGAGTCTTATCATGACTTTCTTAGTGTTAGCTTGTAATCACAATAATGGTTTCGTGCTTAACTACCGTCCAAAGCGTGCAACACTGCCGTAGACTTTCTCCACCTTATAACTCTTACTTGTGTATGTAAACCTCATATTTAGTCTTAACTTTAAAGGTTTTCACCTAATTAGCCGTTGTCCCTCTCTCCTTACCTTTCACAGTCATCTCATATGTAACTTGTATTAATGCATCATGTGAGTTGTCAAATTGATTTGATGCCTACTTTCATATCTACTTACGACGCCAACCACTTGGAGATTACGCATGTGACCATTAGACCCCAATTTCCTAATTTTTTAAAAACGGTATTATGTCAGTTTTCATTTTATTTTAAAATCAATTTTCGGATAGTTATATATTTTATTACTTGCAAGATAATC